>CM049842.1:44836398-45527231 GCA_027422415.1 Schizothorax lantsangensis
ACAGGAACATTGTGTACAGCAAATGTTCCAAATGCTAGCTTGGCAATTAATTTAATATGGACTGTTACGATTCTGTAATTTGTCAGAATTACAAAATGTTTTATTAGAAGCAAGTGGCTCCTAAGCGATTGTTCTAGTCTGGGGCCCCTAGTGTCCATTAGTGTTATTACATGCAGATTGTGTGATGTTACAGTTGTTCCACTCTGATGTTATTAACATGTTAGATTAGGGAACACTATTCACTATTAACTAGTTGCTTATTAGCCTGCATTTTACTCACATATTAGCTGTTTATAACTATTTATAAAGGACATATTAATGCCTTATTTTGCGTGACAATATTCTAGATCCCTTAATCCTAAACAACTACTACAAACAACTTGCTTACTATCAGTAAGCAGCAAATTAGAAGTTTATTGAGGGAAAACTCTTAGTTAATAGTGAATACGTGTTCACTAATCTGAAGTGTACTGTGATGTTCGTGGCTGTATCCCACGTCATTATCTAACTGTTTGTTTCTCTCAAACCAGGAGGCAGGTGGAAGAGAAGCTTCGTTGGCAGATCCAGGTGCAATGTGGTGTGATGTCACTCCAAAATCGCCACGCTCTGAAATTAGACTACATAGAGGTGAGACTCTCTCACTTCCTTCTCTCTCTCTCAATGTGAACTGTGTTCAGCTCTTATTTAGATCACATCCTTTTCTCTCTCTCATTTATCCATTGCAGAGTCCTGCCCACCCACACAACTTTAAACTGCCCTTAACTGTTCTTCTCCAAACTTAGTTTCAACCAAACAACACATGTATCTAGCCTAATCTAAACTGAGACTTCTGTCATGCTTAAATAAAACTAATTAGGGTTATTCTGCTTATTTTTAGGGTTAGTGATTTGATCAAACCTGTAACACAATGTATTAAAGTTTTAAAGTTTGGCATGTAATATATTCAGAACTGGCTTGTTGAGGAGTGCTGTTACTTTTCTAAGTGATCAGACATATACTTTGTAGCCTAGTACCATTGCACTTTTACAATTATTATTTTTTTTTTTTTAGTATATTTTTAATAGTTTTTTTTTTTCTTCGAGGGCATGGTTGTTTTCCCAAAGGTAGCACCTTTTTCTTCATTTTTGCCCTCAAATATGGCCCACAGAGGTTGTGAATTGTCCTCTTTTCTTTGCTCTGCCCTTGATTGTTGCTACAGATGGTCTTGATCCTCACTAATGAGATGAGCACATCTCACTGCTGGAGCTTAACACAAACATGACAGACACCTATTAGCACCACTGATTATACATCTCTGTTCTACACTATAGTCCTCACCCAACCCATCTAGAAACAGGAAATTGATCCTGATGGTTTCAGAGTGCTGACCTTTGACCTGATGACCCTGACAGATGCTTGAGGGTTTCTGTCAGACTGCAATGTACAGTTTTATCTTGCATGCATGCCCAATAAATAGCACAGGAAAATTATGAGTAGTGTTTTGGGGTATTTGTTTGCTTTCCATTTATTTACACATGTAATTTTATCTGTGCAGTTGCATTGGCTTATTTAATAGACATTTTCATCCATTTCTGACTTACAGTGGTGCATTTTTATCAGATCATACTGTAATCAATTGTTCAGCACAGTTGCTAAATTGTGAGACATGGTGCTAAATTGTGATTTTTTTTTATTTTTTATGACAACACATTATGGGAAATATTAGCTTGACCAATCAACATTGAGAACCAGAACCGGGTTGGTTTCATTAAATATAATATGGATCTTTGTTTAGTGTTGTTTATGTTATTTAGTTTTAATCTCTTCCACGACAACATTATTGAAAATCACAAAAGTTTTTTTGATATCTAAATAGACATTTGTGTGTCTTTCTCTCTTCCTGTCGTTCTCGGTCTGTACAGATGACTCATGAGCGCACGTTTCTGTAGCGGCTCATGGCGGCTTAGGATCAGGAGGTTTTAGTATGATTACCTCACTTAAGGACACGCCTGGGCCGCACCATTATGGTTTTCAGGCGGGGGAGACCACAAACATTAGTTTACTAACTGTAGTGTTTCACATGCATCATGGAAAGTCACATAAAATGTAACAAAACTTTGCACAATTCCAACTTCAGCTTGTCAAAATGTGATACTGGCATGACATGTCCAGATCAAACACCAGTGTGTTTTTGCATAAATACTGGAGGTGTTAGTCTCATGAAATAATTTCTTGACAAGTTTGTGTTTGCTCTTTGGTGTTTCAGAGCCCAGAGCATCTGAAGAAAATGAGGCGAGAGTCTTTGTTGCCCTCTTCCCATATGATCCTGCAGTCATGTCACCCAATCCTGATGCTGCTGCAGAAGAGCTTCCCTTTAAAGAAGGCCAGATTATCAAGGTATGACTCAGTTGAATTTGAGGTTGTGATTTTCACACATTCATTTGTCTTTAACCCTATAAAGTGTGACATGTGAAATAATAGACATGGAACAGTTTATATTAAGTTTGCATATATGTTTTATATGTTGTATTATGTTTGATACATTCAGCTTTTATGGCTCATATAGTCTAATATAATAAGAACATGTAGGGAAAACAGCTCAGTTTTATTCAGAGGCCCAAACTAAGCAGAAATATGCAATTCAGTGCAGATGCTGATATTTGTATGGCCAAAAAGTATGATATTCTGATGCATGTGCTGTAAATCAATGAGATCTCTATAACAGTATAGTAGATACTTACAAAAAATTATATAAATGTCAGTCATCACTCTGTATCTCTAATAATATGTTTTAGTAAGATGAGATTTAAATGAACCAAACATATATTGCAGTGCAATACAATGATGATTGAGAGATGAAGAAATAAACATTCTTCAAAAGCCTGATGATCAGATTTGATACATTTGAACATGATTTTTCTAAAAAAAAGAAAAAAAAAAGAAAAAAGATGTCTGAATAATCAAATAAATCTACATTGCAGCAGTCCAGTAGGTCTTCATCTTGAAATATTACTAACAATATAAAAGTTATAGAGTTATGCTTGCTTGCTTACTCTCTGAAAATCAGTAAAGATTTGACAGCAAACAGACACATGAAGCACCAGCTGAAGGTGGATGGATGTACCATTCAACAAAAAGGCCTTTTACTTACAAAAATAGTCCAAACTATCAACCAGAAGACAGAAGGCATGGAGTAGATTGTGTGCAACAGGTTTTTCAACAAAGTTTTGATCAATTAAAGGTCTTAGAAATTTGATAAAGTAGCTTTTACAGGGTTAAAACTACAAAGAAAGAAATGCTTAAAAACTGTCAATTCTCACCCACATTAGCCTACAAAATGTTCATCTCCAGTGCGGCCTGCAAAACATTTATTGCTCTCATTATAATTAGCAAATAATACCAAAAAGATATCACTTTGCTGTTCATAATGATTTCAGAACTTAATGAAGTTCCTGTAGAAAGTTGATCGCAGTGTTTCTTCTCTGCAGGTTTATGGGGACAAAGATGCAGATGGTTTCTACCGGGGCGAGGTGGGTGGCCATCGTGGCTATGTGCCGTGTAATATGGTTTCAGAGATCCAGGTTGATGATGAGGAGACCAGAGAACAGCTCCTGATGCAGGGCTTCCTCTCCACAGAGGCGTCAATGGAAAAGATAGGTGCGTTTATCAGCGCATGCGTCAGACTCGCACATCTACACCTCAATGTCAGTTTTCACAACAACATGTATCATGTTTCACAAAATATTTGTGTGTGCGATGTCCTTTTAGATCTTATTTGAGCATATGCTAGCATCGAACTCTATTGAGATCAGCTGGAATCATTAAAAAACATTAGCACAATGTCACTGCTTGGCTTCACATCAGGATCTTAAAATGCTGTCTAGATAGACAACTGACTAGGATTTGGAGCAGAGCTGTAGTCTGACTGACATTTATTTAAGGTCATATTTTGAGCATGTTTCTAAAATAAAAATAAATCTCTTAACTCCCTGTAATCGTTGAAAGAAAAAGCCACAAAAATCCAGCCGCAGCTGACATTTTAGCATAGCTGGAATCACGCTTGTAGACACGAGCTTTAAAATAGGCTTCAAGCTAACAACGTTGAGGAACTTGGGTTTCCCTTGAATTCAGGGTTTTAAAGCGATGCGGTGGTGGTGATGTGTGGTGCTTTTTTTGTAATCCGTTAAGATACATGTTGTAGTCTTTCTCTCATTTAAGGCAAGACACTAAAGGTAAAACCATTGCTTTTTGAGATTTTGGTTCCATAACATTTAAGTGTTTATTACACTTTATCTATTTAGGTATGTAGATTTCAGTTACAATACATATTTTTATAGGCTGTAGTTTTTTTCTCCACTTCAGCAGCATGCACCAAACTTTACAGTTTTATTCTTATCTATCTAAGGTATTTAAAGGGGATTTGTTTATATATTATTCACCTGATTTATATAACATAACATTTTATTCCTAAAAACATGGTGAAAATGTATGTTTTTCTTGCTTTTGACAGTATTTTATGATTTATGGAGTGATATACAAAATCTCCTCTGTAAAAACCTTAAAAATGTCAACAAAATGAAGCAAGAATTTTGAATTCACATTTCTGTTCTGGAAATGTATACACATGTATACATATTTAATTAAATAATGTGCAATTTGCATATTTAAACATAACATTTCAAAAAACTTAACACAAAACAATTGTCTTAATGTACTCTGATTAATTAACTATGGAAGTTTAGTGATATTTTTTAGCTAAACATTTGACCCTATTCACCGGCAGTGTCTAGCCTGAAGTGTTGCATATGAAGAAATGAGTAGCACAAAATAAGTTAAAAAAGCATAAGCCTACTAAATCGATATCAAATGACCAGCCAAATACTAATCACTTTTCATTATTAGAAATGTTTTACTCTTAAAAATTATCATGGGTGACATGTGAGAATAGCACATTTCTGCAAAGTCAGTACAAGGTTATATCTCACAGTTATATCACACAAATTTATAATTCACAATTCTGACTTTTTATCTCAAAAATCTGATGTTTTCTTGCAAATTGCTAATTTATATCTTGCAGTTAGGTTTATATCACTCAATTTTTCTCTCAAAATTCTGACTTTTTTGCAAATTGTGAATTTATATCTCGCAATTCTGTTTATATCTCAAAATTCTGAGTTTAGATCTCACAAATTCTGCACAATTCTGAGTTTAGATCTCACAATTTTTATCTCACAAATTCTGAGATTTTCTCACAAATTGCGAATTTATATCTTGCAATTCTAAGTTTTTATCGCAAAATTCTGACTTTTTCCTTGCTATTGCAAGTTTTTATCTCGCAATTTTACATTTTTCTCTCAAAATTCTGAGATTTATCTAGCAAATTGCAAATTTATCTCACCATTCTGTTTATATTTCAGTTTTTCACTCAAAATTCAGACTTTTTTCTTGCTATTGCGAGTTTATATCTCATGATTCTGCTTTTTTTCCCCAGCATTATGAGAGAAAAGTCTAAATTGTGAGATAAAAAGTCACAATTATTTGATTTTTTTTTTTTTTTACCTGTGGCAGAAACAAGCTTTCATTGGTTTATGTTTCACAGTCTGCAGTTTCATTTCAGATCACAAAGCTTTGCCGGTTTTACAAAAGTGCCAAAGTGCTGTTGTTATAATGTGTGTTTTTGTGGTCACTGTAAGCAGTTCAAAGAGCGACAGTGGATCTTGTTTCCCAGAATGCTTTGCTGCAGTGGTGGTTCAGCTCTTTCTTTCTCACTGTGGTGCCTCATTGCTGATGCTAATGCTTATTCTTATTCTTGTTTTCAGCTTGATCCTTGTTTCGTGAGGTTTTTCTTTTCTTTTGGCTTCTCATTCATTCTTGTCTGCTACTTGTCTTTTTTTTTCCCTCGTATCCTGTTTAAATTTCATAAAGACGCCCGCTTACATGCACAGCTTCCACGCCGTCCCGCTGCACCGCCGAAACCTAGACGCTCCAAGAAAGGTGTGTGTCAGCGCTCACTGTCTCCTCCTGCTCTCCGAGATTTCACCTGCGTTTGGTTTGCTGAATTCACTCCCATCAGCTTTCTGCTTCTGCATCAGGAACTCTGACCAAAGGGGGACACGAACATTAGACGTTCTTAGTCTTGTTGGTTTAGTTTTGAATCACAGTCAGCATGAAATCAAAATTAACCTTTTAGTTACTTGCCAAATAAATGTTCCTGGTCTTATTGTTCATGATTCAGTGCATACTATTGTATTGCATAAAAATATAACGTATTTTCTGCTGATCTAGGCAAGGCTGTTTGGATGGAGAAAAACAGTATTAAGCAATAATATCATACTCAAGTCTGTTTACACGAATGGCCACTAAAAAGCAGAACACTTTTGATATATTTTAAAAGCAATGGCATGTGAAATCAAGCTTCATGCTCACAGGTCAGGGCTGCATTTTCCAAAAGCATCAAAGTCTTGGTGGACTGTAGAAACCACTGGCTTACGAAGCTTTTGGGAAATGCAACCGAAGGCAGTAAGTGAATCAATTATACTAGTCTCTGGTGAACATGTATAATGTTTATTGCATTACATTGTAAATGCATTAACTCTAACTGCTGTTTTTCTTTTTTATAGACAAAAAGAAACTGATAAAAATAAAACAAATGATAATATAATATATAATATGAATTTACATTTACAAGTGCTGTTTTTCTTTTTTTGAAAAAAAATAAATTATGATATAATATTAATAATTAATAATAATTATAATTATTATTGTGGTAATTGACATTATTGCACAAATTATTTTTTCTCTTTTTTCTTGTTTTAGATACATAAGCTAAATAAATAAATAACAACAACAACATAAGTGGTAAGTAGTAATTGGCTATTTCACAAATTATATTTTTTTCAAACTATAATAATAATAATACATAAATAATATATTAAAATAATTATATATAATATGTAAAAAATCTAAATAAATAATATATTAAAATAACATAAGTGGTAATTGACTATTTCACAAATGCTATTATTTCAAAATAAATGAATAATAATTAATAATAATGTATTAAAATAATAATCATAATTACATATAAAATAACTTGATAAATGCTTGCCACAAATGCTGTTTAAAAATTTAATGATAATAATAATAATATATATAAAGATATTTTTGTATTAAGTGAAACTTACATTTATATTGAACCTGGAATGATTTCTTTAAACCAGTGTTTTCTAATGTTTGGGCTCACAACCCCCTTTGGTCAACTCACCACCTCTCTGAAGCTGACTGCCTGAAGTGTGTGTGCTTGTGGCTCATAACCGCTTCACTCATATCTCACTCATATTCACAGCGCTGTGGCTCATTTTGTTTGGTTTTATTTGGTTTTGTTTAGTTTGATTTGTCTTTTTCCCCATGAGCCCGAGTGTCAATCAAGGTCAGGCAGCCAATCAGATTGTGTCTAACCCTTCCCTCCCCGCCCACTTATGTCCTTTTCCAGTGGAGTCGGCTGCGGTGTGGGACGACACGTCCGCTATGGACTCCTCCAGTCAAGGTTTGAGCTCCTCCTGTCCCGTCCTGTGTTTCTCTCTCATGTTTCCAGCCGCATGTGACTGACAGTTTAACTGCATGCTGATATACTGATGCAGCGCTGCATGCTGTTACCATGGAGATCTGCATCCACATGCCCTCGTCTCTGAACTAACCACTAATGATCTTTCAGTCTCTCATTTGACAGCTGAGCTCATGTCTTCTGTGATTTGCTTCACTTTGCATGTGATTTCTGTCATGTACTTTCAGTGTTTCTCTTGAAGAGTGTCATTAAGTGCCTTTTTCTTCTGTTCAGTCTGTTTATCATGCAGTAGGTTTACCAGATGTTTTTTTTAACACAAATGGAGAATGAGTTGTACATAATTTACATGCATTCTTGATAGAGATAGACTGAGCCTGATAGATTGAGTTTCATTCTCTGACACTACTGCTGCTACTGTACACACGTCAACCATTTAATTAACTGTTTAATTAACTTCCTCAGCTAAATTGTTTTCAAACTATACCTCTGCCATGACACTTGTGGACCTGAAACTGATAACTGTTATGAATTGTGGTCAAACATTATACAACAGTGGGGATTTCTTTAAGACTGCAAGGGAAGCTCGGCTTCCCCTATAATGTCAAAAAATTAATGGTCAAATATGTACTATTGTGTTAACATTTTATTGACTAAAAATGCGTTAGAACACGTTCATCTCGAAGACGAGTTCGTTCAGAATCAGCTACATATAGCAGGTCGGCTGACTCGATTTCCTTCTCATACATTCCCGTAGCGTCAGTGTATTTCCCTGTTGAAGCCTAGCGTCCATTGACTTCAATGGGGCTGCTTTGAACAGTTTTCTTCAGTGCTTCGAAACTAGACGGTCATTGGATAAATGCTGCGATTATGTCCGGCCCACGGACGCTCAGCGTCTCTGGGGGTGAATGGAGGAGTGGGCTGGCCTGGACTCCGGGCTTCTGCGTGATGATTGGAGGGTCTGTCTAAAGACTGCATCTCCTTTTGATTGACAGCGATTTTGTACTATAAAAAGTCACTGACGCTGAAGCACAGTTGCCAAGTCTGTGTATTATACTTTTTTTAATAGTATTGCAGTTGGCGGTTTTTTTGGGCTTATTTAAAAAAAAAAAATGGTTGCTTGTTAGGGAAATCTGACAAGCAACTTTGTTTCTTTATTTATGTTCACCATATTCTCCAATACATTGATTGACACGCTGTCTGCTCACAGTTAATAGCCAACCAGTGCAATAATATAAGAGCCGTAGAGTAATTTGCCAAATGTTCTGCCCCTCATTGGAGAAAAATCACATTCAAGAAGAAGACGCGTGACGCCGTAATCCAAGCGATGATAGAAGTAGACGTAGAGGAGTGGGGTGACTTTCTTTTAGCCTCATTTTTTACAATGTTTTTATAATGTATTAATTATCACGGGCTATAATAAAAAACAAGTAGTAATACTGAGTAAATACATTTGGTTCGAATAGCCTGGTATGGCAATTATGTCTTATAATGTAATTTTAACATTTAAACTTAGACCACATTATTAGATTACCTTTTGACTTCATGAATACACATAAATGACAGCTTAATGATTTAAATAAAAAACTTTTTAATAATATTATATAATATTTTCTTTTTTAATATTATATATATATTATAATTTAATATAATATTTTATATATTTTTCTATAATATTTATGTGTTATTTTTTTATGTAATTTATTTGATAGGTATGTATACATTATTTTATTTTAAATGGAAGAAAAACCTGTTTTTGACCTCATAATAAAGCACGTTCCCTCTGTACATGGCTGTAACGAGCAGTTTTGTGGTGCTTGGAATTCTTTATAATTAATTAAAAACAAAAATTGCCACAAGAAGGTGTAATTGTTCAAATAACACATCGTTTCATTTTAAAATATATATATAAAAAAAAATTAACCAAGTGTTTTTCAAGTGTAATATTTCTGTAAAGGCCAGGGACAGAAAAATGGACATTTCCATAGAATGACCCCTATATATTTTAGGCTATAAATATGTGGCTCATTTATTGGTAATAAATAATTGCTAATAAATAATATTGAAGATAATAAATCATCAAAAAAAATATTGGGCTTGTTTTTGAAGCTGCGGTTGCTTGTTTGGAGACTGAGGTCTGAACTGTATTCAGATCAGGACTTGCAGGGTAACAGGGGAAAGCTGTGTGATTACTTGGTGTTTCTTAAAGACATGGAGTTGGACAGTGCAATGCCTCAGCTTTACAAACTGTTCTCATTAGTGGCAACAATTGGAGCTACATCTGTAGGTGTAGAAAGGAGCTTCTCCTGTTTAAAGCGGCTCAAGTCCTACACCCGTAACACAATGGGCCAAGGCCGTTTAAGCAGCCTAGCTCTGCTGGCCATTGAGAGGACACTGGTCAAGTCACTGGAAAAGATGCCTAGTTGGTACGACAGGGTCACAGAGCATTTTCTCGAAAAGGAACATAGGGCAGAATTTACGTATAAATAAATGGACAATTTTTACAATGCAGGCCGAAAATGAGCTTCCCCTCTTTGAAAGACCAGCAGCCACCACTGTTGTAAAATAATGCATAAATCAAGCTTACATAGCTTGAAGTTTAGTATTCATAAACATGCATAGCGTATGTATCTGACTAACAGTAAAAACAGTAATAATGTGAAATATTATTTTCATTATATTAATTATTAATTAATCAATGTGATGCAAAGCTGAATTTTCAGAAGCCATTAGAATCTTATGACTGAAGACTGGAGTAATGATGCTGAATATTCAGCTTTGATCACAGCAATAAATTACATTTTACAATATATTCAAATAGAAATTTAATAATATTCCGCAATTTTACATATTTTTTTTACACAGTAATTTTTCCAAGTTTTTTATATTTTTTTATGAATGGGCTTTTTTTTTTTTTCTAACCATATAATTTCACAGCAAACAAATATTTAAATTAAATCAATTAATTGAAATACTCAAGTTCATAAAATCTGCAAATAATAACATATTTGTAAATAATACATAACATGCTAGAATACATCTGAAGTAGTTGTCGTTCACTGTGTTAGATTAAGCTGTTTTTACTGTCAACCATCACAGTAGATTTAGATGTAATTGTCATTTCATGTTTTGAGGTCGTTAAGAGCGTTTCCTTCACATTCAAGCTCTGTAATGTCTGCAGAGACACCAAACCATCACCTGATAAACCCATAATAGAGACTTCACAAATATAGCAAATGTTCGATATCAAATAAATATGTATTTTCTGGCATTTCTATCACTTTCTGTCATTTTCACCCTGAGCGCTGCTTCATTTCCGCATCTTTAAAGACGCTCGTTAAGATGTTGTGTTTGACTTGCAGACCTCAGTCGCTCCGCCGGCCCGATGGGAAGCTCCAGACCTCGCAGGATGGTGGCCATCTTTGACTACGACCCCAGAGAGAGCTCTCCCAATGCAGACATAGAGGTGACATGATTACTTTGACAAAAAAAGCTCCTTATACTAGTAAACCGTCTAAAGCAGTAATGTACTGTTTGTCCAGGCTGAACTGACCTTCAGCGCGGGCGACATCATCTATGTGTTCGGAGACATGGACGATGACGGCTTCTACTATGTGAGTTTCTTTCATCTCTGTCTGTCTGTTAGTATATTCATAATAAAAAGGAGTTTTGTGCAATGACACATTTGTGACCATGTTACCATTGAAGTTATTTCCGAGGTGAATAATAAAAGTTGTGAAGTAATTGCTTAATAATAATTGTATTTCGGTGCTGCAGAGATCTGAGCTGATCTGTCAGAGCCAATGTTGGGGGTAATGCATTACAAGTAATGCAAATAATGTAATCAGATTACATATGTGACCCTGGAGCACAAAAGCAGTCATAAGTAGCACAGGTACATTTGTAGCAATAGCCAACAATGCATTGTATGGGTCAAAATTATCAATTTTTCTTTTATGCCAAAAATCATTAGGACATTAAGTAAATATCATGTTCCATGAAGATATTTTGTAAATTGCATACTGTAAATATATTAAAACTTACATTTTGTATTTTAGTTGTAAGAGTTTCATCTAATATTTACATTTTATTTTATTTCAGCTTTTTCAATTAACAATTCAATTAGATAATAAGTAATTATTGTATTTTATTCAGCTATTATGTGCATTGTAGAAAGTTAGCTCCCTCTCAGCACTAGTTGCTTTCGTTTACTATAAATTCTAGTTCTTTAATGTTTTTTCTTTATTCGTCTCCTCCTTTATTCCTTTAATTTGACAAGAAACCCCCACGTGTCTGCCTCCTTTTTATAGTGATGTCAATGACTGCTCTGTGCTCAAAATTTAAAGTGATAGTTCACCTAAAAATGAAAATGTATTACTTACCTATTCAAATTTTGTCATTCCAAACCCAAATTACATTTTTCGTTACATTTTTCTTGTTTACTTATGAAAAAGACTGAAGAAAGACTAGTTTTAAAGCTATTGTTATTGAAGATTAAGATTGTTATCTAAGCTATTGTTATTAAATGGAGGGCAAATGCACATATGTAGATCAGGGATCTATATATGAAAATATATCTCAGAACCGCTCAGTTTTTGTATCTCTGTATTTCTAAACCCTGTGTACTGCCATGAACACTGAATGACTGAGCAAAGCAGCAGTGCATGATGGGTCTGTGGTGTTTTCAGGGGGATCTCAATGGACACAAAGGCCTCGTGCCGTCCAACTTCCTGCAAGCTTTTCCAGAGACAGAAGAAGATGCGGAGCGGACAGAGCACACGGTGATCGAGAGCCGCAGGGATTCACAGGTACGTGTGTGTGTGTGTGTGTGTGTGTGTGTGTGTGTATCGCATGCATTAATGTTGATCATTGCATGTATTTTCCATTCTGTTCTGTCCATCACTGATTAACAGCATTAGTTTCTCCAGCTGTCTCTTGTTCTGCATGTCGTCTTATGTGTGTTTGTTTTTATTTTTGCATGGTTTTCAGAAGCACAGGAGAGGTGTTCACTTTAAACAGTGACCGTAAGTGTTTCATAGATCTGACCCGACCTGCAGCAAACCCTCTCTAGCGTCTCTAGATATAATGACTCTGATCATTACACTGAGAGTCTGAAGATCAATTTTAGAATCAATGCACATGCTTTGAAGGGTTAGTGTACCCAAAAAAATACGTCATCATTTACTCACCTTCCTTTTCTCAAAACTTGTATGACTGACTTTCTCCTGTGAGGTTTAGTGTTCAGTTTAAGTAAAGCTCAGAATAACAAAGAAAAACTCTAAAGAAGTACTGTAAAGTTTTAGAGATTTAATCATTTTGAATCCAGAATGTTTCATTGAGAAAACCCAGCAAATGATTCCAAAATCTCTAATCTTCACATAATAATTCAACATTTAAATCAGGGGTCATCAAACTTGTTCCTGGAGGGCCGGTGTCCTGCAGAGTTTAGCTCCAACTCTAATCAAACACACCTGAAGCAGCTAATCAAGGTCTTACTAGGTATACTTGAAACTTCCAGGCAGGTGTGTTCAAGTTGGAGCTAAACTCTGCAGGACACCGGCCCTCCAGGATCAAGTTTGATGACCCCTGATTTAAAGTGATGGTTCACCCCCCAAAAAAATTGTTTTGTTTTGTTTTTGTCAGGGTTAGGGACCAGTGTTATTTTTGTATTATTTATATACTATTATAATTTTTACCTTTTATTTTCATATTTTCAGGTTTTATTTTAATATCTAGTTTTAGTTCTAATAATTGTACATGCTTTTGTCATTTTTATTTTTTTATTATTATTATTACTATTTTTTATTATTTTTAGGTTTCATTTATTAGTTGTAGCTTTTGTTTTAGTGCTTTAACAGGATTTTTATTTTTAGGTGAACCTTAAACCTTAAATTTAGGTAATTTAAGCTGAAGCATTTAAGATCATAAAGTCAGATGTATTTTTTCTCCTGCTACTTTGGATTCCCACAATACCATTTCATACATACAGTATTTCATATATGCAGTATTAAATCTCCTTCATCTGACATAATTTTAGTCTTTCTTTTTTTTCTTTTTTTTAACTCTTATGTAATTGGTTGAAAGTTAACTCTCTCTTAGCTCTCCTAAGGACTGGGATTTTTAAATAAGAACTTACCAGAAACAGTCTTAGAATTTTTATCATATGTACATTTAAACAGCTTGTGTTCTTTTAATCATATTATATTATTTATTTTTTTATTTAATTAAATTTTATTTTATTTTGTAAAAAAAAAATGACTGACATGGCATTAAAATCTCAATTCCTGCCTACCTTCATCTTTCCTCTGTTTTTCTCCCAGGTGAGCCAGACAGAATCGTCTGAGCATCTTGATCCCATGAGCTCCTCTCAGCTAGACCCAAATCTGCCGGCTCGGCCAGAACCGAACCCTGAGCCGGACTCAGATCAGAAACCGACCCTGAGCTCGTCTCCACCCACGACCCCTCCGTTCCCCGAAGCCTCCCTGCCCGAGAAGAAGAAGAAAGGTTTCTTCTCCAAGGGCAGGAAGCTCTTCAGAAAGCTGGGCTCCAGCAAGAAGGAATAGCTGTGAGCCTGAAGATCTGCAGATTGCACTTTTTCTCGTGTGTCGTGTCAGTTTGAGTGTGTGTCCGTCCGATAGGAGAATCTTTCTCATTCTCAGATTTTTGCCATAATGATGCAGATTTACCAGCGCTTTCGTCTGTCGGACTGTTTCTTCTTTTCAAAAAAGCTAATAATCGCAATACTTGTGCAAATAGGGAAATGGGTTTGAACCCATTATAGCTGTGACTCATACCTGTTGAAAAGCTATAAAAATACTCACTTGAAGAGTAAAAAGATAGCAAAATATTCTAAATAAACGCTTAACTTCAATATAACAGCATCTAGACATGAATAACCATCTGCTAGTGTTCACAAACATAATCCACTGAAAGGCTGAGCACTCTTAGAGGAGATATGTTGACATGATATTTATTCCAGGAATTCTATTCTAGTGTGACGAAATAATTTTTTGTCACTATAAAAATATTTTGTACTACAAGTAGGGTCCAAGACTGCAGAACTGTGTCTCTTCAGCTGTTTTATGTTGCTGGTGTTATCCAGTTAAAGCTAGAATAATACAAACCGGTTAGTTAAACCAGTACAGTACAGACTGAGCTGAACTCAAATCGTTACATATTAATTCATTCGTTTTTACTGGAGAAAATCTGAATGATCACCGACTGGCCGAAAGTTTTTATATCTATATCACAATATTTTCATTAGTACTGTTGCTGTATTCTACTGAATATAGTGTTTTATTATATTCTACACACTACTGTGTGGAAGCCCATTTGTGCCACTGAATAAATAAAAGGTAATTGTGACTTTTTTTCTCACAAATGTGAGTTTACATCTCACAATTCTGACTCTTTTTCCTCAGAATTGCAAGATATAAACTTGCTATTTTTAGGTATTAAGACCGAATTGCAATATGTCAATTAGAAATTGTGAGAAAAATATAAATTGTGACGTAAACTCACAAATTTGACTTTATTTTCTCGCAATTCTGAATTTTCATTAATTGCGTGTTTTGATCTCGCAGTTCTGACTTTTTTTCTCCCAATTCTGTCTTTTTTTATCAGAATTGTAAGATATAAACTTGCAATTGTGAGTTATAAAGTCCAATTCTGAGGGGGAAAAATACTATTTTCTTAAAGGGATATTTCACCCAAAAATGTAAATGCTGTCATCATTTACTCACCCTCAAGTAGTTCCAAACCTGTATGAATGTCTTTGTTCTGCCGAACACAAAGGAAGATATTTTGAAGAAAGTTTGTAATCAGGCTGTTTTGGGGCACCATTGACTTCCATAGTAGGAAAAAAAATACAATGGAAGTCAATGGTGCCCCAGAACTGCTCCGTTTCCCACATTCTTCAGAATATCTTCCTTTGTGTTCAGCAGAACAAAGACATCTGATTATATCTGATTTTATTTGTGAAACTCACAATTGCGACTTTACATCACACAATTCTGACTGTATTTCTCAGAACTGTGAGATATAAAGTCTGAATTACAAATTTATATCATGCAATTCTGAGAAAAAAGATCAGAATTGCGAGATAAAAAGTCACAATTATAATTTTTTTTTATGTTTGTATTCAGTTGCGGAAACGGGCTTCCATACCTCTGTGCTCATTTAGGCAATCAATTACATTCTTATGCGCTTTTTTTCCAAATTGAACATTATTCTTGCATTTGCTCAAAAAAAAACAACAACAATACATATTTATTATCATTTTCAACTTTATGATTTATGTTGTTTGCATGCTAAACCGGCATATTGAACCGGAAAATGTTGATCGTTCTCTGTAAATGTAATATTGTGCATCTGATGATGCACTGAAGCTTTTATTGTTCGTAATGAACTTTGTATTTAGTTCTGCTTCGCCTTTTCTCAAACTCGTCGACATGGAACTCACTCTACAATAGCGACATTAATAATTCACGAAACAGAGAAACATTGACTTCTTTCTGCATGAGCTCTGTCTTAAGTCTTCTAGCTTAGTTCCTCATTTCTTTTCCTCCGTTTTAGGAGCATCATAATACAGACACAGCATGTGAGCGTAACACCACACACCCTTCAGCTTGACATTGCAGTATAATGTGTTTGTTTTTCTAGCGTCATCCGCTGGTTCTTGTGGTCTTACAGGGCTCACGTGAAATCATTTCTCAGGTCGAACCGCTCATCAGTTTCGCGTCTTAAGTCAGGTCTTGCTCTTCTCAGGCGAGACTGTCCAAAACACACAATCTTGCCAAACGTTGATGTGCTCTGCACGTCACCACAGCGACCAATCACAGAACGCTAGGCGTTTGCAGGGGTGGAGCTAGAGCCCAAATGTCCTCACAGACAGGAAGTAGGTGAAAGTTTCGACCATTTCTCGAACTGGCAGAACAGAATATATAAAGAAAGTTGTGCTTTATCATTTTTGTAGATTGCGTGTGTCATCAGACAAGCATCCTTGATCATTTCATGGGTAGTGATGCACTGTACAGCCCCTTAATATCAACTAGTCGGGTGATATTCCCCTCGCTGCACTATATAATCCAAACGCATGCTGTGATTCCTGCCACGGTGAAGCTGAGGAACGCACAGGCCGTAGATCTTACCATCGTAACCGTCGCTACTGCAAGTAGGCGTATCCTAGGCCATAATAAAAACTAGCCTTATAAGACCTCGTTTAGTCTTAACTTCAAGTTTACTACAGCTGTGTTTGTAATGACTGCATGCATGATGGGTTTCCATCTATACTCGGCCTTATTTATTCTATTTATGTGTCGTAGTAGTTGCTCGTAGCTTTGTTTGGCTGAACGCGGAGGAGGCGGCGTTGAGCTCGGTGTATTTTTGTGATTTGAGGTATGATATTTTCATACAGCCAGAACGAGACTCTATTCTTGTGTCTGTCCTGAAGGATGTTTTTTTGTACATTTTTGTAATGTATTTTTTGGAAACTCACCTGTAAATACGGCTTCTTTTGGTAAAGTATTTTTCGGGTTTCTTTGCATGCCGAAACCATGTTTTTGGATAGTCACACAGGCTTCTTGCTTTGTGGGGAAAGTTGTAGTGATTTACTTGAAGTGAATGACAAGACTTGTTGCAATATGGACTTTTTACAGAAATAAAGTATATTTTCACATAAAATGAGTTTCTGTTGTGATGGAGTATCATTCAGATTCTAGCATATTATTATATATAGTATATTATTATAAATATTATTGGTATGTTATAGATATTATAGATCATCTATATAGATTATAGAGTCATTTTTTATATTTCCATTTTTATTTCAGTTAAAATGTTAAGTAATTTTTTTGTAATTTTTAGTAGTTTTGTGGGATTTGTATGCATGTCTGTATGGTTTCTAGTATTGTATTTATTTTTTTTAGCTGTAGTTTTAGTTATTTTAGTACATCAAGTTAAACTAAATGAAAATTAGAAATATTTTTGAAGAAAAAAAAATAGTAAACTAGTAATAAAAATGTTTGTTTAATAAATAAAATAAGTTTTTATTTTCAGCTAACATTTATTTTGTTTCAAGTAACAGACATGCTTTTTTATGTTAATAAATAAATAAAAGTGTTTCTTTTATTTCAGGTAACAAAAAATGTTTTTTCATTTTAGTTTCAGTTTTCGTTACCAATAGACTCAAAGACAAATGTGTTTTATTTGTTTCTGTTTTATTGAAGTTTATGAAGCATCATACAAGACATTTTCAATGATTTTACAGCAACAGCAATCAGAGAAAACTGGCTTTAGTTTCTGCAAGCGTGCCGCCGTCTCACGTGGACGAGCATTGACACGATGAGACGTGCACGGCTTTACGAAACCAAGCCAGTTCCTCTTTTCTCTGTTTCCTGTCGTTCTGTGTCGAGCGGTGTGAAGTTTCCCAGCAGCCAACAGTACACTCATCCATAAAGTAGGAAACACTACACTGTGGCAAGGGGTTTAGTAGTGCTTTCTACTTTATGGATGACTGCACTGTACATCCCAATGTCCAGGTGTCCACGTCTCCTCTGGAGAAGCGCTGGAGATCTCAAACTCCTCCTTCACATAAACACACACACACACACATTTCCACTTCTGCACAGCTCATGAACCGCACCCAAACTCTATACAGACTTGAAACTCTTAATGTTTGAGGAAACTGAGTTTGATTGATTGCAATTTGAACATACGACATGCAAAATAGAAATGTTTTGCAATTAATATTTCATTGAACTAAATTATTAGGTGCATTATGTATGACAAATATACTGCAACATGCATTTTGTTGAATTATGTTAAAGTTTATACAGCAATTTTTGAAAATAAGTTGATTTAAAATACAAATTTTATGAAAGAATAATGCGTCATTCGCAAATGCTAGCGGTGGCGACACAAACGTCTTCCTCACATCAGACGGCAGCCATTTTGATCAACATGAGTAAGCTTTTTCTTTTAAAAGAAGATGAGAGTATTATTACAGATATTTATTTAAAAAAATATATATATATCTTTTTGGTTTCGCTGTTGTTTTGTGTGGGGAAAAAAGAAACTACAATAATAGAAAAAGATTGCAATTTTTAGCACTCTTAGCATTTTTGTTGAACAGGAACTGGTGCATATACATTACTTTTAAAAACTGTTCTTCAAATTGTCAGTTAATAAATAATACTGAAATAGAATTGACAATCTATTGCATTCCAGAAACTGATCAAATATTTTTTAAATTTTATACATGCATCATTGGAGAGTCCGTCGTTATCATTTGCTCACAAACGTTACAGTGAAAAACTTGAAAATATTTATGCAGAACATTAATACATAAAGTCATACATCATTATGTGCATTGATGACGGAACAAGAAAAAGTCAAAATGTACAAAATAAATCGCTTCCTGTTTCCTGCGCATCCCAGTATAACCATAACCATACGTTACCCATTTACCCATCATAACTTGTATTTTATGGCCCTATTACATCCATACCTCTGTAGATCAAGCCCAGTAGTGCCATATTTGCCTCTTTCTTCTTCTCCAGTGGTCTTAGCAGAGTTCTTCAGGTGTCTTCCTCTCCAGCCCAAGTAGAAATGGGCCTAAAACAGGAGAAGTGCTCGTATTTAACCCTGCTGCCAACCACGTGCTGCTCAACCACACAGGAAGAGGCATAACAGTCAGTGCCTCATGCCTCTCTTTCATTCGCTGCTCTTTTTGACCCCCAACTCATTTAAGCGCATGCTAATGTCCACATAATACAGTATTCACGTATTCGCATTTCCTGTGCTGTGACGTGTTTTGAATTCTGCGTTTATTTTACAGGTGCTGTTTCAATTGAGACAGACACCGTGATAAATAGATATTAAAAACTCACATAAATGATAGTTCATCCAAAAAAATGATCATTTACTCACACTGAAGTTGTTCCAAACCTGTATGAGTTTCTGTGGATCATAAAAAGATATTTTGAAGAATGTTGGTAACTAAAAAGTTGTTGGTCCTTAGTGGGGAAAAAATACAATGGAAGTCAATGGGTACCGTCAACTGTTTGGTTTACCAGCATTCTTCAAAATATCTTATTTTATGTTCAGCAGAAGAAAGAAACTCATACAGGTTTGGAGCAACTTGATGGTGAGTAAATGACAAAATTTTCATTTTTTGGTGAACTATCCCTTTAAGAGTCTCAATTCTGGTTAATGCAAGTTTGTATGAATAAATAGTGGGAACAGAAAAAAGCATGTTTTTTATTGTCAGTCACTGATGCTGGATTTACTAATAATTTATTTGTACATTTAGCAGACACTTTTATCCAAAGAAATGAGGAAAACAAGTGATTCATCTTGAAATACAAGTGATTCATCCTAAAATACAAGTGATTCATTTTAAAATACAACAGATTCATCATAAAATACAAGCGATGCATTTTAAAATACAAGCGATTGACAAGCGATTCATCTTAAAATACAAGCGATTCATCTTAAAATACAAGCGATGCATCTTAAAATACAAGCGATTGACAAGCGATTCATCTTAAAATACAAGCGATTCATCTTAAAATACAAGTGATGCATCTTAAAATACAAGCGATTCATCTTAAAATACAAGCGGTGCATCTTAAAATACAATTGATTCATCTTAAAATACAAGCGATTCATCTTAAAATACAAGTGATGCATCTTAAAATACAAGCGATTCATCTTAAAATACAAGCGGTGCATCTTAAAATACAATTGATTCATCATAAAATACAAGCGATTCATCATAAAATACAAGCGATTCATCTTAAAATACAAGCGATGCATCTTAAAATACAAGCGATGCATCTTAAAATACAAGCGATGCATCTTAAAATACAAGCGATTCTTCATAAAATACAAGCGATGCATCTTAAAATACAAGCGATGCATCTTAAAATACAAGCGATTCTTCATAAAATACAAGCGATTCTTCATAAAATACAAGCGAGCGATTCATCTTAAAATACAAGCGATTCATCTTAAAATACAAGCGAGCGATTCATCTTAAAATACAAGAGATGCATTTTAAAATACAATTTATTCATGTTTAAATACAAGTCAGTCATCTCTAAATACAAATGATTCATTTTGAATTTTGAATACAAATGATTCATCTTAAAATGCATGCGATGCATCTTAAAATACAAGCGATGCATCTTAAAATACAAGCGATGCATCTTAAAATACAAGCGATGCATCTTAAAATACAAGCGATTCTTCATAAAATACAAGCGATGCGTCTTAAAATACAAGCGATGCGTCTTAAAATACAAGCGATGCGTCTTAAAATACAAGCGATTCTTCATAAAATACAAGCGATTCTTCTTAAAATGCAAGCGAGCGATTCATCTTAAAATACAAGCGATTCATCTTAAAATACAAGCGAGCGATTCATCTTAAAATACAAGAGATGCATTTTAAAATACAAGTTATTCATGTTTAAATACAAGTCAGTCATCTCTAAATACAAATGATTAATTTTGAATTTTGAATACAAATGTTTCATCTTAAAATACAAGCGATTCATCTTAAAATGCAAGTGATGCATTTTAAAATGCAAGTTATTCATGTTTAAATACAAGTGAGTCATCTCTAAATACAAATGATTCATTTTGAATTTTGAATACAAATGATTCATCTTAAAATACAAGCGATTCATCTTAAAATACAAGCGATGCATTTTAAAATGCAAGTTATTCATGTTTAAATACAAGTGAGTCATCTCTAAATACAAATGATTAATTTTGAATTTTGAATACAAATGATTCATCTTTAAATACAAGTGATTCATCTTAAAGTACAAGTGATTCATCTTTAAATAGAAGTGATTTAACTTAAAATACAAGCGATTTATCTTAAAATGCAAGCAATTCATCATAAAATACAAGTGATTCATCTCAAATACAAATGATTCATCTTAACATACAAATGATTCTTTTTAAAATACAAGCGATTCATCTTAAGGATGTAACCAAATATTTAAAATTGGGGCACCAAACGTTCATGGAAAATGGTTGAAATGAACATTACAATGAACAGAAATATGCTAATGACTATTTCCCGGTCAGCGTTCAGCCTTATCATACTTTCTGTTCTCCTGAGCTCTTTTGGTTTGGTCTCCCATTGCTTAACAGTTGCAACACGAGGGGAAACGCCAAAGCGTGTCTCTTCAATCCCCATCAGAGGGAAGTGAATTATCAGCCGGTGCATGATTAGTGTGAGGAAAGTGTGCGGGAGAAGTTTGTGTCTGACTGACCGGGATCGCATTCAAAGCAGATTCCAGATCAGTACACTCAGTTTATTAGTGGAACAGCCGGGTTACTAGTTCTGAAAGCCTGCTAAAATGAAGTAAAGTTGACTAACAGAGGAGAAAGGCAGATCTGATGTGATCAGGCACAGGAAGAAGCCGTAAAGCGACTCAAGCGTGTTATTTCCTGTGTGCAACACCTGCAAAGAACTGTGCATGCATGCCTGAGTCTGATGAGCAGTTGCATGTAGTCTCTTATTTATTTTACAAAGTGTTTAATAACAGCACGTTGCTGTCGTATGTATTTTGATGATTGCATGCGTGCATACGAGTCGTACAGCTGTGGTTGAAGAGGAGTCGATTAATGAGAATATACTGAGAGATGAATAATGTCTGAATGTGATTTTTAACCCAGATCATTGGAACATTGTGGTTTTAAGAAGGTCTGCTCTGTCGCTTTAGCGGTTATTGACATGCACATGATGCTGCAGGTTTAAATCAGCATGAACCACATCGGTCTTCTCTTTCTCCTTTGTATCTGAACAAGGGCATCTGATATATCTCGGGTTTGAAGGCCTGAGCATTTATTTTCATACAGGGAACACCGGCCGGGTTTCAATTCCCCAGCTCACATTATCAGACCAGCCTTTCAAAGTCTGTTTGCAACCATGACAACCTGACACAGCTAGAGCGAGCCGGGGATTTTTTTAAGAGTGTGTGTGTGTGTGTGTATGTGCGTGTGTGTGTTTGAGGTCAGAGTTGCATGGTTTTTCAATAATTATAAAAAGCAGAGTGGAAAAAGGTGTGGTGAGAGAGATGTGATCTGAAGTTGACTCTCGTCTCGTTTGGTTTCGCTATGACACATTTACCCGCCAGTTTCAATGCCTTTGTCTTCTAAAAGAGGAAAAAGTGTTGAGAATGTAATGTTTAAAAAAAAGACATATCTAATATCAATATATATTAATACTTGTTTAAGATTAGATATTTGGATGGATATTAAATATATTTAAATGTTAAGATATTTTTGTGTTAAAAGTTAGTATTAAAAATATTAATTTGAAACCTCTGAAATGTACAAAACTATGCTGTTCATAGGCCTAAGTGTGTTTAAGTATGTTTAAATTTAAGTTTCTTTTTTCTGAATATTCAAGACATTACATTTTTAGTCATTTTGTTGTTGTTTTTTTCTAAGTTTTATTAGTTTTTTTGTCTATATAGTTTTAAGAATTTATTTTTAATAAAATATGTATTTTATTTTATTTATTTTAGCTGAGATAGCTAAAGTAAAATCATTTTTATATTTTATTTCAGTTTATATTAAGTCATTTTTAATGTTATTTTATTTTAATTAATATACAGTAAATTTATTTTAATATTTTATTTATTAGTTTTAGCTAAAATAGATTAAATAAAATCATTTTATATTTCATTTCAGTTTAATAATGTTTATTTTATTTAAAATGACAAAGACATTTTTTATGGTTTTAGTTTTAGGTAACTGTATTAACCCTGTAGCAAATATCACTAGACTTTGAAAATGGAAGTTTACCTAGTCATGATTAATAGAATTTTACTAGCCAGAAAATGGCTAATGAGAAACACAAAAAGGTGTGTATGCAATTTAAAATCGGTCACGATTTAATCTAGCAGGAAATGCACTTTCATATTTCGACACCACACAACATGCAGGTCAGTAAGACAATCAGGATCCTTAATAGATTGATGAAAGATACTCTGAGAAGCAGCTATTTTGTCTTTTAGCTGAGAAAGATGAAAACACAAGTCAGCCGAGTGCGAGGAGACTGAGTTAGTCTGGTGGCTCTTTCTCATGGCCACTGAAGTCTAATAGTGTCACAGACGCTGTCTTTTGTGCTCTTTTACTCTTCCTGGAGTGAGTCCATATAGAAGCACAATATCACCTACAGCAATCAAAAATAGCTCAAACTTGATTCTGTTTTTAGGTGTTTCAGTGTCAATATAAAATTAAATCCCTATTTTTGGTACATTAGTGCAAATTATTATGAAGAATAAATGTTTCTCTCCACTTGTAAAACAGTTTTGGTTAGTGTTAACCAATACTCAGCTAATTATTCACTGTTTAATGCAAACTTTAAAAACTTGTGTTTGAAATATTAAATCTATAGATTTATTGCAGACAATATTGTGTTTGTGGTTATGTTGATAGTTAACGGGATTCTCACATCTGTGGTTGCTCATGTAACAGGTTAACGTATAGATCAGTCTGAACAGGAAGTGACCTGTGCTCGTGCTGGAAGCTGATTGGCTGGCGGCGAGGCTGTTCTGTCCAGACTGATAGACCTTATCTGGTTTGGCACCAGCTTCCCCTCCCCTGCTCTCCTCCCGAGTGTCTTTGTTCCCTTCATTCATCTTAACTGTCCTCAAGACCGACCGCTGACCAGTGTTTGGCAAACCGATGGCGTCACCGTTTGTTACTTCCTCTGGTTTAAAAATATGACTCTGAGCCGCTGTGTGCGTGAGAGAGTGAGAACGTCTATTAATGACTTCAAATATTCATTAGTGGTGTTTACTAAAGCATAGATCAGTCAAGTTGTTATAAATACATGACACCCTTTTTCTGTTTCACAGCAGATTTACAGAAAATTTACAGACAAACATCAACATATCCACACTCTTAAACATAAAGGTGCTTCAAGATGCCATAGAAGAACCTTTTATGTCTAAATAGTTCCATAAAGAAGCTTTAACATCTGAAGAACCTTTCTGTTTCACAAAAGCTTCTTTGTTGTGAAAGAAGGTTCTTCAGATTATTAAAAGGTAAGAAAGAGATGGTTCTTTGTGGAACCAAATATGGTTCTTCTATGGCATCTCTGTGAAGAACCTTTTAAGCACCTTTATTTTTAAGAATGTAAGAATTATTCAAATGAATAGCCTGAATATTACAAAATCATTTAATAATACAAAATAATTTGTAAGTCTTGTTTTTTTAGCCTGAATATAAAAAAACAAAACATTTAATATTACAAAATAGTTTGCAAGTGTCCTGATTTTTTTAGCCAGAATATTACAAAATCGTTTAATATTACGAAATAATTCGCAAGTCTTGTGTTTTTTAGCCTGTATATTACGAAACCATTTAATATTACAAAATAATTTGCATGTTGTTTTTTTTGCTTGAATATTATAAAACCATTTAATATTACAAAATAATTTGCAAGTGTCTTTATTTTTTAGCCTAAATATTATAAAAATCATTTAATATTTGCCAGTCTTTTTTTTTTTTTTTTTTTTTTGCCTGAATATTACAAAATAATTGACAAGTGTCTTGCAAGTGAGCTGTTACTTTGCTAAGTGATCAGATGCACTACTTTCACCTGCTGGAACACAAATCAAGATGCACATTAAAGATCTTTTTTCATGCAAAAAACCGCTCAGACAACCCACACTGAGAGATGAGTTTTGTTCACTCACATTCATTAAATCATTCATCTGCACTCACTAGTGCGCACGTCTCCAAATATGGCCATAGAAGGAACTGGCCAATAGCGGCCGCCCTGGGAGACGTGTCATGATGAGGTCACACACCACGGCCGTCATTCTGACTTTAAACTGCAGATTGTGTGACTGAAACACTCAAGAGATCCTGCTGTTGACCAACTCTGTGTGTGTGTGTGTGTGTGTGTGTGTGTGTGTGTTTTTCCTCTCACCGGAGGATATGATGTAACATAATATGATTAATAATGTGGTCTGATTGGCTTGATAAGTGATGTTTTAGTCTGGAGTGATTCAGACTGTAGTTTTATCTATTGATGGATTAAAGATTCTGTTCATTACAAAACACAATCCTTATTGACAAGCTGGGATCACTGCACTAAAAAAATGACTTTTTTGAAGTATAACAAAGATTATTATAAGAACATTTTGAATTCCACATTAAATTCAATGTTACTTGCCATTTCTTTGTATTTTTTTTTGTGAAATTTACTAGCACATTCTGAGTCAAAATTGTTTCAAAGTGAATCCTACACCACATTTCTTTCAATGTAGAGATCAATACAACACTCACATGGAGGTCAAAATTATTATTTTTTTTTTTCAATGAAATTAATTTTGGTTTGATGTTTTTTTTTTTTTTTTTTTTTTATGTTTTGCATTTTTAGGGGAGTTAATGATACCAAATTATATTTATGAAATCTTATTTATAACCTGTTCCTCACTTTTTAAGCATCAACCTGAAAATGAGATTTCCAAATGAAACTGTCATACATCTTGAATACTTTGGGGCACAGACTTAAAGGGTTAGTTCATCCAAAAATGAACATTCTGTCATTAATTACTCACCCTCATTTCATTCCAAACCCGTAAGACCTTCGTTCATCCTCGGAACACAAATGAAGATGTTTTTGATGAAATTCAAGAGCTTTCTGACCCTCTATAGAGAGCAATGCAACTGAAATGTTCCCAGGTCCAGAAACACAGAAAGGACATCGATGAAATAGTCCATGTGACATCAGCGGCTCAACCGTAATTTTACGAAGCTATGAGAATACTTATTGTGCGTAAAGAAAAAAAAAAAAAAACTTTATTCAACAATTCTCCTCCAAGTGACCGTCTTCCGTCATTATCAAGAGTACAACGTCACACACTTTCCTCTGCTCGTAAACAAGACACAGCACATGTGTTCTACTCCAGCAGCAGCACACACGTCGTGGTACTCTTGATAACGGTGGAAGACGGTCACTTGGAGGAGAAGAATTGTTAAATAAAGTTGTTATTCTTGTTTTCTTTGTGCACAGAAAGTATTCTCGTAGCTTTGTAAAATTACAGTTGAACCACTGATGTCACATAGGACTGAGCGATATGGCCAAAAAATTATCACAATAACATTTTCATATCAGTCGATATTGATCATTATCGCAATAAATTTCAAATCTTTATTTCTTTCAAGTTTAAAGGCAGATTTTTGCTCCTAAGTAAAAGTTGTAGAATCCAGACGGTTAATTGTGGTTTTAAACTGCTTTTTACTGTCAGAACATAACAAACACTTGACGGTTTTGAATTCTTTACACTTTTCCAGTCATTTTTCCTTAACAAAATAAATATCTTAATAAAAATATCCATTTCTTATTTTCTGCATGTTGTAATGAGTGATATTTTATCAAATCATGAAGCAGGTCTGTGTTGGCTGACTTTGATGATATGAATCTTCAGCACAGTTTGCAGTGCAGGCTGCAATAATAACAAAATTGCATTTTTTCTCTTAGAAATGCACATTTGACAGTAGCTGGAGTTAGGATGCAGATGTAAATGTATGTTCATTATCAAAAACAGTACCATTTGTAAAATTGTAACAGCCTCATTTTTATGTGGTTGAATTTAATTATTCTGGCTGTTTGAGTTTTATTAAAATGAACCATTGTTCTTCTATAGTAGCATACATTTAGATCATAATAACCACAGTTAAAACCATGGTTAAAATGTATCTGTATGCTTTCTAGGAATTTGTTTGAAAAACAGTAGTGTAAATACATATTAGTATTAATGCACAAACACTATAGCTTAATCAAAAAAAAAATACTGTATATTCCATTACTAATGTATGCTTACATTAATAATATAATACAATTCTATATGAATATCCCACATTTCTGCCTCAAAACCATGATGCAGTTGTTACTACAGTAAATCCATGGTAAATGATGTGATTTGTAGATTGAAAAGCTATCTGACTATCGTTGTTTCGTCTATCTTTAAACTCATCAGTACTAATCACTGAGACGTTTGTGTTCTTCACTGAATTCATCACTGGATCTCACAGGAGGCGTTCGAAAACACTTGACGTGAAAAATGCTTAACATGGCTTAATGTATTAAAACTGTTTTTAAAGGACCAAACTCTGTTAACACATAACACACAAAACACTTAATTAAACGCGTTGTGTTCTTATTCTGGGCTCATATGCTTGTCTGTGCATAGTATGATTTATTAATAATGTGTTTACTGAGTTTGGTCATTTAAAAACACTGTCTTAACGCATTAAGCCATGTTAAGTGTCTTCCTTATCAAGTCAAGTCAAGTTCAAGTTGAGCTTTATTGTCATTCCGCTACATGTGGTGACATACAGTGGAACGAGATGTCATGCCTCACAGGACCACGGTGCTACATAAATACAGACATACAACACTATAAACCTATACACAACTAACCTACTGACAGATTTGACTAGGTATACTATATATAAATGTTTACCCTATACAACTAAAGATAAAGATAAAAAATACAAACTATACAAACTATGTGAATGCTTCACATAATACTGTACATGTGCAGAGAGAAACATTGTGAGTCAGCAGCTAGCTGGGGAACAGTACAAGATGATTTGTAGTAGTGCATGAGCATGTAAACATACATATATTGCTGAGTCTTTTGTGGGATTGTGTAGGAAAAGTGTCTAGTGCATAGAGGAGAGTGTGTTACTACAGGTGGTTTGTACAGGCCCACTCACCTGTGTGTAGCACACTTGGATTGCACAAAAAAGTTCACAGTTTTTTCTTTGGTGTGGTAAGGTTGGGGGGTGTTTGGAGAGAGGAGAGGGGAGAGGGGGGTGGTCCATGTTTCAGGAGGTAGGGGTTTGCATGGGGTTTCAGAAGGGGGTGGGGTGATCTGAGTTCAGGGCTCTCACAGCCTGGGGGAAAAAGCTGTTGAGCAGTCTGGCGGAGCGGGCTGAATGTGAAATTATTGCAATATAAAAGTATATTTTAAATAATAAAGTATACTATGTACTTATAACAGTTTTCTATGGGAGGAAAATGCTTAATGCATAATTAAATGCATTGTGTTCTTATTCTGGACTCATCTGCTTGTCTGTACATAGTATACTTTATTATTAATTAGTGCTGTCAATCAATGTAAAAAATAACTAATTAATTGCACGTTTTTTCTGAAATTAATCGCGATTAATCCCACTTAACATTAAAGTTTTAAAATCTACTTTTATATTGTAATAATTTCACATTCAGTCTTCAAATTAATGTACAAACAAAGACAGTATATTTTAATATTTGTTTAATGCCATCTTTTTTTTATGACTGAAGGCCAGTATCACTGATATCAACACTACCGATGTCTCTATAAAATAGTTTTTCCCCCTAATATTTAACCATTGACTGTAGCTATTTAGCATTACAGTATAATTGAGAGTTATCAATTTTAAAATGTATTAACTTGAAAAAAAAACCTCTTGTAATTTAAGTGAACTTTAAATAATCTTCAACCCATTATAATGTCATATTTCATGCTACCTGCCCTTCAGCAAGTAGTAAATATGCAGAAATTGAATAAAGTTATCAAACACTAAATTCTAAATTAAATGTAGATGAATCCTTAAAGCTACAAAAGTTATTGATTTCCTCTTTTTTCTTTTGTTCTTTGATGAACAGGCATCACAGCAGCTGGGTTATTAGGTTATTTCCCTGCTTTAAGAGCTGAACATGATGCAGATCTGACACACATGGTATTTTCTCTCAACTCTCTTTATCTTTTCTGACTCACTTCAGGTCTTAAAGTCTCTACTAATGAGCGGACGAGTTGAATCAGGTTTGTGTTTTCTTTTAGGGAGACAGTGCTGCGCTGCTCCAGGACAGTTTTGAAAACCATTTCAGAGACATGTTCTTAAATAACTCGTATATAACAAATACTTTTATTTACACAGTTTTAAGGCAGCTTTAATTGACTTTTTGGTAACTTCATGACTTAACTGACGACATAACTATGACATTGCATGCTCGTAGTTTCTTTTGTGCTTTGATATGAAATGATACAGGCTACTGAAGTGCACATCTGAAGCGTCTACAGTTTGATGTGGACCTAAAGACATTCTACATCTAAAAAATGCAATTCTTGTGAAGAATAAAAAGAGACCGAAACAGCAGTTGTGAGTGGGGTGGCAAACTCTAGCTCCGCCCCTGTGTTAATTGCGTTAAATATTTTTAACTTGTTAAATTGAAAAAAATTAGCCTAATGTTCTGCGTTAATGCACTAATTTTGACAGCACTATTATTAATGTGTTTACGGTTTGGTCTTTTAAAAACACCGTTTTAATGCACTAAGCCACATTAAGTGTTTTAGAATGTCCCTCTCACAGTGCTGTTTAGTGGTCACGTGAAACACATCGCTGCGCTGCTGCGTGAACTTTGAGCCGAGCGGATAAATGGTGTGTGTCGCACTTCAAATGAGGAGCACTGTTTCATTACACTTTTGGTGCATAAACATTATATCAAACTCTTCATATCGTTTTATTGAGGAAAATTATATCAGGATAATTATCGTTATCGTTTCATTACCCAGCCCTAAACATGGACTATTTTACCGATGTCCTTATTACGTTTCTGGGTCTGGGAACATTTAAGTTGCATTGATCTCTATTGAGGTTCAGAAAGCTCTCGGATTTCTGAAGCGTCTCAGATGTTCTGAAGATAAACTAACATTTTACAGATTTGGAACGGCATGAGTAATTAATGACAGAATTATTGCTGATGTGAAAAAAGTTTTTTTAAGTTACAGAAGTTTAAGTTTATTATTATGAAAAAAAAAAATCGATATGAAATATGTATTTTGTGTCAGACAACATACAAAACTTTTTGCTATAAGTTTGATCGCAACATAATAATTGCTGTTAATAGTGTTCACCGTCTGTTTGATTACATGACATTAACTAACTGCTTTTACCGCACATTTCTGCCATATGGACATCAACTTGAGATCGTCACCACTGATAAGCTATTACTAAATATAATGTAGAAACTTTCATTTTCTGTAAAGCTGCTTTACAATGATTTGCATCGTGAAAAGTGCAATACAAATAAACTTGAATTGAATTGAATGTATTTTCCAAAACATTTTACTCTAAAACTGCATGAAAATCAAAAATATAAATCTAAACAAGTTGTGCACCAAATTTGAAGTTGATATCACAAAAAAGTCTGATTTTGTTTGGGCGCAGTACCATAAGGTTCCACTAGATGAAATTCGTTACCATTCATTTTCAATGTGGTCATTTTAGACCGCGAGGGGTACAAGTGTGACTTTTTTAATAAACTTAGTGACATTTTTTTAATATGTCCATTATTTTTTGTGTTCATATAGCAAGTGCCAAAACCTTTACCAGGTTTCCTAACATTCAGATGAAGTAAAAAAAAAAAGATCAAAAATGACTGAACAGCACTGAGGGTTTTGGTGTTCTTGTACAGTAGAAAGAGAGTCGTGCTCTTAATCAGGTCAATCTGAGTTTGACGAGACTCATGAGACTCAACGGTTGATCTTGAAACAGGAAGCTGATGTGGATCTGAGCTTCAAATCTCTTTCATTTGATTATCAATCAAGCTTACAAACCCAGCTTTGTTTTTAAACTCATTTTAGTGTATCATGAGGATTTTCATGCTTGAGCTAGTTTCAGTTAGCTTTTAAATGATAAAAACAAGTTCTAGTAGCTCGTAACTAGATATGTGCCCACAAATTAAACATAAGAAATAAAGAGCATGCGACCATGAAGACAAGTGCATTATATAATTATATTTAAGCCAGAATTCAGTCGGCACAATTAGGATTTTGTAATATACGTGAGCTGTATGTACATGGTTTTCGGTCGTATGCTGACTTGCTGGTTTTGAACTGGATCTGTTACTGAGTGGGTTTGTTTTTGCACCATGTTTTAGGGTGTAAACTCGGGTGCAAACCTGAAACTCTTTGAAGTGCACAAATACAGCCTACATAGTGAGCCGTTGTTATGTATCTGTGGTTAAACCCGACAGAATTCAAAACTGGGGAGGGGAGATCACCTGCTTTCACGCCCAAATATAAACGAGATCTTAAAATCCAAAAGTGTTTCTAATATAAGAACCTTCATAAATTCTATAAATAATTCTCAACTAGTTCTTTTGAAAGGCATTTGCTTTAGAGTGTTTTAAAGAACCCAAAACATGATTTGAAGTATCTGAAATGATTTTTGTTTTGAATTCATTAATTCATTAATTCTACATTATTTCAGTCTGTCATTTCTCTTCAGAGCTCTGAAGTTATTTCTGTCTGTGTTCTAATGAGAAGTTGTACTTTCACTCTTAAGTTTCATTTACTACATTTTAAGTAACTTTCTCTTCTTCATTTGTATAGGTGATGAACCTCATAACTCACTGACATGAGATCAGTTTTGAGGTGGGTGCAACAGCATAAAAAAAACAGAGCTTGTTTGCTATATTGTTTATATGGGTGAATGAATATATTTTAACTTTATTTATTATTATATTATAATATTAAATTATTTTGCAGCATTCGTGCTAAAAACAAGAGACTTGCAAATTATGTTGTTATATATATGTGACCCTGCACCACAAAAGCAGTCATAAGTAGCACGGATATATTTGTAGCAATAGCCAAAAATGCATTGCATGGGTCAAAATTATCCATTTTTCTTTTATGCCAAAAATCATTAGGAAATTAAGTAAAGATCATGTTCCATGAAGATATTTTGTAAATTTCCTACCGTAAATATATCAAAACTTAAAGGGTTACTCCACACCAAAATGAAAATGTTGTCATTAATCACTTTACCCCCATGTCGTTCCAAACCAGTAAAAGCTTCGTACGTCTTCGGAACACAATGTAAGATATTTTGGATGAGAACCGGGAGGTTTGTGACTGTCTCATTAACTGCCAAGTAATTAACACTGTCGAGGTCCAGAAAAGTATGAAAGACATCATCAGAATAGTCCATCTGCCGTCAGTGGTTCAACCGTAATTTTACGAAGCTACGAGAATACTTTTTGTACGCAAAGAAAACAAAAATAACGACTTTGTTCAACAATTCGTCTCTTCTGCGTCAGCTTAGCGCCATTTTGGAGAATATCTGCTGGATGCAAATTGTACTTTGATTTGAATGAAAACAGCGCATCCGTGTGGTGCGGCTGACACAGAACAGCGTACGCTGTTTGCGTCCAGCGGATACTCTCCAAAATGGCGCTACGCTGATGCAGAGGAGATGAATTGTTGAATAAAGTTGTTATTTTTGTTTTCTTTGCGTACAAAAGTATTCTCGCCTCCCGGTTTTCATCTAAAATCCCAGGTAGCTAGCGCAATCGGCCAATTGTGACTGAGTGTCGGCTCACTCGGCTGTGTTCTGGCAGAGGCTCACAGAAAGTGAGCCAGCTCAGACCCAGTAATGGTTGCCAGATTTGGCTAGGCTTTGGATGTGCAGATCTGGCCCGATTTGCACTGAGACATGGCACATTTAGCCACATTCGGCCCGATTACGGACCATAAGAGCTGGTCTGATTTTGGCTCAGATATGGGCATGCAGACCCGGACCAGTTTAGGTTGAGTGCTGGGGGTGGGTCTCCGTTTACAATGTGGTAAATAGTATGTAGCAGTGACACTTAAACTTAAACATAATATCTTTTACCTGCCTATGTTATGTTATTTCTTAATGTATTTTTTATTTTAATGCCTATTGATATTTTTTCCTTTTATTCTACATTCTCTTTTTTCTTTAACTACATTTGGAAATTAATGATTTAATTCATATAATGAAACAAGCTTAAAGTGGTTAAGGGAACTTTAACATTATTTTTGCTATATGAGTTTCAAGACATGCGCACTAGCTTTGACATGTAATGACAAAACCTGACGGGATTTTTGTGCTGCTAATTTCCAGAAGACCAGAATAACTTGCTACCCTGGTGAGTAAACATTTGATAATCTAACATATAATATCATTTTAATAAACCGTTCTACACACATAACATCTAAGTAATGTTTATTTATAATGAAGCTATAATTGTGAGTTTGCTGACATAGTGCTAGAGTTGAGCTCCAACCATAATCAAACACACCTGATCCAGCTAATCAAGATCTTCAGGATCACTAGAAACTTCCAAGCAGGTGTGAGTTGGAGCTGGTTGGAGCTAAACTCTGCAGAGCTGCGGCCCTCCAGGAAATGAGTTTGACACCACTAGTCTATAGTATTGTGACTGATCTTTTTTTTTTTTTTTTTTTTTTCAATCAGTGCAAAGAAATGCAAGTACTGGCAGTGCATCAGATGGAGAGATTGAAAAGTTCATCAAAAGATGGCTGCTTACTTTGAACAGAGATGGGTGAAGAAAAGAGCGGGCCCGAATGCTAACAAATTATTCTAAAGGTATGTTCCAAATGTTAACATTTACCAGAGTTACCATTCATGTTATCAGTCTGAGATTGTCTGAATAACCATATGTGTCATTGTCTCTTCCCCTTTTTGTCTCTCTTTCTGTCAATCTGTCCCTCTTTTAGGGTACGCTTACTTGAGGAAGCTCCTGGAGTTTGTTTTTTCAAAATAAATTCTAATATCACTCATATTTTCATTGTGTTATTTTCATACTTGGGGAAAAGGAGCACATATGGATGTTATGGGATAATTCATGGGGTAGTTGGTGGGGATGCCATGAAAATAAATTGTGTAAGGGCCAAACCCTTAATCTTTGTAAAGCTGACATATTTAGTTGACGTGCATAAGTACATGTAGGCTCAACAAGGACACTGTAAAATATATATTTTATTTTAGTTGGAAGTAGATGCCATCTTAAGGATTTTAAGGTAACAATGTCATTTTGTGGAAAAACAAATTATTCAAAGCTCTGGTTTTATGTAAAAACTGGAAGGAGTCTTTAATACACATTTAGAAGTTGTAATTCTGTATGAATAAGTGTAAGTATATATATTTTTTAAATTTAGAGAACAAGACTAGTACAGGCTAGGTGTCGGCATGATTGTGACCCAGTGTCGGACCAGTGCCGGCTAAGTGTACCATTTTGGTTGGCATGATTGTGGCCCAATGCCGGCGGTTTTGGCTCAGTTTCAGTACCCAGACTCGGGCCAGAACCGGCTAAGTGTTTAATTTCTCGTCGGCGGGATTGTGGCCCAATGCCGGTGGTGTTGGCTCAGTGTCAGTAACCAGAATCGGGCCAATACTGGCTAAGTGTTTCATTTCTTGTCGGCATGATTGTGGCCCAATGCCAGCAGTTTTGGCAGCCGGACTCGGGCCAGTACTGGCTAAGTGTTTCATTTCTCATTGGCGTGATTGTGGCCCAGTTCCGGCGGTGTCGGCCCAGTTCCAGTACCGGCTAAGTGTTTCAATTCTTGTCGGTGTGATTGTGGCCCAATGCCGGCAGTTTTGGCAGCTGGACTCGGGCCAGTGTATTTGGGCCGATTCTGGGGCGTCATTCATCCCATGTCCATGCCGAGTCTGGCAACCGCAGCCGGGCCGAGTTATTTCTTCCGGCCTGCCGGATCTGGGCCATTATTGGGCCAAACCGTTTTGGCTACCTGGGATATCTTAAATTGTGTTCCGAAGATGAACAAAGCTTTTATGGGTTTGGAACGACATGGGGGTAAGTGACTGACAAAATTTTCATTTTGGGGTGGAGTACCCCTTTAATTTTTGATTAGTAATATGCATTGTTAAGAACTTCATTTGGACAACTTTAAAGGCAATTTTCTCAATATTTAGATTTTTTTGCACTCTCAGATTCCAGATTTTCAAATAGTTGTATCTCTGTCAAATATTGTCCTATCCTAACAAACCATATACATCAATGGAAAGCTTAATTATTCTGTTATGTATAAATCTAAATTTACCCTCATGACTGGTTTTGTGGTCCAGGGTCACTCTCTCACACACACACAGACATATAGTATATATATATACTACCTAAATAAAATTGTATGTGTATATATAATGTATATAATTTAGAATTTAAGTTATATATATTAAAATGTATTTAACATACATAAAAATGTTGACACACAGGTTTTTTGCACTTAAACCTACATCTATGTAAATGAGCTCTGTAATCATAAGGCACATTAGTAAGATCACTCTCAAAATGAACACAATTTCTGATTCAGCTTTGCATGTCAGTTCATAATGACCTTGATCATACATCACGATAAGCGCAGTGACGCAGATCTGTGACTGGCTGTGTCAAACCTGTACAGATCCCGATCACTTCTAGAATTACTATGATTCATTCAGGCCCAGCTACAGTCACACTCGCCGAGGTTCATGCCTCATGTTTAGTACGTGACATTCAAAATGACATTTAGTCCTTTTTCAAACTGCCATCTGTCTCAAGTAACATTTGAAGCTCCCATTAGAATTTGCATTCAGTTTAAACAAACCACTTCCTGTCTGCTGCTAGTGTCACATGTACAGCGATGTTTGTTTACTGCAATCACACTACATTAGAGATAAAAATATATCACTCAAACGCTGAAGTTATGTTTTCACCTCTCTTGTTAATGGTTTGTTTGAACCGTGTGCTTATGTTGTCTTGGTTTGATATTTTGTGATCTACTGCAGTAACATTCAGACATTTTGAAGTGTGACTTAAGTGTGTGTGTGTGTGTGTGTGTGTGTGTGTGTGTGTGTGTATTTAACATCATGTAACATCAAGAAATGTACCATGAAGAATACTTGTGGTAAGAAGTTTGTGAGTGCAGCATTTCTCAGACAGCGTGCTGCAGTGAAACGACTGAAATGACTCTGAGGTCTGGTTTGGGAGTCAGTCAGTAACTGTTGTTTGCTCGTGTGAAGGAGGTGATGTTTCCCTCTGAAACGTGACAGAGGTGGAGATGTAAAGTGTGTTTCTCAAACATGGAAAAATCAGGCCCACCCGGCACGCTTCCCACATTGATATCAAAAAAAGAAACTTTCAAAAAGCTCATATTCGTCAAAGGTTAGTTGCAGTGTTTATGATGCAAATGATAAACAGTGTGACACTTTGTTGCATTACATGACTATTTCCTACAGACACAACAATACATTTATGTCTTAATAAACAAGCACTCATGACCCATCTGCTTGCACTAAAAAAATATTCAGTGGCTATGTAAATATCACAGTAATAAATAACTATACTACCTTAAAATCTCTGAATATCACTTGTGATTTTTTTTTCAGTTGGACCTGCCAAAATAAATGCCTAAAATATCCAAAAGTTAATTCTGTTTAAAATGATATACACGGTCGCTCAAAAGTTTGGGATCAGTAAGATTTTTTATGTTTTTTAAGGGAGTCTCTTCTGCTCATCAAGGCTGTATTTATTTGATCAAAAATACAGAAAAAAATAATATTGTGAAATCTTATTGCAATTTCTAATATTGGTTTCCTATTTTAATATACTTTAAAATACAATTTATTTCTCTGACGCAGCGCTGAATTTTCAGCAACATTGAAGTGTCACATGATCTTCAGAAATCATTCTAATATGCTGATTTATTATGAGTGTTGAAACTGTTGTGCTGCTTCATATTGTTTTTTGGAACGTGATACTTTTTTCTTTGATTCTTTGATGAATACAAAGTTAAAAAGAGCAGCATTTGTTCAAAATAGAAATCTTTTTGAAGTCTTTACTATGACATTTTTATTCATTTAACACATTCCTCCTGAATAAAAGTATTTTTTTTTTTTTTTTAAAAAGAAAAGAAAGAAAAAATGTACTGACCCCAAACTTTTGAATAGCATTGTATATTGTAACAACATTTATTTTTTTAAATAAATGCTGTTCTTTTGAAGTTTTTATTAATCAGAGAATCCTAAAAAATATATCACAGGTCCCAAAAACAATATGAAGCAGCACAACAGTTTCCAACATTGATTATAAATCAGCATATTAGAATGATTTCTGAAAGATCATGTGACACTGAAGACTGGAGGAATGATGATGAAAATGCAGCGCTGCATCGCAGAAATAAATGATGTTTTAAAGTATATTAAAATAGAAAACTGTTATTTTAAATTGCAATAATATTTCACAAAATAAGAGTTTTTTCTGTATTTTTGATCAAATAGATCCAGCCTTCGAGCAGAAGAAACCTCTTTAAAAATCATTAAAAATCTTACTGATCCCAAACTTTTGTGTGGCAGTGTATATTATATAATTATATCTTTCATATATATCTATTATTATTATTATAGGGGATATACATAATATTTTTGTTACATTTCAATCTAAAAATTTGAAAATGGTGAAATTATATTTAAGTTATTACTCATTCCATATCAATATTCTTAATTTTGGACACAATTAACAATTGCATGCAAAGAGGGGAAAATCTGAGCTTCCCAGCATGCTTTGAAACGGTCTGTGTAATGAGAGTAAATGTTTAGTTATTAATCTTGTTCACATACATTTACTCAGTTCATGAGGAGTATTTATCAGCTTTAACCCTTGCTGTGCTGTGCTCAAATTACTTGACCTGATTTGATGTTCCCTGCCATGTCAAGTCTCATAATGCTCTATTATCATCAAATCTTGAATTTGTGGCACCTGAAAGAAAACAAGTTGATAATACCATTGAATCCAATATTTGGTAATAATGCAGCATACTATTTTTTTTTTTTTCAGGCTGAACATTTTTGACCAGGAATACCACAAGTGTAGGACTAAAATACCAAAAAAAGTACAAACATTATCCAGTGTTTGGGGGAAAGTTATACTATATGTCAGTAGTATATATTATATTCAGTCAAATGTATCATATTTAAATGTTTAATATCATCCTCCAAGTCCAGAAAATGTTCTCTTTTCCTAATAAACAGTGCATCATGTCTGTTGAATAAACAGCTTGTATGAGTTCCATGTTTTAGTTTAGTGTGGGTTAGTGAGGTGTTTAGATCACTAGTAAAGCTCATGAATGACTCTTGTTTCTGTCAGCAGGAGTTTGAGTAGAGACAGCGCTCTCTCATGGTGTCGTCTCACTATTACACACGGTTTCTGCTGCTTTTATTAAAGTACATCGAAGACCAAGTAAAGACAATTTAGGGAACAAAATATATCAATATGTTCTCTAAATGTAAATGTCTTAGAAACACAATGAGTTATATCAGCAACACTGAAAAGCGTTAAAATACAATCTCCAATACTTTTTCAATATTTTACAATAACATCAGCTTAAGGTTTGAATAATTCTGCTTCCTAACACTAAAATATGGAAATAACATTTACTGTAACTTCTGATCACACAACAAAAAAAAAGTGAAATTATTTTCCAGTGAAAATGTCTAAGATTCATAAATCAAGATACATTTACTTGAAAAGCAAATTGACAAGTCTTGTTTATTGTTTATGATTACAATAACAAATATCTGCCAGTGGAGTCAGAAAAATCTTAGTTCAACTTACAGATTTGTTTTTGTTTTAGGCATAAACTCACTTTTGTTCAGTTTCTCAGAAAACAAGAATTCATATCTTTGTTTTCTTTCACAATATATATTTATTTAGGGATGTTTAGATATTTGGATCAGAAAACAAACAGAAATACTGTGGAAGATATTCATTTTCGCAGTGCATGCAACATTTAATCAAGACTTTCTGCTCTGATTTAATATATTTTAAAAAGGCCTTAAATTTGTGGAAGGGTGAAATAAGACTTTGTAAGACCTTTTTAACTGTAGAAACCCTACTGAACATAGAAACAAACAGAATGCTGTTTATAAAACTTTTATTCATGTTTAAATCATTTACATGGAATAATCAAATCAATCATTTATCCATAATCAAAGCATTATCGATCCAAATACCCAAAAAGTGTAAATGAAAAAAGAAAATCATAAGACATTAAATGAAATAACAGACAGTAACAGAACAGCAGTCATTAAAACGTGATCCATAAACTGATGTTTTCATGTTTTAACAGCCGTGTCTCTGGATCTGTAGATGACATCTCTGCTCTTCAGCTCTCGCACCACACCTGAGACACAAAACACAATCAACCTCCGAAAATACACAACGTCCTTCACTTACAGTCATGAGAGAGCCATTCTGCTGTCTGCCACTAACCTGGAGGTAACCGACCCGTTACCGTTACTGCATAGACGCCTGGCTTGAAGTTACCTGAGAAAGACATGCACAGAATAATGACACTATTGCCTTCCGGAAAGCTACTTTATAGCTGAACTTGAAGTTGTTTTCCAGTTTATTAACGTGAAGTGGCTTTGAAACTATCTGTATTGTGTAAAGGTGTTGTAAAAATAAATGTAAAGACCGAAATGTGTGAGGTGCTTCTGAACACCTCACAGGTAAAGTGCACTCAAATACTCACCGATTCTTTGCCATTTTGCCACCCAACTGTCCTCTGGGCTCATCATAGCAATAACTCTATAATGAAGACATCACACATTAGAGCTCAAATGAAATCCAACATACATGTGTGTGTTTTAAAGGAATAGTTCCCTCAAAATGGATGTTCTATGAATTGTGACATAACTTTGCAAACCAGTGTAATTCTCTTTGCTACGCTGTATGGATCACTGTAATGGTGCTTGTTAAGTGTGAACAACAGCTCTGTCAAGTAGCTCTGTTTTTGGTCTTTGGGAGAAAGCAAGCCAGCCATACATGTTTAGACCAACACGCGGGAGAGTAAATTATGACCTGCTTTACTTTGGACTGAATTCTCTCTTTAACTGGAAGAAATATCATTACGTACCCATCAAAAGAAGAGCTTGTGCATTCATAAACCATCTCTCGATTGCCCTTCATCTGCAGGTATGATTCACAGTTGTCACATCCGTCGTACTCAAACTGATCAATGGTCTGAAACCAGAGAAGATGAGAGATGATATCAGTCAAATAGATGTACAAGGATATTCCCTTGCAAATACTTACCACAGTAAACAAACTATGTTTTATAATTTTATAAGGTTGTTACTGTAATGCCTACGACTGCATCTAATAATATGATGTACATTGTATAACTGTAAGGAGTAGAATGATATTTTCACATGAATGTGTAAACACACACACACGTATTGGTATTGAATCATTGTTATATTCATAACATGGTATTTCTATGTCCAAAAACATTATCATGATACGATAGAGAAAGCTGTCTATAGAATTGCATGCCAACGTAATATTGTGCTATAACGTTATTCATCTGCTCTGAGTATGTAAATATATCATGATGAAAGCGTCTGTTTTGATTAGTGTCTCGTTTACCTTGACAAGAGAGCACAGCAGACACGCTCTCAAATGACGCAGATCTTTCGGGACAGTCTCCAGAGACATTCCTGTTGCTTTGATCAAATATACTTGAAATTAAACAACAAAAAATCTGTATAGATGCCTCGAAACAACGACTGTTTAAACGAGTTGTTGGCGTTCGCTACGCTAGCCAGAACCGCACATTCGGCGACGTTTAATGACGTCACTGATACGCGCCGCTCGACCGCGATATGAAATATTAGTTGTTTATTTTTGATCATATAATTGACTGGAATATTAGTTTTATTCAAATTCTGTCGTTACGTTGCATTTGGATAATTAATATGTAGGTATGCTTGTGACCAGTGAACTGCATTACCTACTACATTCCAATAAGAACGCAAAATAAGAGTTTAATAATGGAATGGAAATGATCGAATTAATAGAAACACAAAGCCTATTCATTCCATAATGTTTTTTTCCTAAATATTCCATGACAGTTCAAAATATTTTTTTAACCACAATTTGTTCTGAAGCAATTTTAGAAGGTGACTGTAAACAAACTGTACTGATCACAACAGCCGCCAGAGGCCGCTGTTAACTCACGTGCGCTTAGAGGTCACGTGAGCCTCATTCTGATGCGGTTTAAATGTGTTCTATATGTGAACGCGCATAACGGTTCTAGTAACGGCTGTAGTAGAAGATGGTAAATATAAAGACACGTAAAGATATTAATTAATCGATTTTCATTAACAAAGATTCATAGATTTTGATGATATACAGGTATTGTGCTCTATTATGATCACAACTTTTATATTTATTGAATATTTCTAATGATCTGTTCAATCTAAGATGTATCAATTATGAACTAATGACTTGTTTAAAAAAAAGTAGCCTAATAATGTGTTGAAGTTGTTATTAAATGCTTATATTGACTTTTAGTGATGTTTATATCATTTCCATCATCTGCAGGTCATTAAATGGTGGATTATTTGATTTGACCATGATGGATGTGGAGTTTGATAAGTCTCTTCTCAGAGTCCACATAAACTACAATAACTTCCCGGCTAAGTTATGGCGTTTGATAAACAATCCCCAAAACGACTCGGTCTTCTGGAGCACAAATGGAGAGAGTGTGATTGTCGACCAGCAGCGGTTTGAGGATGAACTGCTGTCACCGGTCAAACAAGACGCTAAACTGTTCAAGACCACCAACTTCACCAGCTTCATCCGCCAGCTCAACCTCTATGGCTTCCGGAAGGTTTATGACAGGTCCTTCAAGGACAGACGCCGCAACCTGCACCACTTCCACAATCCCTTCTTCAAACAGGGTCGGCCAGAGCTTCTGGTCCACATGAAGAGGCTCACGATCAGTAACAAGGCCAAGATGCAGGCCGGAGAGGAGGTGACCTGTCGTCCCCCGCGCCGAAGCCCATCAGCAGTCTCAACACAACACTACAGATGCCAAGAGAGGCCAGTTTAACTTCTGCTAGATTGAACGTAGTACATATAACAGCTGTCCTCAAAAAGACATGTGATTTGAGGAATCATGCATGTCTGGATCACTGTAAATCCTGACATGTGAAATAATAGTCAGAAAACCTTCTTTAGACAAAACCTTTGTGTTGAGTATCATATCTGACCAGTGTTGGGAAGTAACTAGTTACATGTAAAGGAATTATGTATTTAATTACAAAATGTAATTGTAATCAGTTACAGTTACTGAGAAAACTATTGTAATTAAATTACAGTTACTTATGAAAATGTTAACGATTACAAAGGGGGATACATCTGAATTTTCTCACACACCCACAGATTGATTTTTTTCTTTCTTTATTTGATCTCAGAAACAGTATCATAGCTATTAAATCTTTATTTAACCTCAGAACAATCTCAAAGTAAAAAGAGGTGCTAAAGTCTGATTTTGTGGTGGCTGAGCTTTCAGTTCATTTATTATAATCTCAATTTAAGTGATGAAGGATTGTGAAAGTCTGACAGTAATCAGTGTAGAGCACTACTGTAAGGTTAACCCTGCCTGCTTAAATAATTACAAATGATTAAGTTGAAAACATGAGAAATATAGAAAAGCAATCAAAAAGTAATCAAAAGTAATCAGTTACATTGCTTTAACAAAGTAATTGAAATAGTTACACTATTATTACATTTTAAATAGGGTAACATGAAATCTGTAACCTATTGCATTTCCAAACTAACCTTCCCAACACTGTATTTGACACGGCTAATAGAGTATGGAGGGAAAAATCACCTTAATATTATTCAGAGACCCAAACTGAGCAAAAATATGCAGTTAATGCTGATTTATGATATATGGCCAAAAGGTAAGATGACATTCTGATGCTTATAATGTAAATCAATGAGCTTTTTATAACAGTACAGCAGATACTTATATAAAATGATATAAATATCAGTCATCACTCTATATTTCCAATAATATGTTTTAGTTAGATGAGATTGAAATGATCCAAGCATATAATGCAATGCAATCCAATGATGATTGAGAGATGAAGAAATAAATGCTCCTCAAAAGCACAATGATTATATATGATACTCACTGATTTGTTATTCTAAAAAAAAATGATGTATGAATAATCAAGTACAGCTCACCTGCTTCAAAATATTACCAACAGTATCAAAGTTATTATGTTTACTTTATAAAATCAGTAAAAAGATTTTTTTATAAAGATTTTAAAAATTTCACAGCAAAAAGACGTGTGCGTAAGGCTGTTTGGGGAAATCTGTCCAAAACTTAATAAAAAATATTAATTTGTCAATACAACCAATGAGATATGTATTATATATATATTTAAATGTCAGTCTTTAGTGAAAATGCTTTATTTTTTTGTTTTGTTTTTTTCCATGCAACATAAAAGAGTTATCAAGTCAATTCCACTTTTTTTCTATAAGCTCAGTTGCAGTTTTGTTTGGTTCATTATAAAAATGTATTTTATATCAGGATTTGACTCTGGGCCTCATGCACACTTAACATGAAATGATACCTGACTGTCTTAGGAAGAAGAGCCAGAACCATCACCTCAAAAAACTGGCTTTTTAAATCTTTCAATGATCTATAAACTTCTCAAAAGCTCCGTTATACTTGCTTCTCAGGTTTTGCAGACCCAAATCAGCACTTTGGTTCTGTATCCCATCAGCAGATGGGGTCTGACCGAAGCTCGATCCCTCCGCGCTCCTGGATCTTTCCTTACAGTGATGTGCCTCCCTTCTACTCTAACAAAGGCATCCCGGTTTCTGTCATCCGCCTCAATCCGTACAACACTCCTCACAGGATCCAGTCCGGTCCTGGTGCTCTGTTTCCACAGGAGCCTAAATATATACCTCATCAGCTGTCCTATCCTCCTGGATTTTACTCGCCCGGTACTGACTTACTTTATCCTACAGTGCATTAGATAAATTCATTAAATAAAGCTATGGTTAAAAATGTTGCAAATAGTGTTTTCAGTGTATTCCACAGGAAAAGGACTCACTCTAGTGTTTGAGAAGAGATCTCCACAGTGTCTCAAACTGTGCTCAGTCCTCCTTTTATCAGGAGAATCTTCTGACAAAAACCTGTTACTGTTGCGTTTCTATTTGCTTATGAACGTTTTGTTCAATGTTTGTTTGTTTGTCTTGCTCTCAGTAGTTTGTCAGTGTTGCACTGCTGGTTTTATTGAAGCAGATCGAGCAGGTGCAGATCAAACAGCTCTGCCATATTCACATTATGCTTATTACCCGGTGAGAAACATTACACAGTTCATATGTTGCATATATTTCTGATGCTTCCTAATCATAAATAACTATGAATGAATCTCACAAACCTGTATATTTTACTCCATATATATACAGTGTGTGTGTGTGTGTGTGTGTGTGTGTGTGTGTGTGTGTGTGTGTGTGTGTGTGTGTGTGTGTGTGTGTGTGTGTGTGTGTGTGTGTGTGTGTGTGTGTGTGTGTGTGTGTGTGTGTGTGTGAGTGTGTGTGTGTGTGCGAACATAGAATATAAACATTGAAGTATTTTACTTATTTACTTAGTTTTGTTGCTCTATATACTGTGTGGATAGATAGATAGATAGATAGATAGATAGATAGATAGATAGATTCTGTTGTCTTATTGTTTTGCAATATTTGTATATTTTATGATATATCAACACTTTAAAGATGTTTATTCTCATTACTCTAGCAGAACTATTCACTGAGCCACCATCACAACAGCATCCAAACTGCAAACTGGCCCGCACACGTTACGCCTGAGTCTCAGCGGGGCGACGTGAACCTCGACAGGGTGTTCCAGATGGTGGATGAGTTCCAGGGTTTGCCCAACGTCCACGTAGTGCGAGTGGGTACCCCTGTGAACGGCCAGCACACCTCCAGCCCATCTCTCTGCTCTCTACCTGCTGCCTCTAAACCTGAGCCCGACAGTCCTCAGAGCTCCAGGGCAGACACTGCGGCATCCAGTCCTGTGAGAGACGAGCGTCCCTCTGCCATGGCCTGCAGTGTGGGAGCTCAGTACATCAAACTGGAGTCTGAGGGACATGATGTTGTGAAGCAAGGACCCAGACAACTCAAAGAAGATGATTCAGCATCCCTGGAGGCCTCAGAAAAGGTCAAAAGATGCTGGTATCGTTTTAGTTGGGCTTTAAGTGTGTGTAGTTTTACAGTACCTAAAGATACAGTATGTAAATTAAAACTGAGCCTTCATAGATTGATGCTATAACTCAGTACTCTGTAATCAGGCTGCTACAGATCAGAAAGTGACTCAGGAAAGCATCAGAAACTGACAGCAGAGCAAGACTCACTACAGCTATTCTTGGTAGGACAGTTTCAGATTATATCACACCCTTGAATTATGTTTTTACACAATCACTCATTTTTTTAATTGTAACTTTTTATGACTTTATGGTTGTTATGATCCACAGATGACAGGCAGGATTCATCAGCAAATGCAAATGACAAGCATCACAAAGCTATTAATTATTTAATTATTAACTTAAGTATTATTATCAGTTATGTAAGTTATTTACAGTATTTTAAAAATTGTATGAACTATTTAAGAAAGATTTGAAGTAGTGTTAAGTTAATATTGCTTGCTGTTTTTTAAGTTGTTTTCTCACCTTTCTGCCTTTAATTTTTATAGTATTTATGCTAAATACACACTTTAAATATCTACAGTGAATGTGATATTATTTATCTTATATATATTCGTATATTATTTATCTTATATCCTATATATGTCAGTATTTGTAAACATCAGTATATAATATATTTTTTTAAATGTAGCACAAGAGTGAAAGTCAGATTTTAATAGCATTGAATGAACTGATTTGTTTTCAGCTTTTCTGACTTTGAATAAATGCAAAGCAAGTGAAATCCCTGATAAAGACTGAACGTGCTGTTTGTTTTATGTTGTTTTGACTGCTCAGATAATTATATTTGTTATATTATTATATTATAAACCAGCTCAAGTCATGAAAAAATGTCCAGTATAAATCCTCATTTCGGACTTTATTTTAAAATTACCTATATATAATTTGAATAAAAGTTAATAACACCATTAAATTAAGAGACAATATAACTATATTTTGCAGTTGAAGTATGTTACTGTGATATTTAGTTTAATTAACTTTTTTTGTCCAACAAATTATAGTCACTCAATTTGACTACAAATACTGTAAAAAACCTGTCTTCCATTTAATTCTTTCTGTTTGCCTCAAATCAACATTTTGCCTAAAAAGACAAATTCAAAATACTATTTTTCAACATTTAATTTTGATTTTAAAGGAGTAGTTTTTTTGCAAAATTTTCAGTAAAAATTTGCAGAAAAGTTATTCACCTTCACTAGATGAAGCTTTATTATGGATTATGGACTCAATTTTATTTGGAAGCAATGGTCTGAAGTTAAAAATGTCTTGATGATGGATTTGATTTTTAAAAACATGCAGCTTTTGGTTTCTCAAGATGTTAACTGATGGACTGGAGTGGTGTGGATTACTTGTGGATTATTGTGATGTTTTTATCAGCTGTTTGGACTCTCATTCTGACGGCACCCATTCACTGCAGAGGATCCATTGCTGAGACACTGATGGAGTGCTACATTTCTCCAAATCTGTTCCCATTAACATCTGTTCCAGTTATTATGAAGCTTATTGTTATACTGATGATTATATTAACGTTTAGAAAATCAGTTTTGGCGTCCAGCATCGTTCTGTAATTCTGATTTTTCTCCAGTGATGTCAGCTAGAGGGCGCAGTGTGAGTGTCTGAGTGTGTGTGTGTGTGTGTGTGTGTGTGTGTGTGTACGCGTTTAATGGGTCGGATCAGTTCTGCTCCACCCTCGCTGACAGTCAGCAGGTACACACACACACACACGCTCACTCTCACTCTCAACTTTAAACTTTTCCAGCGTTCCTGCTGTTCGGATCAACAACACTGAGGCTTCGGGATAGCGCGTGCGGATTCTACTCTTGAAGTGTCTGGATTTCTCGACATGGATCTGTGGAAATTTAATCTGAGACGAACAGGTTTGTGAAGTTTTAATTCATTTAGGAACATGGAAACGAGTGTTCAGAAACGGCTCTCTCCTGACAGTGTTCTCGATCGCTCCCGCAAAGCTCTTGTTTTTTCTGGATAATATTTTTTTCCCCTCATCGCAATTTTTAAGTCGGACCTCATGGGAAACGTTTCCAGGCGTTCACAGTGGGATTGTGATGCGTGTTTGATCAGAGTGGAATAACATTGATGGAAACGGTGATTCTGCTACAACCTGTTACATTCTGGAATGTTTGGAATCCTTTGAAGTGGACGCGGCGCACCGCACAATAATGGAGTCATTATGACGTCACGTTATCAATCACGACGCGCGGGAATCCACGGGGGAATCTGTAATATTATTGATCCGTCCTTTAGGAGATCATATTAAACTCTTTTTGTCGTTTAAATCAATGCTCGCGCCAGGAGTCTGTCCGCTGTCAATCACCCTGTCCCTCTGTCAATCACGTTCTGTCAGTGATACAGGCCAGTCCCCAACCAAAGTTCCATTGAATTGCTTGTAATATTCTTTTAGTTCAAATCTCAACCCTGCAGAGCTTATAAAACTATCCACTCTAAAAGCCACTGGGATTTCGGACAGTTTCAGTGACCTCTAAGTTTTTCCTGTCTATTATCTGAGCTCTGATTGGACGGATAGCGCATAATGTATGGCCGGGGCCCGCCGCTGCAGCCAGGACAATGAGGGTTCCTGTGCAGCATTTGGCCGGGCTCTGGCCGTGGCTGCTCATGGCTGCCTCACAGGTGGCGTTGGGCCACACGGGCCTGGAACTAGCCGCTGCCGTGGAGTCCGAACGCTCCGCACCCAGAGCCATGATCAAGGTGTCGCTGCTGAAGCAGGAGCCCACCAGCAAGCCCATCATCCTAGAAGGGGTGTTCGCCGGGGGCAGCGCAGGCTATGCTGAAGGGAAACTGATGCAGGTAAGAGCTGGAAGGTGTTTTCAGGTTTCTTTCAGTCATGCATTAGACTGATGTTCTTTGTTGGTTCTTTAGATTATTAAAATATTATTTACGCTGGGAAAAATGGTTCAGGAAACTGTTCACTGAAAGATTCTTGAAATGGAGGTTATATTGCATTGCTGCGAAAACCCCTTTTTAGAGTCTAGGTAACGACATGGGATCTGTAAGAGAATACAGCTGTATCTCATGCATCTTCGCTCTTGGAGGCTTTAACTGGCAGACATTGGCATCAAAACGTGTTTGGGTTCTTAAGCAACACTTAAAACTGTCTGAATGTCAGTGCATTAGATGTTAGATCAAAGCAAGTGTTCATTGTAAAGAAACAGCACAAGCACACCGTCACATTCTCTTTATTTTGGACTATTATTTTTCATTTTGGTGCCACTCTAGATGTTTTGTCATAGTACCAGAAACACCAACAACTCTTTACATGATCATCTTCAGTCTTGGAAGTTTTTACTGGTAGTGACCCTAAAAAGTATCTGGTCACTTCAAACTGTCTGAATGTCAGTGCAGTGGATATTAGATCAAAGCAAGTGTCATTTATTGTAAAGAAACGGCACAAGTGCAATCACATTCTGTTCATTTTGGGCTATTATTTAGAATTTTGGTGCCACTGTAGATGTTTTGTCATGCAATATCAGAAAACAATTCTTTGCATGATCGTCTTTGCTTTTGGATGTTTTAACTGGCAGACAAATGCTCTAAGCAACTTTTAAAACCGTCTGAATGTCAATGCATTCGCAATGTCAAAGCAAGTGTCAAGTATTGTAAAGAAACTGCATATGCCTGCTCTTCTAACAAAACATTTAGCAAATTAAAAATGCATTAATGTTCTGTTTATTTTGGAATATTATTTTACCTTTTTGGGCCACAATACATGTCATATAGTACCAGAAACACCAACAATCCTTTGCAAGATCATCATTTTGCAAGCTTCAACTTGCAGATAGTGAATGTAAAAATGTCTGAATGTCATTGCATTAGTTATAAGATGAAAAGCAAGTGTCCTTTATTGGAAATAAACAGCACAAACATGCTCTTTTAGTGAAAGATTTGGCAAAATAAATGCAATTGCATTGTTTATTTTGGAATATTATTTTAAATATTTGGGCCACGATACATGTCATATAGTACCAGAAACACCAAGAATTCTTTGCCTGATCATCTTCGATCTTGGAAGCGTTTACTGGCAGACAGTCACTTAAAACTGTCTGAATGTCTTGCGTTAGATGTTAGATCAAAGCAAGTGACCTTTATTGTCACTCTTCTTACAAAACATTTGGCAGAATAAATGTAATCACTTTCTGGCTATTATTCTTAATAACTTTGTGGTCACTAGAGATGTTTGTCATATAGTACCAGAAACAGCAACAGCTCTTTGCATGATCAATACCACACCAGTCTTTGCTGATTGTGTAGAAGTCTACAGCACTAATGTTGCGTCTCATCCGAGATCTGTTGTCGTCTCGCATGCAGAATCGCTCACCTGGGAAGCCATCAAATGCATCTGTGTGAGAGCCAAGAGCTGCCCGGGTCTTATTGGAGCTGATAGATTTGTGGTGTTGTAAAGTCTGTTCTCTGAGGCCATACTGCCAGATGTTCAGGCTTTGAAGGCTGCGAGTTCTGCGATTCTCTGTGAGAGCCGTCCCGATCAAGCCAGAGGGGATGCACTCACTGTAAATGAATCTTGAAAGCCTTTATCCCTGTGGGAAAGAGTTATTGCATCATAAAAATAAACTCAAACTGATTTCTTGTTAGTGCGATGTGTTTGTGATCAGCTCGATGAGGCTGCATTTGAATTTGACAGCAGATCACATTACAAGATGATTGCTTCATTAGACACGGATGGAGAAAGGTGTTTCTGGAGTTGTATTTTATTGGCAAAACACATTTTGCTTCCCTGGTCTGTTGCAAGTTGCAACTAGATTTTTGCTTTATCTGAAGAAAGTGTGCCTGTCTGTGCAAAACGTGCTGAGTTGTGGGTGGTTGCTAAGGTGTTCTGAGTGGTTGCTAGGTGGTTTCTTACCATTTCAAGCGAAGAAAGTCCACCCCCAAGTCTCTGTGATTATTCTGGTCTCTCTTCAGAGTTTATCTAGGCTGTTTTATCAAAATCACAAACGTTTTGAGGTGTTATTCATGCCTCCGGTAACTAGTATCTACATGCAGAATGTAAATTGTAATTGCAAGCCCATGCAAAAGAACATTGTGGGTTTGTAACTCAAAGGTTGAAGGTTCAAGCCCTGTAAAGGGTGTTTTGTGAACTGTAGAGTCGCTGAAGGCGGCAGTTGTTCGTGAGCGAGTGCTTTGCGTTGGTTAAGAAACATCCGCTTCTATGAGTATAGCTAATTATCAGAAAGATAATGCATGCATGTGTGTCTGATTTACAGAAGGGTATCAGTCTCTTGCTTACAGAGAGCGTGTCGCACAGACAGATGCTTTTTGTTGCAGTGCCAACCTGTTGCAACAGGCCTGGCTTGCTTTGGCGCATTGTCCTCCTGCATAATGTTCCCTTCCTCTAGGGGACAAAGTGATAGAAGCAGGAGGGGGTAGGGGGAAGTTTCTATCTTTTCTTCCCTCACTTCTTCCTTTGGCCAGACCACATGAATTCAACATTACGGCTATTATCTGCTGATGGGAAGAATGATATCGAGTGATTCTGCTGTATAGCGTGTGTGTATGCTGTGCATCAAATTATGGCGTGCACTAGAGCTGGGTGAAAAAGCTTCAATTATGTCTCTATATTTGGCCTTTTGACATTATTTGATATATAAATCTGGATATTTATATACATTTGCTTTTTGGTCCATGGTTGCCATTTAAATCCAAAATGTTTAATATAAGAAGTAAAATCTAGTAAAAATCTAGTTAAAATAATCAAGACATGTTTTCCAGAGTGATTTTCACCAAATGAACAGAAGGAAGAATATTAACAATATTTTTATTCTAGATTTTCTTTTTCTAAAACTCTGTATTTTGTCTGTCTTTTAATAAATAGAAAATTCTTCATGTAGTGGTGATGCTAACAAAAGGTTAAAATCAAGTTTTGAGTTTGAACTGATTCACGGAAGTGAATCAAACTTAAATTGTTATGATGTTCACAGTTATATTTCTAGTCAAATGCATGGTGAACATTGAATATACAGTATATTAATTTTCCTCCTTATGAAAGTCCAAAGTAAGCGAGGTGAAGCAACAGGCTGGCTCTGTAGTTAAGTGTGCTGGATTAGTGCTTTTCCAGGCGTGTCTGCCTCGGCTGTCCTCGGGCGGCTCTGAATTCACCGCGTTGAGGATGACAGCCAGTTTTCATAACCACCAGTAATTACACATCTCCCATCCCATTTGATCTTCCTAAGCATGTTGTTTCTCCAGGCCACAGGTTGGCGAGCGGCGCTACCCAAATTTGACTGGCTTTTCTGGGCCGGTCGGCGGATCACAGGCAGAGCAAAACAAGATCAGACATGATGATGGTGGAAATGTTTTATTTAAGGAGAAAAGGCCTCTCAGCGCAGCCACTGGTCTTTAATGGAGGCCGATCGTACGTGCTCTGTTTATTTTGCATTACAAATGTGCAATTTGATTTGACACAAGTGGTACCTTTTGCTGTTTAAACCAAAAATATATAATATTTTATTTATATATATATATATATATATATTATACCATTCTAATATTACAGTACACACAGTTACTATTTGTATGTCAGTAAGCATGATATGAAGTCCTTTTACCACACCAATTTTCTTTCATAACTATCCAGATGCATAGCATAAAGCATAAAAACTTTTCAAAAAAACACCAAAGTGCTGTTTATGCCAACAAAGCAATGCAGCGACCCCAAAATGTATTTAAACATGGAATAAATATTATAAACATGGAAGCTTGTTTCCACTACAGGATTTGAAAAAAAGGTTATGACTTTATCTCACAAATCAGACTTTTTTTATTTATTCCCTTTTTTTTGTAAAAAAGTCATAATTACCTTTTTTAATTGAGGAAACAAAACAGTTGTGAGGGGAAAAGTCAAAATTGTGAGATAAACAGTCGCAATTATCTTTTTCGTTGCGGAAACAACTGTATTGTGAGGAAAAAATTAAAAAATTATGATAAGTCACACATACCTTTATTTTATTTCATTCTGTGGTGGAAACAAGGTTTCATATTTAAATGTCAAAATGTCATTGCATTAAATTAATAACATCAAAGCATTTATTGTAAAGAAGATGCACAAGCACACTTTACAAGTGAAACAAACTAATATTTTTTGGACTGCCATTGCTGAGGGATGAATTTATTTCCAAATGTTGACTCTTGCAGTGGCTATGAGGGTCCAGTTTGATCCTCTGGTGGGTCAATTAAACGATGCTAACCCGGTTTAAAGAGCGCACTTTCCTTCTGAGTCTATTAGATTAGTTTCTTCCTTCTTCCCTCCCGGTTTGTTTGGCGCTTTGTGGCGGAGAGGTCAGCTTAACCTTTGTAAACGCTCACAAAGAGCCGTATCAGGTTCTCCTGAGCCCCTGACTGAAGCGACTGATCTAAGATCAGATCCTCTTACCTGCAGTATAGTGCTGGGTGGCATGATGGGTGAAATGAGCTCGGAAGAGATTTTGCTCTTCTGCTTGTATTGCAGTAAATATCCATTCAAAGGGGAAGAAATTAATGCTTTTTTTTCAGAAATGATGCATTAAATTGATCAAAAGTCAAGTTACAAAAGATTTCTATTTCAAATAAATGCTCTTTTGAATTTTCTGTGCATCAAAGAATCCTGAAAAATAAAATGTATCTCAATTTCCACAAAAATATTCAGCAGAACAACTGTTTTCAACATTGATAATAATCAGAAATGTTTGTAGAAATTTCTGAAGGATCATGTGACACATTAATTACAAAGAAATGGCAAGTAACACATTGAATTAAATGTCAAATTTTGAAGAAGAAAAACTTTCTTTTTAAATGGACTCTAGTACAGTAACAGTAACCTTTTTTTAACTTCAAAAAATAATTTACAGTAAAAGCAAAAAAATACAGTATGGGTAGGGATGTCATTGCTAACTAAAACTACTCAAAATAATTCCTTTAACTGAAATAAAACTAAAATGAAATTACATTTTAGATGGAAAAAAATAAAATAAAAAATAAAATTAGATAATGTTGAATTTCTTTTAGAAATGCTTCCTTGGCAACTTGGCAACAAAGAATTATAAATAATAATAATAAAAAAATGAAGTAAATAAATCATGACAAAATTACTTAAACTAAAATTAAAATGAAAAATTTGCATCACATAAATTTACATTTTACAATTCACATAGAAAACTGATATTTTAAATTGCAACAACATTTGGCACTTACTGTTTTCTCTGTATTGTCAAATAAATGCAGCCTCGCTGAGCAGAAGGCACGTCCTGATATTGCCGAGTTAGACGTGTTCCTGGGTCAACATATTTTGTTGACCCTGGAACAACATTTTAATCCAAAAATATAATCTTAACCATATTCCTACACCTAAACCTAACCTTACCCATGAGTAATCCCTAAAATCAGAGGAACTGATAGATGAATTACACTGATGTACAGGCACCAAACACTGATTGTAATCCTAAACTTCACAAAAATTATAAACTGGTTCTTGAAATCTGATTGGTTAATCACAATGTTGTTCCAGGGTCAACAAAGATGTTGACCCAGGAACACGTCGCACTCGGCAATATCAGGTTGTGCGAGCAGAAGAGTCTTACAGACCCCAAACGTTTGAACGATGATGTGTATATGTACATTTTTGTACAGTATATGCATATGTTTTCATTCCATCTTCAGCAAAAATAACTACTCATGATGTATGATCTGATGGAAAGAGCATCCCGGCTCTCACCTGACCTTTACTGTCATCAGCCGATCTGCAAACTGACCTCATTTTTCTCATGTGACCTCTACAGAAATGGCTTATTGGATTACGACGAGCAAACGCCCTCGACGTCTTGGCAGCCTCGTCTCTATCGTGTAACTCTCCACTTTTCTTCTAAATAATGTCCTGTCCTGTCTGATCTCTCAGGAGGACGGATGATAGGGAGGCTGGGATGGATGCGTTAATGGAGTGCGAGATCAAAGCGCTAGGTTGAGAACGCGAGTCTAGATGATTAAAAAGGAGCTTGTTTACTCTGTGCTTCCGATAGGCCTCCCCTCCCCTCATTCAGACGGGTTTCCTGTCTATATTTCCCTCTTGGAAACTGATAACAGGCTGTCCGTCCCGACCTGTTGATGTTTGTCTTCCAGCCTGCAAATTGAAAGCTTTTGCTTTAGTCTCCTGATGTTTGTTTTATATAAAAAAGACCTCAGGAATCTCTCATGTGTCTCCTCTCGAGTTTCAGAAGAGATATCGGCATAAACGCAAACATTTCTTGTCAGGTTCTCCCAACATCAAATGATCTGTGCTGGACAAAAAAAAATGAAGAAACTATTTTGACCCAGAAATTACGAAGATATGTCAAGCAACACATTGAATGTAAAATATAGAAAAACTGAAATAGTATTTTTCTTGTAAAACAAAATTAATTAAAAGTTTTATTAAATGTTTTAAAAATGTTTTATTTACAAATTGATTATTTTTTTTAAATGTGGGTAGTGATGTTTTTGTTAACTAAAACTATTAAAATCATTTTCTTTAATTGAAATAAAATGGAAATAATGGAAATGTAAACGGTAGAAATACTGCCGTGGCAACTAACTGAAATAAAGTTTGTGCTGAAGTACTAACATTACTAACACTAGAACTGAAATAAAAATCTATTAAAAGTGTATAGAAATATATTTTTAAAATAAAAAAATTACATCAGAATTACTAAAACTAAAATTAAAATGAAAACTAAAAATATTTAAAAATGTTTTTAATATTAATTAAATTCTATAATAGTATTTAAATATTATAAATATTTTTCAATATTTATAATGGTGTATAAATAATAGTAAAATGACACAGGATCTGAATTTCTGTTGACATTAATTTGGTGTAGAAACAATTTTCACTCAGAAATAGCTACATTTCACAATTAAATAAAATTGAAACAAGAAATATTAGATATTAGAAAAAATATTGAAACATTTAGTAATGTTGAAAGTGAATTTTAGAAATGCTGCCTTGCCAACTAACTGACAAGTTTAAGTAAACAAATAAATTACTGAAACTAAAATATTTAATAAAAATCAATTAAAGATATATAAAAGTAAAAATATTTAATAAAATGTTAGAAATGACACCATTACAACAATTTTTTAAAATAAAATGAAAATATAAAAAATTTTTTTAATAAATTCTATAATAGTATCAAAATAATAAAGAAATAATTTGTAATATTTCTAAACTCTATAATGGTATATAAATAATACTAAAATAACACTGGATCTGGGTTGCTGTCCACATTAATTTTAGCTTTTAAATATGTATACTTTATATCAACTTTATTTCTCCTCTGGAATTGTTGAAGTATATGAGTAAATGTCCTGAGCTTTTAAAGAGCAACATCTGAGCAATTACATGTCCTCTGCATAATCTGAAATTGATCATAAGTTTGTTTATTAACTAATTGTTTCAGGTCCTGATTTGCATTCTGAACACAGAAGCACAATACGAGTTATTACCACGTCTGGACTTTATAACAATTACATCAGTAATGCGAGTGAATGCAAACCACATTCCCTGTGCTTTCTGCAACATCATTCGCCCTAAAATTAGCCCCTGCGTGTGCCAGCGCATTTGTGAACGGTGTTAGCGATTTGTAGGACGTTGTATTGAAGGCTAGCGGACGTTACAGGCTGCTGCGGGACATGATTGGGGTCACGGTACCGTCGCCGCTGCTCGAATCAAACAGGGCCAATCAGATTACACGCTTTTATGGCCCACTAATAGCTTGTTGTTTCCTTCGTGTCATTGTGGAATTCTCGATGATTTGAATGAAGACGAAAGCAACAGGAAGCTTTTTCTGGAGCGACGGAAGGGACTCTGGATCTGTCATTATGAAGCTGATTAAAGTGTGTGTGTGTGTGTGTGTGTCGGAGCATGTCCCGAGTGGAGATTTCACAAAAGATTGGCCTGTGGTGGCTTTGAACTCTTAACTACCTGTAAATGCCTGATTAATCCTGTTGACTCTTGTGTAAATCCATATTAAAACTCTATGAACATGATAATCCCTCATTTAACTCTCTCTAATAGGCTTTTCACTAGTATATATGCACTTAACCGTGGTTTATGTTTGTTTACCTCCAGGTTATAGAGAGAGTCCTCATGTCATTTCAAAACTTTTCATCTGAGGTACACAAAAGAAGATATTTTGAAGAATGCTGGTTGCCAAATATTTTTAGGTTCCATTGACTTTCATAGTATGTCAAAAAAAATACTGAAGTCAATGGGAACCGAAATGGTTTGTATACCAGCATTCTTCAAAATATCATCTTTTATGTTCCATAGAAGAAAGAAACTCAAACAGATTTGGAATTACATGAGGGTGTGTAAACGATGACAGAATTTTCATTTTTTGGGTGGACTGTCCCTTTAAGGCCACTTTTAACTCTGGTTTAAGTATTTCACACTTTTACATTTTGGTTTGCTTTTATCTATTTGATTTTAATCTTAACATGCCAGTTTCAATAGTGGTCTTCTGATGTATTGTCAAGGCTGATACACTATATTGCCAAAAGTATTGGGTCGCCCCCTTCTAATGAACAGGTTTGACTACTTTAGTAATTTCTATGAGTACAAATCTTAATGTTAAAGCATATAATGATATTCTAGGAAATTGTGTGCTTCTAATATTATAGCAACAGTTTGGACAGGACTCTTTTCTATTCTAACATGACAATGCCTCTGTGTATAAGACAAGGTTCAAAAAGAAAATGATTGATTCAGTCAGTGTGGAAGAACTTGACTGGTCTGCATAAAACCAAGTCCTAATCCCAGTTTAACACCTCTGGTGTGACTGTAAATGCAGACCTTGAGCCAAAAACTCATCACCAAACACCAATGTACAAATCACCAAGTACGTCTGTGAAACACACATTTCTCTAACGACCCCCTGTAAAACTAGTCCCGTCCGAATCGGTCTTAAGTGGTTGTTTTACGGATTTATGAAGTTGAATTTTTTTTAATTTTTTTTTTTAATTGTGCGTGTTTTTACTATTTTTAAATTAAATATTTAATATCATTTATATAGGCTTATATATCAGCCACCTTGCTCTTTAAGATATTGGTATCAGCCTTCCAAAAATCAATAGCAGTTGACCTCTAGTTTTAATCTGTTTAACCACTGACCAATCACAGATCATTTTGTATTAATTTTCTGTCTAGAAGTGTGTTCATTTGAAATAGATGACGCATGTATGATTCTGTACATAAGACATAGTTTATGAATAAATATGATTCTCTGCTTGAAGCTTGTGATTTTCATAAGTTGTTGGTAACTGTGGCATGCTAATTAACTAGTTTTTAAGCAAGATATCATCAAGGCCGATATTTAGCATTTTTAACGCCATCGGCTTATACGTGTTTCTGCTTGGCCGACAGAGTGTCAAAAATGTATCAGATGAAGGGATCTCATGAGACAGGAAGTGAAGTTAACTTTGGATTTGGACGTGTCTTGATGCCTTCCTACCTTGGAATGTGTCCTCCGAAGGCAGCATTTCTCAGTTTTGGGATGCAGCCTAAGATATCATCATCGGCCCTCAAAAAAATCAATACAGGTTAACCACTAATTAATGACCCCAGGCTAACAGTTTCAACTGTGAAAGCCCATAATAAGCATAAGATTCATCAAAATCATTAGCATCTTATATTTGTTTACATTTATGAACCAGATTCTACTGTGAAATGTTTTTTGCTGCAGTTAAACGAGCAATTAATGCCTGAATTTTTTTTTGCTGTAGCATGTGAGCTCAGCGTTTCCATCAGCAGGTGTGTCTGTCTGTTCCTTTACATATTTCTCAGCGAGTCTTTGAATCGTTTATAGGGGGAATTTCCAATCACTAACCCTTGACTGAGATCTTTGAAGAGTTTTCCTCATGCTTTTATAGTTTCAATGCATAGGCCTTTTTTATGTAGTCTTCATGCAGCAGCTCCATAGGTAACACCGCTTCATTTTGAGGTTGTAACACGGCAGCTTTCTTAATTGGTGGTACTTTTGAAGAGGATGAATGCATGGAAAGGATGCATCTTCTCTGAGAGGGTTTTATCGTGCGTTAGCTCACTGTCTAACGGTAACCGTCAGTGCACTGAATGCTCTCAGAGAAGATACGTGTGGAAGTTCACTTCCTTCAAAGTGCCGCCGTCATCAAAGCAGTGCTTCTGTAACACATTCACCAGCTTCAACACTAAATTTCACTCAATTACTTTCAGACTGTCAGTCGTTTTGCTCTGAGCACTGTTGCGATTGTTGGTGAGAACTCTGAAATAAAAGATTATTGTTATTCAGCCTGTTTATTTCTTGGAAATATTGAAGGACTGCACTCAGCAACCGTTTATTTAGTTTTAATAAACTCGTCTGATCGTGTCTGGTGGACAAGAAGACGCTAAGCCGGCCTAATTACACAGGACTTCCTGAAGACAGACTAGTCAACTTGTGATGAGAGATTTTGAAATAATGTATTTGTGTATAATAATATTATTAATAAATAACATATAAAACATATTTAATAATAATAAATAATAATAATTATTATAATTATTATATTTTTGTACATATATTTTTATAGTAGGTACATATTGATGTATTTTTGAGTTAATTTTGTACAGTGCATCTCTAGTAAACTTTCCCATCTAGTTCTGCATGTGTTTTGTGTGCCACAATATTAGGATGCATGCATAATTTACATTGCATGTGGATATATTTCAACAATGTTAGAATACTGTTTATGGTTGCTAGGGTGTTGCTAATGTGTTCTCAGTAGATTTTAATGCATTGCTATGCAGTTGCAGAGTATTCTGGGTGGCTTTTTACTGAGTTGAGTGCCTCTAAAGTATCTGTGATTTTTCTGGTCTGTAGATGTGACTCCGGTTCCTATGGAAGCCCGTTTCCACCACTGAATAAAAAATAAAAAAAAGGTTATTGCGACTTTTTTTATCACAATTCTGACTCTTTTCTTTTTCTCAGAATTGTGAGATATAAACTCGCAATTCTGAGAACATATCAGTCTTTTTCCCCCGTCAAAACTGGATTTAACTCGCAATTGCGAGTTTATATCTCACAATTATGTGAAAAAAGTCAGAATTGCGAGATATAAACTCGTAATTCTGAGAAAAAAAGTCAGAATTGTGAGATGAAAAAGTCGCAATAACATTTTTTTTATTATTATTCAGTGGCGGAAAAGGGCTTCCATAGATTCCTCCTTCAGTGTGCATCTGAGGGATTTTAAGTCACTTTGGTTTTTTTTGTGATGATTTAGATCATCTGATCACATTAGTAACAAAAACCCACCAATTCACTATCTCAACAAATTAGAATACTTCATAAGACCAATAAAAAAAAACATTTTTAGTGAATTGTTGGCCTTCTGGAAAGTATGTTCATTTACTGTATATGTACTCAATACTTGGTAGGGGCTCCTTTTGCTTTAATTACTGCCTCAATTCGGCGTGGCATGGAGGTGATCAGTTTGTGGCACTGCTGAGGTGGTATGGAAGCCCAGGTTTCTTTGACAGTGGCCTTCAGCTCATCTGCATTGTTGGGTCTAAAATTTCCTGGTAGATGGCTGCGTTGACTGTGGACTTCAGAAAACACAGTGGACCAACACCAGCAGATGACATGGCAGCCCAAATTCACTGACTGTGGAAACTTCACACTGGACTTCAAGCAACATGGATTCTGTGCCTCTCCACTCTTCCTCCAGACTCTGGGACCTTGATTTCCAAATGAAATGCAAAATTTACTTTCATCTGAAAAGAGGACTTTGGGCCACTGAGCAACAGTCCATTTCTTTTTCTCCACAGCCCAGGTAAGATGCTTCTGACGTTGTCTCTGGTTCAGAAGTGGCTTGGTAGCCCTTTTCCTGAAGACGTCTGAGCGTGGTGACTCTTGATGCACTGACTCCAGCTTCAGTCCACTCCTTGTGAAGCTCTCCCAAGTGTTTGAATCAGCTTTGCTTGACTGTATTCTCAAGCTTGCAGTCATCCCTGTTGCTTGTGCACATTTTCCTACCCAAATTCTTCCTTCCAGTCAACTTTGCATTTAATATGCTTTGATACAGCACTCTGTAAACAGCCACACCTTTCAGTAATGACCCTCTGTGACTTACCCTCTTTGTGGAGGGCGTCAATGTTTGTCTTCTGGATCATTCCCAAGTCAGCAGTGTTCCCCATTATTGTGGTTTCAAAGAACAAGAGATACCCAGAATTTATACTGTAGGGATGGTCATTTATTGAAACTCAAATGTAAATATTCTAATATTTTGAGATACTGATTTTTGACTTTCATGAGCTGTAAGCTCTAATCATCAAAAGGTCTGTTTTTATAACCACAAAAAAATATTATCTTAAACTTCTTTGTAAATGTTTTACTTGAAGTAACAACATGGTTAATGAATCGAAAATGTATGAAAGTTTCACTTTTTGAAATAAGTTACAAGAAAAAATGAACTTTTTCACGACATTCTAATTTGAGATTCACCTGTATATCTCACAATTATGTGAAAAAAAAGTTTCACAGGAATTGTGAGATGAACCTGAAAGTGATGCACGGGCTTCATAACTTTTTTTTTTATTATTCCGTGGCGGAAAAGGGCTTCATCATAGATTCCTCCTTCAGCCGCAATCATAAGGTGCAGCGGGCGCAGATGAGGGAATGGCGCGTCACGTTCTTTTTTTTGTATTTATTTATGTATTTTTATTTTTTTTGAGCAACTGGGATGGTGCCCCCCTGGGAGTTGGTGCCCTACACAGACTGCATACTCTGCGTATAGGGAGCGGCGGTACTGCCTCTAGTCAACAAGAAGTTTCATACTTATTGTTTGTGCAAATCACTTCCCTACATCAGAGCAACAGAAAGAAAAATTGACTTGCACCACCAAGACACTAATGTGTTTTTAATACTTTTTTGTTTTTTGAAAAGTTTAGGTTTTATACCAGTATATAATAAATGAATAAATAAATATATATATATTTTTTTTTAATCAAAGTCAATTATATTGTTTTGTACATTTCAATGCAAAGATAAATTAAAAAATGTTAAGAATAAATGAATGAATAGTTGCCTTTATTAATAGCCCCAATACAAGTCTAAAGTTCACACTACCATTCAAAAGTTTTATTAATGGTTTTGAACAAGTCATTCCTGCAGTCTTCAGTGTCACATGATCCTTCAGAAATCATTCTAATATGCTGATTTGCTGCTCAACAAACATTTCTGATTATTACCAATGTTGTGCTGCCGCCCAATTTTTTTTGTGGAAGCTGTTATTCATTTCTTTTCAGGATGAATAGAACATTTATTTGAAAGCATTTATTTGAAATATAAAAGTTTTGTAACATTGTAAATGTCATTAATGTACCTTTTGATCAATTTAATGCTGAATAAAAGTATTTAAAATCTTACTTTCGAACAGTAGTGTGTGTGTCCTGGTTTAGTTAGCTAGGTAAGTGTGTGTGTGTGTAATGGAGGGTTGAAGTGGAGGGGATGCATGGCAAAGCTCTTAAAGTCACTGGGCCACGGTCTCTTGTTTTAGTCATTAGAAGAGAAAGGAATGCTGGGATGTATTGGTGTCTGTCAGTGGCATGTTATACAACACATTCCTCTGGAGTTTTCAGGCAAACAGTCTCTGAGAGAGGCTTCATCAGCCCTGCGTCGCATTACACACACCGTACACACACACCGCACACACACACACCGCACACACACACACCGCACACACACACACCGCACACACACACACCGTACACACACACCGTACACACACACACACCGTACACACACACACCGTACACACACACCGTACACACACACCGTACACACACACACACCGTACACACACACACCGTACACACACACACCGTACACACACACCAAACATCAGTGTGGACTAAACATGCTAATGGGTTTTTGTTTATCCCAGGTCATTTTTAACTGTGGGTTCATGTAATCAGATGATCTTTTTTGTTTCACACTCTTTATATGTTAGTTATTCATGCTGTACGCCTTTTGACACCGCAATTTCAGGTTAGATATGTGTGTAATCTTGAGTTAATTGGGGGTTAAAGTAATCATTCAGTCATTATTTGGCGTTCCAAACGTGAATTCATAGTGATCGTGTCTGTCAGGGTAATAACTGACTAATTGAGAAGCGATTAGTCAGCAGAAAAGGCTTAACACCTTGTTTCTGTTTCTATTGTTTAGATTATTTGCTGCTAGGAAGGATTATTTTGTTTACTATCTATTTGTGTTTCTACTTTCATTATCATTTGTATTTTGATTGCACTTAGTTGTCATTAGAATATTAGCCACCCATCGGCTAAGAAGCATCTCATCTAATACAACCATAATGCAGAAACTTTGGTTGGTAAGGTAAAATCTCTCTCTCTCTCTCTGTGTATGTGTATGTATATATGTGCGAATATATATATATATATATATATATATATATATTAGGGATGCAACGATACCATTTTTTCAGATCCGATCCGATCCAGAAAATTCTGAGTATCGGCCGATTCCGATCCGATCCTAGCACAGTTTTTTTATTTTTTATATAAATCAATGTAGAGTTTCTATACTTCTGTTTCACTCTTTTGTGTGTTAAACACAAGCTAATAGACAATTTAATTTTAATGAAAAATAACATGAAAATATATATAGGGGCTGTTTACATCTGGTCACTTCATGCGTTTTGTAATATAAATCCGATCACTCAAAACACTTCAGGAGGTGGTCTGGGCCACATTCCAGACGAAACTGGACATGTGTAAATGCATCTGGTTGTTGAAACCACATATGTGAATTTTACTCCTCCCAAAATATTAAAATAATAAATGTGTGAGACCGTGTTATAGGCTATATGACATTTTAGTCAGATATGACTGCACTAATGCAACAGGCGTCACTGCGGACGAGTATCTGAGTATTTCTTCAACAAGCAGACGCTCAAACTGCTGTGAATGAAACTGAAAGAAAGACGCAGAAGGTCAACACACAATCATCTTCATTAAAAGTAGAAAATCTTTCCAGTGCTGATGCCGCGCGCTCAACTATTGCGGTCTTTGATCTTGAAATGAGCTGATAATTAATAAAATGCAGCGCTTTTGATTTCGTTGACGTGAACTTCATGGTGGATAATTTAGCAGCAAAAGTTATTCTAGAAAAATCATGAGTGCACAATTTTATAAAATCTAAACATTTAGTGAAATAACATTATTTAGTGGGGAACAAATAAAAGTGAATATGTGAAGGACTAAATCTGGTAAAATGTTACACATTGCTCTTTGTATTGTTGTAAAATACATTAATGAAAACAAGTAAATGTATTTATTTATAAATATAAACTACAAAATTAAAATACATTTCTTTTACATATATAGCACAGTAATGAAGGCAGCAACATATGATAGAGGAGTCCTGCCTCCATTACTGTGCTATACATTAGATTATTAATAGCCTTGATAGGACGGTACAAGAAACGCTATAAATAATATTTCATTGCGCAAAAGTATTATAATATGAACCGCTCCGCTTATGCGCCTCCCGTGCGCAGAATGATGCACTTGAAGCAGCACAGAGTCACAGCACGCAGCTCCGGAGTTCAAAGCACAGAGGAAAGAGATATTGATGCGTAGCTTATTAAATCTGCGCGATAGTTTATTGAGCCTTTTCTTTTAACGGTTTTAAATCTCAGTTATTGAGCGCTCTTGAAGAGAGTTTCATTGTTTTGACTGTAGTAAACGAACGCAACACGCAGTTTGAACGCTGAACGGAGGATAACGGACAGCCGCAGCAGAGAGAAGAGTTTACCTGAACTTGAATTTAACGACTTAAATATTCATCTGTACCTCACATTAAACTATGGAACGGCTTCAGAACACTTGGACTTGGACTCTATGGTGCTTTATCATGCTTTTGTGCTTTCGTGGGGCTTAACAATAACACAGAATAGTATATACAGAATATCAGATTTGGAGGTCTCATCTCTCCGATACCCGATCCACAGAAAATGACCGGATCGGAGCCGATACCGATCCTGAGTATCGGATCGATGCATCCCTAATATATATATATAAATATTAAGCCTATATATATTGTTAAGTAAATGTTAAGCCTATATATATATTTATATATATATATAAATATTAAGCCTATATATATTGTTAAGTAAATGTTAAGCCTATATATATTTATATATATATATATATATATATATATATATATATATATATATATATATATATATATTACAACCACAGGATCACCACAACGAATGTAAACAGCAGATATGTTATATCATTGTGATGTTTTTGGAACATGACAGCATCCATCATCATTCACTTTGATTATATGACATTATACGTGTTCCACAGATGAAAGACAGACAATTTTGAACAACATAATTTTTAATGTACAATTAAACTTAAAAGGTCAGTAAGATTTCAAAAAAAGTCACCAAGTTTACATTTAATTTGAGCAAAAATACAGCAAAAACAGTAATATTGTGAAATATTTTTACAATGTTTTAAGTAACAGGTATATATATATATATATATATATATATATATATATATATATATATATATATATAGCAAAATGTAATTTATTTCTGTGATGCGCAGCTGAATTTTCAGCATCATTACTCCAGTCTTCAGTGTCACATGATCTTCAGAAATCATTCTAATATGCTGATTTGCGGCTCAAGACATATTTCTGATGATTAACAATGTTGAAAACAGTTAATAATAATACATTGTTTGCAGGATTCTTTGATGAAAAGAGCAGCATTTATTTGAAATAGAAATGTTTTGTAACATTATAAATGCCGTTACTGTCACTTGCATCCTTACTGAATAAAAATATAAATTTCTTTCCAAAAGAAAAAAAAAATCTTTTGAATGGTGGTGTGCATAAGCAATATTTTTCAGCAGAGCTCAGTATTAGAAACGTCTGCATGTAATATTTCACTCCCAGTTTTCCACAGTCAGGCTTTGCTGGAGTTCATCGTCTTGTGTCCAGCAGTGTTTCAGGATCTCCGACTGTAATGAATGATAATTGTCAGTCTTCAGCTCAGCTGATGAGATTCAGATGTGGGCCCTTGGGTTTTTATTGGTTCGGTCTGTGGGTGGAGATCAGGGTCTGCGCTCGGAGATAAAAACATCAAAATGAACATCATCTGAATGTCAAAGGGGATTTGATTTCTGACACACAGCGTCTGTTTTCCCTCCGCTTGAGGTTTTGTGTGAATTTCTGCTGGGAAAAATCATATTCTCAGAGCTTGTGTCATATGATAGTGTGCGTTCCTTTAGTATATGTCACGACGAGGTCAGTGCGTTTGTGTATTTCTATAAGCGTAATGAGTGCTTTGATCGTGACCCGCTAACGTGCTCTACGTGATTAATGCTTTTATTAATAACTTGCATCCTTGGCTTCCTCTAATGGACGTGTTTTTCTGTGTGCAGGTCTTTGTAAACAATAATATGTGTTGTGGCTTTTTCATTAGAATACATCAAACATAGAGGAACGACACAGGAAGACCGTGATTAGTGAAGGAAATGCAGGCAAATAGAGCTACTGCTCTCAGTTTATACACATTAAAGACATTTATAATGTTACAAAAATATTCATCAGCACGACTGTTTTCAACATTGATAATAATCAGAAATGTTTCTCGAGCAGCAAAACTGTACATTAGAGTGATTTCTGAAAGATCATGTGACACTGAAGACTGGAGAAATGATGCTGAAAATTCAGCTTTGATCACAGGAATAAATGACACTTTACAATATAATAAGCAGTTATTTTAAATTGTAAATATTTCATAATTTTTCTGTTTTTGTATGGTTAATCAAATAAATGCATCCTTGGTGAGCAGAAGAGACTTCTTTCAAAAAACATTTAAAAAACTTACCAACACTGAACTTTTCAACACTAGTGGAATATTTTTGGGACGGAACCCCTTAAATTATCATTCCATGTTCGTATGGAATACAGGATTTGTTCATAAATTGGGACAACATAACGATGACTATATTTGGCGTCTTGCAGCTGTAAACCTGTTTGGATATAAGCGAGCTGTATTCTAGTTCCTGAGATGTTAGTAAACCTCTGTTGTCAGTGGCGCCGTGTTGTTTATGCTCTTCAAGCTGTTGTTTTAGACGGAGCGTCTTCTCTGGATGAAATGCATGGCTTTAGCTGAGAGCGTGAGGATAAGGTTTGGCTGGTTGGTTAGTTAGTTGGTTAGTTTGGCTATGCTGCCAAAAAGAATATTTCCCCATTGACGTTCTGAAGAAATTCATTTTTTTTGTGAGCAGCATATAAATCTTATTAACGTAGATGTTTTACCAGGGAGTTTTTTTACAGTATACAGTTACAGTATGAATTAAAGGACCTAAGTGAACGTGAATCCATTTTTATGGTGTTATTTTATTAACTGAGATTAACAAAGATAAATAAATACTGTAACAAATGTATTGTTAGTTTATGTTAGTTAATACATCAAAGCTGCAGACCATAACTTTTTTGGTTAAAAATGATCCGGAATCAATATTTGAGAAAGTACATAACCAGCCAGTGTTCAAAACTATCGTCTTACTTTAGCCCGATTCACAACGGTTATCTTATAATAATGTTTTCTAATTTGAGTGGTATGGGTAGGTTTTCGCAGGAGATTCGAGCATGGCACTGCGTCATTACATCACGTCTGTAAACATAAAGAAGATTTCCCGGCTAGTAGACTATATCACACGTGAGGATCCTGCAGGTGGAGGATCGTTTATAGCCTTTTCTCACAGCAGCTAGAATAATTAATTAAATGTATCATTTTGATGGCGGATTGTAATCCAGAAAGGATTATGTGTTTATGAAACACATGTGAATGAAATTAAATTATATTCCAGTTTTAAATATGCTTCTGATTACAGATAGACTGAGATTACACAAGATTTGTATTTTAAAGAAAACCAGTTCGAAGGGAGCATAGTTTGCTTTTTGGGTTAAAATAATTTCTTAACATGAAAATTTCGAATGGTATGACAATTAGATATTAGACTGTACAGAAATTGAAATCTACACTCTAATACACACTATACTCAGTCACGCAATGCTAATGTTGTTAACATTAATAATTTGAGAATAAAGTATAACAATAATGATAATTTGCACGGTTTGATGTGATATGAGCTAACCGATCTCTAGATTTAATCACCGTTGGTAGCGTGATTTATTGTAATGTTTTTTTCCTCAGTTGGTCAGAACAAACGTGGCTGACTTGTTACTTGTTCAGATGGCAATTTATGGTGAAAATTCTTATTTGGGTCATATATTCCAAGACATAGGCTAGAATCTGTGATTACGAAGTACAGTAAACAGTGACCCCTTTAAGCATGCAGATACGTGCATAATTTCAGAGCATGCATCTCTTTTTGGTAATTATAGAGGTTCTTGGAGAAAACGGAGGTCAGAAGGTCACTGCTGAGTGTTTGAGTCACGCTGTGTGTGAGAAAAGTCCCTTCATAACTTAATTTGAGTTTTAATGCAGTTTTAGCTGTGTCACAGACATTTATGTGAAATTGAGTGATATGTGTGTGATCATTTCCTAACCTCCATTACTCCACATCAAAGCAGCTCAGATCTCAAACAAAAGCCATATTGTACACGCAGATCCCGACAGCGAACGCTTCAAGCGTCTCAGAATCACATGCTCAGCGTACAGACGGCCAAGAGCAGTGCGGTGTCCCGCTGCTGACCTCTCGCCGGACGAGACCTCAGAGCCGCCTGTCCAACGCTTTGTGCCAACCCTGCTTTCCCAAACTCTCCTACTGAGTCCAGCAGCCGTCCGTCAAAAGATCTGTGACCAAATAATATCAGTTTGATGCAGGTCGACCATCACAGCCTGTGTGCAGCATGTTGCTTCAGTATTACTTCAGTATTGATGCTATTTTTATTAGTATTTTAATTGATTTTTTTTTTTTGATTTTTTTTTTTTTTTTTTTTTTTTTTTTTTAATTTCTTCAATTTTCTCTTTTGTTTTAGTAATTTAGTTTTAGTCATTTTTGGGTGTTTTTTGTCATTTTTATTAGCTTTTTATGTGTATTTTTTTATTTCAGTTATTTTTTATTCATTTTATTTCAGTTTTATTTTAGTACAAGGTAAACTAAATGAAACTAAGCAATGTTTACTTGGCAATTAGCAAAAATAAAATGAGTTTGTTTGTTTTTTTCCCCGTTAAAATATAAAATGTTTATTTTTTTATGGTTTTAGTTTTTGTTAATGATTAAAAATGCTGATGTGCAGTTTTATTTATGCTGTAGACAAATGTTTCACTTTAAAGTAAAGCCAGAAAAGCAGTTTATTCTGGCCAAGAACTGCCCACTTCAACAGGAAGTGATGGTTTGATCGATTTATAAACTGGTTAATCAGTTAAATTAAATTTTGCATGCTAATTAAGGGCTTGTTTATCTGAAATTCTTCAAATTATAGCAGAAATCTCTTTGTGGATTCTTGTGCTGAAAACATGAAGTTAAAGTTCTGCTTGTCAGTATTTGTTTGTTTGTTTTTTGTTTGTTTGTTTCTAAGCACCTAAAACACATGATCTAATAGATTAAAAAAGTCCTAAAAAATAATAACCTAGACATGAACACTAGAACAAGTGAACACTTCGTGCTTTTTTACTAAATGAACTCAGACGGAACATTTTGGTGTTTTAGCTAACACATAGGCACCGCCATACCTATATAAAGTTATGAAATACTGTATCAATACACTAAATATACAAAAAGTGCAATCTTCCTTACATACACAATGTTCCCCAAATTTTACATCATCAGCAGAATTATCTACAGTACACTTTTTGATGTTATCACGCATACTAGCAATTAAAATATAATGAACTTTATTACTCACTGTACAAATTATTAATGGTGCCATGTCAACCAACCCTGTTTTTATTTTTATTTATTTATTTTATTTTATTTTATAACAAAACTCTTTTAATTTGGTAATTGTATAATGTTTTGATGCAGTGAACGTTCTTTTGATCCAAATCGTCCTCAGAAGCTCTAGGTATCTTTTTTTTAATTATACATTTTGTCTCCCGGTCTCCCGGACTGATAGAAACCTGTGCGTTTTATATTTGCATGAATGCAGTCAATCAGATGAGACATGCTGATTTTAAGATGGCTCTTGTTATTTGTGTGTGTGAGAGACTGTAGGTGTTTCTGTTTTCACACTTATTCAGACGACTCAGGGAAAGTATGTGTGGATTCTGGTTTTTCCCCGTGTTATTGACTTTGAGCTGCTTCTATCATGAGCAGGAATCCTCAGAGAGGGACGTGTGGTTTCACTCATATGCTTGAGAGGAGCAGAAGAGCTATCTAAAGCACTGCTTTAAGCCTGTTGTTAGCAGTTTTTTGTCAGCGGACCCTTTCCACGATAGCGCATCATTGTGATTTATCATCTCCAAAGAATTTAGCGCATCAGTTCCTGAAAACTTAGTTGAAGTTCTTGTGAAGTCATTAAAAGAGTCATTTAACAATATTCTGGTTTTAAGGCATTTTGGTTTCTTCAGATGTGAGTGAACCGAATGGGTCTTGAGACGTGTTCTTCAGTGGTGTGGATTTTTGACATTCCGTCTTAAGGAATGGTTCACCCAAAATTTAAATGTTCACTGTTAACTCATCTTGAAGTCATTCCAGACTCATGAGGTCTTATTTTTTCTGTGCAACACATCAGGAGAGTTTTTGAAGAATCTTCATGCAGCGTTTCCATACCATGATACATCTAAGGGTTTTGGAACAACATGAGGAAAATGGTGGGTGAGCTACTCCTTAAGACGGCATGTCAGAAATCCACACCACTTAAAACACGTCTCAAGACCCATTCGGTTCACTCACATCTTGAGAAAACCAAAATGCCTTAAAACCATTAAATGACTCTATCAATTTTTGGGTTAACTAAATATTTCAAACTCAGAATGAGAATCAGAATGAGCTTTATTGGCCATGTATGTTTACACATACGAGGAATTTGTTATAGTGACAGAAGCTCCACAGTGCAACAGGACAGGACACAGATAATGAAAGAATAATATACAAATAGGCAATGTACAAAATAGCAAAAACAGAATATATAATATAGACAGTTATGTGTGTACAGGTCTGATATGTGCAAATTTGAAATGAAAAAATAAGTATGTGTGATGTAAATAGTGTTGTGTGTTCCACGTTTAATGTCAAGTGTTCATGAGATGGATGGCTTGAGGGAAGAAACGGTCGTTCTGGTGCTCAGAATAACAGTTCAAAGAGGGAGTGTGTTGGATGTGAGGGGTCCAGAGTGATTTTGCCAGCCCTTTTGCTCACTCTGGATAAGTACAGTTCTTGGAGAGTGGGGAGTGGGGAGGGTTGTACCCCAATGATTCGCTCAGCAGTCCGGACTACCCTCCGTAGTCTTCTGAGGTCAGATTTGGTAGCTGGGCTGAACCAGACAGTTATTGATGTGCAGAGGACGGATTCAATGATGGTGGAGTAGAACTGTTTCAGCAGCTCCTGTGGCAGGTTGAACTTCCTCAGCTGGCGAAGGAAGTACAACCTCTGCTGGGCCTTTCTCACAATGGACTCAATGTGATTGTCCCACTTCGGGTCCTGAGAAATTGTGGTGCCCAGGAATCTGAATGACTCCACTGCAGTCACAGTGCTGTTCATGATGGTGAGTGGGGGGAGAGCAGGGGGGGTTCTCCTGAAGTCCACGATCATCTCCACGGTTTTGAGCATGTTAAGCTCCAGGTTGTTAAGACTGCACCAGACAGCCAGCTCCTTAACCTCCTGTCTGTAAGCAGACTCGTCACCGTCCTGGATGAGGCCGATCAGTGTGGTGTCGTCTGCAAACTTCAGGAGCTTGACAGAGGGTTCTTTAGATGTGCAGTCGTTCATGTAGAGGGAGAAGAGCAGTGGGGAGAGAACGCAGCCCCGAGGAGCTCCAGTGCTGATAGTACGGGTGCTGGATGAGAATTTTCCCAGCCTTACTAGCTGCTGCCTGTCTGTCAGGAAGCTGGTGATCCACTGACAGACGGAGGTGGGCACGGAGAGCTGAGTTAGTTTATTCTGAAGGGTGTCCGGGATGATGGTGTTAAAAGCGGAGCTGAAGTCTTTCCTGTAGCTCAAGTGGTAGAGCATGGCGCTAGCAACGCCAAGATCATGGGTTCGATTCCCAGGGAAAGCAAGAGCTGATCAAATGTAAAACTGTAACTTGAATGCAATGTAAGTCGCTTTGGATAAAAGCGTCTGCTAAATGCATAAATGTAAATGTAAGCAAACAGGATCCTCACATAAGTCCCTGGTCTGTCCAGATGCTGCAGGATGAAGTGCAGTCCCATGTTGACTGCATCATCCACAGACCTGTTTGCTCTGTAGGCAAACTGCAGGGGGTCTAGTAAGGGTCCAGTGGAGTCCTTCAAATAAGCCAAAACCAGTCTTTCAAATGATTTCATGGCCACAGACGTTAGAGCCACAGGTCTGTAATCATTAAGTCCAGTAATTTTGGGTTTCTTTGGGAAGGGGATGATGGTGGAGCGTTTGAAGCATGAGGGGACTTCGCACAGCTCCAGTGATCTGTTGAAGATCTGTGTGAAGATGGGGGCCAGCTGGTCAGCACAGGTTTTTAGGCAGGCTGGTGACACACCATCTGGGCCTGGTGCTTTCCTCCTTTTGTTCTTTTTGAAGACCTGGTGCACATCATCTTCGCTTATCTGCTGTGCAGATGTGGGGGTGGGGGGTTGCAGGAGGTGTGAAGGGTGTTTTTTCAAACCTGCAATAGAACTCATTCAGATCGTCTGCCAGTTGTTGATTCTCCAGAGTGCTGGGGGATGGTGTCTTGTAACTGGTGATGTCTTTCATACCTTTCCGCACTGAAGCAGAATCACTGGAAGAGAATTTGTTCCTTAGCTTGCCAGAATAATTCCTCTTTGCCACTCTGATCTCCCTTTCCAGTGTGTATTTGGCCTGTTTTGGCCTGTGTATTTGTCTGAGTTTTGCAGTGAACCATGGTTTGTCATTGTTGTAGGTTAAAAGAGTCCTGGTAGGAATACACATATCTTCACAGAAATTGATATAAGATGTTACAGTCTCTGTGAGCTCGTCCAGATCGGTGGCAGCAGCTTCAAAAACAGTCCAATCAGTGAGGTCAAAACAAGCTTTTAAATCTTGCTCTGCATCATTAGTTCATCTTTTAACAGTTCTTAATACAGGTTTAGCAGATTTAAATTTCTGCCTGTAGGTCGGTATGAGATGAACCAAACGGTGATCAGAGAGTCCCAGAGCTGCCTCCTTTATCGCTGTGTAACAGTGATCCAATATATTACTGTCTCTGGTGGGACATGTGATGTTCTGTCTGTATTTTGGCAGTTCACGGGAGAGATTTGCTTTATTAAAGTCCCCGAGAATGATTAAAACAGAGTCTGGGTGTTTTTGTTCTGTGTCCGTGATCAGATCAGCGAGTTTCTGTAAAGCTGAGCTCACGTGCGCTTGCGGAGGAATGTAGACACTCACGAGAATGAATGAACAAAACTCCCGCGGCGAATAGAATGGCTTGCAGTTAATGAAGAGCGTTTCTAGATCAGAACAGCGCATCTTCTTTAACACAGTTACATCTGTACACCACCTCTCATTGATGTAAAAGCACGTCCCGCCTCCGCGCGATTTCCCCGTTGATTCTGCTTCACGATCTGCTCTGATTAGCTGGAAGTTAGGAAGATGTAGCACGCTGTCCGGTATGGTATCATTCAGCCAGGTTTCCAGCGCAGCGTCCTGAAGCGTTTGACCAGCGCTACGTCTCCGCCAACTACAATGTCCAGCAAAACGTCCAAATAATCAAAATCCGGTAAAAGATTTTGATTACAATTACTAAAAATTATATCTCTATATTTTTCCTCATTTTGATGTTTTTCAACATATGATACTTTTTGTTGATAACACAGTTTTTTGATAACCGCAATAATAATAACAACTATACATACATACATATATATATTATTATGTTATAATGTTACATATAAATAATATAAATTAAATGTTACTAAATAAAAACTACATATTATTATTTTTTTTTCGATAAAGTATTTAATAATAAAAAGTAAGTTAAATAATAATATTTTATCATTATTTATATTTTTATATTATATTGTTATTTTATATTTTATCTATTATTTTATTTTACATTAAAGTTGAATTGAATTTTTATTTTTATGGAAAACTGCAGCATCTTATTAAAAGTATGGGAAGATAGGTTTTGCATTTTGTGTTCCCAAACTTTTAACATTATCACGATATGCTGGATCTAACCTAATTTTAGATTGTCAGCTGAATTATCATGATGATAGTAAGTATGGTGCAGGTGGAACAGCCTCTCCTCTCTTCTCTCTTCTGTCGGTCTGACTGAGAGAAACAAGACAGAAAATCTCCCTCCCAAACGCCGCTGTGTTGCATGAGCCACATGACACTGACACAGGCCCCTCTCTCTCTGTCTCTGTCTCTCTCTCTGTCTCTGTCTCTGTCTCTCTCTCTCTCTATCTATCCCCCTCTATCTCTCTCTCTCTCTCTCTCTATCTATCCCCCCTCTCTCCCCCCCCCCCCCCCTCTCTCTCTCTCTCTCTCTCTCTCTCTCTCTCTCTCTCCCTCTCTCTCTCTCTCTCTCTCTCTCTCTCTCGGTGGATGTGAAGGCTTTGGCTCGCTGCTGCAGGAATGTTTAAGGACTGTTGCTCTGTTGGCCGCTGCTGCTCAGATGAGTGGAAGTTCAGAAGCCAGAGCTGCCCACATCATTAACCATCTCCTCTCCACTGATGTTATGTTTTTAAAAGCTCAGATTTTGTTGCATTTATTTTTTTTGTTTTTATCAAACCGTGTTAATCAAAGTTTCCTACACCAAACACAATTGTTTAGTTTCATTTCATTTCATTTTGCAAACTGATAACCACATGCAGGTACATCTAAAACTCATCAAGTTTATTTAAGAAGTTTTAGAAGCAGTCTTGCTACTAAGTTTGACACGGATGAGGAAAATGAAGGAGTTGTTATTGTGCTGTTACTGTAGATGACTTCATGCATTATAATGTGAGCAGTTAGGTTTGATGCAAAGCATGCAGTCTAGCCAGTATAATGTTCATGACAGTTTAATGTGACTTAATGTCTTACAATGCCATGCATATGTTTTTGTGTTCAACCCATTTGTTGCAGTTTTGATGCCACATGTCCATCATTTGGTGCTGTTTCCATGCATCTTATTCTAAAGCAATACTGCATCACCTCAGTGGAGACTGTCTGATGTTTTTGCATGCTTTCATATTGCCAGTTTTTGCAGCACTGTCCCGTTTGATTTAGTTAGCTGTGGTGTGGGTCTTTAAGTCCAGTGCGCCAGGCCTGACGGGCCGCAGTGACTGACTGCACAAAGAGCACTTCACAGAGCCTGTGAAACGTGCAGCTGCTTTCACATAGTTTTTATCCGTGACTGTAACTGGCTTTCTTTCAGTCTCTTCCACATCAAGGCCTCGCTTGCATCAGCCTGAGTGAGTTTCAGAGTCACACTGCACTTTGCAACCGCACACACGCACACTCAGAATGAGTGGGAACAGCTCTGGCTTTAATAAAAGCAGATATTTAAAGCAACGGAGGATGAGAACACAAAGAGGTTCGCTCGAAATGAGCTCTTCTCTGGATGAACATAGGTCATATTACACCTAAATATTATTTACAACTGTATAATTTCATTTAATTTGAACAAACCCATAACCCTACATGTGAAATTTTATTTTAGTATAATTTTTTATTTAATTTTATTTGTATTTTCTGAATGCATTTAATAGATGGTAATGTAAACAATTCATACGTGCATGTTTCTTTACATTTTTGACTTTAATCAAAATGTCATTATATATGTTTTTTTTATTATTTGAACAAACATATAATCCTAAGAATGAAACGTTTATTTAATTTTAATTTTTTATGATCTAACCCATAACCCAATCTTTGAACCTTATCCAGTTTTAAAAAAAAATATTACATTTTTTTGTTGTTGTTGAACAAACCCTATGTATGTAACAATGCACACAATCTTAAACATGCACCAAATAAATAAATAAATAAAAATACAACTTTGTTTTTCTTTAAGCAAAAATGCAAAAAATCTTTTCACAATCAAAAGAAAAAATGCAAATAAATTTTATATTGCATTAAAAGAGATTAGAGGGTACATTTTGATCAAAATGTTGCAATGCAAAAAATCTCAAACATGCAAAAAAGAAAAAAGCTTTGTGTTTTTCTATAATCAAAAATGCTGTTTTATTTTGATCTGGAATTTGATTGGCACATGTTGTTGAGTGGTTTGGTGAGATTGATATTTCTCTCTCTGGTGTTAATGGAGTCTGTTTGTGTGCCACAGTCCTTCCTGTTAGCGTTCATTGGGCCGGTTTCCCTTCAGATAATGACATGTCTCCCAGAAGACCTTGGACTGTCTGGAATGCCGTGTAGCACATATGGCCTCAACGGGACAGCGCTGCATTCCTTACACACGTGCACACCAACACCAGCTCACAGCCGTTCACTCACGCATGCCACTGACGTCCTGTGCACGTTTAATATTATAGAGAATTCTGTATTAATGCATTAACTGCCTACAGTTAATGAACGTTCTTACATGCTGGAAGAATTATTAATGGTGCTTGCCATTAATTGGTCAAACTAACTCTTAGTTAGTGAACACTTGGTCTTACTGGTCTTACTCAGGATTAGTGGTTTAAATAAATCCATAACCCTACGAAACTCATCAAGTGTATGTATTTTTTTATTTAATTTTAATTTTGTTTTTGTTAATAATGTTTGAGTTTATTTTTATTTCATTTTAATTATTTATTATTTTATGATCTAATTATTTTATTTTAATTGTATGATTCTATGCAAACAAAACCATAAACCAATGTAGGAAATTAAATTAAATTGCATTTACATTACATGACATTACATTACATTGTTGCATTGCATTTCACTGCATTGTGTTGTGCTGCACTGCATTGCATTGCAACAAACCCATAACCCAACACTGAAACTTATCCAGTACTGTATGTGCTACAGACATACAAGATTCCTCAAATGATTCTACTCGAAACACCCTAGCAACCATCCAGAACACCCTAGCAACCACTTGCACAGGCTTTTTATTGTTTCTACCATTTTCTTGAAGCCAATGGGGGCCATGCGTAACTGATTTTTAACAAAGTTTAAGGACTTTTAGACACTCTGTCACTTTAAATTGACATGAAATGAAAATTAACCCTATGCGTTTTATAAATGCATTTTATAATTGTATAAATGCATATTAAAGATCTAATTATGAACTCATGTGTGCATGCATGTGATTTACTCTGTTGACATTGGCATGTTTAATCAAAATGAAACAAGCAGACTTCTCTCAGGTGACGTGTGCAAAACGTACACAGGATCTCTTGCATTCATCCATAAAATCACTGTAACAGCTTCTTGTGGCTTTATTGCTTTTTGAAACTCTTGTGAGCAAAGCGTTGAGGTTTTACTGTGATGATGCTGAGGCTCTTGTGAGGCCTGTGCAGGTGTGAGAAACCCCTCAGCTTTGCTTTTGGCTTTTCTCCTGTTTTTTATGTCTTTTTTTTATTGGAATCTTCTTGTTGCCCGTCCCGATCCGCTGTGATGTCAGAGGCGGGAGTGGCTTGGCGGATCACACTAATGATGAAAAACTAATCTTTTGATGTCAACATTCCACACTTTTATTATATTAATGCAGGGGCACAATTAGTGTTGAGTAGCGCTGGATTTCGCATTCCTTCCATTCGACGCATGTTCGCAGACTGATGTGTGTTCGGACATGTTCGGAATGCTGCTTCAAAGTGTTTGGCCACATCCGTGTGTGTGTGTGTGTTCAACGGTGGCGAAACTGTTCGTAACACTGTGATTTATTGTCTTTATGCCCGCTATCCATCCAGCAGCCATCCATCTTTCTTTTCTCTACACTGTAAAAAATTTCAAATGGTTTCAACTAATTATAATTTAGTAACTAGTTCCACAAAAATTTTACGTTCAGTCAATTTCTGACTTTAAATGTTATCTGAATTGTTATTATTTTTATAGTTGGCTCAACCTTTACTGAACTAGTTTTATAGTCCATTCAACTAAAATGTTTTAATTGGTCAAACATTTAGAAAACTACAGCAAGTTATGTCAATTAAAATGTTATCATTTACTCTTTGTTTTATGTTACCTCAACTAAGATTTATTATTTGGGCATCATAAGAAACTGCTGGGGAACTACATAAACATATATTTTTATAGTATACCAAAATTATTAACTGGTGTTTATCAATCACTAAAAACACACATTACAACACATAGTAGCCTTTATTTAATAACAATCTCCATTTATAACATTTTTCATACAGACTAAACAAAAAAGTCACCTACATCTTGGATGGCCGGACGGTCAATAAATTAACAGCGAATTTTCATTTTTGGGTGAACTATCCCTTTAATGCTCCAGTTGACAATCATTACATCTGTAAAACAACTGCAAAATTCAGTTTAAACTTTGTTTAATGAACTAAGAAAAAACTAAACAAGCTAAACAAAATGTTAACAAACAAACATTTACAAATATTATTACTGTTCACAATTACATCTTTAAAATGAGGCAGAAGTCAAAAAGAAAAAGAACCAGGTGTTACAGTATATAATCAAGTCAAGTCAAGTCACCTTTATTTACATAGCACTTTATACAATACTGATTGTGTCAAAGCAGCTTTACAGAGTCAAACAGGAAAATAGTTTGTCAATAATGCAAGAGGACAATAACGAGTCATTTTTCCAGTTAAAGTCATTCATTGGTGATTCAGTGATGACATCATCCAGTTCAGCTCTCTTTCAATAATGTCTGTGCAATCAGCCAAGTGTCCCCAAATAAGCAAGCCAAAGGCAACAGAGGCAAGGACCCAAAACTCCATCGGTGACAGAAGATTGAGTTGAAAACCTTGGGAGAAACCAGGCACAGTCAGGGGGCAGTTCTCCTCTGGCCAGATGAAACCAGCATGGCGTGGTTTAATTCTAGGCTGCAACACCGGTCAGATTGAGCAGAGGACTTGTCTGGTTCTCGTGATCTTGTCCCGATGGCCAACGAGGTCTTCGGAGGGGATCTGTCTCTGGAGCTCATCTAGCTGACATGGTCTCCGCTGACATTCAGGGCTGTCGAGGTCGTCTCTAGGTGCTGATCCACCATCTGATCTGATACGGACTGGATCTGGTGGCTACGGTGATCTCGGAATAAGAAAGAAACAGACTAATATTAGCTTAGATGCCACTGAGAGCAATAAAGCACATTATAATTGTAGAAAAAACTCTAAACATTTACACATATTACCTGGAATGAAAACAATAAACTCCTAGTCTTGAAAGTACACACAGTATGTATTTGCAGTGGAGCGGTCTGGTCACGAGCCAGTGTTTGGTGTCTTGGAAGAACTGAGTTGCATCTGAAATCTTGCAATGATGACAAAGCACCAATGAAACCTTTGGCCACACCCTGATGGAGAAAGAAAAGTACATTTTAAGTTCAAAAAATGAAATGATGCCTTTTAAATCATTTACAATGTATCAATATCAGTTAATTAAATTTGCGATGAAACAGAAGTTGTAACCAACTTTTTTTATTTTTTTATTTTTTTGGCACAAATCCATTCCACAATCCATTGCACAACAGGGAGCATTGATGCTGACTGGATTTGTAATAGAACATGTACATTTCATATTATAGGGCTAAGTTACCTTAAATAGCATAAAAATAATATTGAAATATAACGGTCCTGCCCGTTGCTGATAAATACCAATGGTGACGTTTTACAAATTGATTGATCAGTTGTTCCAGTGTTTACTGAGCCAAGGTCTTTCCCTGTGCACGATCTAGTGATTCACTACCTAGGGAACTGACTGAGACGCTTTGAACGGCCTTGTGAAACGATTCAGTTGTTCATTTTCATTCGGAACGACGAACTTCTCTTCCGAAGCACCTTCACGAGACCAGAAACGCTGTGTAACGTTAATCCGCCCCGTTTGAAAAGAGCGACATTTCACCGTGGCTTGATGTTAGTCACGTCGTTTAATGTCGTCTTTTTACTTCACGGCACAATTGCAAAAGTTTACACACGCAAAAACCATTCAACACGCCCATAACTTCAAATGAGCGCATTACTGTGGTTTACATTATACATTTCATAGATTTCGGTTAATGTTAGTGGTATTAAGCATATGGCTTATAAAAGAGAGAAAGGCCGCGCGATCTCTTCATATCTTTTCATGTCACGGAAACACAAATATCATACAACACGCCAAAATTAGCTAAAATTCATTGTAGTAACACAGCTTTTGACATTAAGTGTTTTATGGATTACACAAGGTGAAAGACCACACTTAAATTTCCCTCAGACATATAATACGCTTATTCTGTGTTTTTATATATGTTGTACGTTTGTGTATAAATATATAAGTTTTAAATAAAACATTTACACCTTTTTAATATACGTTTTGATAAATTTAGTCTAAGGTTAAGTAACGTTACAAATATTTATTCAGTGACACTTAACATTACCTGATGCCTGAACTTGACATACACTTAAATATCCACTTTTCTTCAGATATACAACTCATAAAACACTTTCTAAATGTCCACTCAAAATAATCGAATATGTTGCATGATTTTCTTGTTACATTTAGTCTAAAAAAAATCATTTATTTAGTGTCTGTTACCTGACGCATGAACTTGACAAGATAGCGGTGCTGTTTCTCCCGTGAAGTCACTGAGGCTCGTGCACGTGTAGAATGATCTCAGTGTTGGCTGGATTTGTTTTTATTAGTTTAGTCAACATTTAGCATTCTGAATGTTGACTGGATTTGTAAATAACCATTCATTTAATGTTTTTTATATATATTTGTGCAGACTTAATATAATATGTCTTCTCAACTAAGCCCAAGCAATAAAATTAGTTCAACTTAAATATTTTTGCCCTTCCAACATTTTGTTAATTGGATTTTTTACAGTGTAGTGATGGTGAATGGATCTTAGAAAAGACTTCTGATTTACTGAACAGGCTGTTTTCATATTTGTAGTCATTTAGCAGATACCTATATCCAGAACAACTTATAATATGCCTACCTCAAAATCTGTTATTTTATATTTTTTGTGTTTGTTTTATTTGATCTTAGTTTTCTTATTCTTCTTATTTCATAGTTTTATTTTTATATTTTTGTATTATTTTTAATTATTTTTTATTTAATTTTATATTATTTTTCATATTTTATCATTTGATTTAAATTATTTTTATATTATTTAATTTTATATTTTTTTATTTTTCATATTTTGTTATATTTTGTTTCATTGTTTTATTGTATTTTTATATTCGTTTTATTTTTCATATTTTTTTTATTTTTTTTATTTTCATATTTAATGTTTTACTTTTTTATATTAAGTCAATTATTATTTCATGTTGTTTTTTTTTCATATTTAATTTTATTTGTATTTATTTGTCACTTTTGAGTAACTTTTGTTTTTGAAATCCCAAATAGCAATGGGCTTCTAATCCAGGTTTTTTTTTGTTTTTGGGCTGCTGCTCTTTATGCCCTCATGTCCCACCCTGACTTTGACGCCACATCTGGGATGACAAATCTGTTTTTTCAGTGGCTGAATCCATACTGTGTATAAAATAGTTGCATTATTTTACACAATATATACTCAGAATTCAACAAAAATGTGACGTTATTCTCCATTTGGCAAGACTGTCTGTGCATTTTTGGCATTGACACAAAGGACGAACACTCTTGTTAATTGGCAGAGCAGGCACAGTTATGCAAATCGAATGAATATTTTTATATCAGTCCATCATACACTGGCGCAGACAAAAACATAAAACTAGGTTGCCGTTGCCGTGTAGATTTGTTTTGCAGAAGCGAATGAATGGCAGATTGTGTATGATATGAGGCTTTCTTTCTCTGTGTTTGCTGACTGTTAACTATTACCAAGCCATGTGTGTTTTGGGCGAATCCCAAACTGTTACACACACACGAGCGAATATCAAAAGACTTGCATTACGGCCTGGAGGAGCTCCAAAAACTGCTGCTATTGTGCTCCGCCTCCATCTTCCTCATTTACCCACTTTCATATCGACACTTATTTACATCTAATATTGTCATAAGTTCATAAATACACACAGATATTACTGCTGGTGTGTGACCTGTAACCCGCCTGCGCTCTCTGGTTATTAATGGATAGCTGATCAAAGACTCAGCACAACTTTACTCTGTTTACTTGCCCTAATATCTCTTACATTTACTTCAGCCAAACAGTTATTCATTAATTTCTCCTTTCCCTCCTTTTCTTGACGTTCCCTGAGCACTGAGCTTACAGGACACTTGCTTAGAGTAACATGCTCAAATGCACAATAGTGTGTGTGTGTCTTCTTTTTCTTTTAGTTTTTAATATGTAATTTTTTATGTTTACATTTAATGTAATTTTAGTCATTTTTATTTTAAATTTTGTATATTTTAAATATTTTATATTATTTTTATTTAATTATTTATTTTTCTATTCTTTAGATTTTGTTAATTTGAAAATAAAATGGTATATCCTCCTGAGACCCAGCTATGGCGTTTTTGCCTCTGTAGTGGACGTTCTATTTTAGTGTATTTCTCTGAGACCTCACATGTCACAGTGTTAAGTCTGGATGTCCTGTACAGAGCACATTCAGGGCTTTTCAGAGATACTAAATGATTGGATGTTTCACCATGACCACACCCTCTCCTAGGTCTTTAAAAATGGCTAATTTTAATCTAGTGAAAAATGTTACATCCTTATGGAAATATGATTATATTTTGTAATTGTCATTTAAATCTGAATAATTTTCAAATTGTTTATCATAAAGCAACATCTCAGGAAAATGTTATGGGTTTTCAAATTCAAATTTGACTTCCTGTTATGAAACAGGACATCATTTCATACATGTCCACTGTAGAGGACACCAGGACTAAAAGCATGTTTATTATGCATTTTGGGAGACATAACAATTGAATAGTAAAATAAATTATATATCAATTTTGTTATGAAATATTAGATATTATTATGAAAATTTGGCCAATTATTACTCCCATTATGACAATTATTTTTTTCAACATGCTGTCCCAACAGCAACACATTAATATGCAAATTAGATACAGTGTATAGATACACTGTTTAATGGGAAAACCAGTTTATGGAAATTTTTACATATTTTTATATATTTTATAACATAGTTGAGAATCATCCTTTAACAAAGTTTAGTATAAAAAAAATCCTGAAACCTAAAAATTGATTGATTTAAAAAAAAAAATCCCATTGTTTTTGCCTTTTTGATGTCTATTCATGCCATTTAAAGGGGTGGTTGACTGTTTTTTTTCTAGGCTTGATTGTGTTTATGGGGTGCAGTCTAGCATGTGTTCATGCTTGTTTTTTTAAAAAACGCATTATTTTTCACATAATTTACCTTTATTCCACACCTCTCTGTCCCTTCTCTGACAAACGCCTCGATTTATTTCCTGGTTTATGAAGCCCCTCCCTCGATGGGCTGAGATTGGTTAGCTGGCTCAGTGTGTTGTGATTGGCTAAACCGCCTCTACTGCACGTCTGAACGTCCCGCCCCTCTCCTCAGTGGCATGCGCTCCGGTTGAATTGTAAACAGTGGCGTTGTCTATAATGCTTATCAATTTGAGCCCGATTGAGACCCAGAGGATATTAGTGAAGAGGATCGTGCAGAACCTGTGCAAGCACGGCTCTTAATGGTATGTTTGGTTGTTGTTGTCTCATACTTTTAAATACGCTGCTATTTGTAAGTGCTACTGCTTCTGTTAGCTTTTAATATACGGTTTTATCCTGATTAAAGCTTTAATACAGCACAGCAACCGCACGCGTGTCCATTTATAATGCTTCTCATTGCTGTGTGAAAATAAGTCTATAATTGGAACAGTTTGTTGGAGCTTATTTGACGATCTGAATGAGAGAGAGAGAGAGAGAGAGAGAGAGAGAGAGAGAGAGATGCAGAGCAGGGCGACAGAGTAACAGTATTAAGAACCGTTGCTTTAATGATTTTGAAACTTGAGAATCCATTAGAATCGTTAGAAGACAGAATCGCGATTCATATGAATAGATTTTTACGTACATCCCTAGTTTTCTCTTCCTCTTCTCTAAAGCAGCGCAGCATGGCCTCGCCCCCTTTGCTGTGTGTTCCCGGGGGCGGGGTTTATCTGGGTCTGTGAGGTATCAGACCCGGGAAGTAACTCGCTGTAGTCCCTTACCTGTCGTTTTTGTAGGCATTAAACTGCCAGAATTTTAAAAGACGATATCTCCGTTTGCATTGAACTTTCAGCGCCGCAACTCTGCAGATATTGTTTATGCTCAAACAGCAACATTACACACTAACTAATGTTAAAAAAGTGAAATCGCAATCAACCACCCCTTTAATTTTTTTTAGAAAAACTGAGTCCTAGTGTCCTCTACAGAGGACATAGAATAAAATATGAATAAAATATAATTTTTTCAAAAATGTTATTTTTCCATTTTTTTCGTATGTTCTAAACAATTTAATGACATGAAAAAATACTAAATTCACAAAGCTTTTTGGGGGCGTTCTCAGGAGGATAAAATAAAATCTAAAATTAAATATAAAAAAATAAACAAATAAAATATAAACTGAAATAAAATATAAAAATATATTATAAATATAAACTTAAATTATAAATATAACACTATATTAAGTATAAAACAATAAATAACTATAAAATAAAGAATAAAATATTTTTGTATTTTTATTTTGCTTTAGATTATTATTTTAGTGTTTAGTGTTGTTGTTGTTGTTGTTATTTTTTTGCAGCCTTCTGGTTACAAGGCCTGAGCTTACAGTGTTATTGTTTTTATTGTGCTGCATTATTGTGTTTATGCCTCCGTTCACTTTGATCATCATGTCTGGTCAACAAATCAGGGTTTTTCAATGGCTGAGCAGTTTAATTTTATTTTTAAATAAAATATATAATGCAATATTCACTTTACAAGTTGTTTGAACATAAATGTGTGTTGGAAGTGCGTGTACACATCCATCCTATAATGATAAAAATCCACCCAGTGTTTTTTTTGTTTAATCCCTATTTTAAAATACCCTTTCTCAAATCAGGCTGTTCTGAGATTCCTGTCAGAATGACGTAGTTCTGTATAGGCCCCTCCCACGATAGTTGATTGACAAGACCGTCTTACCTTAGACCCGCCCTGAGTGAGCTGAGAGCTGTCCGCCTCTGGTGCAGGGGAAGACAAGACATCTCAGATTAAGAGATTGAGGTGTTTAGTTGTTGGATGTAATAATGAATATAGCAGTCGTCATTTACTCCCGACATCTGAGCCGCTGAAGACGCAGAGGATTAACGTTACTTTCGTTTTGAAGGGAATGCGCCGATCCCCGATCTGCATAAATGCATCTGTTCGCACGAATCATTCGTGATCCAGCTTCATCTACAGAAGAAGTGCGTATAAGGGTTTTTAATGAATCTTTGCAAATTGCCTTTCCTAATAACGTGCTTGTTGGCAAGTTTCGCGGCTGAAGTTTACAGTCTGCTCGTCACTCCACGGAAGAGAGGGGCGGGGTCAGCAGAGTCATTAGCATTTAAAGCAACATGGACTAAAAAACAGCTCGCTGAAAGCAGAGCTAATCTTGACAGGGTAAAAGGGTGTTTTTTACGCTACCATTGAGAAATTTTAGCCAAAGTATGTTATAGACTTTTCATTAAGACCCTAAAGAATCATATCAACTTGTGGAAAATGGGCATCCGATGACCCCTTTAAGCGTGTGCATGTACCGTATCGCTCATATTGCTTCATAAAGGGCCGGTCGGCCAGAACGCACTTCGTAATCTGCAGAAGTTTCCCTTGATCTTTGTTGTCATGCGTTTGTGTTGTTTGTCAGAGATTAGTCATCAAGGCGTTCTGGAGTTTGAGTCATGAACAATAGACACACATTTGGCTGTAGTGTGGGTGAGCATGTAGTTGTGTCTTTGAACACTGATTTAACACATCAATCAGTCAGTCAGTCATAAAGAACCTCCGGGGAAAACCCTTCCTGGAATAGAGCTCTATCTGCTCTCCGCTGCGTTCTGCCTCCTCATTGGCCACCTTCCAACCATCCAGTCACCTTCGGAGCTTCTTATTGGCCGACACCGTGGCTTTATCTCTTTGATCGGTCTCAATTTCCTGCCGCTATTGCAGAGCCTGTTTTCATGCAAACGGGGGAAAGAGACGGCGCTTTGGAAAACATAGCAGCGCCTATCGCTTTAATCTGTGACCTGGAGAAATAATTCGCTCTGAATGTGAAATGAGCTCAAACAGACGCATGTGTCGCCGCAGGCTAGAGGAACCGTTTTACAGCCCGGCCCGGAGAATCGCCGGGGAAGTTGGAGGTTTGCATTTAATTGAGGCAGTTCTGCTCAACGTGACGCTACGAATGCAGTTCGAACCTCAGGGAAAACACAAACTGATCAAATGAATGTACTTACAGCTGCTTTGTGAATGTGTATATTTAAATACAAGTAAAAATAAATATTCATAGTAGTTTATTTTTATTTATTTGTTTTGTTCAGTGAATTTTTTTTTTATATATTAATATAAAAAATATTTGAAATTTTTTATTGAAATGTATTTAATTTTATTTATTCATTTTTATTCATTTATTTAAATATAAGTACATTTATTTATATGTAAATATAAATAAATAAAAATTGTATTTAAATATAAGCATAAATATATTTATTTTATTTAAATTATTCATTTATTTAAATAGAAGTACATGTACATATTTTTTTTGTTAAATATAAATAAATATGCATATTTATTTATTTATTTATATGCATTTAAACAAATATAAGAAAAATAATATTTATATTTAAATAATATATATTTCATTTATTTAAATAAATATTTTATTTATATAGAAATAAGGAAATATACATTTTTATATTTATTTTTAGTCTTTTAAATGTATTTTATATATAAATATTTAGACTTTTAATGGCTTATTTAAATAGAAATATAAGAAAGTATGTGTATGTATGTGTGTGTGTATGTATGTATGTATGTAATGTGTGTGTGTGTGTGTGTGTGTGTGTGTGTGTGTGTATGTGTGTATATATATATATATATATATATGTGTATTTATTTATTTACCTACCTCTCTCGCTAGTGAATGTTGTATATTCTGTCTTGGGATCCTGGTACCATTGTTTTGTTATTAAAAAAAAGCCATTGAATAAAGCATCTGCCAAATGCATGAATCCAAACGTTTCTTTTTATTTGTTTTTCTGTTCCTCTGCCCTGCTGAAAAGACTTGCTGGTCAACAACAGTTTTCTTAACTAGCTTAACCAGCAATGCTAAACTGGACACCCAGCAGGAAAAGGGTTTTTGCACTCGTATCACTGTACCGTCTCGTTGACCTTGGCATTCACTGGTTTGTTTTTCCTGGTCAGCGTGAATGTGAATCTGCTCTATAATGCGTCTGAAGTGGCAGCTGCGACGCGCCTTTGTTACATGCTGGTAAACGGATACCGTGTCGCTCAACGCTTTGAGGAGACATTGTTTAACCATCTGCCTTTTGTCCTGCACAGAGCTGCGGCTTTCATACAGGACTGATTGCGGTGCAAGCAAACATGACATTTTTAATCAATATCTTCAAAATAATGTAAATAAAGTAAAATAACATCTTATTTTCAGGGTTTCGCATTGATGCTACTTCATTTTTTCTGTTGAGTTTTAAGGATGTTTAAAAAAATGTGTAATAAACAAGACAAAATTATTTTATTTTAATAAAACTAATTGGGTAATATTAAAGATTAGAACTTTTTAGGGCTGCACAATAGTAGAAAATAATTACAACATTACAATACAGGAAATTCCAGATGATTTGAAAAATAATATTCCGAAATTAATAATAACTTTTCAGTTTTTTCCCCCGAGTGCAACCCATCTTTTTAGGACTAAACTATTTGGAATAAAATAAAGAAAAATATAAAATTATACGATTAAGTAAACATTTTCCCCCAGCTTTTCATAGGCCACATTTTCATGGTTTTTGACCCATTGAAAATGAGTCTAATATTTTTTTTTATTGTGATTTATTATTAATTTTGTATTGTGATTATTGTATATAATAAACAATATAAAAAGTACATTGAAATTATGCAGTTATACTGTAGAATAACAAATTGAGTATTTATTTAATAAAAAAAATAAAAAAAAATAAAGTTGTATTGTAAAGTTAAATTACTAATATTAATTATATATATTTTATTTTTTTAAACTTTGAGCTTTTATTTTGCCTGTTTGCATGCAGGCAGGCAAATTAAATTATCATTATAATTAAGTATTCTAAATGTAGACTAAGTATAGCCATACCACGATAACGATTGATTTCGATTTATTTTGTGCATCACTAATGTTTATAATTCGTTATTATAATGCTCCCAATATTGTTACTCATTTTCAACATTATTTTCCTAATTTTTCCCGATATTTTGCTGTGCCACGTGCGACAGCACCTTCTGAATGCTTTCATAAAGTAGCTGACATGCAGTTTAGTTTGGCATGCGTTGTCATGTGCTTTCAGGGCACGTCGAGTCTCTTTAAGAGAGGTGAAAGTGGATCCTGCCGGTGGATCTGTTACACCGTCCGTCTCACACAAAGACAGAGATTTCCATCCGTGCAACACAAAAGAAGCCTCATGTATGAAGTGAGACAGACGGTCCGTCCCTGACACTGGAGGAATTTCCAGAAAGACAGACGAGCCTGTGTGTGTCTGAGCTCAGATACTGTGTGTTAGGAAGAGGTTACAGTAGTGGAAGGGTTAAATGTTAACGCTTTGACCTTTTCAACTTCCCTTTAGGAAGAAATCATAAACTAGTGCATCTAACCGACCAGTGAGCGTTTGCTGATCAGGCCCGGCTTCAGAGCTCACTCTCACAACCCAACAATCATTGACGTGCCCGAGAGTTTGCAAAGCGGGAAAATCAAAGGCGGTTGTAATATAGGCCTCTTTGGGAGAAAATTACGGGCTGGAAAAATAAATAGACGGCGAGCGAGGCTGGCACGCCCTTCAGCAGGGGTTGAGTTTCAGTAGCTGCCTTTGAAAGACGGCACAGGTAACTAGAAACGCTCGGAAAGCTTTCTGGATGCACTGGATGCGGTTTAGATCTGGTTGGCGGTTAACGCCTCGCTATTGTGTTTGTGTGCGTGCATGTGCGTTTGTGTGCCACATGCATTGAGTGTTTGGCTCGTTTTGTCTGGCCAGAGTCGCATTAATATCAGTATGAATATCACAGGGGCTTTGTGTACAAATGCATTACATGGTTTTCCGTGTCACACGGGCTCCTTTTTCCACACTGCCATGCCAACTATTTACACCAGTGATTCTCAGCTGGTGCGTCGCGATCCAAAGGTGGGCCGCAGGTCTTTTTGGGTTAATAAAAACTTGATGCACATAAGAAAATGCATGGCATTCCAGTCTTCAGTGTCACATGATCCTTCAGTAATCATTCTAATATGCTGATTTGCCACTCAAGAAACATTTCTGTTTATTGTCAATGTTGAAAACAGTTGTGCTGCTTCATATTTTTGTGGAAACTGTCATATACAGGTGCATCTCAATAAATTAGAATGTCGTGAAAAAGTTAATTTTTTCTTGTAACTTATTTCAAAAAGTGAAACTTTCATATATTTTAGATTCATTACATGTAAAGTAAAACATTTCAAAAGTTTTTTTTTTGTTTTAATTTTGATGATTAGAGCTTACAGCTCATGAAAGTAAAAAATCAGTATCTCAAAATATTAGAATATTTACATTTGAGTTTCAATAAATGACCATCCATACAGTATAAATTCTGGGTATCTCTTGTTCTTTGAAACCACAATAATGGAGAAGACTGCTGACTTGGCAATGGTCCAGAAGACGAACATTGACGCCCTCCACAAAGAGGGTAAGTCACAGAAGGTCATTACTGAAAGGTGTGGCTGTTTACAGAGTGCTGTATCAAAGCATATTAAATGCAAAGTTGACTGGAAGGAAGAATTTGGGTAGGAAAAGGTGCACAAGCAACAGGGATGACTGCAAGCTTGAGAATACAGTCAAGCAAAGCTGATTCAAACACTTGTGAGAGCTTCACAAGGAGTGGACTGAAGCTGGAGTCAGTGCATCAAGAGTCACCACGCTCAGACATCTTCAGGAAAAGGGCTACCAAGCCACTTCTGAACCAGAGACAATGTCAGAAGGATCTTACCTGGGCTGTGGAGAAAAAGAACTGGACTGTTGCTCAGTGGTCCAAAGTCCTCTTTTCAGATGAAAGTAAATTTTGCATTTCATTTGGAAATCAAGGTCCCAGAGTCTGGAGGAAGAGTGGAGAGGCACAGAATCCATGTTGCTTGAAGTCCAGTGTGAAGTTTCCACAGTCAGTGATGATTTGGGCTGCCATGTCATCTGCTGGTGTTGGTCCACTGTGTTTTCTGAAGTCCACAGTCAACGCAGCCATCTACCAGGAAATTTTAGAGCACTTCATGCTTCCTTCTGCTGACAAGCTTTATGGAGATGCTGATTTCATTTTCCAGCAGGACTTGGCACCTGCCCACACTGCCAAAGGTACCAAAAGCTGGTTCAATGACCATGGTGTTACTGTGCTTGATTGGCCAGCAATAACCCCATAGAGAATCTATGGGGTATTGTCAAGAGGAAGATGAGAGACACCAGACCCAACAATGCAGATGAGCTGAAGGCCACTGTCAAAGAAACCTGGGCTTCCATACCACCTCAGCAGTGCCACAAACTGATCACCTCCATGCCACACCGAACATACTTTCCAGAAGGCCAACAATTCACTAAAAATGTTTTTTTATTGGTCTTATGAAGTATTCTAATTTGTTGAGATAGTGAATTGGTGGATTTTTGTTAAATGTGAGCCTAAATCATCACAATTAAAAGAACCAAAGACTTAAACTACTTCAGTATGTGTGCATTGAATTTATTTAATACACAAGTTTCACAATTTGAGTTGAATTACTGAAATAAATGAACATTTCCACGACATTCTAATTTATTGAGATGCACCTGTACTACCAAGTTTTTTTTATTTTTTATAAATTAATACTTTTATTCAGCAAGTATGCATTAAATTGATGCAAGTGAAAGTAAAGATATTTATAATGTTACAAAAGATTTCTAGTTTAAAAAAAACTGCTATCTTGGACTGTATATTCATCAGAAAATCCTGAAAAATAAAATATATCACGGTTCCACAAAAAATGTTGATCATAACAAAAAGAGCCATTACTAATAATTGAGCGCTAATAATAATTAATATTTCAGCAGCAAATCAGCAAATTAGAATGATTTCTGCAGGATCATGTGACTCTGAACACTGGAGTAATGATGCTGAAAATTCAGTTTGATCACAGCAATAAATTACAGTCTACAATATATTCACACTAGGGTTGGGTACCGAAACCCAGTACCAATATGGCACCGGTACCTATGTAACCGGTATGTACTAGAACCGAATCAGAACGCAAATTTCGGTGCCTCATTTCGGTGCCATGCCTGAGCGATCGATTAAAATATTTGTCCTTTGTTTCTCCAAAACGCACGTAAGTTGCATCACAGGCTACAACTACAAATATTTCAGCAAAATGTATATTTTAGTCAGAGTTATTGCGCTCCTATTTCATTGCGCGCCGTCTGTTTGGCGCGCACGCGCACGGCGGCGCTCATTCTAAATGAAGTCTGTGAAGTTTAGCAGAGAATCGCAAAGCAAAAGCTCACGCACTTCTGACAGCAAAATGGAAATATTTCCATGGCTTTCTAACATTTACAGATGGAGAATATACCTGTGAATTGTAAGTTATGCATTACGGAAAACAGCAAACACATTAAACAGCGCGAGAAGCATCTCTGTCAGCGGAACACGCAGCCTTTCTGTCAGAGCATCTGTGAGCGCGAGCCGCTTTAAACTATAAACTACAGGCTACTGTATCAGCCCTTCATATAAAGCTTGTCACATGTTTAGAACAAATTGTATTATGCACTTTCTCCGCAGCAGTTCAGTCCGTGTCCTCCCAGATATTTTATCAGATGCGCTCGTATCAAACTACTGTATATCAATATTAACTGTATTGCTTCATAATAACGTATCTATCGATATATCGTACAAACTCTATATACCGCCCATCCCTAGCTTTAATTAAAATGCCTAAAGCTAAAATTCTCTTGTATTCGCGTTTTTAAAGCAGTTTAAACCACCAAAATAGAACATTATAACGTTTTTAGTCCACAACACCAGTTAAATGCTTCTTTTTGTGATCTGATAGCTTCTTGTCACAGAATGAGGCAGAAAATATGTTCCATAGGCTACTAATGCATTGATTAGCAATGGAGTTTAAATATACTTAATTATTATAAAAATACCAGAGATGGCTTGAATAACACAGACAAACTATATATTGTCGTAGTCGAGTGTTTAATGTATTTGTTTTATCATTCAAAACGTTTATATCTTCTGTTTACTCAGTTACAGGAATAGCAATGCCTTTGTTCATATTGGGAATTTCCTGGAGCTTCATTAGTTCCATATAACAAGTATCGGTTCAGGCACCGTTTAGGCACCGGCACCGTTTTAAAAGTATCGATTTGGCACCGGTATCGAAAAAACCCAAACGATACCCAACCCTAATTCACACACAGGGAAAACAGTTATTTTAAATTGTAATAATATTTCAAAATATTATTTTTGATCAAATAAATGCAGCCTTGATGAGAAGAGATTACAATCATGCATAGTAAAATAAATAGCGATCATGTTCCCATTAATGTCAGATGCATAAAACCAATTAAAGAGACCAAAATTGACCATATTTCAGGCTGATGTTAATCATTTTGCGTGTTGCTGTTTGTTAAATCTTTTTGCTTTTGTGCAATAAACATTTTTGGAGGCATGTTGACAATGATGTCCAATGCCAAATCTGGGTGGAGAACCACTGATTTACTCGTTCTTCAGTTTTCAAACAACGCTGATGTTTTTGAGCTAGCTTGTCTTATCACGATGATTTCTGGTCTTTATGGCTGTTATTGCTCCACAGCAGCTGGAGAGCGTGGGGTTTGATGTGCTGCCAGCGTGTTTATCATGTACGTCGTCCTTTGAGCGTTTGACCTGTATAACGTTCCGCTCTGGCCTTATTTTCATAACCTTCCCCCACACTCTTTTATCTGCGATGTGTCCGCGCACCGGTATCATATAGGAAAACTTTGAACTGTATTGTTCATTGTTGAATTGGGATCTGAAATGCTAATCTAATGTAAATAGAAATGGAGCAAGCTCTTCATTTACAGTGGCTATTTTAAGCCTGCACTCCCTCCTCCAGCGATGGAAACGTATGAACTTTGACTTTGAACAAGATATTCAACCATAGCAATGCTTACCTGTTTACAAATGTTCTTTTCCACATAGATGCTTGTTTGAAATGCACGCATTGCAAAAATTACATTATTTTTTTTTGAGGAAAAACACTTAATTTCAAGTTGCAACTTGAATTGATCTTTTTATTCGTCTTTGTCAGTTTGGAGATTTGTCTATTTTGCTTCCATAACATGTCTAGTAGAAAGAAAACATCCTAAATACACATGTAAGTGTTTATTTTAATACACTTTATCTATTTGCGTCTGTAGATTTCAATTGCAATTCATCTTTTTAAAGTCTGTTTTCTCAAAATGAGTTTGTTTCTCCACTTCAGCATCACTTACATACACCAAAACTTACAGATTTATTGTTATTTATAGTCTAAAGGTTTTTACTGAGGGATTTGTTCATACATAATTTGCTGGTTTTATTATTACGCTTTATCTATTAGCATATGTAGATTTTAATTACAATACATATCTTTAAAGACAGTAAGTTTGTTTCTCCATTTTATCAGGACTTATACACCAAAATTTTACATTTACAAAATTTACATCTGTAGATTTCAATTACAGAACATATATTTAAAGGCCATTTCCTCAAAATGAGTTTGTTTCTTCACTTCAGCAGCTCTTACATGCACCAAAACTTACAGCTTTATTCCTATCTATATTCTTAGAGTTTTTATAGAAGGGTTTGTTGAAATGTCACTCACTTGATAAATATATATTTTTTTAAATCCTAAAGCATGGTGAAAAAGTGTTTTTTCTAACAGTTGACAGTATTTTCTGATTTATGGAGTAATGCAAAAATATATCCAAAATCCCCTCAGTAAAAACTTTTAACTCTAATATGTCAACAAAACGAAACAAAAATTTTGAACCTGGCTTTGTTCAATGTTCTAGAACATTTATGCAAATTTGTGCATGTTTAATTGCATAATGCAGCATTTGCATATTTAAACATTTCAGAGAACTTTAATACAAAGTTGTCCTAATATACTTGGGAAAGTATGGTGATATCTATTAGATAAGATATGTATTAGTTGTTTTAGGTTATTTTATTAGGGCATCAACTTCTGAAAAATGTGACCCTGGACCACAAAACCAGTCATAAGTCATAATTTTTCGAAATTGAGATTTCTACATAATCTGAAAGCTGAATAAATAAGCTTGCCATTGATGTATGGTTTGTTAGGATAGGACAATATTTAGCCGAGATACAACTATTTGAAAATCTGGAATCTGAGGGTGCAAAAAAAAATCTAAATTATTGAGAAAATTGCCTTTAAAGTTGTTCAAATTAAGTTCTTAGCAATGCATATTACTAATCCAAAATTAAGTTTTGATATATTTACAGTAGGAAATTTATAAAATATCTTCATGGAACATGATCTTTACTTAATGTCCTAATGATTTTTGGCATAAAATAAAAATCAATAATTTTGGCCCATACAATGTATTTTTGGCTATTGCTACAAATATACCCCAGCGACTTAAGACTGATTTTGTGGTCCAGGGCCACATATGTAAATTTGTCAGAATGAATGCAAATAGAAATCAAAAAGGAATGTCGTCCATCTTGCATCAGTTGAAATATCCAAATAGCTATGTCATATTTGAGTTTCCTCTTGTTGCCTTTGTTCCATGCAGCGCAGACACGCGTGACGGAGGAGTAATGTGCATGGAAGATCAAGATGAGAAGATCAAAGGCTGGTATCAGAATAAACACACGAGCGTGTCCCAGTGCAGCTACATTATAAGCAGACAATGTGTGTCACGCTGGAGCTGTTATTGGATATGCGTGCGTATAGCGGGCAGGAATGCAGACAGGTCTTTCCCGTAGCCGTCATTCAAGCATCAAAGCTCTCGTAACACTTCGCGGCCGTTCTTTACAGAGCACGATTATTTAAGAGCCGCTATCTGAAATCGGCATGACAGGACAGAGTAAACAAACAAGTGTCTGAACCTGTGTGAGGCTGAGCATCACAGCGTAAACAAACATGCTGCCTTAACCTGTCTGTCTGACTGAAGCGTGCTTGTCTCTGTTACACTATAGCAGACTACTGGAAAGATATTTTGATGGATGTTAATAAAGGCCTTGCAGATGCAGAAAGGATTCACCACTTATACAAAACATGAAATGCATGATAGTATGTTCAATAAACTACTGCTCAATGGTTTGGGGTAAGATTTTGTAATGTTAAAGAAGTCTCTTATGCTCATCAAGACTGCATTTATTTGTGACCCTGGAGCACAAAAGCAGTCATAAGTAGCACGGGTATATTTGTAGCAATAGCCAACAATACATTGTGGGTCAAAATGATCCATTTTTCTTTTATGCCAAAAATCATTAGGATATTAAGTAAAGATTATGTTCCATGAAGATATTTTGTAAATTTCTTACCGTAAATATATTAAAACTTAATTTTTGATTAGTATTATGCGTTGCTAATGACTTAATTTGGACAACTTTAAAGGAGATTTTCTCAATATTTAGATTTTTTATTTTTTTTGCACCCTCAGATTCCAGATTTTCGAATAGTTGTATCTCGGCCGAATATTGTAAAAAAACATACATCAATGGAAAGCTTATTTATTCAGCTTTCAGATGATGCATAAATCTCAATTTAAAAAAATTGACCCTTATGATTGGTGTTGTGGTCCTGGGTCACATTTGATCAAAAATACAGTAAAAACAGAAACATTATGAAATATTTTTGCAATTTAAAATAACTGTTTTTTTGCGAATAAATGTTAAAATGTAATTTTATTTCTGTGATCAAATCTGAATTTTCAGCATCATTACTCCAGTCTTCACTGTCACATGATCTTTCAGAAATCATTCTAATATGCTGATTTACTGCTCAAGAAACATTTCTCATTATTATCAATGTTGAAAACAGTTGTGCTGCTCAATATTGTTGTGGAAACTGTGATACATTTTGTTTGTCAGGATTCACAGATGAATAGAAAGTTCAAAAGAACAGCATTTATTAGAAATAGAAAGGTTTTGTAAGATTATAAATGACTTTACTGTCACTTTTAATCAATTTAATGCTTTTTTTTTGTTTTGTTTTGTTTTTCTATTGTTTTTCTATTCATTTGTTGTTCTATTGCCACTTGGACCTAACAATAGAAACCTAGTCAGCAGTATGTTGTGTGGATCTGAGAGATCTGGATCACAACACACAACTCTGTTACAAAACCCCAGATGGCTCCCTTGCTGTCTACAAAGGCAGCAACTGAAACGAGCCTCATAAGTGACTGAGCTGAAGCATCTCTCATCTCTGTTTGTCACATTCTCCCTCTCCTGTCAGAGTTTCTCAAGGGTTGCCAAGTAAGACCAATGATTTTAATTACTAGCAGATGTGATCAGGGCTTGTGGAGGGTCATTTATTTGCCCTAGTGAGTGTGCACTACAGGACGGCAGCCACAGCAGACATCTCATGTGCTCAGTGTTTATAATTGTTTGTCGTGGATCATATGTTTGTTATGTTTGGTGTTGTTCCATTGGCGAGTTTTTGCAGTCATATGTGACTTTAATGCATCATATGCATGTTATTTACACAAGATGCTTATAGGTAATAGTTCCTTCCATGCTTGTCATAATTGCAGTATTTCAGTGGTTTATTCATTTTTCATACCACAGCAGACAAAAATATGCCTTTCAATGCCCTCCTTTATTTAAAAAGCTATATTAAAATATTAATATTTATAAATATTAACAAGTTAGAAATACTTAAATAAAATGAAAACACTGCCATGTTGCATTCATGTATATATTGTGTAAAATCATTATTTCAACTTTTTTTTTTTTTGTCAGCCGAACACATACATCCTAAAATATTTACTTGAAGCCCTCCTGAGATTTTAAGTGAATATTTCTTTATTGAATTAATATTTAATTGAATGGCACATTTGCATGTTCATGGTTCTCTGATGTTCTCTGACTCACAAAAAAATATGTATGTTTATACAGTATATGGTTTTTATATTAATTGTATTTTTACCTTTATTTATATTTATATTTATTTTATTTTTTATTTTTTTATTTATATTTACTTGATCATATCCTACACACATTGTGTGAAGCAATCATTTAAGTCAGGGGTTTGCACTTTTTTTGTCAGCTTAATTATTAGCTTTTCATTGGGAAACCCCAATAAATAAAGAGCAGTGCAGCGTTATTTTAGTATTATTTATATACCATTATAGCACTTTTTAATATTTTGAATGAGCTCTTATTTTTTTATCATCATGAATTTCTCCTAACACACATTAAGTATGCAGCGCGTCACGTTTGCGATGTGTTGGTCATGTATTCGTGTCTGTGTTTGCATTCTTGTGTAAAGTATGTTTCTGGACACTCACAAGAGGAGATGGCAGAGGAATTTGGGAAGCTGGAATGGACTGTGCGAGTGTGTGTGTGTGTGTGTGTGTGTGTGTTGGGGGTTGGGAACAGCTGGTCTTCCATTGACGAGTTTTGAATGCTGGCAGTTAATATTTCACTCTAGAAATGTGTGTGTGTGTATGTATGCAATGTATGTGAACAAACACACACACACACACACATTCTGCTTCTTGACAACAGAGACCAACTGCGTAAAAGCAAAACAGAGGCCATATGGAGTTCAGAAATCACACAGTAAACGGCCACAATCACTGACATTTACAGAAGGCTCATCTCGTGTGAACAGGAGGACAGAATGAAATGTACAGAAATATAGACACCTGTCTGGAGCTTTGATCGCTCCGCCATGTGGCCTTTTCCGTCCTATGAATAAATGCCAGCAGAACAGATCCCCGTTCACTGCTGTGAGTTTAAGTCTGTTGTTTAAAGGTGAAGTGCATTTCTGCTGATCTACTGTAGGCATGTGAGGACATCATTTTCATATGATTATAATTGCTAAAGCTTTTATCATGATATTGAATTAAGTTAAAGAAATGTATGTGTTGGGGATCACGTGACCCATCGACAGCGATGCACGCATAGTCTTTCGCTCTGCTCACTTTGTCAATATTATATTATCCTGTCAGTAAATTTCGAACCACTCTGCATTGGACCCATCATGAGTGTTTCAGCAGTCGGGGGCGATCGGAAAGGAGAGATTGAGCAATCGCCAAAGAAGAAAAAATTCTAAGATTCCACCATCTACAGAGAGGATCTCGACGATGCAATCGCTAACTGTATCAAGCTAGCATTTAAAGAGCAGCAAAGCACTTTGGATTCGGTTGTGACTTTGGCAGTAAGAGATGCGATGGACTCTGGGCTGATTCCAGCATTGCATGAACTGCGTGAGGGCATACAAGCGACTAACAATTTTGTTAAAGAGCTGAGAGCGGCGCTTGAGGCGATAGATACCGCGGCGAAGCAGACACGTGACCGGGTTGATTCCGTTCAGGCAGCTGCACGTGAGGATAGGAGGGCAGTCACGGACTTAAGAAATCAGATGGAGCGACTCACCGAGAAGATGACAGATACGGAGGATAGGAGCAGGAGGAATAACGTTCGGCTGGTGGGATTGCCAGAGGGGGCGGAGGGTCCCGACGCGGCTGGTTTCCTCAGAGTTAATCTTTCCAAGTGGATTCCTTCCTTGAGGGGCTGTGACATTGAGATTGACCGGGCACATCGCGTATATGACGGAAGGAAAAACTCACTCTCATCTTCCGTGTACTAAGATGGCATGACAGATCGGAGATCCTGAGAGGTGCTCGGCAGGCTTATACGGTGAAATGCACGCAGGACAATGTCACACTACAATTTTTTCTCGACTTTAGTCCAGCCACAACCATCAGGAGAAAGGCCTTTAATCCGGTTTTGAAGAAGATGACAGCGCTTGGTCTCCAGCCCTTCCTCATCTATCCGGCGGCAATTAAACTACGGCACAAGGGTGAGCAGAGAAGTTTAGACTCTCCTCAGAAAGCGGAGGATTTTATCAGCTCCCTGTCGCAGAGGAAGACGTATGCTAAGGCTCTACAGGGCAACGGGAATACGGCGGCCATCATCTCTTCGACCCGGCGGGAGGGGCTTGAAGGCCGGGATGGAGGCGATCCCAACTGCCCGGGAGACGATGGTGGCAGGGTGGAGATGGATACTTGCTAAATCTCTTTTTCTTTTTCTTTTTTTTCTTTCCTCTCTCCCCCTGGGATATTGTCCCTATCTATCCGGTACAACAATCTCTTTGCTGGTAAGACTAACACCCTTTTTTCTTTTTTGGAGGGGACTAATGGAGAGTAGGTTTAATTACAATAATTTTTTGGCTGTGTGAGCCTTTCGGGGGACATGTCTTGCGTTGAAGTGGATCGGTCACGTACCATCACTATTTTTTGTTGCTTAATCAGACCTACGTTCTCGGTAATGTGCGGTCTGAGTTGTTTCTTGTTTATGGTTGTTGGTTGTTCATGTTTCTATGTTGTTTTTATTTTTTACAACAGACATTTATACGTTTATTTATTTTACCATATTTCTAAAAGGATTTTTCACCTAGGAGGTTTGGTATCTAAAATGCACATCAGCGTTTACATGTTATTTACAGAATGGAAGTGCTTCTGCTTTTATTCATTTATTGAATACAATCTTGGGATTATGAATATTCAATGCATACTCTAAATATTTAATCACTGAATGTGAATGGTTTAAATTCTGCTGTTAAATGAACCCGTGTGTTAGAATATTTACACCGTACATCTATTTCCTGTGCCCTAATACAAGAGACACATTTAAAACAATCTGACGTGGCACGTTTCCAGAATAAGTATTATAAATTAGCAGCTTTTTCCTGCGCTCTCAATAAAACTAAGAGGGTGCTTATCCTTGTTAACCGGAAGTTAAATTTAACAATTGAACACCTTGGTAGTGATGAGAAGGGTAAATTATTTTTTTTATCTGATGCAAAATATATAATAATAGGTTAGCATTGGTCTCTATTTATGGTCCGAATGAGACAGACAGTGCATTCCTTACACAGATTTCCAAAACTCTACTTGAGCAGATTGATTGCCCTCTAGTGGTGGGTGGTGATTTTAATGCTGTCGTAAATCCTGCTTTAGATAAATCTCAATCTGATACAACAGCCAATCCATCCTCTAAATTACTGAATAAATTTAGCACTGAGCTCAACTTAATCGATCTTTGGAGAATTCAGAATACTAAGGACTTCACTTTTTTTCTAATAGACACAAGACTTTCTCTAGGATAGACTACATATTGTCTCAGCCCATCTTTAATTTCGTCTAATTCCTCCATCTCTATATTACCAATTTTATTATCTGATCATTCTGCTATGTTGTGCAGTGTTCCTCTTTCCGATATTAAAGCCAAGTCACCTAGATGGCGCTTTAACATATCATTATTAAGTAATCAGACTTTCATTACTTCTCTAAAAGAATATATTAAGGAATTTCTTGAAATTAATATGCCCTCTGATGTGGATCCTCAAATACTGTGGGAAACGACTAAGTGTGCTATACGAGGTTTCTGTATATCTTTCTCTTCTACTCTCGCCAAAGCGAAAACTCACCAGTTTACACAATTAGAAAATAAAATCCAATCATTACAAAACCTACAAAAACAACATTTTACTGAGCAACAGGCTACACAGCTGTCCTCTTTAAAAGAATATGATTTACTTTCACACTCAAAGGCGGAATTTATTTTACATAGGACTAGGCAAAAATATTATTTCGAATCAGAGAGACCTAGTCATTTATTGGCCCTTAGGTTGAAAGAATGCAAGTCTAAGGCATATATTAGCGCAATAAAATCATCGGATGATCAGGTCACCACGAACCCTGGTTTTTAACCCGAAGGTTTTTACACAAATCTGTATAAAGCCGAAACTTGTTTTGATTGAACATTTTTGTAAGCATTTTTAGTATTTAAACATGGAACTGCCTCAACTCTCACAGAGATCAAAGACAGTTTGTTGGAGGCCATTACCATGGAAGCCTAACCCATTGAACTCCACGGAGGTCTTCAAATAGGGCAAATCTGCCAAAAGGGCCTCTCCCCCTGGAAATTTGGGATTTGGTACTGGGATTTACTAAATGCTTAATTCATTTAATTTTTAATTGAACATGTTTGTATTTCATAGAGATCAAAAAAATAATTGATATCATTGATATCATTACTACTTAAAAAAGGAAAGATCCATTAGATTGTTCCAGCTACAGACCGATTTCGCTTATCCCATGTGATCTAAAAATCTATGCAAAAGTTTTTGCTTCTTGTATGAGAAGGTAATTCATAGTTTGATCAAGGAGGACCAAACCGGTTTCATCAAGGGGCGCAATGCGTCTAACAATATGCGTCAACTCCTTCATATTCTTGACTTTGCAGATTCTCATCCAAGCCCTTGTGCGGTTTTTTTCACTTGATGCAGAAAAAGCCTTTGACAGGCTAGAGTGGAATTATATGTGGGCATTTCTGCAATGTTTCGACTTCAGTGAACACTTCATTTCTATGATTAAGGCATTATACCACTCACCTGCAGCATCAGTCATAACTGGTAATATTATTTCCCCCTCATTCCCTTTACAGTGGGGAACGAGGCAGGGATGTCCGCTTTCCCCCTTATTGTTTTGTCTATCTCTTGAACCCTTAGCACAAGCCATCAGGAAATCTGAAGTATCGATTAAGATTCATAATCATAGTATTTCATTATACGCTGATGATATTATTCTATATTTAGACCACTTTGATGTTTCAGTTTCTAGTATAATTAAGGAATTTGATAATTTTAGTAGCTTATCAGAATATAAAATAAATTGGAGCAAATCTGCTTTAATGCCAATTAACAATGTTAAAGTTAATTCTTCTATTCCCTCATTTATCCCTATTAAGGAATCTTTCATCTATTTGGGCATTACCATATATAAAAACATTCATAAGATTGCCAGAGACAATTTTAATAATATTTTAGTTAAGGTCAAAAATGACATTCAAAGATGGAAGAATCTTAAAGTCTCTCTCCAAGGAAGAATCTCCACTGTTAAGATGAATTTGTTACCTCGATTTAATTTTTTTTTCTCTATGCTACCACTTTCTCCCCCTCCAGGTTACTTTAAGGAGATCAACTCCGTAATTTCTAAGTTTATCTGGAATGATAAATGTCCCAGAATTAAACTTACCACATTACAACATACTAATCGCGCAGGAGGACTGGCTGTACCAAATTTTGAATTGTATTATTGGTCGTTCCAGCTTAAGGCTCTTCATAATTGGGTTGATCCTCAATCTACAGTTTCATGGAGGGTGATTGAAGCTGACAAGGTTAAACCAAATAGACTTCAAGATATTTTATTTACTGGCACAGGAAAAAAAGGGGATAATTATAAATTTGGTCTGGTTGTGGCTAACTCTATTAAAATCTGGAAAACGGTTGAACGTCGGATAGGAGGACCCTTCAAATTTTTTAACAGTACTCCTTTATGGCACAATTTTAATTTTGTATGCGGAAATCGTCCATTTGTCCAACCCTCTTGGTCTTCTTTAGGTGTAAACACGTGCGGTGATATATATGATAACCAGGGCCTCTGTTCATTTCAGACATTAAGAACCAAATTTTGTCTACCAGCATCCGCATATTTTGTCTTTCTTCAATTACGTTCTGCTCTCAAAGCGTATGGCGTTCCTTGGTCTTCTTCCATTTCCTCTCATCCTATGCGGGACTGGATTGCACCATCTGCTGGTCGGCCATCGGTTTCCTTAATATATAATAAAATTATTGATTGTATTACAAAACCTCTTTCTATTAAAACTATTTGGAATAGGGAATTATCTGACCTTAATTTATCTGTCGACTGGGAGAGAGTGTGGTCTAATCTCAGCTTAACATCTAAAAATCTGGCTCATCGTCTTATTCACTTCAAAGTCATTCATAGAGCATACATAACTCCTTACAAAAGATTTAAAATGAAACTACAACCAAATCTGAACTGCCATATATGTAATACTGCATCATCAGGTACTTTTCTTCATATGTTTTGGGAATGTCCTATCGTCATTAGTCTATGGACACATGTAAACCTGGTTTTGTCATCATTACTGCGAATTGATTGGCTTGTTAACCCAAGTTTGTGTCTTCTTAATGATGATTCTGGTCTCTGTATTAATTCAATGCAAAAGAGAATGTTGTTTGCTGGTTTTACAGCTGCGAAGAAGACAATAATCCAGAACTGGTTTACACCACACGTGTGTGGAAAAACATATTGGATCCGTAGCCTCCTGCAAATAGTGACTTATGAATGTACAACAGCACTAATCAATGGGGCCAGGCCTTCGACCATTGATGCTTGGCAGTGTTTTCTCCTTAATATATGTGATTGTATAAAGGAGTGACTTGTTTTGTGTTTTTCTTGTCCTTCCCTCTCTCCCTCCCTTTTTGACTGGACTTTTGAGATATTGAGTATATGTCTGTTGTTTTGTTTTATATTTTGGATGTTATGTTATGATGTTGTGTATGAAAAATAAAAAATGTTGATAACAAAAAAAAGAAATGTATGTGTTGTCCTCAAGTTTAATATATTTTTTCATATAGCAAAAAGCTTGCATTTTAAATATATTAAATTAAATGCAAACCGATAAAGCAAGATCACAAATATAAAAAACAATAATACAGAATCAATGTTTTCATATCTCTTATCTAAATAAGTCTTAAGTATTTGGTGTTGTTTGATAAGCACCATAGCAAATACAAAAATCTGAATGGCTGTTTGAACACATGTAAATATTTTTTGATTTCCTTTCTTTCCATGAAAAGTGGGTTAAACATAATTTAAATGGTTGTACCATACAACCATTATTGTATTTTTTATTTTATTTAATTTCATTTTAAACCATCAAAAAACTAAATTCATAAGGTATCCAGATTTATTCATAATTAATAATTAATATTAAAATTTATAATTTAAGACATCACATTTGACAAATTTTCATTTTATATAATTTATTTATTTATTTATTTTTAATTTAATTGACACAATCCAAAAAACATTTAAAAAATCTAAACAATTCATGGTCAATAATTCATCTTAAAATTAATAATAATTATTAGCGTATCACATATCACACATTTTATATATATTTTATTGTATTTCATTTGTATATAATATAATAAATATAAATAAATAAATAAAAAATAATAATAAAAAAACTATAAAAATCCAAGTATTTCTAGAATTATTCAGAGTTAGTAATTAATATTAAAATGAATAATAATTATTAACATCACATTTGATGCAGTTCTGTTTTATATTTTTTATGGTATTTTACGTATTTAATTTTTTGTTTTATTAAAAATCAATCCAGAAAACACATTCTAAAAATGTAAATAATTCATAATATTGTGTATACAATGATTCACAGTATGTTAGAGCACCGATGATAACAATTTCATGCATGTTCATTACTGTATTACTGAATAGCATCACATGTCTGCTCTAGTGGCAGCAAATGCAAATGAACTGTGTGATGTGCTCGTGTTTGTTCCTTTAGTTCAGGAGGACGTGGATAGTGCTGTTCCATGTCTCAAACTCTTTCTATATCTGTCGTTTTCTTTCTGTCTGTCTTTCTGAATTATAGTTTGTGTAGGCCGTCTATACCGTATGTTTAAGTCCAAACGCAGCAGTATAGACGGAGGTTTCTGACTTTAACTATAGATGCTTATTTTCTCTTTTCCACGAGTTGCTGAGGATTTATTGATCTCTTCATGGAAACGTAGTTATTTGTAGAGGCCAAAAACAGTCTGACATGGGAACGGACAAGACTGCAGAGGGTGTATTTGTTGATTTAATGTCTGTCATTTAAAAAAAAAAATGGGGTTATTTACTTGGTCTTTTTCTTTCAAAGTTTTTCTTTTTATTTTATTTCACCTCATTTTATTTTTTTAAAATATCCTACACATTTGAAGCATTTTATTTTTTTTATAATTTTTTTTTTTTAAACATCCTACACATTTAAAGCAGTTTTTATTGTATTGTTTATATATTTTATTCTTTAACACATCCTACACATTTAAAAAAGTTTTATTTCTTTATTTTTATTTTATTTTCTGTTAACATCCTACATTTAACAGATTTAGTGTGTTTTTTTACTTTTATTTTATATATATTAGTGCTGTCAAAGTTAACGCAAATTCATTTTAATGGCACTAATTTTTTTAACGCGCAGTTAACGCAGCGCGTATTTTCTGTTTGACCTGTGGCCCAACCCGTAGTTGGAGAAATGGAGATGCACAGTGTTGCCAACTTAGCAACATTGCAGACCCCTTTAGCGACTTTTTTCCCTTCAAAAAAGCGCCCAAACCTAGTTTCTGAGAATCACCGGTACTGAATTTGGTTCAAAAACATCTATGACCTTTGAAACATGTCTACTCTTCATGCTTTATGTTGACTATGATTTCAATAATAATAAACATACATTTGCATAAAGCATCCATATTTGTCCATGCCCATGTTGATTAGAGTATAAAAAAAATTGATTAAAAAAGTATTAATTTAAGGCCTCTCATTTTAAATTACATTTAGAACAAATAAAAATGTGTGATTAATCGCGAGTTAACTCTTAAATTTTGTTAAATGACAATCGTGAAATCATAAGATTAATCGCGATTAATTTTTTTAATCGATTGACAGCCCTAATATATATATATATATATTTCTTTCTTTTTTTTATGCATCCACTTATGTGAATCAGACCATGTGGTCAGGACAAGAGTAAGTGATATGTAAATATGGGTGTTCATATGTTAATGAGGTTGTGACATCATAATCATGATTTTTTTTTGATGAGTTGTACAGGTTCTGATTTTACTCCTGAGGAGTTGAATATGGCAGATGATTGGAGGAAAGAGTTTTAAAAAAAATGAGAGGCCTTCATCGATGAAGGAATGTTTTTAAGAGGTGGAGAAAGTTTTGATGTGCGTTAGACCTGGAACATGTATTAAGATTTGAACTTGTGGTTTTGTTGTCGTGTTTTAGCCCGTTTTGCGTCTCTGACAGCCGGCTCGGTGTCACTAACATTCATTGTGGCTGAATCCGGCCGTCTGTTCGCAGCTGTCCAGAAAACTATCTGGTGAATTTGGCAGCTGGCCGCGCTGGATGTGCTGGAGAGGGAATGAAAGAGTGACAGATAAATGAGCGTACGATGAGGGCTGCTTGTGTTTGCTTTGGACTTGATCTGCTGATGCTCTGATAAGTGTCTGTAACACTGTTGCTCTGTTTGAAGGCCTCCCGTCATTAACACAGATATTACTGACTCACTTTACTGAAACGGCTCGGCCGATGACAGACTCATTAGTGTAATGAGCGGGTAGTTAGTGTAGCGTGTACAGATGAGTTAAGATGTTTGTCTCAGAGATCATCATGCCTCCTGGTGGCCGCAGACACACACGAACAGACCCCAGACAACAATGGAGGTTTGTTGTGGATGAATTCTGCATCAGATACCCCTCAAGCAGGACATTTTATGCATAACTATCTCTCATTCTGGCCCCTCAGGGTCTAGTGTGTTCAGAACCTATGAGGGCAGCTGATATATACGCTAAGGTCTGATAAAAAATTTGAATGCTTGCTTTTTTGCTTTGTTTGTTTGTTTGATTGATTGATTTATTTGGCAAAATGTATATTTTATCTATAAGCGCATTTGATAGTAAAAAAAAAAAAAAGTACAAATATTTGTTTAATATGAATATTTTATGTATTTATTATTTTTTATTTTATTTATATCATAATTTATATATATTTTTTTAGTTCAGCATTAAGATTAAGAATTTTTAAAACATTTTTTTATTGTTTTTATTATTATTATTATTATTAATTAGTTTTCGGTGTATATCCTGTTTTCACTTTTTTATGTGTATATTTTTAAATATGTATGCATGTTTATTAATAATAATAATATATAAGAAATTATTATTTACTTATTAGCTTATTATTATTATTATTATTATTTTGTTTTTTATTTATATTGTAATTTATATATTTTTTAAATTCAGCATTAAGATGAATTTAAAAATTAAGAATTATTATTATTATTATTATTATTATAATTTCATGTAAAAGGGAAAGTTTTTCATAACTGATACATTATTTATATTTTATTTATATATATTCGTATATATAAATATATAAATAATGAAGTATAATATTTTAATAGTAATAACAACAATAATAATAATTCAGCAATAAGATTTGACATTTATCATTATTTAGTTTATTATAATTATTTTTATTTTTTATATTGATATATTTTTTTAATTAGTTTTTAATTTTTAATTTTATATATCTAAATTTATCTCCTAACTGGTATTTTAAAAAAAACAACTACTTTTTGCTATTTTTAATGTTCGTTTTTGTCCTCACTAGTTCTTTTTAAGTGGTCCTGCTGTGACAAATCATTTTTAAAAGTCCAAATATTTATGCCATCTCTTAATAATATGGTTTTAGATGAATTCTCATGTCACAGCACAGGATCCTTCCGTCACTGCTTGTAATTTTATGTCAATCAGCCATAAACCGCACTCATATCCTCCAGCAGTGCGTCACTTCTCCTGTGTGTTTGGTTTTACTGATTAATTGCTCAAATGACAGGCGTCCCTTATAATTAGGCCTAGTTGTAATCTGTGTAATTATCCTCTGATATTTTCTGGCTTATTTGAGTCGTTCGGTGGCTGCAGGTTTCATGTGGTTAATAAAATATATAAATGAATACTTTATTCAGCAAAAATGCATTAAATTGATCAAAAGTGAGAGTAAAGATGTTTATAATGTTATAAAAGATTTAAATTTCATACAAATGCTGTTCTTTTGAACTTTCTATTCATCCAAGAATCCTGAAAAAATAAAATGTATCAGTTTTCACAAAAATATTCATCAACGCAACTGTTCTCAACACTGATAATAATCAGAAATGTTTCTTGAGCAGCAAATCAGCATATTAGAATGATTTCTGAAGATCATGTGACACTGAAGACTGGAGTAATGATGCTGAAAATTCAGCTTTGATCACAGAAATAAATTGCATTTTACAATATATTCACATAGAAAACAGTTGATGTTTCACTATTTTTACTGCATTTTTGATCAAATAAATTCAGCCTTGGTGAGCAGAAGAGACTTTCAAATACACTTTTGACCGGCAATGTGTTTTGAGCATTCATTGTTGAGTGTCGTCTCACACACACACACACACACACACGCACACACACACGCACACACACACACACAGATGCACGCACGCACGCACACACACACACACACACACAGACAGACACACACGCACACACACACACAGACACGCACACACACACACAGAGACAGACACACACACACACACACACACACACACACACACACACTCACACACACGCACACACACAGACAGACACACACAGACAGACACACACACACACACACAGACAGACACACACACACACAGACAGACACACACACACACACAGACACACACACACACACACACAGATTTCAGCTCACTGACCCAGACTGCAGTGCAGGAGATGCTGGACGTGTTCTCCAGCGCAGGAGCATCAGTGGAGCTGAACCGCTCTAGATTACTCATTGAGACCGGCGCTCAGAGAGGAAGTGAAGCCTGCCGGTCTTCAGCGTCAAACACGCTCAGGTGCAGCGCTCTGCTCTTTCATCTCTGCCTTTCATTTCATCCATCTGCACTCGTTCGGCTGGCCTCTCTTTCTCAGTCCCTCATATCTCGCTCTCATCTGTTGCTCTTGGCGTGTTTTTGCAGGTAAAAGCCTTTGTGATTTATCAGCCATCATCTCTTATCGCCGTCTCGTATGTGCGAGGTCTTTCTCTTTATTTTTCTCTTTTATTTCCCATTCAGCCTTCACAATGAAGTCCACAACAAGGTTTCATGAAAAACACAGTCCAGGGTTCTTATCCTTAACTAAAAACTGAAACCTTAAAAAATGTATTACTTGAAGAAGAAAAAAATGGCTGAAATAAAATAAAAGATATAAAATAAGTTATGTTTTATTTTATTTTCAGCAAGTTACCCATTCAAAACTACTAGTTTTTGTTTAGTTTAAGTTGAAGTACCAAAATAGCTAAAACTAAAACTTAATGAAAACTACAGTATATAGACATATTTAAAAATATATTAGGAAAAAAAGTAAATATAAAAATAAAATTCTAAGTATTTTTTTTCAGCTAGTTGCCAAGGCAAATTTATCTCTTTCTGTCTATATATTGACATTGTTTTAATTATAATAATAAAATAATAAAAAAAGCACCAAAGAAATGGCAGAAAGTAAATGCAAAATAAAATCTAATTCAAAATACATTTAAGGGTTTTTTAATGATTTATTTTTTTATTTTATTTTATTTTCAGATAATTGTCAAGGAAATAAATCTATTTTTTATTGAAGGTGAACTACCAAAATAACTCAAACTAAAAAAGTAAATATAAAAAAAATCAAATCCAAAATTTTAACAAAAACTATAATAGCATATCAGAAATAATTAATTTATTATACCAGAGCAAGCTCACAACTTGCTTCATTAACATAAAATGTAATTGATCAGAATGTAGTCTGAATGTTCAGTTTTCTAATATGAGTTTGACTGTTTTACACTGATGTGAAACTGATTCATTTATTGGATAGGAATCATCTGATATTTTGCTTCGTATCAGTCAAAGTATTTCATTGCAAATGCTAATCAGTTTCGTAGCTATTTCTGATAACATAGTAACAACAGAAGATGTTAATGCGTGAGACTGATTTTTAGTAAACTAGAGATGTGATATACAGTATGTCGGTCAGGTTGAGAAGTCATCCATTTCCGAGCATTTTAAAATGATCAGCATCAGCTGATTAGATTAGATTCGATTCATCTTTATTGTCACTGCACAGAGTACAAGTACAGAGACCAGAAGTGAAAAACCATGATTTAAATATAACAGATGGTGCAGACGGTAAAAGAGCAGTCAATGCAAATGAAAAGTGCAGAAAATGAGGTTTTAGGATATTATAGGACTCTGCAGTATGAAATAGTGTAGAATATGGGCATTTTGTGTCAGATTTTATACAAAAAGGCAAGATTGAGAAGTACACTACTGTTCATAGGTCTAGATGCATTTTGAAATGAACACAGTGACAGTAAAGCCATTTATAATATTATATATTTTTTTTCTATTTCAAGTAAATCCTGCTCTTTTGAGCTTTCTGTTCATTTTCCAGAAAAATATTGGGAATAACTGTGCCGCGTGTGTTCAACAGTTTCTTTGAAATTGTAAAAATATTTCACAATTGTCCTCTTTCTACTGTATTTTTCATCAAATAAATGCAGCCTTAATGAGCAGAAGAGACCTGCTGAGTGCAAACTGTTGAACAGTAGTGTAAACCTGACGAATAACAAAATTAAGATGATAAATCTGTACAGAATGCTTTTAAACATTGAAATCTCTTAAACAACTGCGTCACTTTTTAATGCGTCTTTGTCTTTTGATCTGGAGATTTGCTAATAACAGAGACGCAGGGCTTGTTTGCATGATTCAGATGATAAACGGAGCAATATAAACAGACGTGGTGTCGTAACATGAACCTTCTGATTATAAACAACTATTTACATCCACACGGACCGGAGCGCAGGAAGTCACTGTTATAGTGTTTATCGTTCACGAGCTCTATCCTGAAATAGTCCTCTGAGCGACGACTTCAACCTCTGACCTGCTTCCTTTGATCCGACGGCTTTCCAGTGCAGGGAATCATGGGAAATGAGATAGGAGAGGTCATGTGATTTCTCTGTTCTAGATGTTGTAGTCAGATATACGGTTACATTTATTAGTTTGTCGATTGTTGTTTTATGTAATGTTATCAAAGGGCTGGTTTTAATTAGAGGCGTAGGATTGGTTAGATTCGACTAATAAAGCTCTGCGTGTCAGTTTGAGATGTTTGCTTAGTGCTGTTGACTTTTACGATTAAATGTACGTTTATGTTGTGCGAGGACGTTTATGGACTTTTCTGAGCAGATAACGCTCAGAGTTCAGCGTTAAAACCCTCGCCTGTCCCCCCACACACACACACACACACACACACACACACACACACACCTGGCGCAGGTCTGTATCTCAGGAACTGTGAGCTTTAGAGTCAAAAGTCCAAATACACACATGCTTGTTTTCTCTGGAAGTGCTTCTGTTTGTTGCTTTCAAACAGACTGTTCAGATCCACCTTAAATTGGGATTATTTTGTGAATTATATCCATTTTATATTATATATCTGTTCCATATTTTCAGCTGCAATATGATCATAGCAAGTCATGGAAATGTTTGTTTTTCCATTACTTTAATCTATTTCAACTTCATTTTTATGTTATTTGGTTATATTAAGTCAAGCCAATGTGATTGATATAAAGACTTAAGTTCAGTTGTTACCTGAAGTTTTTAAGTTGAAGTTTGTGGAATTGTTTTGCAAAACGGCAAAGTCAATAGTTTGGGGTCATTAATACTTTTATTACTCTTATCAAGAACACATTTAATTGATCGAAAGTGAAGGTTTCTATTTCAAATAAATGCTGTTATTTTGAACTTTCTGTTAATCAAAGAATCCTGAAAAAGAAAATGTCACAGTTTGCACAAAAATACTGCTGTTTTTAACAATGCTAATAATCAGAAATGTTTTTTTAAATAAAATTGGTGATTTTTTTTACAGGATGTAATCAAGTTAAATTTTAAGAATGTGATCAGGATATAAAAATATTAGATTTTAGATTTTCACATTTATATAAGGCATGTTTTCAGAATAGTTTATGCAAACCATTAATATCCATTTCTGTTGGCCAAGGCAATTTTCTGTATTATATTTTGTATTTTTGCTTTTTCTTGAATTGTTTTGTGATTAATAGTTTTAATATTTAATTCTGCTGAAAAGTCTTTAATATTGTATTTAATCATGTTTCTATTGTAAAACAAAGTACACAAATGCAAAAATGCAGTAACTATGGCAGACAAAAACTAAGAAATATAGCTTTTCAATCAAAAATAATCAAAGTTTGTTGATTTTGAAGTGGTTCTGAGCCAAACTGTACTTAATTTTTACTTAACTTGATCAAATTATTGTCAGAACTCAATTCAAATATGAGCAACATTTTGTGTTTGTCGAGCAGTAGAGTGTGACAACATGCCCCTCTGTAGGATTAGTGAAGCTGGAAATACTCCAAAGCTTTTCTTTTGTCTCTACAGGGACAGACTCATTTCACATAAGAAATTAGAATAGTGCTCATTTACATAGAAATGTCTTACAGTAGCAAAACTATTTAGTAACATTAAAACAGCTAACATTTTTAGAGGTTACTGAGGGAAGTCTGAACTAAAATGTAAGCCATAAAAACGTTTGTTACTTGAAATAAAAGGAACTTGAATTGAAATAAAATACTATAAAAAAATTTAACTTTTTTTTTCCAATTAATTTCCAATTAGTTTAACTCGATGTACTAAATTAACTGAAATAAAAAAACTTTTGTGAGTGACTAAAACTTTAACTAAAATTTAAAATGAAAACAGAAAACACAAAAAATAAAAAAATATGAATCAAAAGTTTTGTAGTATCTCAGATGATTTTCTAAAGCGTTTGGAAACATGTTGTGTGTTTGAATCTCTCGGTCCTCAGGCAGATCCGTCTCTAACAGAACTACTCATCATACACATGCTGATCTGAGCGCTGGAAAACACACCGCCAGCATGTTGTGCACACAGATGCTTTTGTGATGGAAACGAAAAAGTGTCAAGAGTGTGATAGAATTTCATTCAAATGTTTGTGTCATGAAATGGCAAAGTTGTGTTTGCATATTTACATAATGTGTATTTTGAGCCTTATTCTCTACATCTCATGAGTTTCGTTGTGTATTTAGTGTTTTTTTTATCTGTTTTTGTTTATCTTTGTTTATTATTGTACTTTTATTGTATTGATTTGTTTGATAGTACTAGGTGTTTGCATCTGTTTGATTTCATTTAAATAATCATATTTTTAAAATGTATATATTCAAATTCTTGAGAATTAGCACATAATTCTATTTTCAAAATGTATATATTCAATTTATGTAGAATTAGCACAAATAATTCTCTTTTCAAAATTAATATATTCAGTTAATGTGGAATGAACAAATTAGTTTTTTCTTTTCATTTTTAAACGGTATGTATTCAAAATCTCTAGAATTGGCATAAACAATCCCAGTAAAAAGTAACAAATGGGTAAAAAGTATGAACATGATTTAGATGTGGCTAGCTGTGGAACAAGCACCGTTCAGTTAGTTTAAAATGTATGGTTTAAATCGATTGGATGATAAATATATAAAACTGTTTATTAAAATGCATACATTTCTGCTGTAAGAGTCGTTGTGTGTGTGTGCAGATGAAGTTTCATATGTGGCATCCTCACAGTGGCAGCTGGGATAGTGATCTGCTTTGATGTGTTGTGTGTGTGTGTGTGTGTGAGATGTGGAAAGCACCCTGCTCTACTTCCTCTTCCTCCTCTGATGTTGGGGCTTCACTTTTACATTCCTCAAGACACTCTGTGTTTTTTCCATGGGGTTCCAGCAGAACTATGTCAACTATTTCTGTGCGTGTAGTAATATCCGGAGAGCATCTACTGTAATTGGTTTTGTAAAGCGACACAGAAGGCAGGATTTTACTGCTCATTTCAAGTGTGCAGCAGGTGCTTTCATCTAGCAAGACTTCCGTAGACTTTTTTTGTAAACTAGAATTACTCCACTCTAAACTTAAACCTCAACTGAAAAGAGAACTTTTGGGTTTGTTGCAGAAAATACACTGCTGTTCAAAATTTTGGGGTTGGTAAGTCTCTTCTGCTCACCAAGGTGCATTTATTTGATGATAAAATACAGTAAAATAGTGAAATATTATAACAATTTCAAATAACTGCTTTCTATGTGAATATATGTTAAAATGTCATTTTCAGCATCATTACTCCAGTCTTCAGTGTCACATGATCCTTCAGAAATCCTTCTAATATGCTGCTTTGCTGCTCAAGAAACATTTCTGATCAGGCGCGGACTGGCCATTGGGAGCACCGGGACGTTTCCCGGTCGCCTGGCGGCTGATTTGGCCCGCTGCCCTGTTGGTTATTTTTATTTATTTATATATTTTTTTGTCTTCCCAATGTGCCAAAGTGATCATTTCTGATTGTGGCATTCCCTAATAAATCGATAATAAATCATAAATCGGTTAGTCTTGACTGGCAGCGCGCGCTTCACGTCTGTTCCTTGCATCCGTCAAATGGTTTCGTTTCGGGGGGGATTCGGGTGGGAAGCGTGCAATCTATGATCGCGGACAGTTGCTGACGCTCGCTAAAGCATGCAATCGCTTTCTTATGTGTGCTGTTTTATCGGTTTCACTTTCACTTTCGAAATCGATCACGTTCAGCAAGGAGGGGAGAGGATGAAAAGTGGGGGGCACAGTAACTCGTTTGGGGGGGCACGGCCCGCGAATGCCCCCCCTTGGCGCCGGCCCTGTGTTCAGGGCTCCAGGTGCAGGTCAGTTTCATCTGTAATACGCTACTGTAGTTTTGTCTTTATTAACCTAGTTGAGTATTAAACTGCTAGCACCTGTTAGGCTGTCAGTAGCACCCCATTATTATCATCAGTCAGAATACTGTGCTAAAGGACATCATTATCGATTGGAAAGTTACATTAATAAATTTAGCAGGCAGATATTCACATATTTTATTGTATAGAAAGGGAGGGAGCTAGAGCAAACAGCAACACAAAAATATCAGTCAGCCCAAAAATACAATAGTGTGTTCAGTATTAGGATTTTCAATGTAATAAGTTTGGCACTTAGGCACTTTAGAAAATTTGTTTTAATATATTTGTATGAATTATAGGTTTGTTAAATCTTGGGTATTAAAGTCATTTTAAGAGAAATAATAACATTGTGCAAACAAATTGCAATGAGGTGGTTTTGCAACAAGATGAACACAGTTCTGTTAATAACAGTAGACCTGCTGGTGAAGAAGTGACAGGTACAAGAAAAAAGGGAGTGACAGAGATATTGGAGAAAATGAAGAAAAGAGAAGTGAAGGTGCAGTTCAAAAGAGAACCTTTAATTATTTTCCACAACTAAAGACTTAAACCTTTTTATGTGATGGTCATACAAATAGGCTAATAGGGTTGTCCATGTTTCAGAATGTGTTGTGGGTGTATGGGATGGCCTGGATGAGTGTGAGATTTCCCGGCCTGAGATTTTGTCCCAGTCCACCCCTGTTTCTGATTATTATCAGTTGAAAACCGTTGTGCTGCCCAATATGTTTGTAGAAACAGTGACGCATTTTATTTTTCATGATTCTTTGATGAATAGAAAGTTCAAAAGAACAGCATTTATTTGAAATGGAAATCATTTGTATCATTATAAAAGTCTTTACTGTTAGTTTTGATCAATTTAATGCATCCTTGCTGAATAAAAGTATTAATTTCTTTCAAAACAATAACCTTGCTGACCCTGAGTTTTTGAACAGTAGCATATATTTTTTTAAGTGTAGTTTATGAACTACTTATCCCCTCCACCTCCAGGAAGATTTTGAGCAATCTTGTGCCTGGAGGTCAGAAACAGACACGCTGACTGAGCCGGTTGGAGGAGGATGTGTGTAAGACGGCGTGTTTGATTCCCCAGAGGCGTTGCATGCTGGGACAGCGTCTCCTCTGTCTCCTCTGATCTCTCTCTCTGTCCCCTGTGGTCATGGATCTGTTTTATGACCTGCTCTGGTTTGTGTCTCTCTGTCCCTCACAAGTCAAAGACGTTTCATCTGCTTTACCAAACTAACTAAATATATTTCAACAACGAATTGGCGTGGAAACATAATGATGTCATGATATAAAAACTGCTTTATGTGCAATTTAAATGTTTATATACAACTCAAGCTTTTATTTGAGTGATTATATCTAAATAAATTTGGATTCCTTTGTTAATTTTAACCTTTAATATTACCATCTGACAGTTCCCTGTATAGTTTACAGCTTTAGTTGACAGATTGATTTCTTTAAGAAAAATGTACGTTTGCTGTGACTGATATACCTCTAAACTAGGGCTGCATGATATATCGTTTCAGCATCGATATCGCGATGTGCGCATCTCGTTATATTTATACTGATTGTTTTCTTTGCTTACGCACAGACACCGCGTCTACACCGGACACGACAGCTGTACAGAGATATCCATTTTTAAATAAATTTACTGCATTGGTTTTCAGTGCTGGAAATCCATTTATCCTTTGTTGAAACTTCTGTGTCGTCGAGGAGAGCGCAGGTCACGGTTGCTTAGCAACGACAGACTCCACGAAAGCGCAAGCTCCTGAGTGCTTTGGAAAGAAGGAGAAAGCATCCACGCGTTTTTAGACAAGCCATGTGAACGGCCCCAAAGTCTGTCTACACTGGACGCGACAAAGCGACCGTTGCCAATCATTTGAACTTTGTGTCAGTACGTCATAAATAGAACGAGGCAGCATCAGTTTACTGGCGGGGATTTGTCATCTAGCGCCACGTCCAGTGTAGCCAGTCACACAGCATCACTGATTATAATGGGTTCTATTGTATTTTATCGCGTCATGCTGCTCGCGTCCAGTGTAGACACGGTGAGAGCCACGCAGATGCATGTGAACACTGAATTACATTCACTTCCGCTACTATTTGTGCCTGAAATGACACATGCGCGAAACTGTCAAAATGCATGTCTCTGCAAGTACACTTGTAAAAAACAGTTGCTTATGTCTTTGGTGAAGGTAAATAATTGAGAAAGAAAGAGGATGACAATAACAGCAGTTTAATGTCCCTGTTGCTTTCTGTCATAATCAAACAAAAATCACTTTTGTAGCTTTAAAACAGATTTATTAGATTTACTTTATACAGTGAAGACTATGCAGTGTTATTTTACATTTGATTATTCAATTTCTATACCTGAATACTGTTAGACTTGCCTTAAAAATACAAAGCACTGTTTATTTCATTTGTATCTTTGTTCTATTATATTTATCTATGCTTGTAATTAGTTTATTTCCTATGTTGATTTACTCACCTACAAAATCACCCCAATCATTTTTTCCCAAATAGAGCTATTCAAGTCATCTGATGATTTTTTTGTTTTGGTTTTGTTTTTTCATATCGCAATATATATCGCAGAAAAACAAAATATTGCAATGTGAGTTTTTTCCAATATCGTGCAGCCCTACTCTAAACAAATCAATATTGAACTGAATCAAGAGCTTATGATTCAGAATCGATTTGTGAAATATGTCAGAACTCAGTCCTAATATATCCTAGCTGTATATGAAGCAATCATTGCTAAGGTGTTGTAGATGGTTGTTAAGGTGTTGATATGCAGTTGCTCGGGTGTTTTAACAGGTTTCTAGGATGTTCAGCTCTAAACTTCATTCCTTCCTTCCTTCCAAATGTCCTTTCATCCATACTTCAATCTTTCTTTCCTTCCTTCCTTCCTTCCTTCCTTCCTTCCTTCCTTCCTTCCTTCCTTCCTTCCTTCCTTTCCTTCCTTTCCTTCCTTCCTTCCTTCCTTCCTTCCTTCCTTCCTTCCTTCCTGTGAAAACAACACTATATATGAAGCAGTCATTGCTTTCTTATCAATTCCCTCTTCCTTTCCTTCCTTTCTTCTAAACTTCTTTACTTCCTAACTTTCCAAACCTTCTGTCATTTTCTTTTTCTTCCAAACTTCCTTTTTCCTTTCTTCCCTCCTTTCAAACTTACTTCTAAACTTCCTTCTAACTCTTTTCTTTCTTTTTTTCTTTCTTTCTTTCTTTCTTTCTTTCTTTCTTTCTTTCTTTCTTTCTTTCTTTCTTTTTCTTCAAAACATCTTTTTCCTTCCTTCCATCCAAACTTCCTTTTTTTCCTTTTTCGAAACTTCCCTTTTCCTTTCTTCCCTCCATCCAAACTTGCTTCTAAACTTCCTTTTTTTTCCTTTTTCGAAACTTTCTTTTTTCCTTTCTTCCTTCCGAACAAACTTCTTGATATTGAATTGAATCAAAAGCTTGTGAATCGATTCATGAAATCCGTGTTAATAGCATTGCTATGCAGTTGCTAAGGTGTTTTATCAGGTTGTTAGGGTCTTCTGTAGAGTTTCTGGGTGTTTTCCACCCTGAAGTCTCAGTGATGTTGTGGTCTGTAGATGATGGCCTCATTGGTCACTGTCAGGTCTTGTCGACGTCCTTCAGCAGTCCTCACATTCTCCATGTTCTCCAGAGCTGCGTCAGACCAGACGCTGAGTCACTGCTGTCCAAACACTCAGAGCGTGGGCTGAAGGGGTGTGGAGTAAACCCACTTAATCAGCTTGACTCAAGACCGCACACGCCGTCCTGAGCGGATTCAGATCTCAGACGCTCACAGCTGAAGGAATGAAGGAATCTCACCTGAGGGTCTTTACTGACTCACACACTCACAGGTTAACTAGATTAACCAGTCTCTCTCATTCAAGCTTCACCTCTGATCACTAGTTTAACTGTGTTAAAGGGATAGTTCACATTGAAATTAAAATTTGGTATCTATCAGCTTACCCCAAGGGCATCCAAGATGTAGGTGTCTTTTTTTCTTCAGTAGATCCAATTTTGATGTTTTTAGGTCAAACCGTTCTAGTCTGTCAGTCATATAATGGCAGGTATAGGTCACTGTCTCTATAAGAGGGAAAAAGAACATGCACAGAGAAATCCAAATTAAACCATTCCCCATCGTAACTACACATTGATGACCTAAGACACGAAATGAGCGGTTTTTGTGAGAAAACGAACAGTATTTATATCTTTTTTACCTCTTGTACACAACCATGTCCAAGTGACCTGAGTGTGCACACGCATCCGGTGTGTGACGTGTGTGTGCGCGCGCTCTGGCTCACGCTGCATTCACACGGGGCGTCGGCGTCAACGCTTGACGGAGGGCGTGTCTGAAGTGTGGTGCTGACGCGCCGTCCTAGTTACAACAACCAATCACATACTTCTCTGGTGTTGCATGAACGGGATTGGGTATTTGCATGAGGTGATCTGATTGGCTGACGACTCCGTTGGCGCTTAAAGTTGAAAAGTTTTCAACTTCTGCCGTGAGCAGCGCCAGTGAAGCGACGCGACGGACCCACAATTCAGTTCGGCAACGCTTGACGTCACTCCATTCAAAGTCAACGAGAGGCGTTGACGCCGACGCCCCGTGTGAATGGGGCGTTAGTCTGCGCAAGCGCCGGAAAGCGCCGGAAGTGATCTCTCGCGCGTATACGTCACTCATTACCAGAGCGCACACACGTCTCACACCGGATGTGTGTGCGCACTCAGATCACTTGGACATGGTTGTGTACAAGAGGTAAAAAACAATATAAATACTGTTCGTTTTCTCACACAAACCGCTCGTTTCGTGTCTTAGGCCATCAATGTGTAGTTACGATGGGGAATTGTTTCATTTGGATTTCTCTGTGCATGTTCTTTTTCCCTCTTATAGAGACAGCGACCTATACCTGCCATTATATGACTGACAGAATAGAACGGTTTGACCTAAAAACATCAAAATTGGATCTACTGAAGAAAAAAAGACACCTACATCTTGGATGCCCTTGGGGTAAGCTGATAGATACCAAATTTTAATTTCAAAGTGAACTATCCCTTTAAAGTCATTTATTCGCAGTCCTTTACTACTTTCATCTTGTTTCTGTTGTTCTTTTGTTTGTTTGTTTGTTTTTGCCTTATTTATTGTTTTTTGGCCTTTCATTTGCTATTTTTCATTTACTTATAATTTATTAGTGTTTCTTTCTTTCTTTCTTTCTTTCTTTCTTTCTTTCTTTCTTTCTTTCTTCAATAGTGCTTTTTTGTTTGTTTTCTTTATATTTATTTTCTTTTTCTATTTATTTCTTTAATTCTTTCACTTTTTGTTCATTCTTTTTTCTGCCTTTTGTTCATTATTTTATCTTTATTTACTTAATTTATTATTCATTTGTTAGTGCTTTCTTTCTTTTGTTTGTTAGTTTTTTCTTTTCTTCCTTTCTTCCATCCTTCCTTCCTTTCAAATGGTTGGTATCAGAGAGAATTTTAAATGTTTTTGAAAGAAACTGTTGTCTGTGTGAATGTTAAACTGTAATTTATTTCTGTGATGCGCAGCATCATTACTCCAGTCTTCAGTGTCACATGATATTCAGAAATCATTCTAATATGCTGATTTGCTGCTCAAGAAACATTTCTGATGATTATTATGTTGAAAACGGTTGTGCTGCTTCATATTTTTGTGAAAACCATGATCCATTTTCAAGATTGATTAGAAAGTTCAATAGAACAGCATTTATTTGAAATAGAAATATTTTGTAGCATTTTCTTTACGTTACACTTTTGATCAATTTAATGCATCTTTGCTGATTAAAAGTATTAATATTTTTTTCAAACAGTATAAATCTTACCTACACCAAACTTTTGAACTGGAGTGTAATTTCTTTTTTTTCTAGTTTATGAACACATTTTTTCTTCTCTTTTTTTCCTTTATTCTCAGATGAGTGTAGTCGTGGCCAAACACATTACACTGAAAATGCAATCAGAGCAGCACGTCTCGTGTGATGAGAGTTTATTCTGTCTGCGTAAACTGTGGCGTGTTGGGTTATGGACAGTAATGCCGCAGGGAGCGCTTCTGTATGTTTTCATAACCTTTTGAATAACATGAGTTTCTGGCACCTCTGCTGCTAAACTCTGTCCAGTTGCCAAAATACACACACTTACACACACACACACACATGCAGATGCACACACAACATTTCTCATCGCCTATAGTCAATCTGGAAAAAGTCATGTGCTGCCAGTCGGATGCATGCACAGCATTAAAGTCATTCAATCAAACTGAATCTATTTATGATTCTGCTCTTAGTGCGATCAACTCATCCGTGCACAAAATATGAAAAATGTGTGTTATCTTTGTCTGTAGTGTGCAATTTGCACACTTGTTCTGTTGTTGTTGTGAACAAGCAGGACCTTTATAGTCTTGAAATAATTTAATATCTTTAAATTCAGTTTTCTTTCCAAATTTAAGGCAAAAATTCTTAAATATGTTAAATATAAAAAAACGCTGTGAAATATAATTTTAAGAGGTTTTGAATTTGCGGACAGAGAAGCAGGAATCACAACAGGCAAACGTGATTATATAACTTCAGAAAACAATGATTTAAATAAATCATCGTGTTTCAGGTCAAAATGTGTCACTTTTGCATGTTTTACAGGGTCACAAGTTTCAGAGCAGTTCGTAATCCATGATTACCGCATATTTGTGCCGAACGATTGCTTCTGATCTACTTGATGAATTATGACAATGTTGATGTTGTTTATAGTGTAATATGTTGTAAAGTGAGTATTTTATCTCACTAATCTGTTTGAATGAGCAGCTAGAAGAAGTAAAGCATAGACATTTCAAAGTAAGAGTCCTTGTGCATTTTGTTCTTTCTTAGAATTAAAAGTCCTGAATTACACAGAATCTTTTCTGATTATTATTGGTATTTTAGTGACACAATATATATTTTTTCTAATAATAACCAGGGTTATTATAGAAAACTAAAACCATAAATCCAAAACTATAACCATCTTTGTTACTATAAATAAAATAAACGTTAACTGAAATAAATTAAAATATAAAAATACATTTCATTTCTCATTTTGAGTTTAACTTGAAGTACTAAAATAACTAAGGGTGAATCCCATTTCTCTGTCTTACCCCTTCCCCTTAGTTTTGCGCGTTCACGTGAGAGTAAGGGCTATCCCAATTCTCATTTTGATCGAGGGGTAGGGCTAAGGGGAAGGGGTAGATACCCCTTAAAACCAAGCATTTTCGCGAGCTTACTTGAAACCAAGGGGTACCCAGAACACACTGCGCAACCGTCAACAATGTCGGCCAGATCATCCAGAGAGTCCCATTTTCGGCTTAAATAATTGATTTAAAAATTACGACAGTCTTGTTTTGTGCTCTACACAGTCCTGTACATATATATTTGCAACCATGTTCTTAATTGAAACGTTTTAAAAAATCGCTAGTTTGCTACGCTTTACATCGCTGAATTGCACAACAATCGCAAAAACATCACTAATAAAACCCACGCAATCGACATACACACACTTGCAGACGCATCTTGTAAGTTTGTGATCAACACTTGTCGCCTCTGGTGACGTAGCAGCCAGCTAGAGACGATGTACGATGACGTAACCGTAACCAAGTGGTGTCTCATTTCATAGGGGTATGTTTTCACCCCTAGCACTTACCACTCGGTTTCGAGGGACAAGGGCTAGGGGTAAGACGAAGGGGTAGGGGAAGGGGAAGGGGTAAGACAGAGAAATGGGATTCACCCTAAATCTAAATGAACTAAAACTAATAAATAAAAATGTATACAACAATATATAGGTATATTGTATAATATTACAAAAAAACCTACATTATTAAATCTTTAAGATTAAAGTGAAAATATAAAAATAAAATAAAATTCAAAATATTAACAAAAACTATTAGTGATACTAAAATAACACTGGCAATGACAATCTTCTTATTACCTTTTTTTTTTTAAATCCATTATTGATCAACTAATTTGTACATATTGATATAATAAATCTTAGTACAGTTTATGTGCGCCAGCCTATTTAAATAAGAGAATCGAGATGCAAGATTTATTTTGCAATCGTATGGGTTGGTTCTGTATGGATATATTGTATTTTAATGATGCATTTCAATGATGATTTTTTTACGTCTGCAGAAACCCTGTCAGTCTGTCTGTTTAATTTTAATATTGCTTTTCGATGTTTTAAGTATATCCTGTCTGTGCCTGTATTTTGCCTGTTCATGCATCAGTAGTCGGTCATTGTAACGGAGTAATAGGTCAATAGGTCAATAATCCCATGAGGGCCTTGTGATCTTAACCTCAGCGTGAGGCACTTAACCCTTAGTTAACCTCGTCTAATAAATCTCCTGTGATTTGTCAAGCATGCCTCTGTCAGCAGCTCTTCTGATGCTCAGTGTGTGACCGGCCTGCATTGATCTGGTTTACAGTGCTCTCATGGCAAGCTGTCTTTTGTTTTGATAAGATACTTAATATGTTAATTGATTTAATCTGTAACTAATTCCTTTGTTTACATAACTTGATATATTTAGATAAGATACTCCTGGTTAATAAAATACTCAACTGTTATATCATTAAGATGCTATTAGTTTTATCAAGACTTTTAAAAAAAAATATTTTCCATTTTCAATTTAATTTGTTACATTTTTAGGATTTTTTTTTTATTTTTTTTTTATTTTTACTAGTTTTAGTTTTTTTATGTCTATGTAGTTTTTTTTTCTTTATTTTAGTTGTAGTACATCAAAATAACTATAGTACGTTACATATTTTAACAGTACATATTTTCTGTTTAGTACGTATTTTAATTTAGAATTGTTAGTTATTTTGTTGTGCTTTTGTCATTTTTAGTAGTTTATGTGTCTGTGTAGTTTGTATTAATTTAAGTTTTACTTATTTTAGTACATCAAAATAACTATAGTACATATGAATATTACATATTTTAACATACATATTTTCAATTTTCATTCATTTTAAAGTTTTAGTAATTTTGCTGTTTTTTGGTTTTTAAATTAGTTTTTTAAATGTCTTAAATTTTTTAATTTAATTTTAATAATTTTTTTCAGTTTAGTACATAAAATAACACCTGTGTACATATTTTAACATAGTACATATTCAGTTAAAATTTTAGTAATTTTTTGTACTTTTGTCATTTCTAGTAGTGTAAATGTTTTTTTTAAATGTTTTTTAAAGTTTTTATTAAATTTTATTTCAGTTTTAGTTATTTTTAAACATCAGTTTAAGCTAAATTAATAGAAAAAAAATTACTTATTAGCTGAAAATTATTTTCTTTTTTTCATGTAAATGTTTATTTTATTTCAAATAACGAAAATGTTTTTATATTTGTAGTTTGTTATACTATAATAACAAACTACAACTGGGGGGGGATCACGTGACCCCTCGACGGTGATGCAGGCTTAGTTTTTCGCTCCGCTCACTTTGCCAAATATTTTGCGATCCTGTCAGTGAAATTTGAACCACTCTGCATTGGACCCATCATGAGTGCTAAGGCAGACAAAGGAGATCGGAAAAGGGAGATTGAGCAATCGCCAATGAAGAAAAAATTCAGAGATTCAGCCATCTCCAGTGAAGAGCTGGACAGTGCTATTGCTAGCCGCATTGAACTAGCATTTAAAGAACACCAAAGCACTTTGAATTCGGTTGTGAACTCGGCAGTAAGAGATGCGATGGACTCTGTGCTGATTCCAGCATTGCGCGAACTGCGTGAGGACATACTAGCGACCAATAAGTCTGTTAAAGAGCTAAGAGAGGAGTTTGAGGCCATAGTTACCAAGACGAAGCAGACACGTGACTAGGGATGCAACGATTATAGATTTTGCTGGTACGATTATTGTCTGAGAAATAATCACGGTTTTACGATTATGACGATTATTATGCATTTATACATTTCCCAACATTACTAATGTATAAAATCACATGAACACTCTTTAGATGTTAAAGTGTTATTTATTTCTGGCTTTTGAAACAGAAATAACACAGTAACCAACAATACAGCACAAAATAATAATAAACAAAAGACAAACAAAAGTCCATCTCTCCCATTAGAATTAAAAAAGTGACCTCTGCTCTATAAACATCCATGACAGTAGGCTATTTCTCTTTTGAAAATAAGAAATGGAAATAGATCACAAAAGTATTTAATGTTTTCAGTTTGTACATTCTTTACATTTCTTTTGGACCTGGGGTAGAGAATTTGGAAACATGTTGAAAAAAAAAATCTTGTTGGTTTTTACTTATGAATAATACTACAACAAGAATAGTAAATAAAGTTAATGGAATATTATTAATATACGACTAATATTAACTTTATTTATCCCACAGGGGAAACTGTTACTAACGATGGAAATAAACTGAAATATTATTGTAATCAACTGTCATCCATACGTATTCATTTTAATAATCTTTATAATAATTCATATGATTTTACATGTGGCCTGAGAACATCATGTCTATTGTTTTGGTTTGTGAGATCGGAGATCACGCTGCGCACGTGTACATACATTCAGCAGGACACAATCTTCTTGAGAACGCTGCCCCGCGACTTTTATTAATAAAATATATTAAATAGCCTACTGGAGAGACACAGATGCAGGTAGGCTAATTCACACAGGCAACTGTCACCTCTTTCTCTCGATCGAATAATTAATTCAAGTAGCTAAATATTATAATTAATTAATTCAAATAAATGTGATTTTACCGCACTATTTAATCTCGTTCTGGTCTGAAGCGGGCATAATGCTGAGCTAACGAGCCGTAGCGTCCCATCAGGTGGTTCTTGCCTTCACGTTGTGCATTAAAATCGTTCAATGAACAACTAGCCGTGCATGATCCCTTATGCATTCGCTCTTTAGCAGCAGTTTTTTACGGCAATATTTAAATGACACCCTGGTCATTCTTGGTGTACCAAAAATGGCCCCACGCTATCGAAAGGCATTTCTCTGGTGGAAATAAAGCGTTGCTGTTTAGTCCCTCTGTCACTAATCTAATGCGTGTAGTAGCCTCCGTCTCTCTGATAAGCACGTCATTTTAAGCTGGTGCACCACTAGTGTAACTCTGTTTTCGTTTTGGCAAGCTGCAACAGTTCCGTTCCTTGCAAAAGAAACACTCGGTTTAGCGGAACCTTTACGATTAATTAACCGTGACGTTTTAAAGCGCGGTTAATAGCGAAACCGGTTAATCGCTGCATCCCTACACGTGACCGCGTTGATTCTGTTCAGGCAGCGGCGCGGGAAGATATGAGAACAGTTACAGATTTAAAGGATCAGCTGGAGCAACTCACCGAGAAGATGACAGATATGGAGGACAGGTGCAGGCGGAACAATGTTAGACTGGTGGGACTCCCAGAAGGGATGGAAGGTCCAGATGCAGCTAGTTTCCTCCGAGCTAATCTTTCCAAGTGGATTCCTTCCTTGAGGGGCCGTGACATTGAGATTGATCGGGCGCATCGCGTGTATGACGGAGGGAGGGGCTCCGATCGGCCGCGCACTCTCATCTTCCGTGTACTGAGATGGCATGACAGATCAGATATCCTGAAAGGTGCTCGGCAGGCGTGAATCATCCGGTGAAGTGCGCACAGAACAATGTCACACTGCTGTTTTTTCCTGACTTTAGTCCGGCTACAGCGATCAGGAGAAAGGCATTTGGTCCGGTTTTGAAGAAGATGACAGCACTTGGTCTCCAGCCCTTCCTCATCTATCCAGCGGTGATTAAGCTACGGGCACAAAGGAGAACAGAGAAGCTTCGATTCCCCTCAGAAAGCGGAGGATTTTATCAGTTCCATGTCTCAGCAGAAGTCCTATGCCGCCGCTCTTCGGGGGGACGACGGGGGAGCAGCGGCCGCTGTTTCTCCATTTCCACGGGAGGGGCGTGATGGCCGGGATGGACTTGGCCCTAGCTGCCCAGAAGGGGATGATAGCAGGATGGCCATGGATGCTTGCTAAACCTATTGTTTGCGTTTTCTTCTCTTATATTGGGATATTGTCCTTATTTATCCGGTACAACGATCTCTTTGCTGGTAAGACTGACACTCCATTTTTCTGTTTTGGAGGGGACTAATGGAGAGTAGGTTTAATTACTAAAAAAATATTTTTTTTTTTGGCTGTGTGAGCCTTTCGGGAGACATGTCTTGCGTTAGGGTGGATCGGTCACAACCTATCACTGTTTTTTTTTTGTTACTCAGTCAGACCTATGTTCTCGGTAATGTGCGGTCTGAGTTGTTCTTTGTTTATGGTTGTCGGTTGTTCACATTTTTATGTTGTTTTTGTTTTTTACAGCAGACATTTATACTTTTATCTATTTTACATTATCTCTAAAGGGATTTTTCATATAGGAGGTTTGGTATCTAAAATGCACACCAGTGTTTACGGGTTATTTACGGAATGGAAGTGCTTCTGTTTTTTGTTTTTTTTGTTTTTTGCATTTATTGTGTACAATCTTGGGATTATGAATATTCAATGCATACTTTAAATATTTTATCACTGAATGTGAATGGTTTAAATTCTGCTGTTAAAAGAACCCGTGTATTAGAATATTTACACCGTAAATCTATCTCCTGTGCCTTAATACAAGAGACACATTTAAAACAATCTGACGTGGCACGTTTCCAGAATAAGTATTACAAATGAATAGCTTTTTCCTGTGCTCAAAATAAAACTAAGGAGGTGCTTATCGTTGTTAACAGGAAGTTAAATTTAACAATTGAACACCTTGGTAGTGATGAAAAGGGTAGATTTGTTTTTATCCGATGCAAAATATATAATAATAGGTTAGCATTGGTCTCTATTTATGGTCCGAATGAGACAGACAGTGCATTCCTTACACAGATTTCCAAAACTTTACTTGAGGAGATTGATTGCCCTCTAGTGGTGGGTGGTGATTTTAATGCTGTCATAAATCCTGCTTTAGATAAGTCTCAATCTGATACAACAGCCAATCCATCCTCTAAATTATTGAATACATTTATCACTGAGCTCAACTTAATCGATTTATGGAGAATTCAGAATACTAAAGCTAAGGACTTCACTTTTTTTTCTAATAGACACAAGACTTTCTCTAGGATAGACTACATATTTCTCAGCCCATCTTTAATTTCATCTAATTCCTCTATATCTATATTACCAGTTTTATTATCTGATCATTCTGCTGTGTTGTGCAGTGTTCCTCTTTCCGATGTCAAAGCCAAGTCCCCTAGATGGCGCTTTAACATATCATTATTAAGTAATCAGACTTTTATTACCTCTCTGAAAGAATATATTAAGGACTTTCTTGAAATTAATATGCCCTCTGATGTGGATCCTCAAATACTGTGGGAAACGACTAAGTGTGCTATACGAGGTTTCTGTATATCTTTCTCTTCTACTCTTGCCAAATCGAGAACTCACCAGTTTGCACAATTAGAAAATAAAATCCAATCATTACAAAACCTACAAAAACAACATTTTACTGAGCAACAGGCTACACAGCTGTCCTCTTTAAAAGAAGAATATGATTTACTTTCACACTCAAAGGCAGAATTTATTTTACATAGGACTAGACAAAAATATTATTTTGAATCAGAGAGACCTAGTCATTTATTGGCCCTTAGGTTGAAAGAATGCGAGTCTAAGGCATATATTAGCGCAATAAAATCATCGGATGATCAGGTCACTACGAACCCTGTGGCAATTAATGACATATTTAAAGGTTTTTACACAAATCTGTATAAAGCCGAAACAGATTTTGATGAACCAATTTGTAAGCAGTATTTAGATAAATTGGAACTGCCTCGGATCTCACAGATGGATAAAGAATCTTTGGAGGCCCCATTAAGTTTGGAGGAACTTCACGTCTCTCTAAAAAGCCTTCAAAAGGGCAAATCGCCATGTCTAGATGGTCTCCCCCCTGAATTTTATTTAGAAATTTGGGACTTGGTAGGGATACTTATGCTTAACTCATTTAATTTTGCAATTGAACATGGGGCATTTCATAGAGATCAAAAAACATCACTGATTTCATTACTTCTTAAAAAAGGGAAAGATCCATTAGATTGTTCCAGCTACAGACCGATTTCGCTTATCCCATGTGATCTAAAAATCTATGCTAAAGTTTTTGCTTCTCGTTTGGAGAAGGTAATTCACAGTCTGATCAAGGAGGACCAAACTGGTTTCATCAAGGGGCACAATGCATCTGACAATATGCGTCGACTCCTTCATATTCTTGACTTTGCGGACTCCCACCCAACGCCTTGTGCGGTCTTTTCACTTGATGCAGAAAAAGCCTTTGACAGGCTAGAGTGGAATTATATGTGGGCAGTTCTGCAATGTTTCGGCTTCGGTGAACACTTCGTTTCTATGATTAAGACATTATACCACTCACCTGCAGCATCAGTCATAACTGGTAATATTATTTCCCCCTCATTCCCTTTACAGCGGGGAACGAGACAGGGGTGTCCACTTTCCCCCTTATTGTTTTGTCTATCTCTCGAACCCTTAGCACAAGCCATCAGGAAATCTGAAGTATCGATTAAGATTCATGACCATAATCATTGTATTTCATTATACGCTGATGATATTATTCTATATTTAGACCACTTTGATGTTTCAGTCTCTAGTGTAATTAAGGAATTTGATCATTTTAGTAGCCTATCAGGATATAAAATAAATTGGAGCAAATCTGCTTTAATGCCAATTAACAATGTTAAGGTTACTTTTTCTATTCCCTCATTTATCCCTATTAAGGAATCTTTCATCTATTTGGGCATTACCATATATAAAAACATTCATAAGATTGCCAGAGACAATTTTAATAACATTTTCTTTAAGGTCAAAAATGACATTCAAAGATGGAAGAATCTTAAAGTCTCTTTCCAAGGAAGAATCTCCACTGTTAAGATGAATTTGTTACCTCGATTTAATTTTTTTTTCTCTATGCTACCACTTTCTCCCCCTCCAGGTTACTTTAAGGAGATCAACTCCATAATTTCTAAGTTTATCTGGAATGATAAATGTCCCAGAATTAAACTTACCACATTACAACCTCCTAATAGCGCAGGAGGACTGGCTGTACCAAATTTTTAATTATATTATTGGTCGTTCCAGCTTAAGGCCCTTCATAATTGGGTTGGTCCTCAATCTACAGTTTCATGGAGGGTGATTGAAGCTGACAAGGTTAAACCAAATAGACTTCAAGATATTTTATTTACTGGCACAGGAAAAAAAGGGGATAATTATAAATTTGGTCCGGTTGTGGCTAACTCTATTAAAATCTGGAAAACGGTTGAACGTCGGATAGGTGGACCCTTCAAATTCTGTAACAGTACACCTTTATGGCACAATTTGAACTTTGTATGTGGAAATCGTCCATTTGTCCAACCCTCTTGGTCCTCTTTAGGTGTGAACACGTGCAGTGATATGTATGATAACCAGGGCCTCTGTTCATTTCAGGCATTGAGAGCCAAATTTTGTCTACCAGCATCTGAATATTTTGTTTTTCTTCAATTACGTTCTGCTCTCAAAGGGTATGGCGTTCCTTGGTCTTCTTCCATTTCCTCTCATCCTATGCGGGACTGGATTGCACCATCTGCTGGTCGGCCATCTGTTTCCTTAATATATAATAAAATTGTTGATTGTATTACAAAACCTCTTTCTATTAAAACTATTTGGAATAGGGAATTATCTGATCTTAATTTATCTGTCGACTGGGAGAGAGTGTGGTCTAATCTCAGTTTAACATCTAAAAATCTGGCTCATCGTCTTATTCACTTCAAAGTCATTCATAGAGCATACATAACTCCTTACAAAAGATTTAAAATGAAACTGCAGTCAAATTTGAACTGCCATATATGTAACACTACATCATCAGGCACTTTTCTGCATATGTTTTGGGAATGTCCTGTCGTCATCAGTCTATGGACACATGTAAACCTGGTTTTGTCATCATTACTGAGAATTGATTGGTCTGTTAACCCAAGTTAATGTCTTCTTAATGATGATTCTGGTCTCTGTATTAATTCAATGCAAAAGAGAATGTTGTTTGCTGGTTTTACAGCTGCGAAGAAGACAATAATTCAGAACTGGTTTACACCACACATGTGTAGAGAGGCATATTGGATCCATAGCCTCCTGCAAATTGTCTCATGTGAGTGTACAACGGCGCGAGTCGGTGGGGCCAGGCCTTCAACCATTGAGGCTTGGCAGTGTTTTTTACCGAATGTACGTGATTATTTAAAGGAGTGACTTTTGTGTTCTTGTTGTCCTTCCCTCTCTCCCTCCCTTTTGATTGAACTTTTAGATGTTGAGTATGTGTCTGCTGTTTTGTTTTGTTTTATTTTGGATATTATGTTGTGTTGTTTGTAAAAAAATGAAAATAAAAAATTGTTGATAACAAAAAATAACAAACTACAACTATAATTTACATTTACATTTAGTCATTTGGCAGACGCTTTTATCCAAAGCGACTTACAATTGGGGAGTACATAAAGCGATTCATCTTGAAGAGGCAATCAGACAGAGGAAGTGCTCGTAACACCAAGTCTCAGTCATTGTTCAAATAAGTACAAGCTAGCAAGGGAAGGAGAGAAGGATAAAGGGACATTTTTTTATTATTTTTATTATTTTTTTTTTAAAGTTTAGGATGAAGTCAAGTAGTACCGAAAGAGATGAGTCTTCAGTTGTTGCTTGAAGATTGACAGGGATCCAGCATTCCGGATAGGGGTGGGAAGATTATTCCACCATCCAGGAATGGTGAATGAGAATGTTCTGGAGAGTGATTTTGAGCCTCTCTGTGATGGTACCACAAGGCGTCGCTCACTAGCAGATCTCAGACTTCTGGAGGGGATGTAGATTTGTAATAGTGTGTGGAAGTAGGAGGGTGCTGAGCCTGTGGTCGTTCTGTATGCAAGCATCAGTGTCTTGAACTTGATGCGAGCTGCCACTGGTAGCCAGTGCAGTGAGATGAAGAGAGGTGTAACATGGGTTCTTTTGGGCTCATTGAAGACCAGTCGTGCCGCTGCATTCTGAATCATTTGTAGAGGTTTGATTGTGTTTGATGGAAGACCAGCCAGAAGGGCATTGCAGTAGTCCAGCCTAGAAATGACAAGGGCCTGGACAAGAAGTTGCGCAGCATGCTCTGTCAGGAAGGGCCTGATTTTTCTGATGTTGTGTAGCGCAAACCTGCAAGATCGAGCAGTCTTTGCAATGTGCTCTTTGAAGGTCAGCTGGTCATCAAAGATTACACCAAGATTTCTGACCGAAGTTGATGGGGTAATTATTGTTGTGCCTAATTGAATCGAGAAGTCATGCTGTAGAGTCAGAGTGGCAGGGACGACAAGTAGCTCAGTCTTTGCCAGGTTGAGCTGTAGGTGATGTTCTTTCATCCTTGCCGAGATGTCCGCCAGGCAGCCTGAGATCCGTGCAGCTACCGTTGTATCATCTGGTTGAAAAGAGAGATAGAGCTGTGTGTCATCGGCTTAGCAATGGTAGGAGAAGCCATGTGCCTGTATGATGGGTCCCAGTGATGTAGTGTATGTTGAGAAGAGGAGGGGTCCAAGAACCGATCCCTGAGGAACCCCAGTGACCAGTTGATGTGCTTTGGATACCTCCCCACCCCAGGCCACCCTGAAGGACCTACCGGTGAGATAGGATTCAAACCAGTGAAGTGGAATCCCAGTGATGCCCAGCGATGAGAGGGTGGACAGGAGGATCTGATGATTGACAGTGTCAAAAGCAGCAGAAAGATCGAGCAGAATGAGGACTGATGATTTGGAATCGGCCTTTGCGACTCGTAGGGCTTCAGTGACTGAGAGTAGCGCAGTCTCTGTTGAATGGCCACTCCTGTAACCTGACTGTTTAGCATCCAGTTTGTTGTACTGTGAAAGGAACAGTGAGAGCTGGTTGAAGACAACTCGTTCGAGTGTTTTCGCTACGAATGGAAGGAGAGAGACAGGTCTGTAGTTTTCTAAAAGAGAAGTGTTTAATGTAGGTTTTTTGAGCAGTGGGGTTACCCGGGCCTGCTTGTACGCTGTGGGGAAGATGCCAGTGCGGAGAGATGTGTTGATAATGTGTGTGAGTGCCGGTAAGAGTGTGGGAGAGATTGCTTGGAGAAGGTGAGAGGGGATTGGGTCAAGAGGACATGTTGTAGGATGGCAGGAGAGGAGAAGTTTGGATACTTCCGCCTCGGTGAGGGGACAGAAGGAGAAGATGGGAGTTTGAGCAGTGGATGTGGTTGGTTGGAGGTCCTGTGTGTGTGGAGTTGAGAACTGGTTACCGATTGTTCTAGTTTTGTCGGTGAAAAAAGTGGCAAAGTCGTCAGCTGTTACAGAAGTGGTGGGCGGTGGTGGAGGGGGACAGAGGAGAGAATTAAATGTTCTGAAGAGATCACGCATGTCTGGAGCACTGTTGATCTTGTTGTGGAAGTGTGAGGATTTGGCAGTGTGGACTTCAGTAGAGAAAGACGAAAGCAAAGACTGATACCTAGTCAGGTCCGACGGATCGTTTGATTTGCGCCATTTTCTCTCTGCCGTTCTGAGTTTGGTCCGATGCTCACGAAGAACATCGGATAACCAGGGGTTAGAAGGGGTAGCCCGTGCTGGCCTGGAGGAGAGAGGACAAATGTCGTCTAGACAAGAGGTTAAGGTAGAGCATAAAGTGTCAGTAGCTGCATTCACATCCAGAGATGTGAAATGGATAGGTGAGGGAAGAGAGGAGGATACTACAGAGGAAAGAAGGGTGGGGGAAAGGGAGCGTAGGTTACGTCTGAAAGTAACCGGTAAGGGAGCTGGTGGCACCTGGGTAGTAAAATGTAAGGTAAATGTAATGAAGAAATGGTCAGAGATATGTAGTGGTTGTACCAGAATGTTATCTGTAGTACAGTTGCGTGTGTAAATTAAATCAAGTTGGCTGCCTGATTTGTGCGTGCTAGTAGTGGTAAGGCGTTTGAGATCAAATGAAGCTAGGAGTGATGGAAGTCTGTAGCATAAGGCCTGTCTAGGTGAATGTTGAAATCGCCAAAGACTAGGAGTGGAGTGCCATCCTCTATGAAAGAGGACAGCAGGCCGTCCAGCTCCTCTAGGAAGGTGGCTAGAGTTTGGCCAGGGGGACGGTAGATTACTACTATCTGGAGTTTTATAGGAGCCGTTACAGTAATCGCATGAGATTCAAATGAGTTGTGATTGCCTAGGGGAGAATGGGTTGAGTATTTCCATTTGTTTGAAATGAGCAGACCAGTGCCCCCACCCCGGCCAACTTGCCTTGGGGTGTGAGAGAAAGAGAAATTTTGAGAGAGAGCAGCCGGGGTAGCGGAGTCTTCTGGACGAATCCAGGTCTCAGTCAAGCCCAAGATGCTGATAGTGGATTGTAAGGAAAAAGCAGAAATGAAGTCAGCTTTGTTGACAGCTGACTGGCAATTCCAAAGACCCACAGAGAAAGAAAGAGGTGCAGTAGAAGATGTAGCGATCGGGCGCAGGTTAGCAGGATTACGTTGCCGTCTGCGTGTGATTTTGGAGCGTGGTTGGGAGAGAACCGGAATGGTTTCGAAACACATGATAGAGGTGGAGGGATAGAGGATATGGAAGGAGAGTGTGTGAGGGAAGATAGAAATGATACTTAAGTGTGTGCTCGGTGTCGTTGCTCGGTTAAAGTCGCGCAGGAAAAGTCATCTGTCTTTACACTCGTTGGTCTTCACACGAGGAGGCTGAGCACGATGGCTGAACGCTTCCGCAGACGCTTCCGCGTCAGCGCACAGACGTCAAATAAATACGGACTAGGAGACTAGAGTGAAAACAGCTGAGGCCGGCTTCTGCTCAGCACAGCCAATAACCTTAATAATAACCCTGATAATCAATTTGACAAATTTCTTGCACAAGCAACTGCATTTATGAAACAACATGAAAATACAAGCTTGAAATTGCTTAGAATAAAACAAAAAATAAAACTGAATTCAAATGGCTTGAAATCACAAGATATTTATTTTGACTCAAGGTATTTAATTTTCATAAAATGTATGTGCACTGTTTAGTTTAAATGTCTCTTTTTGAGTCATTCCTACCGTGTGCTTGTGAAATATTAGTGCATGACTGAGAGATGCTGTCTGTTCGTTCCCATATGAGGAATTAATGGCTTTTCTAAAGTGAACATATATAAGAGTTCATGAGCGAGATTTCCTAACGAACCGTGACCAGGCATGTATGGAAGGGTTATGAGTCATAAGCTTTGATTTAATATCCATATTTAAGGAGAGGCCGGAGCGAGAAGCTAGTGTGTGTGTGTGTTGAGTAACAGTCTGTTGTGTGTGTTGTGGTGAACCAGCACAGGTGAAGTGCTTTTCCAAGCAGCTCTGCTTTTTATTGAGACTTTGTTTGATGTGATTTATATTTAGTCGTGTGTTTGTTTTTGCAGCACTGTGGGAAACTTTTACTGTCACCATCATGATGCCAGTGTGCTTTATTGAAGTGCAATATAAAAATGAAAAAGTAGAGTACTGTACAGTACAAGCTGTAGTAGGACAGATATTGATTAAAATGTGAAAAGTGGCCAGTGATTGGTGGAGAGGTCATTTCAGAGGCGGAGTAAGTTATTGTAAGACAAATACGTTAATTTATAATGACGTGAAATGATGAATCGATCACAGTAATACCAGGAACATGAATGTAAACCAGGTCTATGGTGATTTCATGTTGACTAAGTGACTGTTTTTCATTAGTTGCTGTCTGTCGCTGATGGAGAGTTAACAGTGTGGTTAGTGTGTGTGTGTGTGTGTGTGTGTGTGTGGATCAGGGTTTTGTAGGCCACCCATGTGGCAGTGTGGCTTTTTTTTAACCAAATATATGCTCCGTTTGACTGCCAGCGTTTCACCTCTGAACTGATTTATTGCGTTGACTATGAAGTTTTACTGATCTGAGAGATTTCCCTCTTTCATTCTCTCTAGCCGCTGGTGCAGGGTGTGTGTGTGTGTGTGTGTGTGTGTGTGATCTGTAGTTGTGTCCTGGCATGCCTACAAAGGCTCAGACATTGAAACGGAGCTGGGATTTTTTTTGTGACCCACCACCAAAAACACCCCGGATCCATAAAGCGGGATGTTTTTCCAAACGCGTCAGCTCTCGGCTGCTTCCTCGTTCATCTGAATCAAGCGTGTTCAGATTCATTGATGTTTTAGGTCAAAATGTCATGAAAAATTCATCATGTGCAAAACCACGCATGCAGGTGAAGCTCATGAAGATTAATGAGAGCCTCATATTTCACCTCATATTAAAAGTAGGAAAAAAAGAAATGTTTGCATAAAGGTTATAACTATTACATTTTTTATTTCATTGTGATATTTTCTTGTCAGGTAAGCTCACTTGTTCTCTAACTGCCTAATTGTCATTACAGTAGCAAAAAAGACAAAAAAAACACATTACTTTAATACAATAATGAAAATCATCCAGTCTTTATTTATTTATTTATTTATTTATTCATTTAACATAAATGTTATTAAATCACCAGAAATTCTGATTTCTTTTCAAATTTAGTCTGTTTTTTGTTTGTTTGTTTAATCTTTTATTGATGCCTTTTTATTTATTCCTTTATTTTTTAAACTTATACTTAATACTTTTTAAACTTATACTAAGTTTATTAACTTAACTTTTAAAATATTTTATAATTTATGCATTTCTATTACTTTAACACACTAATGAAAATCATCCTGTGTAGACTTTAATTTAATTTATGCCTTTGTTATTTATTTATTTATTTATTTATGCCTTATAAAATCATATAAATTTGATATTTGAGATAATATATATGTAGATAATATATATTATAAAAAATAAAAATTATAATGTATGCCTTTATTGATGCATTTATTATAATTTTTTATTAAAACTCAAGAATTTAAGATTTTTATACATTTTTATTATTTCAATGCACTAATGTAAAACAAACTATATGTCTTTATTTTTATTTATTCCTTTTTATAAATTCTTATAAACTTAAAACTAAAACATGTAAATTTATAAATCATAAAATTCTTATTACTTTAATACTGTAGTGAAAATCATCCTGTCTAGACTTTTTTTATTTTAGTTATTCCTTCTTTCCTTCCTTTATTTCTTTCCTTATTTTTGGAGGGGTAGAACATGACCTGGCCATTTGTAGCTATGTTTGGAGTGATTCACCTGCACACACAATCAGGCTTTGTCTCGGTCTCTTGGTAAAATCCCATTGTCCACAGACACAATCGGTCTTGCAGCCGTGGCGTCTCTGTCGTCTGTCCCCTCGGGACAGGAGAAGTGCTGCCCGTGGAGGAAGTGATGCTCACCTCTGATTTCAGATCAGCGCAGGTCAGAGGTCAGAGTCACTGGACCCCGTGTCTCTGGTGCTGGTGCTTTAATGAGGGTTGTTTTTGTCTGAGTCAGGTTTGACGCTCCGGTTGGCGGTGGTTCAGCTGTGGGACGGGGTGTTTTCCACCAGCGGGTTTTGAAAATGAAACTCGAAGCCTGTAGCTGTTCCTCCTGACCGCCTCGCTCTCATCCCTTTGATCTGCTTTCAGCCGCAGAATAGAAAAGAAAAGATGCTGAGACACCGAGCCTGGTTCTGGAGGAGCGATTACACACACGGTTTCTCCTGGAGATGCGTGCGGTTCTTCAGTCGTGCTGTTGTTGGCTCGAGCGGCAGGCTGTTCCTCCAGTAGTACTGTGGTTTCTTCAAACACGCTGCTCAGAAAGAGCTCCGAGCGAGTCACACGTGATCCACAGCAACCAAAACATCAGCCATCTAGGCTTTAAATGGTCAAATTTAATTGATCAGTTGTTGATGTCTTGTGATGTTCCAAACAATTATGATATATATATAAAAAATAAGTGCATTAATTCTGTTATTGTCCCCCATGCTCAATATCTTCAGTGGTGAAAATTATCCTGTGTCGTTTATTCAGTTTGTAATTATTTAATTTTAATTTATTTAATTTAGTTTAATATATTTTTTATCTTTTTGTTTGTTGCTATTTGTCATTATTTTATTTATCTTTTTGTCTTTATTTATTTATTTTCTGTTTATTTCTTTTAGTTGTCTATTAATTTATTATTAATTTGTCATTTTATTTATTGTCCTTGTTTTATTTTTTTCTTTATTTGTCTATTTGACTGTCATTTATTTTATTTTGTCTTTATTTATTTTGTCTATGTATTTCTTTATTTAGTTGTCTATTAAAGTACTCTGTCATTTATCTTTTTTGTTTATTGATTTATTTATTTGTCTTTTATTTGTTTATTCTTACTAATTCTTTGTCGTTTATTTATTTATTTGATGTGTCCATTTAGTTAGTTAGTTATTTATGTTTATTTTTCTTTATTTCGTTAGATTTAATGAATTTTTATTTTATTTTTTTGTCCTTTGCAAAAGCAGATGTTTAGCAGAATATTCACGCTCATTTTTGGAGCTCGATGGTAATGATGCTTCACAGCAGAACAGAAATCATACGGGTTTGGAATGACATGAGAGTGAGTGAATGATGACGGATAACTAACTGCTCCTTTAAGATCTGCCAAGAAGTTACATTAGGCTTTTAATTTTCCAGGGCATTTCCTAATAAGAGTTCATGAGTCATATATTTGATTTATCCTTAAGTTGCTCATGTTTGACAGTGAAGATCCTTGTTAATGTTACGTTTGGTTGTGTTTATAAGAAGAAAGTAACTGTGGTGGTCTTCAGGCTGAACGTGTGATAAATCTCTAATGGATTCATGAGCAGTCATGGAAATCCAGAGAGAGGACGCTGGAGAAGCTCTTTGAAGACGTGGAGATTGAAATACAGATGCCAGAAGGAAATGAGTTAAGGAGCCCCTTGGAACGCGTCCTGGCCTGGTTTTGTCATATGTCTGAGCTTTTTATAGTCATAGTAATCATGTAGTCGCTCTGGCCTATTCCAGAGTATAGGAGGAGAAAGATATGTAAACTGTATGTTGAACGCCTGCAGTCTTGTGTATGATAATGCATTTCCTCATTGATGCTTCTTAAACATCTACTAGGAAGAATAAGATGTTTGTTAAAACAATAATGCATTATTGGCATATTATATAACCAGTGTTGGGTTAGTTACTCAAATAATGTAATATATTACTCATTACTAGTTACTCCTTTCAAAAGTAATATTGTTACTTTACTTATTACTTTCTGGCAACAGTAATTAGTTACACTACTAGTTACATTACTTTTTCTTCACGCCCCACAGAAGTTGTAACTGTGTATCTTCCACATGAATGTTACTAACAACATATTTCTGCCTCATCATTTGACCAAAATCCACATCGGATCGCAGTTATTACAAACACTCAATAATTAGTGTAGAAGTGTTGTATTAATCTCATTAATTGTCATGTGTAGCTTGAAGCTAATTGTAATTTATCCGTTACCCATATACGTTTGTTTCATTATGTATTTTATCAAATCACATAAGTTTGTAAGAAACTGTTTAATTTTCCAAAAAGATTTTTACTTATAGTTATATAATGTAGCACATGCTGATCAGAGGGATGTAATGCCAGAGTAAAGTAAAGCCACAACTTACACAACAGTGTTCAGATCATGTGCGAGTCGTGAAAATTATGAAAATAAATCTAGGAATTATTTGATTGTTGGATTTTAAATCAGCGGGGTTGATGCATCAAAAGTAACTAAGTAACTAAGCTGTTTTATGGATAGTAACTGTAATATTACTACTGAAATCTTATTAGTAATTAGTTACACTACTAGTTACTGCAAAAAGTAATATTATTACAGTAACTAAGTTACAGTAACTAGTTACTGCCCAACACTGTATATAACCAGATGCTGTTGAAAGAAAGAAGAAAATCTCTCAGGGTGTCCTGTTCAAAATCTGTAAGATTTTTAAATGCTTTTGAAAGAAGCCTCTTCTGCTCATTGAGCTTGCATTTATTTGATCTAAAATACAGTAAAAACAGTAATATTGTGAAATATTATTGCAATTCAAAATAACTGTTTTTTATTGTAAAATGTTTTAAAATATAATTTATTCCTGCGATGCAAAGCTGAATTTTCCTGCATTCTTTCTTTTTTCATTTATACAGTAAGTTCAGGGTCGGTAAGATTTTCAAATAATTTTGAAAGAAGTCTCTTTGCTCACCAAGGCTGCATTTATTTGATCAAAAGTACAGTAAAAACAGTGAAATATTATTACAATTTAAAATAACTGTTTTCTATGTGAATATACAGTAAATAGTCATTTATTCCTGTGATCAAAGCTGTATTTTCAGCATCATTACTCCAGTCTTCAGTGTCACATGATCTTCAGAAATCATTCTAATATATTGATTTGCTGCTCAAGAAACATTTCTGATTTTTTATCTTTATTATCAATGTTGAACACAGTTGTGCTGCTTCATAATTTTATGGAAACCGTGATACTTTTTATTGTTATTTTTCATGGTTCTTTGATGAATGGAAAGTTTAAAAGAACAGCATTTGTTTAATTTGTATTTGTATTTTTATTTTTTTGTAATATACTCTTAAAAATAAAGGTGCTTCAAAAGGTTCTTCACAGCGATGCCATAGAAGAACCATTTTTGGTTCCACAAAGAACCATTCAGTTAAAGGTTATTTAAAGATCCATCTCTTTCTGACCTTTTAATAATCTGAAGAACCTTCTTTCACCACAAAGAAGCTTTTGTGAAACAGAAAGGTTCTTCAGATGTTAAAGGTTCTTTATGGAACTTTATGGTTCTTCTATGGCATCGTGAAGCACCTTTATTTTTAAGAGTGTATTATAAATGCCTTTTCTCTCACTTTTGATCAATTTAATGAGTAAAAGCATTAATTTCTTTAAAAAAAATACAATCTTACTAAATGGTATAGTGCGTACAAGACATAATTACATATATTTTTTATTTTTGCACAGTGAGTCTTTTGTTGTGTTTGATTCTGTTACAATGATTTTTACCACAGGCAGAGGGTAAAATCACTGCAGTGCATTTTGTTTTGCCCACTTGTCTGTTACAATTTAAATCATGCATTACACTATTCCTAAATTGTGTTTGTCAACCAGTCATTCTGTCAACTAGCCATAGATGTGTTTTCTCTCAATTTGGTGCCGGAATGACCAGATTTGATGTTTCTGTCCTAATTTAAATGTTTATTTTGACGGCAGCCGAACGGGAGGCCCGTTAAATGACCGCTTTCTTCACTCACGTCCCAATCGCTCCGTGAGGGGGAGAAAAGGAAAAGCGAGGGATGAAAAACATCAAGCGTCTGGATGGCGAGCAGAAGGCGGTGGTGGTATGGTTGAGGGAGGCAGGCCTGTGTTTATGTGTTTGTAGCCGGCGAGGCCGATGGTTCCGGGCCCGGATCATGACTCAAGACGCTTCACCCTCTTCTGTAATTATGTCAAAAATACACTTTAAAGCGGAATGATGTGGAGCTGTGGGTGCGGAGGGGATTTTCATGCTGATGACTTTCCCCTCCGCCTCTGATGGGGTTTGGGAACGCCGGCCAGCGTGGCCCGTGACACAAATGAAGATAGAGCGATGCTTTATTTTCTGCCGTCTGCCGCTGAGGGGGAGGCGCCGCGTCTCTGTTTGGAGCGAGGTGGCACCAGGCTGTGAAAACTGAGGCCCTGTTGAAGCGCAGCCGCAGCTCTCTGTGAGTGTGTCACAGGCTTTAAAGCTGAAAAAAAGCTTTTAAATCCAGCATAAGTGAGAATTAGTGTATCATCTGCAATAACATTGTAATTACTGTTTTAACGATGTGTGAGCTGACATTATCGAGTGTTTCACTCACTTTGTGAAAAGCAAACAAAACACGTCTTTGAAGTCCAAAAGCATTGACTGCATGATGAAGCCTATTAGAATGCAGTTAGATTTCCTCTATAATACAAAACAAAAAATATCCCTGTATGGGTTTTGTTTTTATATTTATATAGTTAAGTCATATAGCATGAGCAACAGTGCCATTTTACTAAATATTAGTGTGTGAGCGTGATCACAAATGTGATATTAATTTTGAGTGAGTTGCATTTTAGACGCAATATTGTCTGGTTTTTGTTGTTGTGGTGTTGCTAGAGTGTTCTGGGTGGTTGCTGGGGTGTTGCTAGGGTGTTCTGAGTCTTTAATGTGTTACTCTGTGGTTGCTGGGGTGTTCTGGGTCGTTGCTAGGGTGTTCTGGGTCTTTAATGTGTCACTCTGTGGTTGCTGTGATGTTCTAGGTGGTTGCTCTGGTGTTGCTAGGGAGTTCAGAGTCTTTAATGTGTTGCTTTGTGGTTGCCATGGTGTTCTGGGTGGTCGTTAGGGTGTTGCTAGAGTGTACAAAGTGTTTGTGTTAGTATGTGGTTGCTATGGTGTTCTGGGTGGTTGCTGGGGTGTTTTTAGGGTGTTCTGAGGGTTTAATGTGTTACTCTGGTTGCAGTGGTGTTCTGGGTGGTTGCTGGGGTGTTGTTAGGGTGTTCAGAGTGTTTAATGTGTTACTCTGGTTGCTGTGGTGTTCTGGGTGGTTGCTGGGGTGTTGTTAGGGTGTTCTGAGGGTTTAATGTGTTACTCTGGTTGCAGTGGTGTTCTGGGTGGTTGCTGGGGTGTTGTTAGGGTGTTCTGAGGGTTTAATGTGTTACTCTGGTTGCAGTGGTGTTCTGGGTGGTTGCTGGGGTGTTGTTAGGGTGTTCTGAGGGTTTAATGTGTTACTCTGGTTGCTTGGTGTTCTGGGTGGTTGCTGGGGTGTTGTTAGGGTGTTCTGAGGGTTTAATGTGTTACTCTGGTTGCAGTGGTGTTCTGGGTGGTTGCTGGGGTGTTGTTAGGGTGTTCTGAGGGTTTAATGTGTTACTCTGGTTGCTGTGGTGTTCTGGGTGGTTGCTGGGGTGTTGTTAGGGTGTTCTGAGGGTTTAATGTGTTACTCTGGTTGCTGTGGTGTTCTGGGTGGTTGCTGGGGTGTTGTTAGGGTGTTCTGAGGGTTTAATGTGTTACTCTGGTTGCAGTGGTGTTCTGGGTGGTTGCTGGGGTGTTGTTAGGGTGTTCTGAGGGTTTAATGTGTTACTCTGGTTGCTGTGGTGTTCTGGGTGGTTGCTGGGGTGTTGTTAGGGTGTTCTGAGGGTTTAATGTGTTACTCTGGTTGCTTTGGTGTTCTGGGTGGTTGCTGGGGTGTTGTTAGGGTGTTCTGAAGGTTTAATGTGTTACTCTGGTTGCTGTGGTGTTCTGGGTGGTTGCTGGGGTGTTGTTAGGGTGTTTTGAAGGTTTAATGTGTTACTCTGGTTGCTTTGGTGTTCTGGGTGGTTGCTGGGGTGTTGTTAGGGTGTTCTGAAGGTTTAATGTGTTACTCTGGTTGCTGTGGTGTTCTGGGTGGTTGCTGGGGTGTTGTTAGGGTGTTCTGAGGGTTTAATGTGTTAACTCTGGTTGTTTTGGTGTGTAAATACTGGGGTGTTCAGAGTGTTTGTGTTACTCTGTGGTTGCTGTGGTGTTCTGGGTAGTTGCTGGGGTGTTGATATGGTGTTCAGAGTGTTTTATGTGTTACTCTGATGTTGCTGTGGTGTTCATGATGGAGCTCAAATGCTGCAAGGTCACACGCACAAACCTTTAATACTTCAAGGTTTCATCACATCACTGTTAAACAGCATTGTTCTGTTTCTGTCACTCACACACACTCACACACACACACACACACACACACACACACACACACACACACACACACACACACACACACACACACACACACACACACACTCTTCTGTTTACCTGAATCAAGTTCTGGAATGTTCCAGCATAGATGGAGTGGTGATGATCATTATGGGATGTACTGGCAGGTGCGACTGTATCACAGGCTGTGTGTGAGATTGTTACTGTAGGAAGAATGAATTCTGTTTCTCCTCCTGTTGTCTGTCGGGATCCCGGCAGCGATGAAGAGGATTTAGTGCTGGAGAGACTGCAGACATCAAAGCGTGGTGCAACAGTGTTTACTCTGAGAGAGCATTCCTGACGCTCACTTCTCCATGAGCCCATCTGTGTGTGTCTGCTCGGAACATTTGACATCTCTGCTGCTGTATCCAATGCGGATGTTTACAACAGAAAGATGTTTCATACTTGAGTAGTGTTTGAACCCTCACACTTTAAAATGCCTGAATGTGTTTGCATTAAAATATGAAAGAAAGCTTGATTTATTATAAAGAAAAATGCACAAACGGTTTGTGCAGTGAAGAAAATGAAGTAAGGGGCCGTTCACACAGAATGTTCCTTTGTGTCTAAAAACACTTTTTCTGCACTCAGGAAAAAAAAAGCACAGCACAGAACGCGAGGGTCTCGAGATGCGCTTTTCAGATGTGAAGCAATTACGGAAATAACAGTACCTCCTCCACCATGTTACCGTCAAATAATACAGTTGCCATGCCAACTTTCTACTGTAAACAAAAGCTTGCAACACTTGCCCTGCCTCTGGGATCTTCTGATTGGTCCACTGTTTTGGAACTGACATTGATGAGCTGCGCTGCATGTAATAGTTGAAGTTCTTTTAACTTGACACAGCAACTTAAAAACACGGTGCTCATGTGTGAGATGCTGCAAAAGATGTGTGTGCAACGTCCATTTAGCACATTTACATAGGAAAACAAGTGAAAAGTATTGTATTGGAATAATGCCTTCTGTGTGAACGGCCCCGTAGTTCTGAGAAAAGAGCCAGTAGCATTTGTTTGATATTTTGCATCTAATGCCATGACATTGTTTTTTTTGTTTTTTTTAGTAAAGTTTGTGGATCAATTTATGTCTAGAAAAGGATGTTTTATAATTTCAAAGATAAGTCCAAAAAAATACTTGCGGGAAATGAGTTGCTTTTGTTCCACCATCTGAAACTTATATTTCAAAGTGACTTATAATGCATTAATGCATTTAACATCATATAATTTGCATAAAATGCAATTAACGTCAAGCACACAAATGGATTCTTGAATTTCTGTACTATAATTTTATACTTTTATTTTTTATTTCTGTTCAGTTCTGAATGCCATTAAATTCAACCATTAGATTTAAAGGTTTCATTTTATTTATTGCTATTTTACATTATTTCTTAATGTAATAATAAAATGTGAATTGTATTATTTTATTAAGTTTAACTTTATGTACGAAAATAAACTAAAACTGAAATAAAAACTAATAAAAATATATAGACACAAAACAAAAACAGAAAATATAGTAATAAAAAATATAATAGTGTCTGAAAGATGCTAAAATAACACTGACTTGGGGTCAGTAATTTGGACAAACCTTAAACCCCTGTTCTGAGTAGTTAGTGATGGTTGTCTTGGCAAACACTACTAGTAGTGACTGGAAGTTGAAGTTGGTTTGCTGCTGTTTGCTTCGAGACACTTTCCATTTTTTTTCTTTTCAGGAATTTCCATAAGGGAATAAAAACAAAAATCAGTTTAGCCGTTCAAGCTGTTAATTGTCTGCTTGTTTAAGCGTCAGTAAGTGTTCGGTCGTCAGGGGTCAGATGGTTGCCATGGAGTCTGTTTGTGCGAGCGAGTCGTGTTTACAATCCAAAATAAAACAACAATAAAAGAGCCGGCCTTGATGTGGCCGTTTGTGTACGGACGCACTTTACCATCATTCCAGTGTTTGATTATGGGCCCTCGGCCGCACGGAGTCCCAGGAGAGATCTGCTGTTACTCCCTCACGTCAGGACAGTGACACGCCGTCGCCTTAGCTCACATACACACTTATTAGAACTGCAGAGCTTCCACATTTCACATGTTTAGAGAGGACTTCATTTCTCATTCTATTTTCATTCTATTTTTTCACACAGATCTGTTTTGTGTGTGTGCATATTAGAGTGAATAGTAAAAATCACTTGAAAAATCATGCAATTTGACAAATCTACTCAACATTCATTAAAATTGCATGTGTAATTTTGCCTTTTCATGAACAAGATGGGGAACAGTGAAAATGGTTGGCTCAATGGAAAGGTCTAAGCATGTTTAATAAATATTTGCTATTTATTTAGTTAGTGTATTATTTTAATGATTGTTAAATTTGTATAAATTACATTTAAATAAATACAACTATATTAAATAAATTAATATATTTAAATATAACATATATTTAATACTATTTAATAATTAAGTCTAAATAACATGCCATTTGCCAAGTTTTTTTTTTTTTTTACTTAATAGTTAATACAGGTGTGATATGGATCCCAAGTCATGTGACCAACCTCAAAAAAAATAAATAAAGTGATTTGAGCAGAAAATGTAATTGTAAATGTAATTGAATTTATTTATTTTGATGAGTCAGATCAGAATTCAGATTTTTTTCCCCCAGTACTCCATTATGGAGGCTACACACATGTGCAGAGCAATGAAACAAGGACTATCTCTCTGATTGTACGGAGAGGAAAAGATGGATGAAAGTGAATCTGAGAGGAAACGGTGACTGCATGGCCTTTGTGACCAACGGAGGGAGAAATCAGTGAAAGAGAAACAAACAAGACAGGAACAGGAGGAATTCCTCTGTTTCTCCTCAGTTGTGTGAGCGAGTACACTGTTAGACATCAGCTTACATATGAACCCTGAAATTGATCTTTAGGAGCAGTTTTCCTAACCATCTAAAAAACAGTCCATTTATGTCAAATACTTGAAATAAATAAACAACATGAATAATTATGGACAGTTGTGCAATCATTAAAAGGTCAAATACAAAAGTAGCTGTAAAAAATATAAAAGATATCATAAAAACTCTGCTAGAATGCATTTGAAATAATTACCTCATGAAAAGACATCAAGACATTTCTTAAGATATTCATAAGAGGTGCAGCTGATACAATTTTTTTTTTTTTTTTTTTTTTAGATATTTTCACATTTTTTAAGAACATTTATTTTTCTTCTGATTGCAGCAGTTATGGCTGATAAACACTCAGCATTGTGTTTTTAATGCGCTCTGTATTTTAAATAGTTATTTTGTGCTAAATGCTGCTAAAATGGTCATAATTAGTAAAATAATACAAATTCTTTTCAGGAATTCAAATTATTCTAAAGTTTTGTTTTTACAACAGTCTCAAGAAAAAATATTCTTAGTATTCTTAACTTTATTCTTTCTTTTTTATTTATTTTGATCAAAACAAGGTACATAGAAATTGTTTAGTGACCAAAGCACTTCCAGAGGCATTCCTTTTTCTCTTTTTCTAACTATTAATTCCCATCCCAACACAAAATATAAAATAATAAAATAACAAATAAAATAAAACGAATTAATGATGATACACAAATAATATACACGAAAAGTATTCATGTAACAAAAACATTAAAATGTAAATTTGGGAAAGAAAGAGAGGATAAATTAATTAAAAAAACAATAAAATAAAGATTACTTCTTGTACCTTCAAAGAGAGAGGACTACATTTTTTTCTCAACATAAATTTATTAAAGGGTCCCATATTTTGTAAAAGTTTATTGTTGATCCCCTGAGAAAATATATATTTTTTTGTTTGTTTGTCTTTTTAGAGACAACATTAGGTTATTCTTAACTTTATTCTTAAGTTTACAAATAATAAGATTTTTTTTATATATTATGTTAAAGTTGTATTGTATTGTATTGTATTATATTGTATTATATTATATTATAACATAATATAACATAATATAATATATAAACTTATGTTTTTTAAATCTGGCCCATTCATTATTTTATTCTAACATAAGATGTTGAATTTAATCTGCATATTTTTTTTTGCTGCTGACCTGTGATGAACTCTCATATTGTGTGATATCTTGTGTTTCTGCATTGGCTGTAATGATCGTTTGGTGCAGGTGTGTTTTGTGCATGTCAAGTGTGTGTGTGTGTGTGTGTGTGTGTGTGTGTGTGTGTGTGTGTGTGTGTGTGTGTGTGTGTGTGTGTGTGTGTGTGTGTGTGTGCACCCCCTCTGCTGGATGATTTGTGTGTGACAGTGTTAAACTTTGACCCTGTGTTATCACACACTCATCTGACACAGTGCACTGATTCATCAGTCATGATCTTTGTCTACTAGTCTAATGTTTGGAATGACACCGGCTCTGCTCCGAACCCTAGCGATTCTAAAGGAACAGTTCACCCAAAACTGAAAATCTGCTGGAATGTGCTCACCCTCAGGCCATCCAAAATCTAGATGAGTTGGTTTCTTCTTCAGGTTTGGAGAAATGTGTCATTTCATCACTTGCTCACCAATGGATCCTCTGCAGTGAATGGGTTTCACTGGAGAAAGCAATAATATAGAGGACTCATATTTTAGTCAAAAGCAACGATTTGAAGGTATAATGTCTTTATGGATTTATTTCTTACAAACATACAGCTTTTGGCTTCTCAAGATGTCATTCTGACGGCACCCATTCACTGCAGAGGATCCATTGGTGAGCAAGTGATGAAATGACACATTTCTCCAAACCTGATGAAGAAACAAAAACTTATCTACATAATTCAGCTATTAATAATAATAATATTGTGTATTATTGTGCATAATCACCCTTTACCTGTGGTAAAATCACTGTAATGCTCTCATGTTATTGCTTTATTTTGACTGCAGCTTATCTGTTATCCGATCGTGAGTCGTGTTTCTTCCACCTGTGATCCGCTGCGGCTGTAATTCACTGGCTCATTCAGCGTTTTTCTTTCAGCGTTTCAATGAGAGGAGCGTCCTGACGATTTCTGCAGGTGAAGTTACTCAGTGGCCTCTGTAGGCTTCCATTTTGCCTCGTCTCCTCTCCTTTCCTCTTCTCAGAAACCACCACAATACCTTCTAATCCCTTTCATTGAGTCAGCAGACAATCCGACTCTCTGCTCTCATTATGGTGTGGGTTTCCATGCGTCTCAATGGGCGACGGCTGTAATCTGAGCTCGCTCCTGTTTTGACAGTGCTGTAGTTCTAATAGCCTCGCCAACCATCTCACAACTCACTTTTCCAGACTTCATCCTGTTCGCTTTCCACCACCGCTTCTCAGTGAGCTGCTCACAGGTCAGTTTGGAGGCACAGAAAGCAGGGAAAATCAGCGCTAGGTGCAAATTAGCATGTAATTGTGCAAAAAACGGGCACCAAAATAAATGCTTTTGAGTAATTTGCCATAAATTTATCTGCTGATTAGTTGAATCGTTGACCTACGTAGTCCACGTGGACTTAGTATTTACACACGCTGTGAGACTTCAGAAATAATCACATGTTTGGAGCCATATTCGTCTCTTTCTCCAGATGCTATTTAGCTTGTTTTAATGTTCTTTTTTTGGCTCTATAAAGGATGTCTTTAAGTCAACATCTCACTTGTTTTGATTGCTACAGTACCATTCAAATGTTTGTGATCAGTAAAATAAAGAAATTCATATTTTTATTCAGCAAGGATGCATTTCATCAACAGTGACAGTAAAGACATTTGTGACTCTGGACAACAAAAGCAGTCATAAGTAGCACAGGTATATTTGTAGCAATAGCCAACAATACATTGTCTGGGTCAGAATTATAGATTTTTCTTTTATGCCAAAAATCATTAGGATATTAAGTAAAGATCGTGTTCCATGAAGATATTTTGTAAATTTCCTATCGTAAATATATCAAAACTTAATTTTTGATTAGTAATATGCATTGCTAACAACTTAATTTGGACAACTTTAACTTTAAAATTAACCTTATGACTGAAAAAATAAATGTACAACAGTTTCCACAAAAATATTGGGCAGCACAACTGTTTTCAACATTGATAATAATCAGAAATGTTTCTTGAGCAGCAAATCAGCATATTAGAATGATTTCTGAAGATCATGTGACACTGAAGACTGGAGTAATGATGCTGAAAATTCAGCTTTGATCACAGAAATAAATTACATTCTACAATATTTTCACACAGAAAATGGTTATGAAATTGTAAAAATATTTCACAATATTACTGTTTTTACTGTATTTTTGATTACAAAATTGCAGCCTTGGTCAGAAGACTTACAAATCTTCAGTTCTGTTCAGGAAAAACAGACCAAATATTGCTGACATAATCTTATTGGTTGGGGCAAATACATATATTTTTGTTCTCTAGAATGACATTGTCCCTCCCTGTCAATCTAGCATTAGTAAGTAACAAAGTATGGCAAAACAAGAAAGAAAGTAGTTTGTCAATCATTTCCTGGTCTTTAGGGCATTGGCTATTGATCATCTCCCAAAATGTTAATAGCCAGTTGTCTGACTAGTTCGTATATGACTCTGTAATTAACACTCGTCATTTTCCCGTTTTCCACAATACAACAGTAGACGTTTGACTTTCTAGTGATTTCTCCTTAATTCATATAGCAGACATCCATTTGCTACAGCTAGAATCTCTCTCTCTTTCGTGTCTGAGCCCTTGAGCAGATGTTCTCTATGGTTCATGTTGTAAACATTACGCCGGAAGTCTATGTATTCTCTACATCTGCATATGAATGCACTGATATCCAAACACATGCACCAAACCAACCAGCATAACCCAACCACTGGACTGAGATAAAGCACATGCATCTTAATAATGCACATGTGCACATGCATCCATGATAATGATAAACACACAGGCATACAGTACAGAGTGTTTGTTTGATTTGGGCTGAATAATTGAGCTTTTGATATGTTTTAAATGCAAAAATTGAGGTTGTTTTCCAGTACAAATATCTAAACATTTTTAAATCAAGATTTACTTGAAGCAAAGTGAGTCTCTGCTTCAGTATGTCACAGTACATGTTGGCATTCATGGTTCCCTCAGTGAACTCTGTAGCTCCCCAGTGCCGGCAGCACTCATGCAGCCCCAGACCATGACACTCCCACCACCATGATTGACTGTAGGCAAGACACACTTGTCTTTGTACTTCTCACCTGGTTGCCGCCACACACGCTTGACACCATCTGAACCAAATAAGTTTATCTTGGTCTCATCAGACCACAGGACATGGTTCCAGTAATCCATGTCCTTAGTCTGCTTGTCTTCAGCAAACTGTTTGCGGGCTTTCTTGTGCATCATCTTTAGAAGAGGCTTCCTTCTGGGACGACAGCCATGCAGACCAATTTGATGCAGTGTGCGGCGTATGGTCTGAGCACTGACAGGCTGACCCCCCCCCCCCCCCACCCCTTCAACCTCTGCAGAAATGCTGGCAGCACTCATACGTCTATTTCCCAAACACAACCTCTGGATATGACGCTGAGCACGTGCACTCAACTTCTTTGGTCGACCATGGCGAGCCCTGTTCTGAGTGGAACCTGTCCTGTTAAACCACTGTATGGTCTTGGCCACTGTGCTGCAGCTCAGTTTCAGGGTCTTGGCAATCTTCTTATAGCCTACGCCATCTTTATGTAGAGCAACCATTCTTTTTTTCAGATCCTCAGAGAGTTCTTTGCCATGAGGTGCCATGTTGAACTTCCAGTGACCAGTATGAGAGAGTGAGAGCGATAACACCAAATTTAACACACCTGCTCCCCATTCACACCTGAGACCTTGTAACACTAACGAGTCACATGACACCGGGAGAGAAAATGGCTAATTGGGCCCAATTTGGACATTTTCACTTAGGGGTGTACTCACTTTTGTGGCCAGCGGTTTAGACATTAATGGCTGTGTGTCGAGTTATTTTGAGGGGACAGCAAAGTGTTTACATGAAAATATATAATAAAATATTTACTGTTATATACATGTATATATATATATATATATATATATATATATATATATATATATATATATATATATATATATATATATATATATATATATATATATATATAGCCTTTGATATTGATTTGTTATTACATGGAATACAATGATGAAATAAATATAGACTGATGCTGATTTGGTGTTAAATGAGAGAGAGAGAGAAAGAGAGAAAAAGAAATAGATAGAAAAGTGTAACAGAAAATATACAGTAGTCAACATTTAAAGTGGATCAAAAAAGTTCATCAAAGTTGTCCTAAGACAAAAATGCATTTTGGTTTTAGGACTTTGAAAGGTTTTGATCCACTTCAAATGTTGACTACTGTACACTTGGACTGATGCAGATGACTTTAGCGCTGATTTGGCATTAAATGGTAAATAAATGGATAAATAAATAAGATAGAAAAGAGCGGCTGGCGTGCTGGAGCTCAGCTGGCAAAACATGAACAAACTGCGTAACTGGCAGAAGAAGAAAGAAGCTCCACAGGGCAGAAATACTTTCTCACCACAGCAACTCTTTATTATCTCTCCTCTCCTGTGTTTGTTTTGAAGGCCGTTTGATTTATGAGTATTTTTAGACGTCTGTCTGTGGTGGAGATGATGCTGGAATGTCTTTATATGCCACTACAAAGCGGTGGAAGGGCCGTCTCATCCCCAGCCGGTTTGCGGTTTACACAGACATACGGACGGCTCGGACTATTGTCAATAATCTGTTTGTGTGCCACCGTTTCTCCAAAAACCAAATGAAGATGTGTCTTTTGGGGTCGGAACCGATGTCGTTTTTAGATTTCTGCCCCTTTGTGAGATAAAAATACCCAGCGGAGATGATAGACTGCGCCGGACGGTCTCTTGATGGTAAACAGAGATAATGATTAGCTTTACGCCGGCTCCAGAAGCTCGCCGGGAGAACTGATGAGAGCGACTCGTTCAGAGAGGATTCGTGAGACATTACAGAGCTGAATGACTGAATCCAGCCATTATTTAACTGCTTTCCTCTTTTCCTTTCTGCTGAAGAAGGCCACACAAGCCTCCTCAGACCTCAGCAGATATATAACGTTTGGAGTCAGTAACATATAGTTTTTAAGAAATTAGTACTTTTATTCATCAAGGATGCATGATATTGATTGAAAGTGACAGTAAAGACATTTACTTTATAATGTTACAAAAGATTCTATTTCAAATAAATGCTGTTCTTTTGGACTTTCTATTTATGAAATAATCCTGAAAAATCAAATGTCACGGTTTCCACAAAAATATTCAGCAGCACAACTGTTTTCAACATTGATAATAATCAGAAATGTTTCTTGAGCAGCAAATCATCATATCAGAATGACTTCTGAAGGATCATGTGACACTGAAGACTGGAGTAATGATGCTGAAAATTCAGCTGTGCATCACAGAAATAAATTACAGTTTACAATATATTCACATAGAAAACAGATGTTTGAAATTGTAATAATGGTTCACAATATTCCTGTTTTTACTGTATTTTTAGTCCAATAAATGCTGCATTGGTGGGTTATATTTATTATAAAATGAATGAAATTTTACTGTTATTTTTAATAATTTAATGCATTATGCATATTTTTTTTTTTTTACAAAAACGGGTGGATTAAGTGTATTGAGTTGACACCATTAAAGTCCATGTCTGTTCTCAGAAAAAAAAAAAATATATAATAAAGGTAATTGCAACTTTTTATCTCACAATTCTACATTTTTTCAACTTTGAGAAAAAAAGTCTGAATTGTGAGATGAAAAAGTTGCACTTACATTTTCATTTTTTATTCTGTGGTGGGGAAAAAATAAATGTGAGATGTGAGGGGGAAAAAGTCCAAATTGTCAAGTTTTGCAATGACCTTTTTTATTTTTCATTGTGTGGTGGAAACAGGCTTCCATGAATATACGTTAGGTGCTCAGAAATAAAGTGTGTATTTTTCCAGCGTGTATATGATAACTCGACTCTATTGAAAGTGCTCACAGAGCATCCTAAAGACGACCTGAGCGCCTGACCTCTGACCTTTAGGGCAGGATTCGGTCATCTCCACTCCTCTGTTTTTCTCCCTCATCTCTGGGTTTGATTGACGCGCACCAGCCCTCTCTGCTGATCTGCCAGCTGCTGATGTCACGGCTCAGTTTCACGCTGGGATTTCCGCTCTGTTGAGCGAGATGAAGGGATGCAGCCTGAGCATCTCACGGGAATCGTCCCGCTGCTGGAGGCTTATTTGGGGAAGGGTCCAGTGCATCCATGGTTATGTCCCAATTTGCATACTTTCACAACCCACCAGAAGTTGACTGGTGACTGAATTCACACTTCTGAGTTTGTTTTAAGACTGGATGCCATTATTAGGACATGGATGCTACAGACCCATTTATCTCATGTGTCTTGTGTTAGCAAAGCATGTAAGAATTAGCATCTAGCTAAATTGTTACTTTTAATTCATCTATTTGTCAACTATTAATTCATAGTTTGTATTATATAATTAAATTATTAATATAATTGATATGAGATACATTAATATGTTAATATATTCATTAATGTAGGATACATACTTATTATATATATAGAGAGAGAGAGAGAGAGAATATTATATATATAAATATAGAGAGAGAGAGAGAGAGAATTTTAAATTTTAAATAATTATAAATTACTTATTATATATAAATGAATTTAAATGTATTATTAAAATATAGAATTATAATAAATAATTTAAATGTAAATATAGATAGAATGTATAATAAATAATAAATGGTAAATTAAGTGCAGTAAATAATATAATAATTTAATTTATTTCATTTAATCTAAATGCTACAGTTGTGTATATTATTTAGTGAAATTATATATATATATATATTATATAATATATAATTAAATTATCTAAATTCAATTTTTAATTTATTTTTATATGTATATTTATGCATAAATTTGTGTAAAATTGTATATATTACAATTATTTAAATGTGATTAAAATAAATATAATACATGAATTTATATATGTGTGTGTGTATGTGTGTATATGTATGTATAGTGAATATGCTGGACAAATCACCTAATTAATATTCATGAGCCTGTAGCATGCCCCCTTTAAAAACATTTCAACATTTTCTCTCTCTCTCTCCCTTTCTATGTCACTTCTATCGTTTAGTTTTCATTGATAAGGGAACTATTAGTCAAATGTCCATCCACGTGTGTAGGAAGAGGAAGTTGCCTCGTGAGCATCAAAGAGCCGTTGCACGCTGAAGTTTCAGCTTCATGAACTCATGCATGTGTGTCATTTGAATGTGATGATGCTGCTGAAGAAGAGTGACTCCATTTGATTCCACTTTAGCTCATCAGGGAGAGTCACATGAAGCAGATTCTACATTAAATGTGTTTACATTTCTGACAGGACTGAAATCACAAAGTAAATATCCATGAAACATTTGCTTGATCTGTGGGAAATGAGTCTCATCTGTGTGGAGATTTACTGAGCAGATGTTGTGGTGGATCTCAGTCACGTTTCTGAATCTCTCTCTCTCTCTCTGTGTGTCTGCAGTCTCACCCGCTGTCTCTGTGTAACACCAGTGAAGATGACCGTCAGGAGACCATCTTCATCAGCATCGTCAAACTCGAGAGTCCAGAGAGCAAAGTGCCGCAGTGCCAGCCGCTGCTGGATAAAGTAAGACCGATGGGACACTCACACACACGCACACACACACGCACACACACACACACACACACACGCACACACACACACACACACACACACACACACATATGAACACTCTGGAGTTACAGGAGTTTTATTTAAGCTCACTTATCATGTTTGTCCAGGTTTTGTGCACCAGAATCATATGTTGTTTTTCTTGGTCATTTTCTGTCCTCTCTGACCCTTGAATGAAGCGTGCTGATTGATTCTTGAATTGTGTATGTAAATGAGCTCTGTTGTGATTGGCTGCGGTTCAACCTGTCATTCATCAGAGCAGGTGAAGTTGCTGTCAAATAGATGTTAATATGTAAATGTGGGAGTTACGTGTCAATCGGTGTTATTTTAGTGTCATTTATGTACTATTGTAGTATTGATTAATATTTAGATTTTTATTTATTTATTATGTTTTAGTTTTCGTTTTAATTTCAGTTTTAGTAATTTTGTGCTTTTATTTTTTATTAGTTTTAGTTTTTTGAAATATTTTTATTTACTTTTCATTTATATCTAGTTATGCCAGTAACATTTTACATTTAAGTGAAGATTTTTTTAGGTTTTCAGTATTTTACTTTAGAATTTCAGCATGCTTTTCAATGGTTTTAGGGCTTTAAGTAAGCTTTTACATTTAGTGTTACTTTTTTGCATAATAATTATAATATAGTACATGTAACGTGTCAAGTTTAATGAAATGACATTAATGAATGTCATCTGTTTTTAATCCGAGATTCTTGAGCAGTTTTTTAGTAGGATAACAGTGGCACAGCAGCACTGATCGTTAATGGACATGTATGCTGTCACAGATTCGAATACAGTATGCAGAATTGGCTCCTTTCAGTGTCAATTCACTTTATATGCGTGGTTTACAGTATCTATTATATTTTTATCATAATTTTAATTGAAAGTTACATTTTGGATCAAACAGATTAAACTCTATTAATGTGCCCAAAACTAATAAATAAAGAGAACAGTAGAAGTGAAATATGGCTTTACTTTGCATACAAAACAGATGATAAAGGTGAACGAACTGACCACAGGAGGCAACACATAAAATCTGGCTAAGCATTTGTCGCTTGCTCATCCTGATCTTTTCCGAGAATCGGAAGGTTAGAAAGATCGACAGGTTAGTGCATCATTCATAAATTCATACTTAATTTGAACTTTTATTCACAACTGATCAACGCACATACATAAAATGGGATGCAGTAAACACGAAATCTCAAACATGTGACGCTAGAACCAGTGACGTTTTGGTCACATAATATTTGCACTTGCATTTCAAACAATCGAATATTAATTTAATTTGAATGAAACAATTTGCTATATTAATTTTAGTATCAATAATATGAAGGGAATGTTTCTGCCGCGCTGCCGACCGCTAATATGATGCAGCCGAGAGATAGAGATTTATATTTAAAGCTTTTTCTTTGCCTATCTGAGTCTGAAATCTGAAAACAATCTGAGGGAGAGAGAGAGAAATAATAACGTGATTTTGAATATTACTTTGACTGTTAGAATAACACTTTAAAAGAAACATTTGTTATAATTCATTAATAGCATTACAGCACTTATTAATGTAGGTCAATAATTAACATTATTTTATACAGTAAACACATACCTAACATTAACCAAGATTAATAAATATGATGATCATTCACTTTTTATTTATGTTATTTTCAGTTCACTTATTTTTTGAGGCTGGTTATTTGTCACCTATGGTATCGATTTAGTATCGATACCGAAGTATTACATTCTGGTATCGTACCGAAGCCAAAATTATGGTATCGAGCCATCCCTAGTCACAACACACAGAATCTGAGCTGGAATGACAGGTGGCAGAATTTAGGTTTGCGCTCAGTAAGATTTTTATTTTTTTGAAAGAAATGAACAGTTTATTCATCAAGGATGCATTAAATTGATCAAAAGTGACAGTAAAGACATTTGTTATGTTACAAATGATCTATCGTTATATCTATCCTTCTATTATTTTATCTCTTTCTGCCGTTCTCTTGTTCTATCTGTCTTTCTGTCTGTCTGTCTGTCTATCTATGTGTCTGTCTGTCTCTCTCTCTCTGTCTCTCTGTCTCTCTCTGTCCGTCTCTCTGTCTGTCCATCTCTCTGTCCGTCTCTCTGTCCGTCTGTCCGTCCGTCTCTGTCCGTCTGTCTCTCTGTCCGTCTCTCTGTCTGTCTCTCTGTCCGTCCGTCTGTCCGTCTCTCTGTCCGTCTCTCTGTCCGTCCGTCCGTCTCTCCGTCTCTCTGTCCGTCTCTCTGTCTGTCTGTCCGTCTCGTCTGTCCGTCTCTCTCTGTCCGTCTGTCTGTCCGTCTCTCTGTCTGTCTGTCTGTCCGTCTGTCTGTCCGTCTCTCTGTCCGTCTGTCCGTCCGTCTCTCTGTCTGTCTCGTCTGTCTGTCCGTCTGTCTGTCCGTCTCTCTGTCCGTCTGTCTGTCCGTCTCTCTGTCCTGTCTGTCCGTCCATCTGTCCGTCTCTCTGTCCGTCTCTCTGTCCGTCTCTCTGTCCGTCGTTCCGTCTGTCTTTCCGTCCGTTGTTCTGTCTGCCGGTCTGTCTGTCTGTCTTTCTATCTATCGTATCTTATGTTCTATCTATTGTTCTATCTATCATTCTATTATTTTATCTCTTTCTGCCATTCTCTTGTTCTGTCCTATCTATCGTTCTGTCTGTCATTCTATCTATCTATCATTCTATTATTTTCTTTCTGCCATTCTCTTGTTCTATCTATCTATCGTTGGTACGTTCATTCGTTCTACTGTATCTATCTATCGTTTGCTCTATGTATCAATCGTTCTGTCTGTAGTTTGTTCTGTTTATCATTTGTTCTATCATTCTTTTATTCGTTCTATCATTTGTTCTATCTGTTGTTCATTATATCTGTCATTCGTTCCGCTGATATGTCTATTGTTTGTTCACTCTATTATTTTTTTAGCTATCGCTCATTCTCATTTTTTATACCATTGTACATTTGTTCTATTGTTTGTTCTATCTATAGTTCATTCTATTGTTTGTACTATCTATCAGTTGTTATATCTATCGTTCATTCATTTTTTCATTTGTTCTTTCTATTATTTGTTCTATCGGTTTTCTGTCTATTCGGCCTTTCTATCTATCATTTGTTCATTTTGTTGTGTCTGTCATTTGTTCTATCATTTGTTTTACCGTTCTATGGTTTATTCTATCTGTCATTCATTTTATCATTCTATCGTTTGTTCTTTCATACATTCTATCGTTTGTTCTGTCAATTGTTCAATCTGTCATTCATTTAATTTCATGTCATGTCTGTAATTTGTTCTATAGTTTGTTCGTTATATCTATCTGTCGTTTGTTCGTGCTATCATTTGTTCTGTCTCTGTCAGCTTTTTTGTTCCATCTATCGTTCTGTTGCTCTGTCATTCTTCTCTATCATTTATTCTATATGTCCATCTGTTATTCTATCGTTCTATCAATCTATCTAATCCCGGTTAATTTGAACTTTTAATTTGAAATTAGTGTGTTTTTGTCCTGTTTGCTGCCTCGTGTCTAAACCTGATGTCTGTTTTTTATACTGAATTTCTTTTTGCTACTGATACGTTTCAGTACTGAAAATATATTTATAATTGACATTTCCCTCGACTCCCATCCACCAAGTTCATCACAGTGCATTCTGGGATTGGATTGATGTGATGTTGGCTCTGTGGAGGTTTGTGATGTTGACGGTTCAGATGAGAGCTGAAGGGATTTCCAGGGTTTAATATGGTTCTGCATGTGAACGTAACGCTGTCTGCACCAATCACACACATCCAGACAGTCTCAAGTTAATCAGAGTTAATAACCCGTCTGAGGAAACCGCTTCCATTCTTCACTTTTAGCGTCTGTTTCTGTCTTTCTCTTGGTAGTGGTGTGGGCCTGGACGGATTACTGCTGCGGATCCCACTTTGTTTAGTGAACGTCTGAAGGACTCTCAGGAAAACAAAGCGTTCTGGATGGGTATAAATACACATGAGAGCAGGCAGAATTGAGGGCTTTTGGTTGTCTGATGGTTGTGAATGTTTAGTTTGTGTGTACACACATCGTTTCACTGTTTACATCATATCGTGTTTCCCAACAGTGTAGCCGTCTTATTTCAGTCTTTGAGATGCTATTCTGGCTTTTATTCATATTCATAATTGAATAATACTTTTTATTCATGTGCATAATTAGCCTACTTTTTATTTTCTATTTTCCATTTTCATTTTAAAGATTTAGTCATTTCATTGTGTTCTGCCATTTATATTTTTGTTTAGTTTGTGTTACATTAATATTATATTATATATAATATAATAGTAATGCTGGGCAACGATTAATCGCATCCAAAATAAAAGTTTTTGTTTATATAATATATGTGTGTGTACTGTGTATATTTATTATGTTACATATATAAAGACACACACATACAGTATATATTTTGAAACTATTTAAATGTATATATTTATATTCATATAATTTATATTATATATAAATATATTTAATATATAAACATAATATATTTTTGTAAATATACACAGTACACACATATATTATGTAAACAAAAACTGTTATTTTGGATGCGATTAATCGCAATATATTATATATTAATTTATATATATGTATGTATGTGTGTGTGTATATGTATAATTTTGGCATTAAAATTTATATTAGAGTTTGATTATTTTAAGATATTAGTAATACACCATGTAGCTGGAATTTATTTTTAAAGTTATATATATATATATTTTTTTTCTTCTGTTTTATACTTTTATATCTGTCAAGCTTCAAAAAGGACCAAAAACACTAAGTCCATATGACCTGTATGTTAGATTATTTAGTTTATTTTAATATATTAATGCAATTTTTTTTATTTAAATATTATTTTAGTTTACATCTTGATTTTAGATTTAAGCATTTCAGTTATATTAGATTTTTTTAATATAAAATATAAAAAATATAAATAATAATAAAAGTTTTAAAAATGTTTTTTTTTTTAATTTCCTAGCTGTCAATGTGTGAAATTTATTTTATATTAATAATAATTATGTTGATGATAATTTATTTAAATAATAATGATTTTTTTTTTTTTTACATCTTGATTTTTTTTGGCATTATAATTTATATTACAGTTAAATTATTTTTATATTATATTATATTATATATCAGTTGAAATTTGTTTATATTTTATTTTATTTCAGTTATGGTTTTTTATGGTTGTAGTTAAAGGATTAGTTCACTTTCAAATTAAAATTTCCTGATAATTGTACTCCATATAGTGAACTTCAATGGACTCCAAACGGTTGAAGGTCAAAATGACAGTTTCAGTGCAGCTTCAAAGGGCTATAAACGATACCAGACGATAAATAAGGGTCTTATCTAGCGAAACGATCAGACATTAAAAAAAAAAAAGTATATGCTTTATAAAAACACATGCTCGCCTTGCCGTGTTCTGCGATGACTTCACGTAATACGTTGAAAAGGTCATCTTGAGAGGTTTGTGTCCTCCATCTGCCTAATTTCTTCCTCTGTGTATTCCGGTTCAAAAAGGTAGGGCAGGGCCAAAAACTCCATCTCATCTTCTCCTCCAAGTCCAAAATCGTCCGACATCGTTGTTTTACCTTTTAACTCCCTTTTTTTGTAAACGGCGTTTGACTTAGTGTTTGCACGTTCTACTTGTAAACACTGACTCGGTGCTTCCGCCTACGTCAAGCGTGACCTTTTCAACGTAATTACGTCATGACCGCGTATCACAGAACAGAGCAAGACGAGCATGTGTGTTTATAAAGCATATACATTTTTAATTTCTTTTTAAACTGACTGATCGTTTCACTAGATAAGACCCTTATTCATCGTCTGGTATGGTTTATAGCCCTTTGAAGCTGCACTGAAACTGTCATTTTTAAATCGTTTGGAGTCCATTGAAGTTCAGTATATGGAGAAAATTCCTGGAATGTTTTCATCAAAAACCTTAATTTCTTTTCGACTGAAGAAAGAAATACATAAACATCTTGGATGACATGGAGGTGAGTAAATTATCAGGAAATTTTCATTTGAAAGTGAACTAATCCTTTAATAACCCTGCAGTGCAGTTACGTATTGAACTCTCGTGACTGAGATGTTCTGCTGTATCTTCCTGCATTTGCAGCTCAGATCAATCCAATGCAAATGTTCCCGTCTGAAGACTTCATGGACTTTATCGCCAGTTTCCATCCAGATGCTGATTTCCTTCACAGGCATACAGCAGACTTCACACTCATATCGTGGATAATGTACGTCCCTTTCACGAAGCGTCCCAGTCTGGACTAGTCCGGCGGTATGAAAAGAGCTCCAAATATTTACCCAAAACTGCTCATAGTCTCCCACACAATCCAAACATCCCCTGCGTCTCGGGCTGAAGGTCCACGCCAAACCATCAAAGGCAAAAGCCTGAGATTGCAGCTCATTGTGATTACGAACGCTCCCAAAAGACCTGCTGACTTTATATTTGCTCAAAGCTTAATCCGCAAAGCGCTGTTTTCATGCTGAATGAAAGGAGCGAGTGTTTGTCTGTGTCTTTCGCTGGGAACGTGAGTCAGAGCGAGCAGGAAGAGACCGGAGCCGTGCCTCGACATGCTGCCGTCCTCCCAGATCCCTGCTTCTCCACAGATAATCCTGTTTGTTCTTACCAATCAGATGGAGAAGTGAAGAAAGAGAAGAGCTTTTAATCACTGTGATGTTATGACACGTATCGTCTGTCCATTTTAGTTTTCTCGTTTCATTTGATTTATTTATTATAGTAATCATTTATTCATTATACTTTTACTATACTATATACTATACTATACTTTTATTTTACAACTTAATTTTATGCTTTTTTACATTTTAATTTTTATTAGAGGTCAATTATTTTAATATTTATAATTTATTAATTTAAGTACTCTTAATTGACATCTAGATTTTTTTGCATTTTCATTTATATTAGCGTTAGATTGTTTTAATATTAATAATAATTTATTAATTTAAATACACTTAGTTTGCATATTCATTTTGTTTTAGCATTTTAATTTAGAGTTAGATTATTTTAATATATTAATAATAATTTATACATTTAAACTGTTTACATCTTGCTTTTTGTTTTTTAGCATTTTAATTTATAGTTACATTATTTTAATATGTTAATAATAATAATTTATTCATTTAAATAATCTTTTAGTTTACATCTTAATTAGTTTTTTTATATTAGTGTCATATTTTAATATATTAATAATTTATTAAATTAAGTACTCTTAATTTAAATTTTGTGTTTTTTTTTAGTATTTTATAGCTTAAAAAGCATATTATTATTATTATATTTGTGTAACAGTATGCATTATTCTACTATTGCTTTTTAGATTTTTTTTGTTTTAATAAAAATACTAAATTTTTATTATTTTTTTTATATATTAATCATTTATTAAATTAAGTACTCTTAGGTTACTTCTTAATTGTTTGTTTTTTAGCATTTTAATTGATATTATATTAAGATTAATTTAAATACTCTTTACATCTTGAGTTTTGTTTTTGTTGTTTCTTGAAGGACATCTTAAACTCAAACCTCTGAAAAAAGAAGTAGGAGACGTGTTTTCTTGCACATGTTCATCGAGCATCTCTTAACGAGCGCTCGTTAGTGACGGGGTTGTGTGTTTGCACATGTGTGTGTGCTGTATGTTTGCGTGACCCGCAGGGCTCAGGAAGTGTGTTAAAGAGGGAAATCCTCAAATCTGTCGCTTTGACTGTGTTCCTCTCACAGCTCAAACTCAGTCTTTTACTGGCTTATTCCCTCACTTCATCTTTCTTTGTGTTTTTTGACATGAGCATACAGTGGAAACACTGCGTACGTCATCACACTCTCTGAGAGATGATTGGATATTGATACAGAGCACAAATATACATCATACACTGAATACTGTTTATAAACATTGTGTAACTGGATGCATTATTCAGTAAATGTTTTACAACATTTCAAGTTGCAAAAAAAATGCTACTTTTTTGCAATTAATTATATTTTTTATTCAAATTAAACTTTAAAAATTGATGTCATAAAACATGTTTGGGTTTTGTAATATGTATTTAAACTCTTAAGAAATATTTTGCATAAACAAAATGAAGCCTAGTCCTTAGTATTTAATTTTGCCATTTTGCCATATTGTCACGACTGTAATCATCCAGATGTTTTTATTATTCATCTGATTATTATTATTATTATGTTTTTATAAAAGTATGCATTTTACAACACCTGTTTTACAGCATTTTTAAAAAGCATTTTTTAAACATTTGAATAAAAATTATATATTATATAATATAATGTAATTATGTATATTAGTGGTAATATTTGACACCTAAATAGATATTTTGCATGGGCAAAATGAAGCCTTTATTATTACTATGTTTGTGTAACAGTATGCATTATTCTACAATTGTTTTACATATTTTTCTTTTCTTTGAATAAAAATACTAAATTTTTGTAATTTTTTGTACAAATTTTTTTTTTTCATTAAAACTTACCTTTTAAAATTTGATTTATATTATTATTATTATTATCATTATTATTAACATTATTACTTTTTTTGTATTTCATTTTGACATTTTTCTGCCAAATTGTCATCAATTCAGATGTTGTTTTTTTAATCTAAATATTATTATTATTATGTTTGTGTAACAGTATGCATTATACAGTTGTTTTACAATGTTAAAAACTTGTTTTTTTATGAGTTTCAATAATAATACTTTACATTTTTTCTTTCATCTAAACCTATTGTACTCTGCTGTCACATGAAGTGTGTGCAGGATAGCGCTGGATTAAAGTAGATTCCAGCGTTGGGAATTTCAGGAAGTGCAGATCGAGTTCTTTTTCTTCCAGTCAATTCTTGGCTGGTTCTGATTTCCATGCTTTAAGTTCCTTTAGCAGCTTTGAACCTTCATCCAAACAGAAAGAAGACACGTTTGTCCTGCATGAGAGTTGTGTTTTCCTCCGTCTGTCAGATGTGTTTTTGTCGTTTCAGAGACTGTACAGGGTCATATTCATATTTCAGATGCTTTAGGACATGTATATGTTCTCTGTGAAGCACTTTAAAGAGAATGGGCTGCATCCTCTATTACAGGAAACCAGTGAATGAGCTGAGATCTGCTGTACTTAGTAATTGTGTTGTTTTGTCATTTTTATTATTTTTTTAATGTCCATATAGTTTTTATAAATTTTTATTTCAGTTTTAGTTTATTTTAGTATAAACTGAATGAAAATGTGAAATGTTGCTTTGAAAACTAGCTGAATTTAAGTTTTTATATATATGTTTTTTTGTTTAAAATGCATACTATATATATATAATTTTATTGCGATTAATGTTTATTTTGTGTAGTTAAATTAGTTTTTTATGGTTTTAGTTAACTATAATAACCAATTTTCAAATATGAAGACATAAGTCTGAGTTTCGTGACTTTTTATTATTTGAATGACATGAGCTCAAGAGCTGTTAATCATAATAAATGCTATTATAACATCTGACTTGCTCTTGTCTTTCAGCTGTAGTCAGACACTATACACTAAAGAAAAGCGTTTTTATCGTGTGTGTGTTGCGTCGTCTCTCGTTCCAGTGTTTTTTGAGGGCCGATGTTATCATGTGTGTGATAAAGAGAGAAGAATGGGTGGCTATGTATGCAGGACGTCCCTCATCATCATCATCATCATCATCATCAGGGAGAGAGTTTGATTGGAGATGGAATGCATTCATACGCCGCACAGGAAGTGGGCATGTCTGTCTTTTATGTATTGGCTGTCAGGGTGTGTGTGTGTGTGTGTGTGTGTGTGTGTGAGATGCCTGTTCCGCTCTCTTTAACTCATACACGTCTTTGTGAGTGTGTGTGTTTTTGTGACTTATGAGGACACATTTGTATAATGACATGGGTATAACATAGGTATTACAAGGAGAAGGTGATTTATGAGGACATTTCCCCATGTCCCCATATTTCAAAAGTCTTATAAATCATAAAGAATGAGTTTTTTTGAGAAAGTAAAACTGCACAAAGTTTCTTGTAAGGAGTAGGTTTAGGTGTAGGGTTGGTGTAGGGCGATAGAAAATACAGTTTGTACAGTATAAAAACCATTACGCCTATGGAATGTCCCCACAATTCAACGTGTGTGTGTGTGTGTGAGAGAGAGAGAGTGTGTGTGTGTGTGTGTGTGTGTGTGTGTGTGTGTGTGTGTGTGTGTGAGTGTGTGTGTGTGAGTGTGTGTGTGTGTGTGTGTGTGTGTGTGAGAGTGAGTGTGTGTGTGTGTGTGTGTGTGTGTGTGTGTGTGTGAGTGTGTGAGAGAGAGAGAGTGTGTGTGAGAGACTGTGTGTGTGTTTTGGCCCATTTGTCGCTGGGCAACGGCTCCCACAGTTGTTGTGGATTCCAGCGCTGCATTTATGTTTGAAGCTCAAGGTCGATAACTCTTCTCTTGTTGTTAGCCACTCTGTCACACACTTTGTGGGATGTTCCCATCTGAACGGTTCCTCTCACATGAGAACACAAGAGCCTACATCTCCTCTTTCTGCAGCTTTGTGTGTGTGTGTGTTCGGTCTCCTAAACCATGACTGGTTAAATCTTAAATCTAAGGTATTTTTTATTTTAAAGTGCCCCTATTATGGATTTTTGTCATGCAGTGTGTAACACAGCTCTAAGTGAATGAAAACATCCTGCAAAGTGTTAAATCTGAAAGTGCACCGTGTATAAAGTTATTGTCTCTCAAAAGAAAGAGTCGACTGAATCATTGAAACGAGTCGTTTTTAAAACGAATGTTTTAGACCACTTGTTGGTCTTTTTGTGTTGGTCTGAATGGAAATGCAAATTCATTCTTTGCCACTAGGTGTAAAATATCTGTTTCCCCGGTAACACTGTACACAAAGCAGCACTGCGCTCACAAACACTGCTTTATCAGGCATTACAGGAGAGATGAGATGAAAATGAGACAATCGACCAATCACCACAGATTAGCGTCACGCAAAGGAGGGGTTTAGAAAAATGAATCATTGAGCAAATAAGGTAAAAATAAATGCATATTATAAGACAATGAAAGTGTTTTTTGACCTTGCATGCATGTCAACCTGTTATTGGGGACTCCCAAAACCACAATATGAACCTTTCATTACCCATAATAGGGGTATTTTTCTTTATTTTATTTTGTAATTACAAATTAATAATTTTTTGTACTTTTATTTATCAAATGAATACGTTTTAAATTTATAAAAAAAAATAGGCATGTCACTGCTGATTTGCCGCTCAAGAAACATTTCTTATTATTATCAACGTTGACAAAAATTATTAAAATCTAATTAAATTTATTTTTATTTTATTTTTGTGATCAACAAATCAAAAACATCTGAATAAATTAAAGGCAATATAACAAATAATACCTTTATTTATATAAGATAAAAAATATATATATTTCGCCTCCTAAAGAAATATTTTGCATAAACAAAATGAAACCTTTTTTGTAGTATTTTATGGTGACATTTGTCTGCCAAATTCTCATTACTGTAATACATCTGGATGTTTTGGAATGTTCTTTTATTCATCTAACTATTATAAAAAAATTTCATTATCCTCATTACTCTAGTATATATATATATATATATATATATATATATTTTAAACAGTGAGTACAACAAATACTACCTAAGATAACCTATTTTTTCATATTATAGAAATGAGAATGTATTTAATGTTCTTAACTGTTATTGTTATTGTTATTATACCTTTTTTAATATTTTTGCTAAAAACTTCATCTCTGTGGGTGCCTCCATGTTTGCATCATCTTGGGGATTTTTTTTCTTTTGCATTTTTGTCACATTCTTTACAATTTTTCTAGTAAGCTTTCCGAGTTGAACGGAATGCATAATAAACATCAAATGACTGTAATTGTCACATTAATCCACATTTGTACTTTTTACTGTTGCTGGAAAGTTCGCACACATAACAGGGTCACGCTGGGGTCACATGACCAGTCGGAGTCTGTGATCTGAACAGATGATCCAGAGCTGGTTTTCAGATGTAGATCTGCTGTTTAGAGTCTGTAGATTGTAGAGCACCAACAGAACCATGAAAGCAGATCAGATGTCGTTCCTGCTTCTGTGTTCCCTTCTAAACAAGCTCATATCTCTCTGCTTTCTCTCACTGGAGTGTGAAGTGTGTGTGATATTCTGTACAGGTGTTGGAAGAATACAGAGCAAGAGTGAGCACTCTTATGTTTCCCCATCCATAGGTGTTTAAAAATGTTAATTAAAGTTGAAGAATTCTAATACAGAGACTTATAAACAGCCAAACAGATGAAGTACTCATTGTTATGTTGTGTTTGGATCATTTCTGTATGATAACATGGATGTTTGGGGTCAGTAAGATTTTTTTTATGTTTCAGAAAGAAGTCTCTTCTGCTCAACAAGGCTGCAATATTGTAAAATATTATTACCATTTAAAATAGCAGTTTTTCTGTGTGAATATATGTTAAAATGTAATTTATTTCTGTGATGCGCAGCTGAATTTTCAGCATCATTACTCCAGTCTTCAGTGTCACATGATCTTCAGAAATCATTTTAATATGCTGATTTACTGCTCAAGAAACATTTCTCATTATTATCAATGTTGAAAACAGTCGCACTGCTTCATATTTTTTGGAAGCTGTCATGCATTTTATTTTTCAGGATACTTTCATGAATAGAAAGTTCTATTCTATTTAAAATAGAAATCTTTTGTAATATTATAAATGCCTTTACTGTCACTTTTGAGCAGTTTAATGCATCCTTGATGAATAAAAATATTATTAATATTATTTTATTTTATAATTTTTTTTATATATTATATTATTCAATTCAATTCAAGTTTATTTGTATTGCACTTTTCACGATGCAAATCATTGCAAAGCAGCTTTACAGAAAATTCAAGTTTCTACATAATATTTAGTAATATCTTATCAGTGATGACTATGTAAGAGTGATGTCCATGTGGCAGAAATGTACAGTAAAAATCAAGCAGTTAGTTAATGTCATGTAATCAAACAGACGGTGAACACTATTAACAGCAATTATTATATGTTGTGATCAAACTTATAGCAAAATGTGTTAGTTTTGTATGTTGTCTGAGGGTTGGCTTCATCTCTTCTCAGGTGTTCGGTCATCTCAGGTCTTTATAAGCTTCTGTAATTCATAGTTACCTAGAAACAGACAGAAATTAGGGTAACACTTTACAATAAGGTGTCATTTGTTAACATTAGTTAATGTATTAATTAACATGAACGAACAATGAACACTACATTTATTACACTCTTTATTAATCTTTGTTAATGATAGTTAATGAAAATACAGTTGTTCATTGTTTATTCATATTAGTTCACAGTGCATTAACTAATGTTAACAAACACAGCTTGTGATTTTAATAATGCATTAGTAAATGCAGAAATTAACATTAACTAAGATGAATAAATGCTGTAGAAGTATTGCTCATTCTTAGTTCATGTTAACTTATGTTAACTAATGAACCTTATTGTAAAGTGTTACCGAAGTTAGCGTAGCTGCTGTTCCAAGTAAGCAAGAAAAAATATGAAATGAGTGCACCTTCAAGAATGACACGAGACAGTGTTATATAGATTAAAAAATGTAAAATCACTTGAGTTCCAATATAAAATCTGTATTCTGAAGAAAAACCAGCTGAAACGTACTGATCTAATCAGTCTAATCTGATCTACATATTTATTGCTATAGCACTTTATGCAATATAGATTGTTTTAAAGCAGCTTTACAGTAATAAATGGGAAAATAACCATAATTAATGCTGCAAAATTAATTGGTTATGAAGCAAATTCAGTTTTAGCTGTAAATCAGCTGAAAGAAGACAATAGTGTCATTATTCAGATCAAGTCAGGTCATGTTTTGTTCTCATCTGATAGTGTCAGTGCAGTCAAAGTAATATTACAGAATATGAAATGTTGACTGTGTAGCTCATGTAGATAGCTAAACGTGAGAGTGTGTGTATATGGAGGCTGGGAATGCAAAATGTTAGTGTCTCGTGTCATTCTTGAAGGTGCTCTCATTTCTTCTCATGTCAGATGGTCGTGTGTGTGTGTGTGTGTGTGTGTGTGTGTGTGAACTGTGAGGAATGCCGCTCTAAATATAACTCCAGGAGCCTGATGCTGGTGCACACAGTGACCCGCTGCGCTGGGACTCGGGCCCTCTGGTGGTTGAAGTGTAAAACAGAAGTTACTTGCGTGTTGTTTTGGTCGTTGCGTGAGTTGTGCTTCAGCTCTGCTGTTCTGTTTGGATGAATCGGTTGAGAACATGATTACAGATGATTGCTTTATTAGTGTGAATGTCACTAACGACACCAAACTCTCCCTGACAGGTTAGATGCTATATTGAATTTAACAGGGATGAAAACGAGGCTGAGGAATACACTTACAGTCTGTGGCTCGTACTGTATTAAGATCCTACATCACATCATTTTCACAACTCTTTTAATATTTTTCCTTGAACTTCAATCCATGAGCTGCATTTCTGTTCCTTACAGCCTCGTTTTCATTCCTGTCACAAATTAAATATGGCACTACCTTGAATAATGTCTATAACAAAAGATGAATATTTGTAAAATATGTAAGTAGCTTATTATGCTGCTGTTAATTTTAAAATAATGCTGACTTGAAATGTTTTAAATAATGTTAGAAAAGTTTGCCAATGCTGCAGTGTTGTTTTAGTATCACTGAGATACTATTACAGTTCTTAGTAATATTTTATAATATATTTATTATTTTTATTTTATTATAGATTTATATATTTACATTTCCCATTTTAATTTTTAATGCAGGTTTCAGTATTATTATTATTATTATTATTATTATTAACGTATTAAAAATATTTTCTTTTAGTTTTTAATGTCTGTGCATTTCTAAAAATTATTGCCGTTTTATTTTTTATTATTTTAGTACATAAAGTTAAACAAAATTATTTTTTTTAAATATTTTTTCTTTTTCTTTTTTAACTATAATAATCGTGCAAAGCTGCTATTCTCAGTAATATTGTGAAAATATATTTCATAATATTACTGTTTTGATTATAAGATTGATCAAATAAATGTGGCTTAGATGAGCAGAAGAGAATTCTTTTAAAAACTTTAAAAAACGTAATAATTTTTAACTTTTTAATATTTATTAATATATTTATTTTTTATGTTTTTAGCTGACTTTACACATTACTATTCATTATCATGTAAGTTAAAACAGTGGTAAGTTACAAAAATATAAGTAAGTTAAGAAAGTAAGGGTAACACTTTACAATAAGGTGTCATTTGTTAACATAAGTTAATGTATTAACTAATATGAACAATACATTTATTACACTATTTATTAATCTTTGTTAATGTTAGTTAAAAATAGAGTTGTTCATGTTAGTTCACTAACGTTAACAAACACAACTTGTGATTTTAATAATGCATTAGTAAATGCTGAAATTAACATTAACTAAGATTAATAAATGCTGTAGAAGTATTGTTCATGTTAACTAATGAACCTTATTGTAAAGTGTTACCCAAAGTAAGATAAAACATTATAACTTGGCTAGTAGTGATGTTTTTTAGCACAAAAAGTTACATCAGAATCAGCTTTATTCGCCAAGTGTGCGCAAACACAAGGAATTTGTTGTGGTTTTTAAGAAGCTCTTGGTACATACACGCATACATACATACATACATACATACATATATAACATACATATCTGACATGAGAACAGAAACATTTAAAGAGGCTTAACAATAAATAATAATAATGTGTATGAATCTGGAACAGAAGATTTATGTACAGATTTGTGCATAATTTATTCTATATATACAGCTGTATAGAAAATATGCATATGTATTTACATAGTACTTGAGAGAGAGGCACTATGTAATGAATTACAGAACACAGGTAATAATTCCTGTGTTAGTTGTTTAGGCTGGAAGATGGCATAGGGGAAAAACTGTTTTTATACCTAGATGTTCTAGTGCACAGAGATCTGTAGCGTCTGCCTGAGTGTACATGGTGTACACTGAAAAAAAAACGTTTATTGGAGTGTATTTTATTAGAAAATACTCTTTCTATTTTTTTACTTCAGAATTCCAAGTTGAATTGAATGTGTTACATGCTATTTTTGTTATTTGTGAAATTTACTAGAAATGTCTGAGTGAGAATTGTTTCTATACCAGTTTTCTTCAGTGCAGCTTTAATCAGTGTTAAATTACAGCTATGAAAATGCCTGCCGGTCTCGTGATTGCTGAGTTTTTCAGTATCACACACACACACACACACCGGTGTTTCTGCTGTGCCCTGCAGCGCCGCTGCTGTATAAATTTTACTGTCATCATTTCTCTGCCTTTGATGCAGCGAGTGTTGTTTGAAGATCAGCTTCTGAAATACCTCTGCGGATGGGATCGGCCCGGGCCTGCGCTCCTGCGCTCCTGCGCTCCTGAACACAGGAGGACGGGGATCGCTGCAGGCCCGGAGCGGGTGAATGGGGGGAATGTGCTTTGCTTTGGGTTTAAAGTTTAGGTCAGGATTCAGAAGACCACCAGAGTGGGAGATACGGTTTAGTGAGGTTGAACCCTACTGATTTAGACCTAAAACCCCCAAAGTAATGATTGGGGGTCTTAACTGTTCAAAAGTTTGTGGTCAGTTTAAAATAATATTAAAGAAATTGATGCTTTGATTTAGTAAGTTGATCAAAAGTGACAGTAAAGACATCTCTAATGTTACAAAAGATTTCTGTTTCAAATAAATGCTTTTCTTTCGAACTTTCTATTCATCAAAAATCCTGAAAAATAAAATATATCACGGTTTACACAACAATATTGGGCAGCACAACTGTTTTCAACACTGATAATAATCACAAATATTATTTCTTGAGCAGCAAATCAGCATATTAGAATGATTTCTGAAGATCATGAGACACTGAAGACTGGAGTAATGATGCTGAAAATACAGCTGCGCATCACAGAAATAAATTACATTTTACAATATATTCACATAGAAAACGGTTATTTGAAATTGTAATATGTCACAATATTACTGATTTTATAAATAATTAAATTTAAATAATTTATACAAATAAATGCAGCCTTGGTGAGTAGCAGAGACTTCTTTGAGAAACAAACAAAAATTTTTTCAAAATGTTGACTGCGGTGTAAAAAATGAAGTATATATGTTTTTAAGGGAGTCTCTTATGCTAATCAAGGCTGTATTTATTTGATCAAAATTACAGGAAAAAACAGTAATATTGTGAAATCTTATTGCAATTTCTAATATGTTTCCTATTTTAATATACTGTAAAATATTATTTATTTCCTGTGATGCGCAAATCTGAATTTTCAGCATCATTACTCCAGTCTTCAGTGTCACATGATCTTCAGAAATCATAATAATATGCTGATTTATTATGAGTGTTGAAACTGTTGAGCTGCTTCATATTGTTTTTTGGAACGTAATACTTTTTTCTTTGATTCTTTGATGAATACAAAGTTAAAAAGAGCAGCATTTGTTCAAAATATAAATATTTTCTAACAATAGAAGTCTTTACTATGACATTTATTCATTTAACACATCCCTCCTGAATAAAAGTATTCATTTCTTAAAATAAAAAAAGAGAGAAAAAATTACTGACCCCAAACATTTGAATAGCATTGTATATTGTAACACATTTTTTATTTATATTTTTATATATAAATGGCGTTCTTTTTAACTTTGTATTGATCACAGAATCAAAGAAAAAAATATCACAGGTTCCAAAAAACAATATGAAGCAGCTCAACAGTTTCAACACTCATAATAAATCAGCAAATGTCACACTTAGAATCAACTCCAGACATTTTAGCTGCTTAATTAATGTAGAAATAATGAAGGAATAGCCCACATCTGTCCATGAAACAGCTTTTGAGTCAACTGTTCAATTACATATGGTCTACATATTGATTTATTATTTCATATCTACTTTATTCAAACTTCCTTTTTTCCAAATATTTTTTTAAAGCACATTTGTGCATCTTTCTTTGCAATATATATCACTTGCTTTGGCATTTGTTTATCTGAAATAATGACATATAATAAGTATGTTTTATTTGGAATCTAAGCTCTCTGACGTGTCTTCTAAAATATCCACTTTATTCTTGAATATTTTCATCATCGAGCCAAAACATGAAAAGTTCTGCTAGTTCTATGGAGGTATAACGGGGCGGTTCTGTGATTTACAGCCGTGACTCAGTCTATAGCGGAGGAACGCTCGTGTCTCCAGACCTCAGCGGACAAAGAGAGACGGGACTTGGACTGGTTTTTCTGCACTAAAAGTGTATGTGCTGATTGTGAGCTTCATTTGGAGTTTTTGAGGGGGTTTCCAATAATAGAGACGATACAGAGATGGATGGAAATCGTTGGTGTTCATAAATCTCATAACTACTTTTAGTCAAATCATGAATGCAGGCTTTCCTCGGGTCTTAAAGGAACACTCCACTTTTTTTGGAAATAGGCTCATTACACCTCCCCTAGAGTTAAAAAGTTGAGATTTACTGTTTTTGAATCCATTCAGCCGATCTCCGGGTCTGGCGGTAGCCCCGTACCACTCATGGTACGGCAGCAAAATTCCTAGATTATTACGCCAGAATGAGAGTATAGTTCCTAGCCATATCAGCCTAGAAAATCACAACTTTTCATTTTCTGTCGGTCTTAGTACACGATGTAACTACAGAAGAGTCGAGCTTTAAATAAGGAAAAATATTGAAACTCTTTGGTAATTTTTGAGCGCGATGCTAATGGTCTAATCCGATTCAATGATCTATGCTAAGCTAAGCTAAAAGTGTTACCGTCAGACCTGGAGATCGGCTGAATGGATTCAAAAACGGTAAAACTCAACTTTTTAACTCTTGGGGAGGGAAAATGAGCCTATTTCCAAAAAAAGTGGAGTGTTCCTTTAAAATGTCATAATGTGCCCCTCCACAAATTAAAGCCTTAAATTTGATTTGATTTAATTTAATCTTATACTGCAAAAAAAATAGTATCTTCCTCAGTATTTTTGTCTTGTTTTCCAGTACAAATATCTAAACATCCTTAAATCAAGATACATTTACTTCAGATGCAAAATCAAGATATCAAATTGAACAAAATGAAGTGAGTTTGTTTAAACCAAGAACAAATATCTGTCAACAGGGAATGAAAGTGCTTTCCTCTGAGCTAGGTTGAGTTTTCTGACTCTGTTGGCAGATGTTTCTTCTTGTTGTCATCATAAACTCACATTTTTGATCAATTTCTTATAAAACAACACTGCAAACAATGGTTTTCTCTCTCAGTATTTCTGTCTTGTTTTGTTTTTCAGTACAAATATCTAAACAGCCTTAAATCAAGATACATTTACTTGCAACACAAAATGGCTCAAGATATTAAGTTTTCTAAAAAAAAAAAAAAAAAATTAATTTTAGTTGAAAATGAGAAAAAGTATCTGCCAGTGGGATCAGAAAAATCAACTTAAATCAAAAAGAAAATGAAATTATTTTTCTTACCCTACTGGCAGATATTTTTCTTGTTTTAATTGTAAACTCACTTTTTGTTCTCGAGTAAATGTATCTTGATTTATGAATCTTTAGACATTTGTACTGGAAAACAAGACAAAGATACTCATGAAAAACATATTTGCAGTGTGATCAGAAAGTACAGTAAAAGTTATTTCCATATTCTAGTGTTTGGAAGCAGATCTATTCAAAACTTAAGCTATTTTAATTTTTTTTAATGAATTAAAAAGTAATGTGTATCTATTGGAAGTTGTGTTTTTAAACTTTGAAGTATTGCTAATGCAAGACATGTACATTTAGAGACTATATTGAGGTATTTTTACACTGAGTTTATTCCTTAAAGTCTTAAATGTCCCTTCATCAACCCTGTGAATGACTGAGGGATACGTGATCAGTGTTGTGGAGCGTCTCTAGATACACAAGTACACAGATGTTTACTTCTGCTGCAGTTCGTTTATTCACAAATAAATGTGTGTTTAAGTTGGAGAACTCAGTTCAAAGCAAGAACAGATGCTGTTTGGATGCTCTATCAGGTGTGTATACACACACACTCTCTCTCGCGGTGGGAATGATATCACTGGTTTCTCAGCGATGGATTCACTCATAACCACATTAAACAAGCAGTTTATAAAAGCTGGATTCCTGGGCTCCGTTCCGGCTCCTCCGCGCCGCTCTTCTCTTTCTTGCTCTCTTCTTAACGCTTTAAAAGCTGGAATTCCTGAATCGATTGCAAAACGCAGACAAGTGAAGCCCTGTGGGGACGGAGAGAGTGAGGAGGAGAGATCTGGAAAAAAAACATATTCCTGGTGGATGCTGGGATTGTGTATGATTCTGGAATCAGTGGGGTTTTGTGGATTTAGGAAGTGGAAATGAACTTTATTGGGTGTTTGGCTACTTAAAGTGAAATCTCACGTCATAAGATGCATTTATTATCATAGGATGGGTTTTAATATTTAGATATTAAATTTGATATCTTTAATATAAATCAGTATAGTACTGTTTAAGTTTGGGGTCTGTAAGATTTTGTATGTTTTTGATCACAAATACAGTAAAATAGTGAAATATTATTACAATTTCATATAACTGTTTCTTGTGTGAATGTGTTAAAGTTAAAAAATTTTTTGCTGTGATCAAAGATGTATTTTCAGCATCATTACTCCAGTCTTCAGTGTCACATGATCCTTCAGAAATTATTGTAATATGCTGATTTGCTGCTCAACAAACATTTCTGATTATTATCAGTGTTGAAAACAGTTGTGCCGCCCAGTGTTTTTGTGGAAACCATGATAGATTTTTAATTTCAGGATTCTTTGATGAATAGAAAGTTCAGAAGAGCAGCATTTATTTTTAAATGGGCTTTACTGTCACTTTTGATTAAATGAAAGGCCAACCATCTTTAATAAAAATATAAATTTTCATTTTTTCTTTAAAAAAATTTTCTTAAAAAAACTGACCGACCCCAAACTTTTGAACTTTTAGGCCTGGTTTCACAGACGGGGCTTAGACTAAACCAGGATTAGGTCATAGTTCAATTAGGACATTTAAGTATTTTTTATGAACATGCCTTAGAAAAAACATTACTGGTGTGCATCTTGAGACAAAACAAAGACACTGATATATTTTAAGATCAGTCAGTGCAAGTTTCTTTCAGTTAAAACAGCTCAGACTTACATTTTAGTCTGGGACTAGTCTTAAGCCTTGTCTGTGAAACCGGGGGTTAGTGTAAACATAATAAATGTATTTAAAAAAATCAATAACAATATAATATATTTAATGAATGTATTGTCAAAAGTGTATATATATATAATAAATATAAATGACCCCTAACCTATTTATGTTTGACATTGCAGGACATTCTGAATTAATAGATCTCATGTTTTATAAACACTATTTGATCTCATTTATAATATATATTTTTTATTTTGTAATATTTGTTTCGCTGTATTTCTGTGCTGTCAAGGTTGCTCTCTCACCTCATAGGAAACGCCTCTTACTAAAAGTCAAACTTCTGCCACGCTGACTCGGAGAAGTCCCAGAAACGCTGCTGCATTTAGAGCTTGTTAACGTACAGATGCATGACTGATGTTCTCAGCAGAGCGGAGGTTTATTCTGAGCATGACTGTTGTTTTCGCAGCAGCAGCAAGCAGAGGCATGTGTCACAGCGCACATACAGGCTGTTTAAGTCACACCTTGCTATGAAAAAGACATTTCCCATTTCCATCTTCCCCCTCTGGTCTCTCTCTCGTTCTCAAGCCTGGGCAAAAACTCCCACAATCCCCTTAGAGAACTGTAGCGTCCTGTCAACACGTCTACCACCTCTTCTATCAGCAGAACCTAGCATCACGATAGGAGTCATTTTAGTAATAAATAAATAAATACTCAGATGATATCTGATTAGATGAGGCACACTCACTGCAAAAAATAATAATAATAAAATAAATAAATAAAAAGAAAGAAAGAAAGCTTTTCTTCCTTAAACATGTTAAAGAAAGCTGGAAAAGCTGTTGTTACATCAATTATACCGTGGTAGATGAATTTGCATGGCTGATTTATGCTATTTACATGTGCAACACTACAAAAAGTGGGTTTCTTCCTCAATATTTTTTTTAAATATTCTTAAATCAAAATGCATTTACTATATATGACATTAAAAAATAAAAACTTTTTTGCTTAAAAAAAGAAAAAATATCTGTCAATGATCAGAAAAAATAAACTTTTCCCTTTGAATTAAGTAGATTTTTCTAACCTCATTGCAGTGTTTTTTTTTTAGTATAATCTCACTTCATTTTGATAGATTTTTCAGAAAACAAGACTCATTATCTTTTATCATTTTGCATCTCAAGTAAGTACAGTATATCTTGATTTAAGAATGTTTAGATGTTTGTATACTGGAAAACAAGACAAAAACACTAAGTAAAAAGTCCATTGTTTGCAGTGTTGCACATGTAAATAGCATAAATCATCCATGCAAATTCATCTACCATGGTATAATCGATGTAACATCTGCCTTTCCAGCTCTCTTTAACATGTTTAAATCATTCCCTCAATCAGCACAGAAGATGTGAGAAAGCGTGCAGATCTTCTGTGTAGGCCGGGTTATTAGCGCTCCAGTACTTCGGGTAGATCGGATTCACGGGTCTTATGGAATAACAGGATACGGATCAAAACAGGAATGTTTTCATGTGGCAAATGAAAGCACAGGAAGAAGTGGTTAATTAAGCTGGTGCTCCGAGCCTGAGGACACGCTGGAAACTCCTCACTCACGCTTCATATCATAGTTTACCCTGTCACAGATCACGCTTCACCGCTGTAAACGTCCAGATTTAAACATGCAGTGTTACTAAATTGTCTACTAAATTTAATTATTTATATAAAAACTATATATATATATATATATATATATAGGGTACAACGGGGTTAAGGCGCCTTTGATATTATTTTCATCTAAACCACTAGATGGCACAAAAACATGGCGTAGCACTTTCCAAAACATCCTCTTTTCAAGATGCAGGTGTATATTTGTCTGATCTTTGACGCGATCGCACGCTGCAGCGCAAAGTTGATTCTGTGCTTACTTGATCTAATATTTTATGTTTTTTAAAATGTTGTAGATTTAAGTAGCAAATGAGAATCGCTAAAATTAATGCATATATTTTGAGACAAAGGTCTTTATGATTTTCAGTTTTGTTTAAGATAATTAAAGCAACAGTTTTTAAATAACGAAAGAATATGTAAAAGTATGGTATTTGGGGTAAAAAGCGCCTCTGCTGTTGGGGCTAAAGGCTCACAGTAATTAACATGATAATTAATAGATCGCTGACTTTTCCGTTTCCTGACATGACATGGTTAGATTCAGATGGTAAATATCATATAATATGTTGGGTGTCCATATTAGAGATAATCACCATGTTTAGAATGAAACCATTATATTTAAAAACATGATATTAATCATATCATATAATAAAATGTCATTTGTTGTTACTACTGTAAATATATATTCAATTATTATTGGATCTCCTTCAATACTTATTAAAATGATTTTGTTTCTGTATTTTAAAATCTATTTTTTATATTAACATTTATATGAACAAAAATTCTTTATTTTTCAAAATAAGCAGAAAATAGTACAAACTTTGCTAAAGTGATTGTTTTGAACAAGTATTAACTTGTACATTATTTTAAAAAACATTATTTTATCTGAAGTATTTGGATCAATATCGTGGGGGGGGGTAAACGGCCCCTCTTGCCACCTCATAAATTTATAAGATTTTTAAACAAAATAAACAACTTGAATGATTTATTTTCACAAAATCTGTTGCTCCATTAATGTTCAATACAACGTATATATTTTTAATTATATTAAATATATTTAAAATAATACATTTTAGGCACAGTGAATAGCACGTTTTTTCTTTAGCCCCGTTGTACCCTAAATATATATTTCCATTTTATTTTCTCTATTAGTAACACTTTCTAGTTAGTTAAGCACATTAGTTAGCATTATAAAGCTTAATGTTAATTTCAGCTAATACATTATTCATTTAAACTAACACATTATTCAAATGAAAAGTTGTACCTGTTAATATAGTTTATTGTATTTGAATATATTTCTTTTTGATATACGTGGCAAGTTGAGCTTCAGTAGATCGGCTCAATATTGAGATTGTTGTTTAGTGTCTGGATGCCAGGGAGACGTTACCGTCAGGCTACTGTAGTAGATCAGTTCAGGAATGTGAAGTTATTACAGTAGATGACTGAGCTTCATTCTTTGTGTGTGGCTTACTTTAATCATAGGAGGTTATCTGAGGAAATCTATCCGAGGGTTTTGTCTCTCCGGTGTCGGATGGTCTCCCTTCGCCTGCGGGCTGGAAATAAACCAACAGCTCTCAGAACGAGGGATCAAGCTGAATTAACAAATATCCATTTATGTAGATGATAGAGGGATGATTGTTTAGTGCGATCGAATGAACCGTCGAGTGATTAAGTGAAGGGAAAGAAAGAGAAGATGAGGAGGGGCGTCTAATTATGATCTCAATGCATTTCTTACCTTTATCTCACCAACCACCTTTAATGTCTGTTTAAATGAATCATTCACTCACATATTTTGTCATTATTTACTCCCCCTCATGTCTGTTTACCTCTGTCGTGTGTGTCTTGTGTTCCCGCCTCTTGTTTCCTTAATGAGTTTCCTGTCCGCGTTTCATCATTATTAGTTTATTCACTCAGGTGTGTGTGTGTGATTATGAGTTTATTACATGTGTATAGTCCTGTTTTGTCATGTGGTCTGGTTATTTATTCCCGGTGTTTCTGTGTGTCCATTGCCCTCATATGTTCATTAAAGACTATTATTTTGAAATCCTTGTCTGCGTGTTCCTCGTTTCTCCCTGCTGTGTGCCTGTGCACTGTTTTTCACGGTGTATTTTTCTGTTCATTGTGAGTATGTCGGGCTTGAAAAAGGACAAAAAAACACTAAAGAAATGCCTAGTTATGTACCATATTTGAGTTCAGAGACATATGAACTATATTTATGATACATTTATGGTAGTTTTATGTCATTTTTAGTGCTTGACAGCCTCTGGTCACTGTCTGCTTTCATTGTACAGTAAAGAACAGTGTGAGGGAAATAGATTTTTAACAATACATTATAAACTGTTAAAGACAGACCTACTGTGATCTCAGAGTTTGTTAATCAAAGGTAGATGCTTTTGTTGAAGCTATCAGTTCGCATTTTCAACTTATTTTTAAAAAAAAACTGTTTATCAGAGGAATTCCTGATTAAAAACTACATTACCCACAATTCTGCAGTGAAATCTCCACCAATCAGAGAATCGCAAGGATATATGTAATCAACATCTTTGAATCAATAGTTTTATATTTCTCTATAGTTTTTAATTCAATTGTCATTCGCAATGCTTGGGATTGTAGTTTTTTCCTTATTAAAGCCGTTAAGTTCACAGTCTTGTATCGTTGTCTTTTAGTCTGATTTTCAATAATTTTTTCCTTCAAATCAAATTTTTTTTATCGGATTATCTTCATGGCTGGTTAGTTTGGTTCAACTCTTTAACAAACACCTTTTAAAATACCTATGGGGAAGAAAGTTAATGTGGAAAATCCTTCTAGAACCAATGCCGCTGAAAAGGTAGACAGCACTAATGCAATCAAATGCTTTTTTAGAACTATTTTTTTATACTAATTTTATATTTTTAACTATATTGGCTTCTATCTTGTCAGTTCTTGTTATTCCAAATACACATACACACATCAGCTATCATGAGCTTATATCCCACATCAAACACACCGCTCACTGCTGCTCCGCCTCTTCCTGCTCCATCCGGCCAATCAGCTGAAAGCAGACAGGTAGCACAGACTCTCACACACACACACTTACTTCTGTAAGACGCATTACACTCTGCACACATCTGAACCCTCTCATTAACCCTGCAGATGAGACTAAACTCACACTTAACAAGTTCCTCAAGATTTCTCACACACCGAGCCAGTAATCTGAACGCTGTTGGTTCTTATAGAAAACACTGATGATTTCCATGCACATGCTTGGTTAAACCTGTTATCTGTGTGTGTGTGTGTGTGTGTGTGTGTGTGTGTGTGTGTGTAGCTAGCAGGCTAATGACGGGTCTGTGATTGTACTTCCTGTCTCTGAAGAGTCCGTCTGCAGCCATGAGGCTGTTATTAAGCCTTTAACACACAGCACTGTATCCAGAATTACAGCATTACCTTTTGTACCACAGTTTCTTATCATCTATAATTTGTCAATTATGGAGGAAACTAAATGTCACACAGCATCAGTTGAATTTTACCATTTCATAATGCACTTCAGTTTTATTGCTGTAATTACTGTAACATCATGGATTGGTGATTTGCATATGTGTGTTTTGTTGAGCATCGTATTTGATGCATCAGGCTTTTATGGCTCTTATAGTCTGATATAGTGAGAATATAGAGAAAAAACACCTCAATTTAATTCAGAGGCCCAAACTGAGAAAAAATATGCATTTTGGTGCAGATGCTGATATTTATATGGCCAAAAAGCAAGATAGAAATTCTGGTTGATTATAAATCAATGAGATCTTTATAACATTATAGCATATACTTACCTAAAATGATCTAAATATCAGTGGTCGTGCTATATCTCAAGTAGTATGTCTTAGTAAGATGAGAGTGAGCCAAACAATAACGCAATGTCTTAGTGAAGAAAAAATGAGATTGAAATTCCTCCGCTGAGGAAAGTCAAAAGTCAAAGTCAAACATATAACACAATGCAATCAGAGAATTGAAATTGCACTCTCTTACTCCCTGGTGCTGATAACACTAAACATTGAGCACAAATATACAAATAAGATGAAAAAAATAAATAATAATAATAAAAAAAGAAATAAACATGGTAAATAGTGCAGTGAAATCCTCAGAAGATGTGCAAAGAGCTTATTAAGTCTATTCTATTAAATGAAGATCATTCCTCCGCTGAGGAACAGTGAAAGTAAAGCTTCCTCAAAAGATCCTGATGATCAGATTTGAGACGCACTCATTTTTAAAAAATGATTAATGGAGAATCAAGTAAAGCTATATTATTCTGAAGTTTACTTGCTAAAAATCAGTAAAGATTTGACAGCAAAAAGACACGTGAAGCACAAGCTGTACAATTAAACTAAAAGGCCTTTTGCTTGCTAAAATAAACACTAAACTATCAATCAGACGACAGAAGGCATGCAGTAGATTTTTCAACAAAGTTGTGGTCATGTTGATAAATTATAGTTTTTAAAATACCAAACAGGTGTGCACATCCCAAATACCCAGATCAGGCTCAGGTGCAGGACAACTAAGTAACTTAAACAAAAAAGGAGTGAAGTCCGCACACTGAAAAATGCTGCTCCAATTGAATTTATTAATAGCAATGTTTCGACCCTCAGGTCTTCATCAGGCACAGAAATTATAGTTTTTACCATGCAAAACGTATCACCATGTTGCTAGGATTTTGTGTGCACTTTCTGTGGTATTCTGGGTTTACCATTAAGGCTGGTTTTTTTCACACACTGCGGCCACACAACTGTGTTCAAACACTTATAAAGTCTTTTGTTTAATGAGTTTCCTTCAATGTGCATCTGTGGTGTTTTTGTCACCTGTTTTCTGGTCCAGCAGGTGAAAACGGTGCATCTGATCACCCAGTAATTGCACACTTCTCAACAACACACAATTGATGATTTGAGTAATCATTCACGTCTGGAGCACAAACGCTTCAGGACGACACACACTGTCAAGTTTAATTAGAGTTTGGCTTTGCTCAAATCACTAACCTTCAGTCTAATTTACAGTAATAGCAATGCTTGACTTTGCAAGCACTGCTAATTATAACCGCTCAATCACTTTACCACGGCTAAACACACACACACGATCATTGTCTGAAACGCAGCAGTACACTTTCCTGCAGCTCATACTGTGACCTGTGACCTTTGAACTCTCAGCAGTTGGGCAGGAAATAGACCTTTGGTGAGTTATTGGTCATTGTTTGGGCAGAATTCCCTCCCAATCGCACAAGAAGCGCATCTATCTTGACAAAGACGGGGTGGGTTTGACAGTGGAAGGAAGTACTAGTGTTTTTGTAGTATATTCAGTTTTTCTTCTCAAACATGTTGAAGTCTGAACTGAACCCTTTAAGAGTTTATACTCTACTGATAATTCATCACAATAATGTGTATGTTTATCACCTAGTTAGTTGTTTGCTAATTTAAGCAAGCTTAAACTCCTAACCTGAAGTAAAAAGGCAACAATGTAGTGTTTGTGTGTTTTGGTACAGAGGACAGACCTTCCTTTCAACTGGATGAATTTAAAAGGTGCATTTCATTGTTTGTTGATCTCTACTGACTTTATATGTGTCGTAGTCTCTTAAAATGTCTTTAGGAATTCGATAAGAAGTTATTGAATGTGCAGACTATCACTTTAACACATTCTCTCTCTCTCTCACAGGGGTCAGAAACGGTGCTGAATTGCATAATGGCAGGACTCAGTGTCTCATATGTGCTAGGATTGCCATCTGCTGGCTCGTGGGATTTCTACAGCACAACTAAAGCTCTGTCTCTTTGTGTTTCTCAGGCTCGTCTGGCTCTTCAGAGAGGTGCTCAGGCGGTCATCTTTGACATCACAGATGATCCCGGTGCTGCTCAGGAGGTCAGTATGTGTGTGGCCCTTGGTAGCCATAGTTTCTGCCAGCTTATTACTCTTTTTTTTTTTTTTTTTTATCCTAGTAAATTAACATGGGTTCTCCTTCAATCAATGTATTTTTATATATATTTGTTTAACTTTTCTTTCTATTAATTATTTATTTAATGTTATTCTATTATATTCTGTTTTCAATAATTTTTAGTTTTTTATTCTATTTGATTTATTATTATTATTATTTATTGTGTTTTTGTTTTTATTTTATTGCTTTTTTTTAAGACACTTGCAGATAAAAGCAACATATCACATCACTAAATCTAAAAATAAAAACAGAGGATCTCCTTCAATCAGTTTTTTTTATAATTTTTTTAATATTTTTATTCATTTATTTATTTATTTATTTATTTATTTAGGAAGACCGTTGCAGAAAAAGCAAATTATCAGTTTTAACAAGCACTCCAATTCAAAACATGGGATGTCCTTCAGTCCATTTATTTTTATTGTTTTTATTATATTTTATTTATTGTATTTTGCATTTTTATTTTTTATTAATAAAAATATTATTTTAAAATGATTTAATTTTATATTTATATTATCATATTTTTATTTTATTTTTGTAAGACAATTGCAGATAAAAGCAACTTATTGCAGTTTTAAAAATCACTCTAGTAACTAAAGTGTTTTGGCAGATTGCTACCATTGTGAATTTGAAAACATTTTGTTTCTAGGCCATTTAGATCAAAATATATTTTATTCCATACATCCCATTTTCTATTTAGACACTTTGTCCTAAAGTTTTTTGTTGTTGTTGTTTGTCTTTTACACGCAGCTGCGTGATTCAGGTTCGTTGCCTCGTCCAGTGGTGCTGGTGAAGTCATCAGATGCAGAAGAACTGATGGGACTCGTCAATAAAAACGAAGAAGCCATGGTGGTCATAGACATCATGATGGAGACTCAAAAATGGGTGAGTAATCGTATTCACATTTAATTGATGTCTTTTCATTTCTAGGCTTTAGTGTTTTCCTGCTGAAAACAACAGTTTAAACCAGCATGAGTTTACATGGCTGGTAGTGTTGGGTCAGCTGACTGACCAGTATGTTTAGGCCTAGTTTAAGTGTTGGAGTTGGAACTAGAAAATAGTTTAGAAATATGGTAAGCACTGTTGGTTTAACAGGAACAATGTTGATCCTGTATTATCACAGTTATAGCTGTCTTATGTGCCTGAAAATATTGAAAGTAGGGCTGACCAAGTATGGTCCCTCTGGAGATGCTGGTTGGCCAAGATAGTCTTCTGCTAGTTAATAGATGACAACATCTAAAAGTCAACATACAACATACATACATTAAAAAAACTCTAACTGGGGCAGTATCCTGTTAAAGGTATACCTTTGTACCTTATTTACCCCTAAAGAGTGTATATTAATGTTTCCAAAGTGTACATACTAGTACCTTTAGAAATGGTGCTGCCTCAGTGACAGTTTTTGTAACCAACCATCCTGGTCTTTTCAAAGGGGATTGTTTCATTTGTGTCAAAGATTTGCTTTAACTTAAAGTGTTTTTGGGATAGCACCTTCTGGCTGTTTATTGGGTTAAAATCCATTAGTTGGTGGTTTGAGGACAGGACACTCAGGCTTCACTCTTCGTATGTTGTGTACACAGCCTCACTATGATATTGGCATCCTGTTGACTGTGGCTCTGGTTGCGTTGGCCATCATCATGATCTTTGCTCTACGCTTCCGCTGCAGGTCTAACAGAACCTGGGTAAGAAAACACAACACACATTATACCAGGAGTGGTCCTGAGGAGCCACAGTCCTGCAGAGTTTTGCTCCAGCCTTCATAAAAATTCACCTTCCTGTAGCTTTCTAGTAACCCTTGGACCTTGATTGGCTCGTTTAGGTGTGTTTAATTAGAGTTGGTTTGAAACTCTGCAGGATTGAAGTTGGTCACCCCTGCATTATATACCAATGCAGTCTACAATTACTTTTAGTCTTGATTGTAACTTTTCCATTGCATCATTGTACTCCTCTCCTGTTCTGCATGATCATAACTTATTGTTTTGACTTTTAAATTCACTCTAGAAATCTCATTATAATTTTTTCGCAACTCCCAGGACTCTGTGCACCAGCAGACCATGCGTGCCATCAGCAGGTTGGAAACACGCACATACAGCTCTCAGGGTTGCTCTGGCTCCCAGCGTTCTCATGGGGCTCCAGGGTCAAACAGCAGCTCCAATTCCAGCCCAATCTGTGCCATCTGTCTTGAGGAATTCATGGATGGCCAGGTAGGAGACGAAAAGAACAAAAAAGCATTATATGATTTTGAAGAGGGCCGAGATAAACCATCAAACCCAGACAGGAAAAGGATCACTTTTGTATTGAGGCACACCAATGGTACATTACATTTTCTCTGTCTCTCTGGCAGGAATTGAGAATCATCTCCTGTGCTCATGAGTTCCATAAGGAGTGTGTCGACCCCTGGCTCCTACAACACCGTACCTGCCCACTGTGCATGCACAACATCATGGGTAAACAGCCTCAGGGTACATATACCGTATATTTCTCCAATAACATTATTATAGAGCCTCCGAGGCAGCACTGTATTGAAATTCCTCTTCTTTCTTTATCATATGCTTCCTAAATATGAACACATCCAGTTTAATAAGATGCCCAAACCTGTGTGACTTTCTTCTGTGGAACACAAAAGATAAAATGGTCCAGTGTTGTTTGGACCCCAATGTTCTTCTAAATGTCTTTCAATGTTCTAAGGAAGAAGGTCATTATAGGTTTGGTAAGACCTGAAGCAGGATTTCATTTGTTCAGAGCCAAAGCCTGAACATACCCTTAACTCTAGTTCTTGATTTTCAAGAAGAGTTGTTTTCAAGAACCAAATGTTTTCAAACTAAATTCACCATCTATCCCCATTAGGTTCAGATCTGGCATCCCGTCAGCCCCAAAGAAGTCGAATGCCACCCCCTCCACCTGAGCACAGTCAAGCCTTCCTTCTTCCCCATCACTATTCGAACCAACACCCTTATCCCCAGCGCCACGTTCCCTTTTCCCTGCGGCATCATTACCCCCGTAACCCCTCTGGACCTTTACCCCAATTGGGCCACTATGGCAACTCTCCCCCTCCTCATCCACAGACTCTCCATTGCTTTCCCAGCAGACCGTTGGGTGCTAGCTGTGCGTACCACTTGGCTCCGGATGCCCATCACGGACATCCGCACAGGACAGGCGGGCATGGGTGTCGGACCGGGGGGCATCACTATGCAGCCCCCAGAAGGTCGTGTCACCGGTGTCCCGGAGGACCTTTGCGGAACGCTTCGGGTTCTCGGATTCATCATGTGGCATCATCCGCAAACCATGCAACTCATCATCACCTGCCACGTGGAGGAGGTTCGCACAGTCGCCAGGATGACGGCAGCTGCTCGGGAGGGAGTTACCATACGGAGCGTAGCGGTTACCTTGCAGACGGTCCGGCCAGCGATTCCAGCTCGGGATCGTGCCACGGCTCGTCCAGTGACTCTGTATTGAACTGTACGGACATCAGCCTGCAGGGTGTCTATGGCAGCTGGTCCACTTTTCGTAGCTCTCTCAGCAGTGATTATGATCCGTTTGTCTACTGCGGACCTGGCAAAGCTCCACGCAGAGGGAGCATGGAAGACTCGCAAAGGCCTCGTTCCCTGGACTCGGTAGTGAACCGAACTGGGGGTGGAAGCGGCAGTGATGCCGGTGCCATTTGCCCGGAAGAACAGCAGCAACAGGTGGCTGTGTTCAGTCACGTTCACTATCACAAGCATAGACACCACTATTACGATGACGGGGAACTCAGTAAAGGGCCCGGCCGAGGCTCTGACGAGGATCAAGGGGCCACGTCCTCAGCCACGGCAGCAAGCGGGCCTTGTCTCGTAACTAAAGATAAAGACTCCTCCGGGTGTCAGGTACAGCACCAGTCTTGCCACTGCCCCAAAACAGACCTCAGTTCAAGGAGGGTTGAGGATAGAGACCCGGACCCTGTTTCCTCCTCAGGTGCCTCCGTGATCCTTCCCTCTCCTCCTTTAACCTCTCCGTCCCCACCCTGTTGCCACAAAGGCCCAGGGTGGACGACTGGTCGGAAAGCAGCTGGCTGTCCATTGGAAGTGCCTTCACCGGTTGTTCACTTCCATCAAAACTTGGACCTTCAGGACGATTGTAGCATTCATATCCACTATGGACAGGGAGCGGGAAGCTACTGCTGCACAGCTCCGCCAGACATGGCCCCCACGCTACTGCCAGTGCCCCTGATCTTGGACTCGACAGGTATGACCGACTGGCCGTGCTGTAGTGGGGCACCTGTGGTGTGGCAGAAGCAGGTACAGCAGACCCATTCAGAGCCTCAGCTCCTGGGACCCACTTCTGGAATGGACAGAACCCTGTGTAGGGCCCATCATGGCCCAGGGGATGAACTTCCCATGGACATCTGTCTGTACTGCCAAACTCTACACAATAGTCAGGGTGAGTATGTCTGACTGTAGTGCTCCACTATAGAGTACTGCTGGAATGAGTCCCAATAAGACTGATGATACACAGGGCAACTTTTTGAGCAATGTTGCCAGGCAACTTTGGTTAATGTTGCCATCAACGGGCAACCAGGTGAGAGACAGGGTCCACAGCCGATCTAAAGTATCTAGATAGAAATTTGTTACCCATTTTCAGTGGGAAAGTGCCCAAGCAACGTTGTTCAAAAAAGGTGCCTGGCACAATTGCTCAAAAAGTTTCCCCATGTATCATGAGTTGCATTTTTAGACTTATGGTTCCATTGTGTGGCAGTCAGTTGTTTTTTGGTGAAATGCCTGAAATAAGGTCTGTGATTACCACAGGCTCAAGATATTTTCACATTGTATTCTACTACATAATATACACCATTATTACCACTCATGTTTTTTAAGCTTTTACACATCTTGTCAAACAGGTAAACTTATCTACTCAATAGTCTACTTTTATAGCCTTGTTGTGTTTATAGTCACATTCCCACAAACTATTCCAACTCAAACTTTCCAACTTGTAGATTTTTAAGAATGAATGAGGTGTTGGAAACTTAGTGATGGTGAAGTTGAAGTCATGCAACCTTGGTGTAAATCATGTATATCTTAAATTTTACCTTTTTTTAGAAAAATATGTAAGAATCATAAACCTTTGTTTGTCACAAAGCTTATTTTTTGCAGTAGCCCAAAAGCCAACTGAAAAACCCTATTGTCTTTTTGTTGAGGGAACTATGGTGATGGGGTTGGTGTATAAAATTCTCTATTGCTGGTTATAACCTGAATGTACACAGCTGATTTTCAGTTTTAATTAACTATTCCTTCAATTTAATGAGTTTTACATGGAAACATGTTTTTTTCTTCACAGGGTCAGAGGAAGAGTCTGGTGTTTGAGAAAACTCTTCATCCAAAACTCCTCTCGCTGCTACACAAGAGCCGAAATGGACAAAACTCCTCGGCGATCTCTCGCTGTCTCTTTCACTCACATGTTGAGTCTTCCAGATAATTCCAAACATCTTCTGCAATATCAAACTGAATTACTCAGAATATCCAGACCTCAGATTTCATTTTCACAAAGAATTCAGCAGTCACTGACGATTAGATGGGTTTTCCAAAATACTCTTCAGTAGTGACGCTCTGTTACTAGCACCTTTTTAATGTCCAGAACAAGTCATTCTTGGTTCTTTACCTAATTTGGTCCAAATGCGACTTTTCATAGACAAACAAGTAGTATTAATTCAGGCAGTTTTCAAAGGATCTGGAAGATGCGCATGAGATTGAGTATGGTTTCTTCCTTTCCTTTGGTTTAAAACAGGATTCGATTAGTATCTTCTCTTGAAAACAAGTCTGAGAAACAAGTCTCCTTGTTGATCTTCATGAAAACCTTTCAAGATATAAACATGTCTTTCCGTATTCCATTGAGATTTAGACTTGGCGTATGTCCTGTATGCAAGTACGTAGACGCTTCTATCTACACAAGCTTGGTTGCCGTGTTCTGAAATTTGTCAGAACCGATTCATAACGCAACGTTAGTGTAATTTGTCTTGTTCTACAGTAATTTTTCTCTTTCAGGTTAACTACTATCATGGTAGAATTCTGTTTACAACAGCTACCTGATTAATAACATAATATGAAGGTATCGTTATACCTTGAAGTCTGAGATACGAAGCATGTACAACGAAGCCAAGAGCTTGCAATGCATCGGCTGTGCACTTACTTCTGTGTTTGCGTACTTGCATAAAGTATGTTTCATTAGTTCACTGAGCCTACTGGCTAATTTTTAACTATCTAGTCATTGCGATGCTACCCGCCTCTTCCATTTCATTTCTAGCTTTTTAACTATGTGTTGGGCTACGTTCAAGCATCTGGCCTGGTTTTCCAGCACTACCTCAGATAGCCAATCAGAAGGTCCTGTTAGCGAGACGGTACTTCAAAGGTACTTGTGCGTTGGCCTCTCGTTACCTCTGACAGATATTAACTCAGAGGAGCGATAGGGAGCTTTACTCTATATCATCTGTCCTTGGAAAGGAGCATTTCATTGAGGTTTCAGGTCTTGGTTTTGTTAATTCAGAAATGGCAGCTGTTATTTACAAATGTTTGTGTCTTCATTTATTAATTTTGCTTGTCAAAACAATGAATTGACTGAATATATTTAGGGAAAGTTGTGAAGATTTTTTTTTGCTTTGTTTTGTTTCGTTATTTTGGTCTGTTAAGCCTGTAATGTGTTCAGGCTGAGAAGGACTACATTTCCCAGAATGCTTTGCTTTCACCTCTGTGACTCTCATGTTCCCTTAAAGGGACGCGACATTTCATAGAAACCAACCAGCATACAAGCTTACCAAAAGTGCCTCTGTAACCCATGAAATGAACACTTCATGAAGTTTATACATATGTTTATGTAGCCTGCTGTCATGTTCCTGGCAATACCATCTGACACACAAAACTTGAGTTGACTCGATGCGTATTGCCTGCAAGCATAGTTATACTCTGTTACCCAGAAATGTCTTTTGTCATATATTGTAAAATCCAACCTTTAAAGGTATGGTCTGGGTTCAAAACAAGCTAAAACATGTGACATGCTGGAAGTAAACCCTTCCTTTAGTTTGTAAAAATATCCGATGCAGTTCTGAACCTGTACCATTCCTTTAAGTAAAGAAAAAGAAACACTGGAAATCTTGCCATGACAAACACCTGAATGTTTTTTTTTTTTTTGTCAGTAAATGGTCAAACTGGTCAAAGGTCTTGATCCTTTGATGCACAAACACCTCCCATGAGTCTTTTTGGCTTCATACCGTCACATGCTGATTTTCATCAAAATGAGGCTGAATCCCAAATGAAAATATATGCAAGACAAAATATAGTAAATCCCAGTATAGGGTTTCCTCATACAGGGTTCCCACACCTTAAGACCAATGAATTTTCCCATTGTTATTGTAAAGATTTTAAAGTCATTTTATAGAGATTACACTCAGAAAGAGAAACTTCCAGTCTATTAAAGATTTTAAAGCCATGCATAATAGCAATAAATTATTTTGACTGGAATGTTGTTGTTTTTCATAGCTTCTTTAGGCCTGGAAATCATGTTTTTTAAATGACCTTGTACTTTGTGTGGGAACCCTGGTAAGTTCAGATACTTAGATGCATCTAGACAGTCATTTGTTCACTTTTTCGTCAACCAAAGATAATAATTATCAAATATTTTCATTAAGTTGCAGTGAATTTTGTAAGTAATTTTAGTAATTAAATCATTATGATTTTCTTTTAACTCAAGATAGTACGTAAACACAGCTATTGCTACCAACTACCACAGATTACGGAAGATCCATGTTGGCATCCGTCTCCTACAGATTCACACGTAAAACTCTTGGCTTTGTCTAGAAAGGATGCAAACAGCACTTTGCCTTGGGAAAACAAAATCTGCATGTGATTCAAGAAAGGAACACAAAACAAAACAATCGAAGCACTATGTAGCTACCAGTTCTACATCAATCAAACTAAACAGTGAGGATGATTTTATTTTCTCTACCATCGGTCCTTTGTGTTGGTCATCAATTATGTCTGTATTGTTCATACGCTCTCTTTTCCACAGAAAATCAATTAAAACTGCCTTTTTTAATAGAGCTAAATCCCTTCAGAAATCAAGGGATATGCCAGTATATGTTCAATATTTTGTGTAAAAAAAAAGAAAGACAGACAAAACAGTTATAAGATAAAGTGTTGTATTTTATATATAATAGAACATTTCAATATGGTTAATGTCACTAATATATTTATTTACTAATATATTTATCCATTTTTGTCCAGGTCTGAGAAAAATTTTTAAAATGTTATTTTCTCACTTTTGGAATGATATTCTTTATGAAACGTACAGCTGCCATCATAGATGTATAAACCTGGCATCATTCCGATTATATACAAATAAATTATTTTGAAATAAAAATACAGAGAATGTGGTGTTCATTTTATTTTATTTAATGTATAATTGTACGCGCACACACACACAGGAAGTAATGATTAAAAAATAAGGTCCCTGTTTTTATTTTTTTATTTAATGTTTTAGTTATTTATTTTTATCTGTCCTTTTTTTTTTGGGATGTTTTGTATTATGTATGGGTAGTAAATAGTAACTATTTTGTCTGAAGGAAGGGACTCAAGCCATATCCAATAAATAAATAAATAAAAACTTGAGTCAACTTTTAAAAAATAAAGTAACTACCTACAAAACATTTTTTAGTTTTCCCAACTTCAAAAGTTGTTAATTTTTAAAAGTTATATTGGTTGTTCACCCAAACCCGATCAAACTTCCTCAGCAAGTATATTACATGTTTATTGAAAGTTAAATTAGTGGTTGAATAAACTACTTTTCTAACTTTAACAAGAGACCAACATATTAAGCCAGACCACTTTAACACAGGCAAGAAACACTTACATTTTCTGCAGAAAAATATTTAAAGTTTTTTTTCAATCCCATTTGACACTGAAAGTGGATGTAGCAGAAGAACAAATAAGAAAATGATACACATTATACAGTTCTTATATTAAATGTCTTTATTGTTGTCCTGGACATTTTAATTGATGGTGTCATATTATTTCACTCCAGCATGAGGCCAGAGTAAATCACCTCAATGCAGTTGTGTGTGTTAGTAAAAGGCCTTCGGGACGCCCTGGCTCTCCGGTGTGAGAACCGTGAGGTTTCCTCTGGCGTCCTGGTCTTTCTCAATGGCCTCGAACAGAGATTTGAAGTTTCCAGCTCCAAAACCCTAGTGGATAAGAAGACATGGCAGAGTGACAGGTTTAACTGGGTTCTTATGATGAAACAACAGAGAATTAGACCCAGATAAAACATGTAAACATCTGTCTGAGCTGAATATACTTCACTGAGAAATTGCTAGTAAATTTCACAAATAATTACAAAGACACAGCAAGTAATATTGAAGTAGAAAATCCGAAGTATTTTTCTGAAAAACATAATCCAATAATCAACTTTAAATATATATATATATTTTAATTTACCTCACATTTTGTGACATTTCTGCAACTTTGCTTCTCAAACCATACTTTTCTGGACCTTGACAGTGTTAATTACTTGGCAGTCAATGAGACAGTCACAAACCTCCTGGTTTTCATCTAAAATATCTTAAATTGTGTTCCGAAGACAAACAGAGCTTTTACTGCTTTGGAACGACATGGGGGTAAGTGATTAATGACAACATTTTCATTTTGGGGTGGAGTATCCCTTTAATAGTAAATGAGTACTAACATTGTTTTCAGTGATGTGCAAACTGTCTATATCTGCTAACATCTCAAAAAATGTGTTTTAGAGTTTCATTGTCCTTTAACAACAAACCAGTCTTTGGATTTGATCTGTTAATGTCACTGGGTTCATTTTCATGCTCTGTTTTACAGTTTAAACACCACAGAGGATAGTAAACCCCCCTTTAGTGTGATTCAGATAGAAATGTCTTGTCTTTAGGCATTTCCTTCACTTCACAAGCTTTAAAAAAGCCCCTAATAAAACTATGAGCCTGTTCAAACATGTTTTCTCAGAGCTCAGATTCAAACTCAGTACTGTATGTACTGTACCTCCATAAAGACTATATATTTGATCTCATATATTTCATCTGCATGACATTATTTTATGCCTAATCCTGATATCAAGGTTACTATATATATATTATATATATATATATATATATACACTATATATATATATACACACACACAAACATACATACATACAATAGTGCTGTCAAATGATTAATCGCGATTAATCGCATCCAAAATAAAAGGTTTTGTTTACATAATATATGAGTGTGTACTGTGTATATTTATTATGTATTTATATATACAAACACATGCATGTATATATTTAAGAAAAATGTTATGTTTATATATTAAAAATATTTATATATAATATAAAATATAATATAAATGTAAATATTTAAAAAATATATACTGTAAGTGTGTGTATTTATATATACATAATAAATAAACAGACTACACATGCATATATTATGTAAACAAAAACTTATTTTGGATGCGATTAATCACGATTAATCGTTTGACAGCACTAATACAGGTGCATCTCAATAAATTAGAATGTCGTGGAAAAGTTCATTTATTTCAGTAATTCAACTCAAATTGTGAAACTTGTGTATTAAATAAATTCAATGCACACAGACTGAAGTAGTTTAAGTCTTTGGTTCTTTTAACTGTGATGATTTAGGCTCACATTTAACAAAAACCCACCAATTCACTATCTCAACAAATTAGAATACATTTACATTACATTTACATTTAATCATTTAGCAGATGCTTTTATCCAAAGCGACGTACAAATGAGGAGAACAATAGAAGCAATCAGACCATCGAGAGAGCAACAGTATACAAGTGCCATGACAAGTCTCAGATAGTCTAGCACAGTACACGTAGCTAGGAATTTTATTTTTTTTAAATAGAATAGGTAAGTGTTAGTATTAGTTAGTCAGGTGCTGGAGAAAAAGATATGTCTTTAGATGTTTTTTGAAAATGGCTAAAGACTCAGCTGTTCGAATTGAGATCGGGAGGTCATTCCACCAGCTGGGCACAGTCCAGGAAAAGGTCCGTGAGAGTGATTTGGTACCTCTTTGGGATGGCACCACAAGACGTCGTTCACTTGCAGAACGCAAGCTTCTGGAGGGCGCATAAGTTTGAACTAGCAAGTTTAGGTATATTGGTGCAGTGCCAGTTGTGGTCTTGTAGGCAAACATCAGTACCTTGAATTTGATGCGAGCGGCTATTGGTAGCCAGTGTAACCGGATGAAGAGAGGGGTAACGTGAGCTTTTTTCGGCTCATTAAAGACCACTCTGGCTGCTGCATTCTGGATCAGTTGCAGAGGCTTGATAGTACATGCGGGAAGGCCCGCCAAGAGAGCATTACAATAGTCCAGTCTGGAGAGAACAAGAGCTTGGACAAGGAGTTGTGCGGCTTGCTCTGACAGGAAGGGCCTAATCTTCCTAATGTTGTATAAGGCAAATCTGCAGGACCGGGCCGTTATAGCAATATGGTTTGTGAAGCTTAACTGATCATCGATCACAACTCCAAGGTTCCTGGCTGTCCTGGAAGGAGTTATGGTTGACGAACCCAGCTGTATAGAGAAGCTGTGGTGAAGTGATGGGTTGGCGGAGAACACGAGCAGTTCTGTCTTAGCAAGATTGAGCTGAAGGTGATGGTCCATCATCCAGCTAGAAATGTCATTCAGACAGGCTGCAATGCGAGCAGTTACCGTCGGATCATCTGGTTGGAATGAGAAGTAGAGTTGAGTGTCATCAGCATAGCAGTGGTAGGAAAAGCCATGCTTCTGAATAACCGATCCTAATAACGACATGTAGATGGAGAAGAGAAGTGGTCCAGGCACTGAGCCTTGAGGAACTCCAGTAGCAAGAAGTTGTGACTTTGAAACCTCACCCCTCCAAGACACCCTGAAGGACCTATCTGAGAGGTAAGACTCGAACCACAGGAGGGCGGTTCCTGAGATGCCCATCTTTCTGAGGATGGACATGAGGATCTGGTGGTTAACTGTGTCAAAGGCAGCAGACAGATCCAGCAAGATGAGTACAGAGGATTTGGAAGCTGCTCTTGCCAGTCTTAGGGCCTCTGTAACCGAGAGTAGGGCAGTCTCAGTTGAGTGGCCACTTCTGAAGCCAGATTGGTTGTTGTCCAGAATGTTGTTCTGTGCAAGAAACAGAGAGAGTTGGTTGAACACAACTCGCTCAAGTGACTTTGCAATGAATGGAAGAAGGGATACCGGTCTGTAGTTTTCTAAAAGTGCTGGATTTAGAGCAGGTTTTTTAAGCAGTGAGCTTACCCGAGCCTGCTTAAATGCTGTGGGAAATGTACCAGTGTGAAGCGAGGTGTTGATAATGTGAGTAAGCGCAGGTATGACCGAAGAAGAAATGGCTTGAAGGAGGTGAGTGGAGATAGGATCTAGCGGACAAGTAGTGGGATGATTGGAAAGGATGAGTTTGGAAACCTCCGTCTCCGAGAGAGGAGAAAAGGAGGTGAGAGATTGTGTATTTGTCGTTATGAAGTTATTATTAGTTTGTGGTGTGAGGAATTGGTCACTGATGGTTTTTGTTTTATTTGTGAAGAAAGTTGCAAAGTCATCAGCTGTAAGAGTTGATGAAGGAGGAGGGGGAGGAGGACAGAGAAGAGAAGAGAACGTTTTGAAGAGTGCACGAGAGTCGGAACAGTTGTTAATTTTGTTGTGGTAGTATATCATTTTAGCAGTGGAGACATTTGCAGAGAAGGAAGAGAGGTGTGACTGATACACGCTAAGGTCGGTAGAGTTTTTGGATTTGTGCCATTTCCTCTCTGCAGCCCTTAGTTTAGCACGATGTTCACGGAGAACATCGGACAACCAGGGGGCAGAGGGGGTAGCGCGTGCTGGTCTGGATGAAAGGGGGCAAAAGTTGTCTAAGCAAGATTTTAGAGTGAAGCAAAGAGTGTCAGTAGCACTGTTTGTGTCGAGTGCTGAAAACTGAGTACTTCATAAGACCAATAAAAAAAAACATGTTTAGTAAATTGTTGGCCTTCTGGAAAGTATGTTAATTTACTGTATATGTACTCAATACTTGGTAGGGGCTCCTTTTGCTTTAATTACTGCCTCAATTCGGCGTGGCATGGAGGTGATCAGTTTGTGGCACTGCTGAGGTGGTATGGAAGCCCAGGTTTCTTTGACAGTGGCCTTCAGGTCATCTGCATTGTTGGGTCTGGTGTCTCGCATCTTCCTCTTGACAATACCCCATAGATTCTCTATGGGGTTCAGGTCAGGCGAGTTTGCTGGCCAATCAAGCACAGTAACACCATGGTCATTGAACCAGCTTTTGGTATCTTTGGCAGTGTGGGCAGGTGCCAAGTCCTGCTGGAAAATGAAATCAGCATCTCCATAAAGCTTGTCAGCAGAAGGAAGCATGAAGTGCTCTATAATTTCCTGGTAGATGGCTGCGTTGACTGTGGACTTCAGAAAACACAGTGGACCAACACCAGCAGATGACATGGCAGCCCTAATCATCACTGACTGTGGAAACTTCACACTGGACTTCAAGCAACATGGATTCTGTGCCTCTCCACTCTTCCTTCAGACTCTGGGACCTTGATTCCAAATGAAATGCAAAATTTACTTTCATCTGAAAAGAGGACTTTGGACCACTGAGCAACAGTCCAGTTCTTTTTCTCCACAGCCCAGGTAAGACGCTTCTGACGTTGTCTCTGGTTCAGAAGTGGCTTGGTAGCCCTTTTCCTGAAGACGTCTGAGCGTGGTGACTCTTGATGCACTGACTCCAGCTTCAGTCCACTCCTTGTGAATCTCTCAGAAGTGTTTGAATCAGCTTTGCTTGACTGTATTCTCAAGCTTGTGGTCACCCCTGTTGCTTGTGCACCTTTTCCTACCCATATTCTTCCTTCCAGTCAACTTTGCATTTAATATGCTTTGATACAGCACTCTGTAAACAGCCACATCTTTCAGTAATGACCCTCTGTGACTTACCCTCTTTGTGGAGGGTGGCAATGTTCGTCTTCTGGATCATTGCCAAGTCAGCAGTCTTCTCCATTATTGTGGTTTCAAAGAACAAGAGATACCCACAATTTATACTCTATGGATGGTCATTAATTGAAACTCAAATGTAAATATTCTAATATTTTGAGATACTGATTTTTGACTTTCATGAGCTGTAAGCTCTAATCATCAAAAATAAAACAAAAAAAACTTTTGACATGTTTTACTTTACATGTAATGAATCTAAAATATATGAAAGTTTCACTTTTTGAAATAAGTTACAAGAAAAAATTAACTTTTTCACGACATTCTAATTTATTGAGATGCACCTGTATATATATATGCTCTGATATATATACACAAACATTTGAGCAATATCACAGGAGTAGAGGTGCGATATGGCCGTTACGTATATCAATATATATCATATATCGTGCCAATATATAGTGTGATGTTGTTTATACAACAATTCGATGGCAGGAGTGTGTAAATGCATAAGAAACAACAATGTGGGTGTTTAATTCAGACTTTTTTCTCGCAATTGTGACTTTTTTTTTCTCACAATTCTGGCTTTTTCCACCCTTGCAATTCTGGCTTCTTTCCTCAGAATTGAGAGATATGAACTCACAATTGCGATTTATGAAGTCCAATTCTGAGGGGAAAAAAGAGAGACCATTTTCTTACAGTTGCGAGTTTATGTCTCGCAATTCTGAGAAAAAGTCAAATGACCTTTTTTTAATTCAGTGGCGAAAATGGGCTTCCATATTAAGCCTGGATGAATGAGGTCAAACACAGACTCACAGAGTGGTTGTTCCTCTGGATGACCTCCAGGAAGAGCGTCGGTCTGTCCTGCACGGGTTTGGTGAAGATCTGTAGCAGGTAACCTTTATCGTCATAGTCTACTAAGATTTTTAACTCCTGCATTGGATAAAGAAACGAATGCATTTGAAAAAGCATTCAAATGTGTCCATTTATTATACAGAATGCACTGTCATATTGCTTTCTCTGACCTGCAGTGTTTTTAGGTCCTCCTTCACCTTGATCTTGGCCGTCTTGAGATTCTGCCGTAGGGTGTCGTAGTAACTATCGGGTGCGGACAGGAACTCCAACCCTCGAGCTCGGAGGTTCACAATCTGATTAATCAGGAAAGAGTTTCAGGTTTTGTATTTGACTTTATTTTAGTCTCATTAGGAATGAATCATATTGAGAGGAGCTGTGAGTTTTGAACCGTACAGCTTGGATGATGTTGGAGGTGTTTAGTGCGATGTGCTGCACTCCAGGTCCTCCATTGTAGTCGATATACTCCTTTACAAAAAACAAGTGGAATTATGGAGGTAAGATTGATGTTTATTATAGATTTCAAATGTTTTAGCCAAAGGTGAAGTGTACCACAATTGTGGTAATTATGTTGACTTGACAAAGCCAACAGTGATCTGCTATTTAAGCTGCTTCTTCTTCTGAGACTAAATTTAGTCAGTACCTCCTCCAAGAGTTTTCAAGCTACAACCACCAAACTTGGGTCAGACCTTACGATTGGTCTGACTCGGGTTGCTATATCTTTTCTAACTGATCGGAGTTACGCTTTTCGTTAAACGGACATTCAAATCTCAAATAGTTCCATAGACTTTTTATTAAGGGGGGTCAAAACTTTTGAACAAATATCACATTTAAAGTATTTAAGCTGTCTTATCACTAGCAAAGCTTAACAACTATCCTAGAACTACATACCAAATCTTGTTAGCAACATGCTAATTCATGCTAGTAATGTGCTAATCATGCTAGCAACCTAATAAAATAGGCTAGCAATGTTTAATCATGTTAAAACATGTTAGCAGCATGTTAGCAACTTGCTTAAATGTTTTAGCAATGTGTTGCAACATGTTAATAATGTTTTATTGACTGAGTAAATTCTTCAGACTTGCTCTTCAAGCTTTTCAAACTTTATTTTAAACTTCTAAACAAGAATTTGTCAAGCCAACATCAAAGTTTGTTTATAAACTTTACTCATCTAGTAATTATTATGCTGCTTCTATGTGAGTAATTTTATGCTGCATCTAGTGTGGGATTAATAAACATAATACAATTTAAATCTGAAATGTTAAAAGCTTGAGGGTTTGAACATTGGAAGTAAAGAACCTAGACATAAAAATCAGTTGTGTGTAGTAAAAAATAACATTTGTTTTATAATTATTAAAATATTTTTTGTTGTTGTTTTATAGTGCAACATATTTGTCTTCATTTTTATAGAGTTAAATTCAACTTAAATTAACTAAAACTAAAACAATAAAATGTTTAAATAAAATAGGTTTTAACTGAAATAAAATAAATTTACATAATTAAAAAAAACAGCTAATTTCTAGGACAAATTTAATTTTAATTTAGTTTAACTTGATGCACTAATTAACTAAAACTGTTAAGAATAAAAAGTTAATTTATATCAAATTAAAATGAACTGGAATGTTTTTTTTAAATGATTTAAAATACTAATAAAAATTATAATACTGTTTATAATAATAATAATAATAATAATAATTAATTATGACATATATAAAATGTTAAATTGCTGTTAAAATCACCATATATTACAAAATAATTGCAATATAATTTTTTGGCCAAGTCGTGCAGTCCTATATATATATATATATATATATATATATATATATATATATATATATATATATATAACTGTATATATATAACTGTAAAATATATATGTATATATATTTATAAATAAAACATTTACTGAAAATAAACATTCAGTATTTGATGTTTCTCTGCATGTCATTTTACTATTAAACAACATCAGAGAACCGTGAGCATGTGAATATGTTGTTATATATTAGAAATATTAACTGACCCCTCTCAGGGGTGAATATTATACGTAAGGGTTTCAGCTGATGAAAAAAAGTAAAAAAAAAAACTGAAATATGTATGCAGGAAGTTCTGAATCTGCTGGAGGAACCTGGATTTGTGATTTCTTTTTCCCCATGGCTGGTTCATTAATGGGCATCTTGATGGTTTCCTCATAATTGGTGACTACGATGGACCTGAGAGCGCTGTATTCAGTGTGGATCTGCTTATCATCGATGGACCAGAACCTGTGGAACATCAGACACTTCTGATACCTGCAGAAAAAGACAGATCGTGTTATTTGCCAGTGACATTTCCTTGAATTTGTCTTATTGATTTGTTTGTTGGACGTGTGACCCTCACCAGTCAGAAACTGGCACCATTTTATCATCTGGCTGGTTTCCCACAACGTGATCGATGAAGCGTAAGTGTCCCGGTGGTCTTTGTAAGACAAAGAAAACCCATTGTGAGAAGTTTGATGCTTTTGAAAGCTGAAATATATTATTTATGCCTAATTGCATGCATTTTTGGGTTGTGAAATGTCATAAATTAGGCAAGCGTTTGCATATCAGTATGTTTCTGGCCTAAGACTTGATTTGAGTGAATTTCCCAGTAAAACGACTCACAGTTTTGTTAACAGAGGGTCTCTGAACAGTGGCTCTTTGTATCCTGGCAGAAACAGACCTTTATACGGCCCCATGTACTCCACAAACGTGTGTGTCGTGTCTCCGTACTGCAAAACATCACATCTCCAGCTCAAGCGTTTAATGTAAGTGTATGTGTGTCTGGGCAGAACTCTTGCTGTCTTACCGTTCTGAATGACGGCGTATTTGACTTTGCCGCCTGAATCCTGCTCGACCCACGGCTCTTTGACGATCACCGCTCCTCTCTCTTTGGCTTTCTGAGAACACAGACACACTTCTATTCCAAAGTCCCTTCAAGGAAAATCAGTTCAGTGTGTGCAGTTATTTTCCAGGTGATGATTGTGTTCAGAATGGAATACGAACTGAATAGAAAACACTGGACTACTTAAAAAGTGCAATCGTATGCATTTTGCAATGATAATTCTTTTCATCTTATTCCATGTTTTCTAGTTTTGTTTTGCTTTGCTTTTGTTTTTTTGTGATGTTCTTTTCCTGAACCATTTTAACCCTCAAATTTGCTTTCTGTAATGCAAAAGCAAAAGAAAAAAAGTCCTGTTTATTATTGAAAAAAGTGTAATATGCATTATGCAGGAATAAGTTTTTTTTTTTCCATGTTTTTGAGATTTTTTTCATTCTGATATTCTTTTCATGACAGTTAAATCCATTTTAACCCTCACATTATAATTGATGTAATGCAAATAAATAAATAAATAATCAATCCTGCATGTTAACTTTAAAATGTGATGGGTTTTTTTTAAAATAATGCCTACTTTTTAAAAAACAAGTGCAATAATATGCATTATAAAGATTTTTAAAACATGTTGCATGTGAGTTGCGTCCAGCTATCATTTTGGAAGTAAATGTTTAATTTTACATTTTTAAAGTGTCATTTTGTTGTAAAAATGACTCACCTTTAGGTTAATCATTCACAAAAGTTTTTTTAAATTTTTTTTAAATAAAAACTTAAATTTTGATCAGACTGTCAAAAGTTAAGACATTAACCGTTAATGTCTTAACTTTTGACAGTCTGATCAAAACTGAAGTTTTTATAAAAATCAGTCAATTTTCGAGTTTATTTAGAAAGAGACTTTCTAGCAAACTAGAAAGAGAACAATCCTTGTAATATCTGTTTAACTAAGGAAAGGCATCAATGACATCATCAGGAAGTGACATCATTTTGGAGGGAAAACATCAGTCAGTACTACCAGTGGATCTGATGAATTCTTTGATATTATGTATATATACTGCAGGAATAGTAAGAGTGATATTGGTGTGTGTTACTGAGAACAAATGCTGGATCTGAATTGTCTGTGTGAAATTCTGCAAATTAATAACATTTATTTTGACATGATAACTGGGACACCCTCACTGAATTAACAGTTAATTAATTAGTGTGAATCATGTAACATACTTCTGAAACCCTGCACAACATATAGTGTGCAGTATCAGTATTACATATGAACAGTATTAAATATGATTTACCTTGATTAAAAAGTCACAGTCCTCCACTTGAAATGCCACGTCTTTCACTCCGTCTCCATGTTTCATGAGATGCTCGCCCATTTCTGTGGAGAGATGCTGGTGAGCACTTGTCATTGTTTCTTGATCTTTTCATGGAATTTATTTCTTTTTTTATTTTATTTTTTGAACCAGGCTCATTTTTAACCCCGAGTTAATGTTGCATTATGTTATTCCATGCTTTTAAGATGAATACTGAATTGAGAATTCTTAATGCAAAATATAATGTATTAGGTTTATTAACGCACTAATATTATGTGGCCTTTTTTCTTCACACCAGAATGTTTAAAATGAATTGAAACCGTTCATACCTTCATTCCCAGGGTTCAGAGCGGACTCAAAGACGAAGATTATCTGGGAAAAGAACAGGTACATTTGACTCTGTGAGGTGTTTCTGAAATCAATGTGCGGTTTGGATTTCAAAGCAGTTTCTTAAAGAAGCTGGTTTGTTTCCAGTCATTTTAGGACATGTATATTAAAGTATATTCACACACACACACACACCTTGTCCTGTCTGATGGCGTGAGACACCACCTCTCTGCTGCCCGTCTCCAGACCTTTATACGCCAGCGGCTCGAAGCCAAACTTATCACAGTAAAACACCGCAGCCTACAGCAATAACAACATGAACAGGTGCTTGCTGCATGTCTTAAAGTCCATTGTAAGGATAGAACGGTCAAGTATAGTTTTTATGAGGTACAAAGCAAAAGAATTTAAAACAATAAAATAAATCAAATAGCTGTTAGAACAAATGAATTATTTTGTGCTGATAAAAAAAAACTGAAAACAACACTGCATAAATTGTTTTTTGAAGTTGTAATTAAAACCAATATAATCTCATATGGACAAAAAAATAAAATAATCGGGCCAAAATATATGTTGTAAACTCTGAAGCTCAATGAAAAATATTGAAAATATGAAATTGAATTTGAAAATATATTTAGTTTCAACCTTCGTATACCAAAATGTGACATATTCAGTGTTATTTTTGAATCACTGAGATAGTTTTTGTTAATACTTTGAATTAGATTTAAATTTGAACTTTTCTACTTGCATGTTAATTTTAGTTAAAGTTTTTTGTCTGTAGTTTTTATTAATTTTCATTCCAGTTTTAGTTATTTTAATACATAACTAAAGTCAAACTAAATGAAAATGAGAAATGTTGTCATGGAAACTAGCCACTTTTTTTTGTTAACTATAATAATCCTGATATTGGGATTAGGGTTAGAAATATGTGGATGGGAAAATATATATTTTAAATGCTTCTGAAAATACATTTATATTTTGATAAATATACAAATAAATGGTCAAAGTATATACTGAGAGAAATATATTTACATAATTATATTTATTGAAATATATTTTAGCATATATATATAATTTTTAAAATATATTTTTAAATACCTGTATATTTAAATATACAGTATCTCACAGAAGTGAGTACACCCCTCACATTTTTGTAAATATTTTATTATATCTTTTCATGTGAGAACACTGAAGAAATGACACTTTGCTACAATGTAAAGTAGTGAGTGTACAGCTTGTATAACAGTGTAAATTTGCTGTCCCCTCAAAATAACTCAACACACAGACATTAATATCTAAACCGCTGGCCACAAAAGTGAGTACACCCCTAAGTGAAAATGTCCAAATTGGGCCCAAAGTGTCAATATTTTGTGTGGCCACCATTATTTTCCAGCACGGCCTTAACCCTCTTGGGCATGGAGTTCACCAGAGCTTCACAGGTTGCCACTGGAGTCCTCTTCCACTCCTCCATGACGACATCACAGAGCTGGTGGATGTTAGAGACCTTGTGCTCCTCCACCTTCCGTTTGATGATGCCCCACAGATGCTCAATAGGGTTTAGGTCTGGAGACATGCTTGGCCAGTCCATCACCTTTACCCTCAGCTTCTTCAGCAAGGCAGTGGTCGTCTTGGAGGTGTGTTTGGGGTTGTTATCATGTTGGAATACTGCCCTGCGGCCCAGACTCTGCTTCAGTATGTCACAGTACATGTTGGCATTCATGGTTCCCTCAATGAACTGTAGCTCCCCAGTGCCGGCAGCACTCATGCAGCCCCAGACCATGACACTCCCACCACCATGCTTGACTGTAGGCAAGACACACTTGTCTTTGTACTCCTCATCTGGTTGCCGCCACACACGCTTGACACCATCTGAACCAAATAAGTTTATCTTGGTCTCATCAGACCACAGGACATGGTTCCAGTAATCCATGTCCTTAGTCTGCTTGTCTTCAGCAAACTGTTTGCGGGCTTTCTTGTGCATCATCTTTAGAAGAGGCTTCCTTCTGGGACGACAGACCAATTTGATGCAGTGTGCGGCGTATGGTCTGAGCACTGACAGGCTGACCCCCCACCCCTTCAACCTCTGCAGAAATGCTGGCAGCACTCATACGTCTTTTTCCCAAACACAACCTCTGGATATGACGCTGAGCACGTGCACTCAATCTTCTTTGGTCGACCATGGCGAGGCCTGTTCTGAGTGGAACCTGTCCTGTTAAACCGCTGTATGGTCTTGGCCACCATGCTGCAGCTCAGTTTCAGGGTCTTGGCAATCTTCTTATAGCCTACCCCATCTTTATGTAGAGCAACAATTCTTTTTTTCAGATCCTCAGAGAGTTCTTTGCCATGAGGTGCCATGTTGAACTTCCAGTGACCAGTATGAGAGAGTGAGAGCGATAACACCAAATTTAACACACCTGCTCCCCATTCACACCTGAGACCTTGTAACACTAACGAGTCACATGACACCGGGGAGAGAAAATGGCTAATTGGGCCCAATTTGGACATTTTCACTTAGGGGTGTACTCACTTTTGTGGCCAGCGGTTTAGACATTAATGGCTGTGTGTCGAGTTATTTTGAGGGGACAGCAAATTTACACTGTTATACAAGCTGTACACTCACTACTTTACACTGTAGCAAAGTGTCATTTCTTCAGTGTTGTCACATGAAAAGATATAATAAAATATTTACAAAAATGTGAGGGGTGTACTCACTTCTGTGAGATACTCTCTCTATACTGTGTATATATATTTGAGCTTGTCTTACAAAGAAATACTATTTGTCTTTGTAATTCAAAATTTTATGTTGAATTCAGTGTTAGTTGACTTTTTTTGTAAATTGTTATATTTATTTACAGTTTCTGAATGTAAATTGTTTCCACACCAGTTTTTCAACTCTAAACCTACCAAGACAAGATATTAGTGGTGCAAAATGACGACATATTGGTCAACTGTGTTAATATGTAAACCTGTTTCACTGAGGCTATCGAGATCAGATGAGATGAGCTCTTGCATCACTGTTAGATTAAGATCAAGTTATTGATTTCATCTTCAGAGAAACCTTCGTCATCTGCATTAGTTCAGGATCTCTGGAAGCTTCTCTGATCTTCTGCTAACATTAGCAAGTCAAATATATAAGTACTTTTATTTTATTTCAGCCCACTTCATTACATTTAATTTGTGCCACTAAGTTTATATTCAGTGCCAATATCTTATCAGAGACTCTCATTTAAACCTTTTGCATCAAAGCAGATTCATAAAGGTTTCCAGTACAAAACTATCATTCCTTAAAATTGAATGAAGTGCTAAATGATCTTGTTTTAATGTCAAAGCACTGTATATCATCATAATACACTAATATTGTCATAACTGTTATTTTATGCACAGATTTAACTCACCTGTTTGGCGTTTCCCACCCAGAATTTCACATGGTGAAAACTGATAAATTTCCCTTTCTCTGGCTGCAAAAAAAAAAAAAACGAATTAAACTGTGTTTTATAAAATAAAAAATAAAAAACAACTTTAAAATAATAAGTTGTCACAAAATTAGAAGATTTTTAAGTAAACATCACATTATAAATAATACATATTTATAAATAAGATAATTATCTTTTTTTATTTAAATTTTTTATACTTTAAAATCATAGTCATGTTACCTTCTCTCCTTTGTCAGTGTAGGAAGTCTAAAAAGAGAACAGAGATCATAAATATGCATTTAAACATTTGTTCTCGATTGAAATAGGCCTCGAAAAACATTCAGAACAGTCTCTTCAGAAGACTTCTGACCAGCCAATATGAACAGATTGTTATTGTTACTAAAATCCTAATATAACTGAATATAACACATTTCTGCATCACAACTGTAATTTTACTGTAATTGAATGAAAATACAGTTCATGGATTTATAGTCTCATATGGTAATGTAATATATAACATATATTGCCCTGTATGATATTGTCATATAATGCGATGTATTATTTTATTATTTTTCATTTAATATTTGTACGTTCTCTGCAAAGATGAAGATATAAGTATAAATCCTCAAATATTTTTTATTTTTATCTTTTATATTTACTTATATAATATCAACATGTATTGACAGGATTTAGAATGAATATACATGTATGTATATGTCCCAAAATATATTACACATTATTACACATACATAAACATGCATATGTGGATGAGCTAGATGTATATGTTAATATATGAAACTGTTCCAATTTCTAATGCATTTTAATTCATATGACAATATATTTCATACGTATTTGTAATGTATGTAGATATATAGTAAATGTATATTTGTATGTATACACACTCACCATGTTGATGCTGTCGGTGGGTCTGATGTGCAGAAGAGCTTCACACACACACACACTGCCTGTTTTATGGAGCTCAGGTTAAACACCCCTTCAGTCTCGTCCAGCCAAAAGAGCGTCTGCACACACACCCACACACACCCTCTCTCTCACACACACACACTTATATATGCGGTTTATGGTGACTCTCCATAGATGTAATGGATTTTCTAATGTACAAACTGTATTTTCTATCCCCTTACCCTAGCCCTACACCTAAAACTGCCCCTCATACAAAACTTTTATGCATTTTTAGATTTTCAAAACATTTCATTTTGTATGATTTATAAGCTGTTTTTCTCATGTGGACCAAAAAAACATCCCCACAAGATCAAAATTTACTGGTACTACTAATGTAGGGAATATCACACACACACACACACACACACACACACACACACACACACACACACACACACACACACACACACACACACACACACAGCAGAGCTTTCCAGAGGTGAGGGTCATCAGACGGACACATCTGGAGCACTTAAAGAAGTGCATCATTCCAGAACATACAAACTGTGAGACTTTTATTGTAATATCCAGAGGGATGTTCAGCTCAGAGTTATTAGTTATTGCAGTTGACTAAACCATAAAACCACATTTTCATGATCTGATATAAATGTTAACTGAAATAAAATATTTAAAAACTTATTTTATTTTAGACGTAGTTTATAGTTGTATAGTTTTTGTAACTTGAAGTAATAAAACAACTAAAACTAAATAAACTAATAAATAAAATTAATAAAAATTATATAGGCATATTTAAAAACTAAAAATAACAAAAACACAAAACAAAATAAAAACTTTAACTAAAATGAAAGTGAAAACAGCAACAACAACAAAAAAAATCAAATTTAAAATATTAACATATATAATAATTAAATAATATATTCAAATATTAAAACTATAATATCAACGATACTAACACTGGTTCACCTTCCCCTACCAGTAATGTAAAATATAATGTGGAAATAGCACTGTTTTCCAAACAGGAAATCATTTGATAAAATCTGCATATATAAATCTGAATATAGAGAAGTACATCAGAATATATGAAATGTAAATTAGAATACATAGTTGTAAGTATAAATATATAGATGCAAATCTTGATATATAAATGTAAGTTGTGAATGTATAGAAGTAAATCAGAAAATATAGTTATAATTCTGAATATATAAATGTAAATTGGAATGTATAGATATAAATCTGAATATATAGATACAAAACTGAATATGTAAATGTAAAATCATGAGTACAGGTACATCTCAGAAAATTAGAATATGGTGAAAAAGTTCATTTTTTCTTGTAACTTATTTCAAAAAGTGAAACTTTCATATATTTTACATTCATTACATGTAAAGTAAAACACTTCAAAAGTTTTTTTGTTTTAATTTTGATGATTAGAGCTTACAGCTCATGAAAGTCAAAAATCAGTATCTCAAAATATTAGAATATTTACATTTGAGTTTCAATAAATGACCATCCATACAGTATAAATTCTGGGTATCTCTTGTTCTTTGAAACCACAATAATGGAGAAGACTGCTGACTTGGCAATGATCCAGAAGACGAACATTGACACCCTCCACAAAGAGGGTAAGTCACAGAGGGTCATTACTGAAAGGTGTGGCTGTTTACAGAGTGCTGTATCAAAGCATATTAAATGCAAAGTTGACTGGAAGGAAGAATTTGGGTAGGAAAAGGTGCACAAGCAACAGGGATGACCGCAAGCTTGAGAATACAGTCAAGCAAAGCTGATTCAAACACTTGGGAGAGCTTCACAAGGAGTGAACTGAAGCTGGAGTCAGTGCATCAAGAGTCACCACGCTCAGACGTCTTCAGGAAAAGGGCTACCAAGCCACTTCTGAACCAGAGACAGCGTCAGAAGCATCTTACCTGGGCTGTGGAGAAAAAGAACTGGACTGTTGCTCAGTGGTCCAAAGTCCTCTTTTCAGATGAAAGTAAATTTTGCATTTCATTTGGAAATCAAGGTCCCAGAGTCTGGAGGAAGAGTGGAGAGGCACAGAATCCATGTTGTTTGAAGTCCAGTGTGAAGTTTCCACAGTCAGTGATGATTTGGGCTGCCATGTCATCTGCTGGTGTTGGTCCACTGTGTTTTCTGAAGTCCACAGTCAACGCAGCCATCTACCAGGAGATTTTAGAGCACTTTATGCTTCCATCTGCTGACAAGCTTTATGGAGATGCTGATTTCATTTTCCAGCAGGACTTTAGCACCTGCCCACACTGCCAAAATCACTTCCAAGTGATTTGCTGACCATGATATTACTGTGCTTGATTGGCCAGCCAACATGCCTGAGCTGAACCCCATAGAGAATCTATGGGATATTTTCAAGAGAAAGATGAGAAACAGTCGATCCAGCAATCCAGACGAGCTGAAGACTCAGCAGTGCCTCAGACTGATCGCTTCCATGCCACACCTCACTGATGCTGGAGTTTGTGCTAAAGGAGCCCCGACCAAGTATTGAGTGCATAAATCAACATACTTTAAAGAACTTGAACTTTTCTGTTTTGCAAATCCTTTTTTTGATTGATCTTAGGAAATATTCTAATATTTTGAGATACTGATTTTTGACTTTCATGAGCTGTAAGCTCTAATCATCAAAATTAAAACAAAAAACTTTTGAAGTGTTTTACTTTACATGTAATGAATCTAAAATATATGAAAGTTTCACTTTTTGAAATAAGTTGCAAGAAAAAATGAACTTTAACACCATATTCTAATTTTCTGAGATGTACCTGTACATATATAGTCATAAGTCTGAATATATAAATCTGAAAATATGTTTCTGGATTATTCTACTGGCATATGACAAAGATATGACCTTAGTAATATGCATACATATACATAGAATAAATGTACATTTATTATGTGCAGTACTTAGCTTTGTACGCTAGAGGGAGTCACTATATCATTACATATTTCACCACAATGAAGCTTCTAGAAACTCTGAACCAGACATTGCATGTTTCTGACATGAAAATATGTTTTAAATAGTTTTTTGTCATTGCCGTTTTAATACACAGAAGAGATTTCCACTGAATCCCTCTGCAGTTTCGTCAAGAACCGTCATGCAAGCAGGTTTCTCTTCTTAGGAAGCATGTTCTTCAGAAATGATCATATGACTGGACAGTAATATGAAATTCCAAATAACATGAAGCACATGAAGAAACCTGAGCTTATCTAACAGAACAGAACTGTTATCTAGAATATTGCCAAACATTTGCTGTTTTGACAGAGCTGCAGGTGCTTTTAGCTTTATAGAAACTGTTTAAGACAGTCTGAATGGGAAGTCTCTGGTCAAACTTGTTTTTTGACCTCGTCTGTAAGCAAACTGAAAGACTGAACTACCTTTGTCCCACTTCACCATCATTTCATCATAACGACTAAAAAACAGGTGAGAAGTCATATGACTGATAACAAGCCCAGAGATGTTAACAGTAGCCCCTCACTGCAGAACAAAGATCCAGGGGGCGGGGTTGGATCCACATCCAGGGGGTGGAGATTGGTAGGTTTAGGGGTGGGGATGGGTGGGTTTAGGGATCAGGGGGTGGAGATGGGTAGGTTTAGGTCTATGTAAGGTGGGAGGAGTTGGATCTAGATCCAACTCCGCCCCCTGGATCTTGTGTTCTGCAGTGTTAAAGTAGGCTAGCTGTGGGCGGGGCTACAGTCTGTCAATCAACAGCCAGCCTTCTGTACTACATTAATGACAGAATTACTCAGGTTACACTTCAATCAAACTATGTTTCTTATGATGTGAAAAACATCTGATCTAAAAGCTCAACAAAACAAAAATGTATGGGAATATATGGGCAAATAAAATGCGATATATTATACATTTCCATTTTTTTTCGGGGGGGGGGAACTAGTGCTTATATTTTTCAACATACTGCAATATATGCATGGACCATCTATGATATATACAGCAATGAAGACAAAAACTGCGTTACATTTTTAAATAATAGCTTTATTTCATGAGTTAATGCTTGGGTTTACATAAATCTTATTTGTATATTTGTAATAGTTGCATTTTGTGTATGTATGTACAGTATGTATATGTGTATGTGTGTATATATGTGTATGTATGTATGTATATATATTGATTTGTACTTATCTGTATTTTTGCGTTCTACTGTTTGTGTTTAGTGTTATCTGTATGCACCAGGGAGTAAGAGAGTAACGCAATTTCAATTCTCTGTATGTATGTACGGTACATGTGGCAGAATTGACAATAAAGCTGACTTTGACTTTGACTGACTGAAATCTGAATATATAATTATAAACTTTTATCTGAATTTATTGTTTGCATAGTTATGCATTTTATATATGAAAATATATGTGGTGGTATATACTTAAAATGTTATATTAAAATTTTTGGACAATTTGATGTCTTGGTAAAGCCATAGATATATCAAAATATTTTCCTCATAATTGAGAATGAGCTTTATTGGCCATGAATGTTTACACATACGAGGAATTTGTTATAGTGACAGAAGCTCCACAGTGCAACAGAATGACAGCGACAGGACAGGACACAGATAATAAAAGAATAATATACAAATATACAAATAGGCAATGTACAAAATAGCAAAAACACAATAAATAATAGCTATAGACAATTATGTGTGTACAGGTCTGATATGTGCAAATTGAAATGAAAAATAAGTATGTGTGATGAATAAATAGTGTATAATAATGTTGTGTGTTCCACGTTATTGTCAAGTGTTCATGAGATGGACTGCCTGAGGGAAGAAACTGCTCCTGTGTCTGGTCGTTCTGGTGCTCAGAATAACAGTTCAAAGAGGGAGTGTGCTGGATGTGAGGGGTCCAGAGTGACTTTACCAGCCCTTTTGCTCACTCTGGATGAGTACAGTTCTTGCAGACTGGGGAGGGTTGTACCAATGATTCACTCAATTGTAATTGTATATATTGCAATTTGCACATATATAATATATGCGTACCATATTTTACCATATGAAGTGTATTGTTGAATATAAAATTACATGCATTACGATATATATTTAACTATATTGTCATATATTTTTAAATTAAAAAGTGGCAATTCTTTATATCATATTTAGCAATATATTATTCTGTATATTTTCTGTATGTTTTGTATATTCTGTATATTTTGCAGAAAATGATTTTCTGCCTCAGTATTTTTGTCTTGTTTTCCAGTAAAAATATCTAAACATCCCTAAATCAAGATACATTTACTTGAGATGCAAAGTGACTTAAGATATGAAGTCTTGTTTTCTGAAAAATCTATCAAGATGAAGTGAAATGATGCTTAAAACAAGAACAAACATCTGCTAATGGGGTCAGAAAAAAAGGGAAAGCAAGATTTTTCTGACCTTTTTTTAAATTGTTGTAAGCAAAAACCCACATAATATTAATATTTTTTCAGCAAGCAAGACTTAATATCGTATGCCATTATGCATCTCATTAAATATCTCTTGATTTAAAAAATGTTTGTACTGGAAAACAAGACAGAAGTTCTGAGTAACATCATTTGTTTTGCAGTGCAGATGAACATATGAGGATCGTCTGAATGTAAAGATGCGGCAGGTTCTGCTCAGATCGACTCCAGCTCATCGGAGGATGAATCAGATCCCAGCTGGAGGAACTGATGGAGTATTGGCTCCTGGACGGGGTCGGGGACGGGGACGGGGACGGGGTCGGGGTCGGGGTCGGGGCCGGGGCGGCACCACAGTATCTGCTGAGTGCTGATGTCAGGAGGCCAATCTGTGATTAAAGACGAAAGCCAGCGCAGAAATAGCTCAAGCTCTACACGCACAGCTAGAAAGACGTGTGAGCTAGGTTAGATCAGGAGAGGTAAACCGCACGATACCGTATCAGCTGAACTTCACGTCTTAACGTTGTGTTAATGAGGCAGATAATCAATGGCCTCTTGTCTTCAGATGTGTTTGCTCACTGTTAATGATCAGCTGGACTTGTTTAGAGAACAGCAACCATTGCTGCAAGGATACAAGTGTACAGCATCATGTTATATTATTCTTGCATTGCAAGGCAATTAAAATAAGCATCATTGATGCAGTCATATTCATTTGCATTACATTTGAATTTCACTTAATTTAAATAAATTATACAAAACAATGCAACATTCAATATACAAAATGCACAATACAATATGTACAATACGTAGTTGTGTGTTCATGATCTGCAGTCCTTTGTATTGCATCTTACACATTTCACTGACATTCTATTATGTATTGAAATCAATATTTTACTCTATTGCTGTGATAGTGTGACATAAAGCAGTTAAACCCTTGAAACCTCTTGAGCAGCTGCACAGATCGATTAAATCCAGACCCTTGAGGTGAACAAACTGAGCTCTTCAGATCTAAACACACTCAGCTGAAGAGTCTGATTAATCATTGATGCTCTTGTGCATAAATACATATTGTCACCATTCTATATTAGACTTGGTACCTGAGTGAAATTATATTTTGGGGTCCTTTACCATAGTATTCTTTGAAATACAGTGTAAGTACAATGGTAATCAGTGCCATGATTGTGTCATATTTTGTTTTATACTTGACTACACCTATATAACATATATGATATTTAGGACTACTTAAACATTTTCTACAATTTCGTTTTGTCGTCGGCACAACACGTTCTTGTTTTAAACTTTGTGTTTCTCATAACGCGCGCTCCGTCTCTTTAAAACCAAGCCTTGCACGACGCGCCGTGAACCACGTGGTCCCCTAGTGCCGCGCTGTGATTTTCTATTGGCTCAAACCTCCCCCTCCCGCTCCGCTTCAGTCTCGCCCTGATTGGTTCGCATGTGGGTGTGCTCTTGGCATTCAGGCGTCTTGTTGTTTGAGCCGCTAACCCACCGTAGCTCTCCATTGGCTGTTGGACGTCTAGTACGCGGCGGATTCCGCCTCGCCATTGGTTAACTCTAGGGACTCGCTCTATCGTGATTGGCTGGCGCATAGGTCATTGCCAGTGAATGCGGAAGTAGTGCACTCTACTGAGTCACCGTTGTGTCAGCTGATTCTTTCACAGTGAGTATCTTGATCATATTTCATTTTCTGTTTATTTAACTTGATTATTCTTTAATGTGTTTGCGGTTACATTAGTCGGATTGTTGTATAAACTAAATACGCATGATTTAGCGTGGTTTTTGCACTACCATGTGTTTGTATGTGGTTGTATTGACCAGCTGGGATGTTTTACAGGCTGTAAAATCCTCCACCCATACTAAACACACACACACACACACACACACACACACACACACACACACACACACACGATCAAAGACCACCAGCTGGGGTGAACTGCTGGAAAGTCACATTTGGAGAGTATGTTGATCAACTGTATTTAAATATTGAGTATTTCAGTATACACACACAGGCACTTTTTAAATGAATTCACAGGCGTTGTGTAATAAAGTGCCCTGATCTTCCTGAATGTTGTATGTGGGTTAAGTTAGTTTTGTTTTCGATATTCCTCACACATCTGAATTGCTGGTGTTATGTAAGATGCCTATAGGACTTTTCTATAGTAAAGAAAAAACATATGCCATATGTCTAACCACTGACTTGGTTTATTATGTGGTTAAAATTGTTTAATTGTTGTTTTTTTGTAAAAAAGGGAAAAATAATGTCCTAGAAATGCATGCATGGTAAATATTGCCATATTCTAGTTTCATTTTAATCAAAGGTCTGACTTCAAGCTTTGTTTTATATCTGTAATATAATTATTTGTGCTAGATATAAGAGAGTGAATTTGTTGAATTCATAAATTTTTCTAGCAGATGTCATACTACAGTGTTTGCTTGACATCTGTTGATCACAACAGTCTCATATGTGATATTTTAGCACTTATTTATTTTTTTGTTAAGGGCGTCTGCTGAATGCTTTCAGTGTAAATCCTTGTGTTTGCTGTGCCTTACTGGTGGATATATTTGTCTTTCTTCAGTTACACATGAAACAGACAGTTTGTGGCCTGCAGCTAATGGAACACAGTTTGCGAATCATTTTCATATCTCTAATGGAGAGTAATTGCTCCGGCTCCGTTTGATTATAATCGGCGAGTTCTACCAGTGAGCACCAGTGATTGGCTTCTGTTCAAACCCACCGGATCCCGTTCTCATTCCTCAGCGATCCGTCCCAGTGCTTTAGGTGAAATGTCTAATTGATGGCTCATGCTCATGTTACAGGTCAGACGGCTCTTTAAATAGCCTCATGACTACTCCTGCACCGCTCTGAATCTGGGTCCCTGTAGCCGTGACAGTATGTTTATGATATCTTTAATAATAGTTTTAAATGTAGCATTATCTCCTGTTAGAAAGCTTGATGTTCTAGCTATGAGTGCCATAGCTTATCTTGTGACTAAGTGGAAGGGAAACAGTCAATCTTAAGATGGTTAGGATGTTTTGAAGATGTGTCTTTGTGGTGATAAAGTGTGTTAATAGACCGACAGATTCATTTAAAAAGTGAATAAAGTGAGTGCCGTCAGAATGAGAGTCCAAACAGCTGATAAAAACATCACAATAATCCACACCACTCCAGTCCATCAGTTAACATCTTGATGGATTTGTTTATTTTGTCTTCTCATTAAGACATTTTAAACTTCAAACTGTTGCTTCCAGTTATTATGGTCCATAATAACGCTTCCTCCAGTGAAAAACTCCATCTCCTTTTGTCTCTCACATCTAAATCCACTCATGTGAACTGTTTTAGCTTGTAAGCGGTGCTTGATCTGTGCAGATTTCTCTCCTGATTCTGACCAGACAATGTTTTTGCTGGTGGAAGCGTTATTAAGGACTATGGACTCATATTTTAGCAGGAAGCAACAGTTTGAAGTTAAAACATCTTTATGATGGATTTATTTCTTACAAACATGCAGCTTTTGTCTTCTCCAGATGTTAACTGATGGACTGGAGTGGTGTGGATTACTTGTGGATTATTGTGATGTTTTTATCAGTTGTTTGGACTCTCATTCTGACGGCACCCATTCACTGCAGAGGATCCATTGGTGAGCAACTGATGTAATGCTACATTTGTCCAAATCTGATGAAGAAACCATCTGGGATGGCCTGAGTGAGGACATTTTCAGCAAAATTTTATTTTAGGGAAAACTATTCCTTTAAGAGTAACGGCACGTTTTGTACTCAAACGTGAGCACGTCTCAGATGCTTGAGTGTAGGTCAGCGGGGTTAGTTTTATTGCTTTTTTTATCGGATATTTTGAATACTTTTACCTCTCTGCTCCTGCACTTTGACATGTTGTGTTTGTGTATAACTACTCCTTCATATCTCTGGAATGATAATTAGAGAGAACTAGATGATGATTGATGAAACTCTTTCAGATTTGTGCATATTGCACTTTGACATGTAAGCTAAGGGTTTACTATGCTGCAAGATCAAATGCTTGTTTATATAGTAGATGAGCATGTTTAGTTTCAAGTTTTCAAGTTTCAAGTTTTATTTGTCACATACACGACTATACAGAGATCGTATAACCAGCAGTGAAATGTGAGTCAAGTCCGCTCCATGGACAGTGCAAATATTGTAGAATACAACACAAGGGAAGTATACATAAAATAAAATGAATAAAAAATAAGATATAAAGAACAAAATATAAAGTATAAAAGAATGTGCATGACAGTATGCTGTAGAATTAAATATTAAGATAGCATGACTGTACAGAGAGGAATGTGCAAACAGGTTGAACATGGTTGACATGAAGCAGCAATCACAAAAAAATAAATATAAAAAATAAGATAAGATATCAAGACACAGAAAGTGTTGTGTGCAAATGACACTGTCAGTATGAGGTAGAGAATAATGAATATCTTACTGATTGTGAGTGATTAATAAGTGAAGTCATGACTCATGATGATGTTAAGAGGCTGAGTTTGAGTTCAGGAGTCTGATGGCCTGGGGGAAGAAACTCCTCCTAAGTCTCTCAGTTTTTGGCATCAGGCTGCGGAAGCGCTTACCAGATGACAGCAGAGTGAATAGACAGTTTCCAGGGTGATTTGAGTCCTTGATGATTTTGGCAGCTCTGCTTCTGCAGCGTTTGAGGTAGATGTCCTGCAGAGAGGGGAGAGCAGACCCAGAGATACGCTCAGCTAAGCGCACAACTCTCTGCAAGGCCTTGCAGTCTTGACTGGAGCTGTTTCCATACCACACTGAAATACACTGAGTCAATACACTTTCTATGGTCCCTGAATAGAAAGTTTTCAAGATTGTTGGTGAGACCCTGAATTTCCTCAGCTGTCGCAGATGGTACAGTCTTTGCCTGGCTTTCTTAACCTGTGTTTGAATGTGTGTAGTCCAAGTCAGGTCCTCGGAGATGTTTACACCGAGGTACTGGAAGCTGCTTACTCTCTCCACAGGGGTCCCACTGATCATAAGAGGAGTGTAGGGCCGCAGGTGTCTCTTTCTGAAGTCCACAATCAGCTCTTTAGTTTTGCTCACATTCAGAGAGAGACAGTTGTCCTGGCACCATGATGTTAGTCTCTCTACCTCATCCAAGTATGCGGTCTCATCATTGTTTATATCTTCTATTGAGTTTTAGGTGAACCTCAAAGCAAATTTCAGGAGAATATAGAAGTGAAACTTTCTTTTCTTGGTATAGAGAAGTGATACTGATGTGAGAAGAAGAGGAATTTAAATCCAATTCTGCCTAGAAACACAAAAAGCAACAGCTTTTAAAAGGGAAATTTGTAGCTATTTAAACATTTTGAAACTATTTTTTTTTGTCACATGGTTGGCAGTGCGTTGCTTTGGTGTTCTGGATGGTTGTCAACCAAGTCGTTATTGCCTTAATTGTTCAAAAATCTCAAACTAAAATGTACTTTTTACTTTTCTTTACTATTTTTACTTTTTTATTTTATTTTTAATTTTAATTTAATTTTTCTTTTGTCTGATAAAAGAAAAAACATGAATTCTGATTTTAAATGACAGCCAACTTTTCCAGGTGGTTTGTAATCTGGTTAAATCAGACCCAGCCACAGATAAGTTTGAACAGTCTGTCTACAAATCAGATCTTGTGAACAGATCCTAGTATATTCTGATGTCTACATGCCATGCGTCTTTTTCACTTAGCCTATTTCATTCTCTGCCAGGAGAAAATCCAAAGTCCAGTTGATAGTGCGTCTCTCCTCAACAAATTGAAAAGATTTGATTTATCATTAATATCGTAGTTTTTAATGTATTTATATTGGCCCTGCTGTGGTTTTTAATTCCCTCTCACCAATTTGTGCTCATAAGATCAGCACAGATGCAGTTTTCATCTGAAGGGAAATAAATGAGATCAGATTGTCATCTATGCTAAACACAGGCTCACCAAATCCAATTGTCCCAGACAGACGATTTCAGAGTATTGAATTTGCTCTGTTGATGATGACAGTGTTTGTATCTGTGTTTTGAGTTGAGATTGAGCTTGATGAGTGTCTAGAGGTCAGCGAGGTCATGGGTGGGTCGACCTGAGGTCGAGTTCGCTTTGACCTGGAAACAGATTCTAGATTGTATCTAGTGTTTTCCTCATGGAGGATTTTGATGTCGGTTTTGTGAAGTTTGGAGCATGTGCAGCGCTGTGTGGAAGTTGGCTGTAGTTTTCTCCATTTTGCAGGAATAAAACGGCTTTGTTTTGTTGCCAAATGTTCTCAGTGATCGAGCTAAAGCACAGACCGTTCAAGCAACTCAACATTTTTTTTTACAGTTCCTGAACTCCACAGGCTACCTTCTTGCAGTAGTTTACTACAGTAGACCTGTGCAGTAGTAAGTTCTTTAACACAAGTATATTGAGGACACACACAACAAGTTTCATAATCTGATGTTGTATATTTGTGTTAGTTACACTCTTAAAAATAAAGGTTCCAAAAGGGGGCTTTCAGTGATCAACCATTGTTTCTTAGTGTGAAGAACATTTTAATAATCTAAAGAACCTTTTTCCATTGTAAAGAACATTTTGTGGAATGAAAAGGTTCCATTGATGATAAGTTCTTTGTGGAACCATTGATGCCAATAAAGAACCTTTATTTTTAAGAGTGTAGCAATAGTACAATACAAAATGAAATGAATTCTGGAAACAACATGTTGTTTTTATAACAGAGGTGCCCAAATATTTTACAACAAAGTGTCAAAAATCAAGCCTAGTGTTATGTATATTTAGTTGCATTGTAAATACATCACATACTTTGGCCGAATCTTTGTAGTATTGCATTTCATATTTTTCTTAACACAATATAAAGGGCTTTCTATGCATTCAAATGTAATAGCAGGCTAAACTTTGGGCATTAGGGTTTTGTGGATTCATATTTTGGGGTATTAAGTCACATTTCTATCATTTGAGTTGAGTGATTTCTGAAGTGCATCTAGACTAGCTCAGTGTGTGTGTGTGCTGTGTGAAGTCGTGTTTGGACCTGTGTGTGTGTGCGGCTGTGGGAATGCGGATCTCTTCATTTACACTAAGGCTTTGCTGTTCTGGAGGTGTGTGGCAGCTCCTCAGGTTCAGATGCACAGTTACTCCTGATGCGAAGTTCAGACTAACCAAAAGAATCAGTCTTAAAAACATGCAGCTCTCTGTGTTAGCGGTCTTGTTGAAAAGCCTGTGAAATATTGCCACTAAATAAAGTTTTCCAAGTGCTGCAGAAACACGTAGTCCCACTTGTGAGTAATTTTGTGGGGAATGGAAAGTTCATGGAGGCTAAACATAGAAAACACACTTTCTTTTCACTTCCTCCATCACCTCACAGGTGAGACGCTCACGGAAGTCCTGTCGTAAAGCGTTTGCTCGGTGACCGCAGCGTATGTTACTGCCATAAAAGGTGTTTTGTGCCGTGTTTAAAGGAGGCGTGTTTGGAGGCTTGGAAACTATGGGGAAGTTTGTGTGTAACATGGTTAGATAACAAGTGCAATAAACGCTGATGTAGAATATTTATGTTCATATTATCATCGATTCATAAATATAAGTGGTGTGAGGGTCTTTTAGCTTTGTCGGCTTTCTGCATGTTAGTCTTTAATTTATAAACAGTCATCCTGGAACAAATAGAAAGATCAGAAAAATGTGGTTTCTAGATTGAAATAGCAGCAGTTTGGGGCTTGTAATCCAAAGAGAAAAGGACTTCTCAAATTAAAGTATTCATTTATTTTTTATTTGCCAATTTTAAAAATATAGAGCTTTGGTTCCCATAAAGTGCACAATTAATAATTAATTACATTAAATGAATGTTAAATTAATAAATTAAATGAATACATTGGTACAACACAAACTGGTTTCTTGACTCCAATATAACTGGAGTGTAATTGTTATAAAGGTGTCACTTTTTCAATATACAGTATAATAAAGTGTGTTCTCTTTGTATACAAATTTTTTTTGAAGTTGTAAATAAAGTAATGATTAATGGAGTATGTTTTACAAGAAAATGGTATTTCAGTTTTTCTATAGTATTATAGGCACAATAATGTACAATAAAATCATAGGCACAGTCCAGCACCACATCAGATGCTTAAAAAGGTCATTTACTCTTTCATTTAATTTGATTAAAAAATCAACAATTGGGCAAAAAGTTAGGCTGTGTGCGCGCGCGCACACACACACATATATATATATATATATATATATATATATATATATATATATATATATATATATATATATATATATATATATATATAAAATTCACATTTTTGACTAGTTATAGTTGTAATTATAATTTTACTATTTTTTTTACATCAAATTTTTGCTCAGTTGTAATAGTCATTTGTTTTATTTTTTTATCATCAATTTAAATGAATGAGTAAATGACCTTTATAAACAATAAATGTCCTCGGCTTCCGCTTGCAGTTTTCTCCAGGTCATTCCAGTGCAGTGGAAACACACGGACAGCAGCAGGGTCTCAGGAGGGGTCTGGACTCTATTGTGAGAGTGAAATGTATCGCGGGTGGGGGCGTTACATGCAAACAAAACACAGCGAGCGCTTCTTTGCTATGTGCTCTACTGATACAGATGCTCGTATACACTGCTATGTGGACGCACATGCGTTGAAAGTTTGTTTAGAACACAGAGCGATGGAAACGTGCGCGCTATGCCTGTGCTGACACACGCACAAGAACAGCGCGGTCACGTACAACATGCCCCGAGGCTCCGCCCACTTCGCGCGCTTCGTGTGTGAGCGTGGATAGGCGTGATCGTGGCGTGAAGCGCACAGCACAGGAGTTTGTGTCCACGCACACAGACAGACGCGCTCAGGTAAGAGCTGAACTTCTTTAGTCGTGTTTCCTCTGAGAATGAGCGTTTCATTCACTGACACGCTGTGGCGCGCGAGTGGAATGTTGCGCTCGTTACATTTGTAGCGCTCTCGGAAGTTTAGAACGTTCAGCAACTGTTACAGTGTTACAGTGTGGCTTCAGACGCGAGTTAAACAGCTTCTCTTCTCTTTTAAATGCCATAAGATGGAATGTGAGAAGTATTTCTGATATCTTTGACGTGTCTCATGAGAGTTTGTGCTGAGTGAGTGTTTACAGTAGTGGAACAAAATGAGAGGGTGTGTTTCAAATGGATCTCTGCAGCAGCCCTGCATTGTGGGTAAAGGCTGCCCTCTTGCATTCAGCTAGAGCTGTCTGTCATGTTTGAAACACACTCTCAGAAAAGAAAAGCTGTCACCGGGGCGGGGCCTTTTCAAAAGGTACACTTTTGTACCTTATTTACCCCTAAAGGGTGCATATTAGTACTTTAAAAGTACCTATTAGTAACCAAATGGTACAGATTAGACCCTTTTGAAAAGGTACACACGTGACATTTGTGGAACCTTTTTTCTGAGTGTGTATAAGAATGGCCATTTAATTGATCTCAAGCTCAACAATAAGTTTTTTTTTTTACTTGTCTTGCCAGTAGATCTTTTTTTTCTTGCCCAGCCATTTAGTTTTCAGATAGTTTATTTTACTGTATGTTTACATGTATTAAGTCGTCCTGCATTAAAATCCACCATACTGCATATTTAAAGACAATTTACTTATTGATATATATGTACGTATGTGTACGTAGTAGTGTGCATACAAATAAAATAGATAAAATAAAACGCATATATAAATTAAAATTATATACATATGTGTGCATCTCTAGTAAATGTGTATTTGTATATAAATATTATATAATTTTCATTTTATATATACCATTTTTATGTGTATATATTAGGGATGCACGATATTATCGGACCAGTATCGGAATCGGCCATAATGGCTTTAAATGTAAATATTGACATCGCCCGATATGAAAAATTATGCAGATATGTGTGCAAACGCGTGCTTGTGTGATATCCATTGGCTCGCCTTCATGGTTTAAAACAGAAATATTTCCAACATTGCGACGTAACCAATTGCCCCCCCCCCCCGTATCGAAAATGTACCGAACCGTGACACCACTGTGTCCTATCGAACCGAACCGTGAATTTTGTGAACCGTCGTTACACCCCTAAAACATACATACACAGGACTCCAGACAAAAAAATCGAGTAAGGAGCCATTGGCTCCTATAAGAAAAAAACTTAGGCTCCAAATTATTTTTTTAGGTGCCACAGAATAAAAGTGTTTTATTATTATTATTATTATTTTCCTACATTTTAACATTTCAATCATACTGTCATGTGTTTATGTCTCATTTTTCTTGACTTTATCAGCATTTTAATCCATCTTGCAGATGATCAGGTCAACCTGGGCACTAAGGTTCACTTAAAGTGGGAACTAAATGTATTTTCCAACTTGAAATATTCACAAAGAATTGTTCATTACACAGATTATGTACCAATATCATGGACCATAAGCATCACTTGGCCACTGAGTGTAGTTTGGGCTCCTCAATGCATGCTATAAATGTTGTCATGTCTTTCACACATTCAGTCTGTTTTTCTTCATTAGTAAAATGCAATTTTATAGGAGGAGTTGAATCATGTAGACAACAGATTAAGTACAAAATGTAATATGCAATAGCGCATAAATATAGCAAAATGCTCCTCTTTATAGTTATTTTTCTAGCTAACTGATGAGCTTATGGACACTGAGTGGTTATTCTGAGGTAAATGTATTATTACAATTAGTGATCGACCGATATTGATTTTTTAGAACCGATACCGATACCGATAATTTGTTTGTTTATGTGCCCGATAACCGATATGCAGAACCGATATTTATTTACTGTTATACTTGTGTTTTTGACACAATGATTACAACACCACTGAACTGAACAAACCATTTTATTTATAACAATCACTCCCTCCTTGCATAGAAAACAAAACAAATCTTATTTATACACCAATAAATAGAGGGGTCTGAGAGTACAAAAAATAAAAAGTGCACTGTTACTAAACAGTTTTTGTTTAAAAATAAAATCTTCGATGAGGTAAAAAAAAAAAAAACAGGTAAAATAAATAAAGCACATAAAAGTAATTCTCACCAATTAAAAAATAAATAAAACTTGTGGCGGCAGGTGACGTCACGTTAATTTGCATGTCATTGTGTCAAGTTTGCGTTCAGACGAGTTTTGGCACTTAAGATCTGTTCTAAATGTCACATACTGTAATTAATACAACAATGCCAATAAAGCTGTTCACATTATACTTTCTGTTGTCATACATAAAACAAGTATAAATAGTAAACAGGAACCATTAATTTTACATGTTAACCAGGAATCACTCTCACTATACTCCTTAAATCCTGATTTATAATCGCGACATCATCTGATAAAATCAATATACATCTAACTTACACTAAAAAGCGACTATATGCGGTGGTTTTGGCTGTATTACTGTTTTGTCTCATTCAGCGCACTGTCTGCGTCTGAGTAACAAGCTATGCGCATATTAACAGACGAATTATGTTCATATTTAAAAGTCCAAACAGTCAGTAAGCGACAGGTGCTTGGAAACGCTGTTTTGTAAATGATTTACTGACGATTTTGCTGCGTTACGGACAACTGAATGCGCTGCTTCACTGCCGCTCACTGCACAGAATAGACGCAGAGAGAGTCGACACTGCGCCGGGAGAGTCAGATCTCGCACTCGCGGGGCAGTAACGTTACTGGAGACAAATTCCAATTGAACGATAGCTAAGGTTTTTTCCAAAAAAGTCGCTAGGTTTGTCAGTATGTACCTGTTGTGGGAAAAAAGCCGCCAAAAGGGTCTGAAAGTTGCTAAATACTGAAAGTCGCGCTCTTGTGTGTGAGATGCGGGAGCTGATGGCAGCGGGCGGTGGATATTGTTGCAGCCCGCCACAAATAAAGAGAGAGAGCTTGTCTGAGGGAGTGTCTACAGTTCCTGAGCACACAGAACGAGCAGTGTGTGGGGAGATTTTCAACCAGTTAATCGATCGCGGATGGTTTCATTATCTCGGGCGGATAAAAAAAAATAAAAAGTGTAAGATAATAATAGTAATAAAAACAAAAATGTGTCACCAAATATACTTGGGCGGCCGTTAATATACCTGGGCGGCCCGCCCAGGTAAAGTCTATGTGTGGGAAACACTGGAGTTGTGTTTACTAGGATGTTTATTAGGGAATTGATGGTTATATAGTAAATGTTTATATAATTACGGTGTTTTAATCGTGAATATTTTTAAAAGTTACATGCGGTGGCCGTGCTGTAGCATTTCCTGAGCATCAACCCACTGAGTGAACAGCAATATGAAGCGGCTTCACGAGACTAATGATGAGCAAATATACAACAGAGAGAGAATTTAATTCAGCGCTTTTACTTCCAACTTGCGCTCATTCATGGCTGTATTATTTAATTCATGCAAAGTTACGTCTTTATTGGGACAGGACTTGACGGATTATCTTACGTGACTCGTCTATTTCTTAGAGCCAAGCTGCATAAACTACATATCAAGCATATGTATCACATCTAATTTGTGCATTAATGGCTGTTATGTTAAATAAAATTTACTAATTACAGCAAAGCAAGTAATACTTTACCTGTGCACGCCGTTGTGTCGTCTCCCCTCAGATGCGCTGTAATGGCGATCATGCGTGCAATTCTTAAAACGCCCACAAGATGGCGGCATTTATCGGAAAATCCGATATTACAAAACCGATATCCGATTATGGAAAAATGCTTAAATATCGGGAAAAATATCGGTAAATCGATATATCGGTCGATCTCTAATTACAATGCAATGTTTACAAGCTTTACACGTTTTCCTCAGTTTGAAACACTGAATGAGCTTTTACATGAAACATTTCAGTAAGTTGTACTGTAGGCTCTCTTATAAAATAGCCTACCTTTTGATGTTAATTCATGTTCATTTCATAGTAGTAAATAGAAAGATATAATAGGTTCACTTGCCGCTTGAACTGAGGCGCTAAAGCGATCGCACCTGCCGCATTAAAGGGCGCCAAAACCGTATTGTTTGAATTTCGTTATGAATTTGGCATCATTTTAAAGCAGATACTTTGTTTATTAAAAAGTAACAAAGCTTTTTGCGATTACTGGACGGCAAGTGTGCTACAAATAATATGAAGTTCACGTATTAACACAGCATATAGACTAAGATTTTGGTAAGAAGAAGCCATATTAGTAATGATTATAAATGAGAATTCTTAACGATATTGCCAATATCCACACAGCTGACAGCTTTAACTGTTGAAGTTTGTTGAAGTTTTGCACGAAATAGACACTGCTTTTCTGCACGTTCACCTGCACATCTCCGTCATTTCGATCTCTCTCGCGCTGCACTATGGGATCATTTTCCCGCCAAAAGTATTAGTCATGTATAAAAAAATAACAAGCGTGAAAACAATTTAAAAACGCAAGTAAAAATATATTGCACAAGATTTAAAAATGAAAGCAAAGTTTTCAGAATAGCAAGCAATGGTCACGGATCTAAAAATAATAAGCGTAAATAAAAAAATTGAATAACGCATTTTTAAAACTAATAAGCATGAATCAAAACTTTAAACACATTTAAAATCAAATTGCACAAAATTGAAATATTAATGCAAAATTATCTGACTTTCGCACAAAAACATGTTTTCCTTGGTTATATCTCTGTTTTTTCTGCTCTCATAAATTTTCTGCTCATTTTTATTTTTTGTATGCTTATGCTGTTTTTCCCTTCCATGTTCTGCGCTTGCTTTCCCAAATGTTGCGGTTAGAGTTTAATGTAAATCAGCGCAGGCTCAAGCGTCTTCATTGGTCCACTAGTTCTTGATTGACAGCTCCTCCTCAGCCAATCAGTCGAAGAGGGGCGGTGACGTCACTCCAGTGCGCCTCATTAGCTGCCGATGCTCAGTGTTCTGTTCACTTGTACAGGTGAACATGGATTACTGTCAGCTGGGAAACATATTTCCGTACAGGACACTGTTATATGTGTCTGTCTGTCACTGCTGTACGCCTGCCTGGCGATCCGTTAACGTTAAATGAGCCGTCCTAGTGACTCGTCGTGGTTATATTCACCTGTATTTATTCGCCTATATGGCCACATCGCGAAAGGGAGCAGCCACAATATGCACCGGCCTCGTGAAGTCACCGTTATATGTGTCTTGCTCGCCCATACCTGACTAATAATAAGTCTTATGGTTATTACTGTTAGGAGAGGATAATATGAGTAAGAGTAATACATCCCAGTCACAATTGTTTAGTTTGCTGTATATTGCTCATGTGGGCAATATTTAGCTTTTTTTTTTGTCATGTATTGTTTTTTGTAAACAGCTATTTGCAGCGTTTTCTTTCATGCACAGTATGTAATTGATAAGGTTGATGGTTTTGTAAGATTTATCACATTTTGTGTTACACTGAGATTAGAAAATGACATACAATTAAGCAATATCACATCAGGAAGAGTGTTCCCCGAATATCAGCTCCATTGAAAATCTTTATTGAACTGTAGTATAATCAATATAACAAGAAGGAAAATTTGAGTGAGTTTAATATTGTAACTATTTTCTCATTTTGCTCTATTTTGACAAAGCCACAGCAGAACAGCACCTACAAGCAACACACAGCAGCTTTCATATTGAATGATTCACTTTATTCCTCACTGAATGAATCTGCCGTTTGAATGAATGATTTAATGTCTTACTCTAAAGATCCTTGCCGCCACCTACTGGCTGTTTTACTGTCATATTGTTGCTGTATTGTAACTTTATATATTTAAAACATTAATATGATAGTGTTATGCAATTATATATGTAACTTGTTGCACATTGTGTTTATGTAAATAAACACAATATACAAATGAATCTTATGCAGATGAATCATTGTGTATATCAAATCCACCTGGCCTCTGTAACTGTCTCCTCTGTAACACTATCGCTTTCATTGATCAGTAGTCAAATCTAACCTAGTCAATGCAAAAACATTACGTTCATTCATTCATAATTAATTTACCAATTTACTCATTTAACGTTAACGGATCGCCAGGCAGGCGTACAGCAGTGACAGACAGACACATATAACAGTGTCCTGTATGGAAATATGTTTCCCAGCTGACAGTAATCCATGTTCACCTGTACAAGTGAACAGAACACTGAGCATCGCAGCTAATGAGGTGCACTGGAGTGACGTCACCGCCCCTCTTCGACTGATTGGCTGAGGAGGAGCTGTCAATCAAGAACTAGTGGACCAATGAAGACGCTTGAGCCTGCGCTGATTTACATGAAACTCTAACCGCAACATTTGGGAAAGCAAGCGCAGAACATGGAAGGGAAAAACAGCATAAGCATACAAAAAATAAAAATATGAGCAGAAAATTTATGAGAGCAGAAAAAACTGAGAGATATAACCAAGGAAAACATGATTTTGTGCTAAAGTCAGATAATTTTGCATTGATATTTCAATTTTGTGCAATATGATTTTAAATGTGTTTAAAGTTTTGATTCATGCTTATTAGTTTTAAAAATGCGTTATTCATTTTTTTATTTACGCTTATTATTTTTAGATCCGTGACCATTGCTTGCTATTCTGAAAACTTTGCTTTCATTTTTAAATCTTGTGCAATATATTTTTACTTGCGTTTTTAAATTTTGTTTTCACACTTGTTATTTTTTTATCCGTGACTGCAATACTTTTGGCGGGAAAATGATCCCATACTGCACAACTGAGCTGTGTTTAGCAGACTGTGTGCGTCAGCGCTGCTGAGCGGCAGAGACGAGGACTGTTTGACACTTTTTTCCACTAAAACTTTGATGCGCATCGTCTTTTAATTTTAAGTTTAATACGGGAACATAACAAAAGATGTGATCGCAAAACAATTGCATGCACATTTTTAAGTCATAACATGTAAATTTATATAGTCGCCAGTGGCGACCTCAGCAAAAACATCACTCGCAAATGAATATTTTTGGTCGCAAATGCGACCGTTTTACTCGCAGTCTGGAGCCCTGATACATATACATAACCTGTGCCTTTGTATGAATTTCTTTACAAAACTTTCATTGTAACTTTTTTTTTTTAGTGGATGTTTTGTTAGGAAACCCAGTCAACAAGTGTGCACGCACGTGGTTGGTGATCTGTGTGTTTCCCATGAGCTATTGGCTCCTGTGATGTTTTCACTTTCCTTTTCCTGTAAATCAAAGCTCATCCTATTAGTCAGCTTGTAGCCGGAGATCAAGGTCGTTTCAGCGGGTGAGAGCAGCGCGGGGTGAGGAGGAACTCCATGGGTGTGTTCATGAGCACATACAAACACACAGTGCTTTACACTGGATCATTAAACTGCCTCTGTGTGTGTGTGTGTGTTTAGAGCACCTGACAGTGACAGACTGCACTGATAACCTGAGTGTGTTTGTTTTCCTATTTGTGCGTGTTCGGACCTGTTTGCTCAACTATGTCTTAGACTCAACATTTTTCTATCAAATTTTGCAAGTATTTGGACTCTGAGCAGGAAAAACACAAATGCTGAACATTCCAGAGAAAGATTTGAGAGAGACTTTTGATCTGAGCAGAACTGAACACTAATATCACTTATTGTACAACACTGATGTGTCATTGCTGCTTGCATGAGCAATAACAGAAATAAGATACATGCACATAACACTAGAGATGTGCAAAGCTACATATCTTTGAGGTCAACTTTTCGGCTGACTGGACTGGTCTTCAGAAAGCCCAGCATAATTTTTTTGTTCACCAATTGGACACATTTTTAGGGAGGCATTTTTGTAAAGTGCATCATTGCATCAAAAACAGGTTAGTTTTCAAGTAGCATATTTTGCTGCCTTTTTTTTTTCATGTATTTTGTCATCCTGCAGCAAAGTGTGTGTGTGTGTGTGTACACATACATACATACATACATACATACATACATACATACATACATACACGCATTCAAACAACACTGTTCAAAAGTTTGGGATCAGTGGGATTTGGTATGTGTTTTTTTTCAAATAAGTATTTTCTGCTCATTAAGGATGCATTAATTTGAGCAAAAATACAGAAAAAAATTATTAATATTAATTAATATTTTGCAGTTTAAAATGATGGTTTTCTCTTTTAGTATACTTTAAAATATAATTTATTTTTGTGATGCGAGGCTGGATTCTCAGCATCATTACCTCAGTCTTCAATGTCACATGATCTTTCAGAAATCATTCTAATATGCTGATTTATTATTAATGTTGAAACAGTTTTTGCCACTTTATATATTTTTTGGGAACCTGTGACACTTCGTTCAGGATTCTTTTATGCATAAAAGGTTTGGGGTCAGTATTTTTTTTTTTTAATTTTTTTATTTTTTTTCAGCAAGGATGTTAAATTGATAAAAAGGGAGGGTAAAGACTTATATTGTTACAAAAGATTTCTATTTTTAGCAGACTTCTGTTTTTGACATTTAATTCGTTCCCCATCCAACCTCACTGATGCTCATGTGTTGAGTGGTTAAGTTTAGTGAACAGTTGTCATCACTACATTTTGACATTGGCTGATTTCTGATCTGTTTTCTTGCAGATTGTGTGTCTCGTGAGCTGTGACTGAGTTGTGAGACCCGTCGCGGTGAGGAGAGCTGGCGGAGCTGTAGCCGAGACTAAATCAAAGCACATCTGCTGAGAAAATGGTGAGTCTGGGGCGAGTTAAAGTGTGTCACAGTGCAATAACTTGCTTTTTCTTTTGATCTGGGTTAGAAATATGACATTTTAGAGCTGTTTTTGTGAGATTCAGGCAACTTTTTATCATTTACTGTGCTTTTGCTGACTGAGGGTCACCTGAGGATAACCAACGGTTTATTTGGTTAGATACATTTTGTGTTCTTCAAATCTAATAATCTACCCTGAGTGTACGGCGTGTGTTCAGCGCTGTGGTCTCTTTGGCTCAGTGCATGCTAAAGAAATGCCCTCCGGCTGGAAGAGCAAGCCAAGATGACATCTATCACCTTTATGAAACAATCCTTTCATTATTGGCAGATCAGAGACTGATGCGTGTCTGTCTTTAGATCGCATGTTCATGCTTCATGTGTTTGTCTTGACCCAGTGTTATTAACCGTCATGATGGTTTGCATTCCGCTCTCTTCCTGTTTTTCACTTTCTGCTCTTCCAGAGTGGACTTTCCCAATAAACCTACCTTGCAGGGGTGAACAGATGTTGGGAAGATCTTTGATGTTTGCATGTATATGTCTGAAGAAAGCTCGGGGAATGCTGATGCCTCTTAAACGCTGATGGATACATTGACTTTTTGCTGCAAAATTCCAGTTTGAGGTTAATTATCTGACCTGTTGAGCAAAGGTTATTAGAGTCTCTGGGGCCGACTTTTTACTGCAGCTCCCCAAATGTTTAGGGTTAATGAACAATCGTCTCTAACTAAGCAGTGTCAGCATTAGAGGAATCTAGACCATGTTTGGCTGTAGTTTGTTTTGAGATAATCAGAGATTCTGCAGGTCTTAAAAAGTCACCCATTTACAATTAAAGGCCTTAAGCAGAGGAGCAGAAAGTCTTAAATTCATAGTCGTGGCATTACATGTTGCATGTACTGAAAAAAAAGAATATCTTGCTCAGTATGTTTTCTAGCACAAATATATAAACCTCCTTAAATCAAGATGCATTTACTTGAGCAGCAGAATGACATCAGATAAGAAGTCTTGTTTTCTGATAAATTGATCTAAATGAAGTGAGTTTATGATGAGAGCAAGAACAAATCTGTCAGTGGGGTATGAAAACTTTTCTTTTGAATTACACTGGTTTTTTGAGACCATTGGCAGACATTAGTTTTTGTTTTAATCATAAACTCATTTCATTTTGATCAGTTTATCAGAAGGTATCGTTAACTAAAACTAAAACCATAAAAAATTGTCACATGGAATAAAATTAACATCAACTAAAACAATATAAATTACAAAAATGTAATTTTTTTTCATTACAACTTGTTGCCAAGGCACCGTTTCTCATTTATGTTTAGCTTAACTTGAAGTACTAAAATAACTAAAACTAAAGCAAATAAATAAATTTAATAAAAACTATATAAACATATAAAAAAAGAAAAACCTAACAAAAATGACAATTACTAAAACTTCAATTAATATTAATGTGAAAACAGATAGAAATATTATCGAAAAGTAAACACAAAATATATTTCAAAATATTAGCAAAAAGTATAATTGTATACATGTGATACTAAAATAACACTAGTGCATTTATTTATAAAAATAGAAATGTCAAAACTAAATGTCTAAAACTTTAAAATTGAAGGTTGATTCATGTGATCAGAATTATTTTATAGTCTGTTTTAGTACCAGTTTTTCCTGATAAAACACAGTAACAACAGTTCTGTCTTGTAGTTAGTGCATGTTTTCTGTGCTGCTGATTTGAGCTTCATTCACACACACTGAGTGTGAGAGCAGCGGAGTGTGAAGCCGTGGGTTTTCCATGATGATGTGTCGCTCTGAGCGAATGAACGCGTCCCTCGACACTCATTAAACACTTAGCGCTCTCCGTAAACAAAGCACAGCCTGTGCCTCGTCGTCCTCAGGACCGTTCGTAAACCTCGTAACCTGGGTCAGTTCTGCACTGAGGCCCGTCCAACAGCTGATCAGAAACTCTTCCCAGAAACCATCTTATCTCATTTACACTAAACCAGAATACAAACTTTTCCTGATACAGGAATTTCTGCCGGTCCTTGAGTCTTAAATTTGCTCATACTAAGTCTTAAATAGTGTAACAACAGTCTTTATTTTTTAAGAGGTCTTGAATGTAAGGATGGAAAAATAGTCAATGTGGTACAGATTTTTGGACAAGTTTCAAAAGGCTGTGATTCATTTAAATACACGTGAGCTCTGCACATTTCAAAGTCAAAACATGGCGCTGTTGCACATTTAACAGTTTGCAATTAGTGAATATTGTGCATTTATGATGCACCTTTGATGGATTGATGTTTATGTTTTTTTTATATTATAATATGTTGCAGATGGTTGTAAGATGCATATTTTATGTCTCATGTTTTAAAGCATGATTTCATGAGCAGCTCAAATTTTGAATTGGTATTTTGGTTCCTATATTTCTCTCATCTTTTGAATGAGCAGCTGGAAATAGTAGAGCATAACTATTTCAAACTAAGAGTCCCGGTGTATTTCTTTTATTATACTTTTTTTGATTGTTATTGTTATATTCTGTAGTGGCATATGTGTGCAGAAAAAGGTCTTTAAAGTCTTACATTAGTTTTCAGAAGCGCTGTGATAAGTAATTGGTGTGTGATTGGATGGGAACTGATGGCCAGTGTTCTGGACGAGTGGACGCAGTCAATGCTTCTCACTGGCCCGTTGCGGCCGCGGCTCATATTGTGTAGCGTCTTTATTTGTCTGCGGAGCAAAGTGGCTGGAAAATGTTCCTGTAAAGATGTTCTGAATGTGATCATTTGGGCTGTTTTTCTTATTGGTTGTTCTCTTGAGACTCCATTTGGTAAAGCAACTTCTGTTTTTGTTGTAAAAGCATTTCTACAGTCTCCTGAGGGTTTTCTGTTGAGGAAATTGATTGTAGAAATTGTGGTTTGCATGTTTCCATTCTTATCCATTCAGAATCTGAGTTGATATGTGACCCTGGACCACAAAACCAGTCATAAGGGTCAATTTTTTTAAATTCACCTGGAAGCTGAATAAATACGTTTTCAATTGATGTATGGTTTGTTATTATAGGACAATATTTGGCCGAGATACAACTATTTGAAAATCTGGAATCTGAGGGTGCAAAAAAAAATCAAAATATTGAGAAAATCGCCTTTAAAGTTGTTCAAATGAAGTTCTTAGCAATGCATATTATTAATCAAGAATTAAGTTTTGATATATTTACGGTAGGAAATTTACAAAATATCGTCATGGAACATGATCTTTATTTAATATCCTAATGATTTCTGCCATAAAAGAAAAATGTATAATTTTGACCCATACAATGTATTGCTATTGCTACAGATATACCCGTGCTACTTATATGACTGCTTTTGTGCTCCAGGGTCTCACATAATAATCAGTATTGTGGCATTTTTGACTCCTTTCAGTGTGAGTTTGAATTGTATTGGCCGTGACACACAGGAAGTTAAATAGTAATTGGAATTGGAATGACAGGAAGATGATTTTATTGACTAGACAATGTACTGCTAGGCCAACACAATTACCAAAGTTGTTCTGTTTTCTGTCTTGTAAACCTGGTCATCTTTTTTGGTTCATTTTTTGGACTTTAAAGAGATATATATATATATATATATATAAATATTAATTAAAACTATAACAGTAATAATAATAATATTATTTATATTTATATATATATATATATTTATATATATATTTATATTTATATTTATATTTATATTTATATTTATATATATATATATATATATATATATAAATAATAATATTATTATTATTATTACTGTTATAGTTTTAATTAATATTTTGAATTAGCTTTTTTATATTTTCATTTAAATTTAAATTGTATTGTAGGTTTTAATACATTTTTTGTATTTTTAATTCATTTTTTAAAAATATTTATTTATAATTTTATTTAATTTAATTTACAGGATTGTTTCACAGCATCTTAAATTAATTTCATTTCAATTAAGCTGATTATTAAAATTTAAATTAATAAATTTTAGTATTTAGTGTTCAGTATCTTCTGTTCTGTTGTGACATCTTATTGGTAATTCATATATAAAAATAAAATGTATTGTTAGCAACTACACTTACAGCAGTAATATGAATTTTGTATAATTTTTTTTTTATTAATTCTACGTATTTGAAATTGATATTTGAATTATAATTCTGCATCTTTTTCCAAAGTCATTTCAAGTTCAGTTCAGATTTGGAAAAAGCCCTTCTTCAGTTTAGTTCAGTTCAGTTGTGAGAGGTGAGTTCTCCAGCAGGTGTGTCTGTGTGTCTCTACATTCACTCACACACACCCAGAAAACAATCAACTTACACAGTCTGTTCCTGTTTCGTTCTCTTTCACTCACAGATGACAATGAGGATCTTTTTACCTTGTTTTTGTCTGTGAATAATGGGCCGTGTGAAGGTGGGGCCGGACACGTCCCGCATGATGTCAGGCTCTGAGCTCACCTGTATCCATCCTTCATAAAAACACCTGCGGGTTCAGTTTCAGTGCTAACATATGGGCTGAGCTGTTTTATGTCTCAAGGAGCTTCAGGCAAACACTTGAAGACTCGGTTACAGTGAAATCAGTACATTTATATCTACATGAAACGTTCGTTAAATAGCCAACAGTGAAAGTTTCCAAGAAAGTATTGCAAGAGGTATATATTTACTATTTCTTTATAAAAACTTTTTTTTTAAATATTTTTCGATTTTTTTTTTAATATTTTCTATATTTGTTTACATTTTGTATAATTAAAATGTTCTTTAATTTCTTAATATAAAATTTATATAAAACATAAATTCTATAAATTAAATGAATTATTTTATGAATTTGTTTTATATAAGTTTTTATATATGCAAATATAAATGTTATGTTGATGTTATGTTTGTTTTTTATTGTTTACATTTGTTTATATATAGAATAGAAATTTCTCTACATATAGTTGTTTGTTTCTCTCTTTCTGCTCACGTAGAGTCATTAAGTACAGTAATGATCTGGTGCTTGTCGTCTTAATTTATCGTTATGTATTACCCAGTGTTAGACATGACTCAGTGTTTAATGTTGTATATTGATGAACGGTTATGACAGTGGTTGTTTACTGTAGACTAATGTGTTCTGATGGCTCATGTAGTTAAACCGAGTGAGTTGTTTGTGGTGGTGTTGTAGGTTTTCCTTCTTTATGACCTTGTGTTGCATTTGTGTGACGTGCACAGCTGGTTTCAGGGTAGCGACGTGTATGTGTGTGTGAGGTGTGTGTTGTGCTGAAGGGGTAGTTAGTCTGTAGCAGGGTGTCCTCCTTTCCTAAAAATAGGTGTCTTGAGTCACAAGGCCACGTCTGCAGTGAATCACAGTCCATCAGCTCCAGCAGTGTTCTCTATGAACGCAGCACATGTGTAAACACACACTTCTAAAGGTGCAACTACAATTTCCAAAATTAAATGTCTGTCTATCTATACACACATGCAATTGAAAATATTTAATAGTAATATTAAATTTATAAAATTTAGCATAATATATTATAATTATTATATTATAAATGATTATATATATTATGTAAATGAAAATGTTTAATTGATAAAAGACTGTGTACACTTGACATTGTATTAAAGAGGTCATGAATTGATAAATCAAAATTGCCTTGATCTTTTGACGTATAAGGGGTCATTTGGGGGTCATACTAAAAAAAAAAAAAACATCCTGTAAGATTCAGAACTCAAAACATTCTTGTTAATCTAAAAACATTATATTGAAGGCAAGCTGCTAAAATGACAGCTTTTGTAACGTGTCACTTATGACGTCATAGTGCGATGAAAGCCCGCCTCTGCAGAATCAGGTTAACGCCCACTTCCACATCACTGCCTCTATAGCCCCGCCCACTGATCTGTGCATGTAGTAGGTAAATAAAGAGAGAGGCGAACACAGGTTTACTCAGAAATCAAACGATAAAGATGACTCCGAGGATAACAAGACGCTGTGCAGGGCCAAGTTATGGAAAAACAGTCTTTGCATTGCCTTCCTTCCTTGCCTTGGATGAACTTAATTTTTAATAAGTTCCAGATCGCGTCAGTAAGAACCTGGTCATTTGTTCGCTTAATTTTACAGACCTGTTTTTAAACAAGACACAATTCGACACAGGATTTTCAGAAAGATTGAAACTAAAAGACGATGCTGTGCCGACTATTGGATTCGACAGCAATGTCTCGACACACAAGTGTGAGTAACTGTTTCTATCATGTCTCACTATTGCTTTGTCTGTTATTACAGATCGCTTGATATTTACTGAGTATTTATTCATTCACAGCCAATCATAGCAGTGGACGATTACTTTACAAGTCTAAATCTTATGTATAAATCTTGTTAACTATGTGCATATTTATATGCCCTCTAGAAGATTGTGTTGTGCAAGTGAACGTCACTTTATTGTTCATCACAAAGAGACACAAAATCACTTTCACAGACTTTTACATGAACTGTTCCCTCCTGAATGACCTGCCCAACTCTTCCATCTTTATTTGACCCTCTAACTCTAGCACTCTCTATTCTAATTCTATTCTTTAAAAAAAATACTAACACTAGCTTTTCTAATGTTTTTGTTTTCTTTTTATTTATTATACAATTAACAAAAGCAAAAAAGGCCTCTAACACTAGCTTGCTCTATTCTTTTTCTATTCTATCTGTTTTCTTTTTATTATATAATTAAAAAAACAAAACAAACCTTGCTACATGTACTGCGTTAGGCTAACCGAGACTTGTTATAGCACTTGCATATTATTGCTCTTTTATTAGTTTTGATTGCTTCTATTGTCCTCATTTGTAAGTCACTTTGGGTAAAAGCATCTGTTAAATGACTAAATGTAAATGTAACATTATAAAAGAGAAGAGAGCAAGACCTCAGAGAATAGTATGAAATAAAGGCAGTTCATGACCCCTTTAAATTTAAATATTTGTATTTGATTTATGAAAGATTTTATTTATATAATATATGATATTTAATTTCTAAAAGATAGTGTATAGTTTTAAAATTACATTAAATGTGTATTTTTTATTTTATTTTTATGTTGAAAATGTATGTTTTATTTAAATAATGCATTTATTTTAAAAATTTATATTTTATTTTACATGTTGCACAGTTAGATACTAGGGGTGGCACGGTACATGTATTCGTCCCGAACCGTCACGGCACAGGCATCTCGGTTCGGTGCATGAGGTCTTACGAATACAGGCAATTCACCCCCAATCCAGAAGGGGGCGCTCGTAGTACTGCAACGCTGTTTGATAACCGCCAGCAGAAGAACAGTGAATGCCAACGGTGACAGAGGCGGCCGCGCTGATGTTTGGCTCACTGTATTTTATTTTGATAAAGTACCAACTGGCTGTCAAGTTAGCAATGCTGGAACTGATGTGTTTTGTGCGTGCGCGTGCGCGATCACTTCAACTGTTTCCTTATACCAGCAGAATCAACTTTAATCACTTATTGTCTTATTAATAATCACTGAATAAAGGTCTGCTTTTATTTGTGTACACTCACAATGAAAACAAAACAGATTTTATATATATATATAACATGTAATATGTAGTATTTTCACATCTAGATGGATTTTTTTTTAATTTGCACTACTGTCTGTTCAAAATAAATGAAAAGAAACCGAGCATAGTAGATTTCTTTTTTTTCCCTGTTGTACCGAAATCGTATCGAACCGTGACCCCCAAACCGAGGTACGTACCGAACCGTGACATCTGTGTACCGTGCCACCTCTATTAGATACTGATGGTGCATCTGTATTTTGGCCGTGTATGAGGAGAGAGAGAGAGAGTCATGACTTTAGATAAAGAGCTTAAATCATTCATTGTCATGTGCTGGTGCTCTTCCTCTCTGTCTGTCACGACTCACGACAGGAGAGCTTCCCCGTGTTCAGGAGACGGTCACACTAATGTCTCGGCCTTCACCTTCACGTTCTGTCAGATAGAAATGCAGTGGCCGTGTCTGGACAGGGCTCTGTGTGATCGACAGGACTGTTTTTGACATGCATACGTGAAACCCCTTCCAGAACCAGTTCAACTCTGTGACCTGAGTTTAGAAAATAAATGTTGTAGACTAGGAAGCATTTCTTATATTTATGAATTAATACAATATTCATAAGAAGATTTTTTGCTTTAATATTTAAATTAAAGAAAGGGGGGAAAGGAAAAAAGACATGAAAAATATATATTTTTTTGTATTTTTTTTTAAATAACTTTATTTTATATAGCACCTTTTAAAGCAAGATTTCTTAAGATAAAAACAGAGAACAATAAGAGAATAAAATTAAAGTAAAATCAAGTCTTATCCTAAAATATATATAAAAATATAAAAAAGGTTGTGTAGAACAATTGAGCTGACCTGAGTTTTGCTTTACGTGTTTCTTATTTAGTTCATATTCCCAAGATAACTTTTGTTGAACAAACGTTTGTTTTTTTTTAAATAAAAATAACTTTATTTTGTTTTACATTGAGCAAGCTTCTCAATAAAAATCAACTAAAAGCTGTCCTTAAAATGTAAATATAAATATCTCAAATATATTTGAACTCTGTGACCTCAGTTCAGAAAATAAAGAGAATTCTGAAACAAAACGAATAAAAAAATCAAGTAAAAGATAACTTAAAAATGTATGTCATGTTTAGAAGTTTAAAAGTGGGAAATTGGTTTAAAATGTACCCTTTTGCTGATTTTAAGATGGAACAATGGTAGAAAAACAACTTATGCTTTTTCCATGTGGTTGAAAGTGTGAATTTAAACTTTTATTCAGTATGTGAAGACATGAAATGTTGTGCATGCTGGGAATGACGTCACAGTGGGGTATAGCGGCACATCGTGGCACGTTCTTCACGCTCAGAGCACTGTGGAGTCTCTCCTAGAGACGGACGGTGAGGTACAGCACGTCCTTTAGTGCAGACAGCGATGCATGCTGGGAAACTGCAGAGCGAGTGTCTCTCAGCGGGTTACAATGGAGCCGGGGAGGGGGGGAGGAAGGGAGGGAGGAGATGCTGAAGAATGCTGTGTCACTGGAGCCGCTGCAGATCCCCTCTCTCTCTCTCTCTCTCTCTCTCTCTCTCTCTCTCTCTCCATCTCTCGCTCTGTGTGTCAGTGTCTCTCGCCCGTCGTGACTGAAGCGTGCTGATGCGTCCCCCCCCCCACTGCAGCCATGCAGCATCGCAGCGCTTCAGCAGACAGAACTCACAGCAAGAAAACATTAACCTGATGAGGAGCACGTGATTTAATATATATATCTAATGCATTTTTAAATTTGATGCATTGAGAAAATAATCAAATAATTGAATTGAGGAAATAATCTAATACCCATTTTTAAATAAAACATGAATATTAAAAAATATAAATTGTTTTAAAATGTAAATAGCTGTAGGTCAAGGTCATGTGTTCGATTCCTGATTAAACTGATTAAAATATATACATTATAGTCAAAGGATAAAAGTGGCTGCCAAATGCATAAATGTAAATATAAAATGTAACAATATAATACGATAAAATATTTGATGAATTACATAAAATATAAGTGTTCATAAAAATTACATACATAAATATTAGTACAAAATTTTATGTAGCAAATAAATAATATAAATACATGCATTATTTGTATGTATGTGTGTGTGTGTATATATATATATATATATATATATATATATATATATATATATATATATATATATATATATATATATATATATATATATATATATATATTAGTTTTTAAAGTTTTAGTAATTTTGTTGTTGTTTTTTTGTTTTAAATTTTCTAGTTTTGTAGTTTTATACATTATTTTGAGTTTGTTTTTATTTTAATATATTTCTTGTTTTTATTTTAGTTAAATATTTTATTTAATATATTAAGACGTATGTGTGCATGGAATGAGTCAGTCCTGTTTTAGTATCATTAAGATACTATTCCAGTTTTTATTAATATTTTGCATCAGATTTTGTTTTTATATTGTTTTCATTTAAATTTTTATTTAGAGTTTTAGTTATTTTGTTGCTTTTTGTCCTTTTTAATAGGCTACACAATTTTTATTTCAGTTTTAGTTTTATTTATTTTAGTACATCATGGTAAACCAAATTAAAATAAGAAATGTTGCTTTGGCAAATAGCTGAAATATGTCTTGTTTTTCTTTTTCTTTTTTCAGTTAACATTTATTTTGTTTGATTATGGTTTGCATTTTAGCTAACTATAATAACCCTGTTCTTCATTGTGGCTCGTTCATCGTTATGTGCAGCTGGTGATCCTGATGCAGTAGTTGTCTCTGGTCTGGGTGTTTCTGTGCTCATGGACGCAGTTATATGTGCAGCACTGGCGTCTTGCTGAGGTTGCAGGCTGGCACACATAAGATCTCGGTGAAGGGTGAGCGCAGGAATAACGAGAGAGAGAGAGAGAGAGAGAGCGTGCACGTGAGAGGATGCAGTGCACGAGGGTGGAGCTTAGCATCAGGCAATACCCCGTCTAATGCTCTCTCTCTCTCCATCTCTCCATCTCTGTGCGCTGACGCTGGTGAACCTGTCTGTCCTGTCCCGCTTTCTCTAGACACTCCGTCTTTGTTCTGGAATATTCGGAGTGACAGGAAGAGCAGGGAATTGTGCGTTGAATCGGTGTGTGTGTGTGTGTGAGGAGGTGAAACACACACTGGTCTCGGCCGAGGGAAGGATGGTTTTGCCGGCTGGTTTTGCGGCGGTTCTCATCCGAGTGCGTGTCTCCCGGGCAACCGCGCCATGAGCTGGACCAACCGCGCCTCCTGCTCAATGCTCAACTGCTTCGTAAGTGTGTGTGTGTGAGAACGCTGCAGCTGTGGGTTAAGTAATTGACGCCATGTGACCATACAGATGTGTGTGTGTGTGAATTACAGAAGTGTTGTTTCTACAGAGAAAGCGAGAGTGAGGAGAGTGATGGTGTTTGTCATAAAGACAGCAGCAGCGGTGCTCAGACGCTCGACCGGGAATATATGACGGCAGGAGAGAAGTTCAGAAGAGTGTCAGATTAGGAATATTTTGAGGTCTTTAGGTTTTATTTTTTTATGGATCGTCTCTATTCTGAAAGTTTGAAATCTTTGCATGAAGATGACAAAAAGTCGTTGTTATTATTTAGTATTATATTATTTTATATTATATTATAAATTATATTATAGTGCAATATGAATTATAATAATAATTTACAGTTATTATGTAGCATATGCAAAATAATAATACAAACAGTAAACAATAAAAACTAAAATATTTTATAATAATATTATAGTGGTATAATAAGCTCATTATTATTGTTATTATAGTAGAATGATATTTTGGTTAATAATAATAATTCTAATAAATATATGGAAAATATTGTATAATTGTTACAATCATTATTATGTTACATTGTAATAGTATGGAATTATGCTCAATAATTACAATAACAATAATAATAATAATAATAATAATTATTATTATTATTATTATTATATAGCTTAAGATACAAAATAATAATAAAAATAAGGATACTAATATAGTATCAATTGTCTATAATAATAGTATAATATGCATACAATTATGATATTTTATTATTATTGATAATAGTAATAATATTATTATTACTACTGTGGCATAATATTTTACCTATTAATATGTAATAAGCGTGCTAAAGAAAATGTGGTGATATTTTTATAATCATTATTATTTATGTTGTTATATTAGTAAAATATTGTTGTTAATAATAATAAAGTATAATAAAATATTATATTATTGTTATTTATTATGTAGTATAATAATGGCAACAGTGTTATTAATAATAATAATAATAATGGGATATTGTATTGTATTAGTTTTAGTTTTTTCCCCATATTTCTGTTGTTCTCGGTGTCTCTGTTGTTGTGATTGGGTGTTGGAGAGCACATGGCTGTAGTGTAGCGTGGGGATGTAAGGTGGATGTGAACGGCAGTCTCAGCTGCTCACTCAGCACTTCTGATGGTAATGAGGATGTGTTTAGCACAGACGTGCTTGGATGAGTGATTGGTGTTTAGCAAGTGAATCTTAAGTTACATGCGGTGGCTATGCTTGAGCATTTCCTGAGCATCAACCCGGTGAAGGAACCGCAATATAAAAGCGTCTTCACGAGACTAATGATGAGCATATAGACAACAGAGAGAGAATTACATTCAGTGCTGTTATTTCAAACATGCGCTCATTCATGGCTGTATTTAATTCATGCAAAATTACGTCTTTATTGGGACAGGATGCAAGTAAATCGTTATATCGGTCAATCTCTAATGGACTGATTAAAAAAAAAAAAATCAGCCTTTTTTATGCAAGGCTTCCTTAAGAGCAATTAGTTGACAAACCAATAAAAAAAAGTTATTCTAGATTTTGAAAGTATGTATTTCTATGTAAAACTGTATTTCTAGGTACGGTTTATTTATATTTGAGAGTGTCGACAAAGCGGGATGTGTCCCAAACTGTTGTTTGGCCCAAAACAATTAATTATCTGGAATATGTAAAAATAGGTACTTCCACATAGGTATTTAGTAAATAAAGTTTCTATTTTATAAACTATTATAAAATCTATAAAAATAACAAACAACTATCAAAGTAATGTGTTGGGTTTTTAATACGTGAAGCATTTCATGTGTTGAATTTCCAGAAAAAATAACAATTATAAAATATTGTACTGTTATAAAATAAATATAAAAATAGCATAACTATAAAAAATAACATGCGTGATGGACATTTAGCATATAAAGCATTTACAAAGTTTTATTTGTCCCATTTCCAGCAACAATAACTACTTTAATAATATAAATAACTATAAAAATAATATAAATAACTATAAAAATAACACATGGTGGATTTTTTGTATGTAAAGCATTTCATTTGTCAAATTTCCAGCAAAAATAACTATTTTATAGTTATAAAACAACTAAAAAAATAATATAAATAACTATACATATACCACATTTGTTTGGTTCTTAGTATGTAAAACATTGTACATTTTCCAGTAAATGTAATTAGACAATTATATTTAATGAACTAAAACTGTTATATGTATTTGGTATTTGTTGAATTATAAAATTCTATCCTAAAATGGCTATAAAAATAACATTAATATAAATATAAGATGCTATGAGATTTACAGTTGCTGAATCACTCATGCGTGATGTAAGATATTTGTCATCTCTCATACACGTGTTTGTATTTGCTCCTGCTTCTCAGTGAGAGCAGTGAAAGGCTCTTATTGAATGAAGAATGATTTTTCCGTGCGGTGACGTGATCTCGGTGTCTGATGAAGCAGTAATATGAGCTCTGTGTTGTTGATGTGTGTGTTTTGCATGCTGGAGTTATATGTGGAGAGCTCTGTGTGTCGTGAGTGTGTGCGAGCGCACAGCTGTGACGTCTCATCGCTCTCTCGCCGCGGCCGCTGATAGAGAGTCGTGATGAACACACCTGCAGTCTGAAAGCGTTTCCTCAGCGTTAGGTCAAAGAAATCATTTCGATGTCGCTCACAGGTTATCTCTCATGCATAACTCTCAACTAGAGCACAGTCATAATTAACAATGTAAACTCATCAATTGTACATACTGTGTTTAGTGAGTTAATAAACAACAGAGACTTCTGTGGAAATTACGGAACGTGTTTTTTTTTTTTATATATATGCAAGGTTTATACACATTTGTTTATTTATTTAGTCATTTAGCAGACACTTTTATCCAAAGCGACTTACAAATGAGGACAATAGAAGCAGTCAAAACCAACAAAAGAGCAATGATATGCAAGTGCTATGACAAGTCTTGGTTAGCCTAACGCAGTACACGTAGCAGGGTTTTTTTTTTTTTTAAGAAAACAAGTAGATAAAATATAAAGAAAGCTAGTGTTAGTTTTTCAAGAAAAGCTATAGCAGTTACAGAATAAATATGCAATTGCTAGAGTGTGTGTTGTTTTTTTAAATAAAAAGAAGACAGATAAAACAGAATTAGAATAGAGAGTGCTAGAGTTAGAGGGTCAAATAAAGATGGAAGTGATTCTTGAAGATGGTTAAGGACTCAGCTGCTGGGATTGAGTTGGGCAGGTCATTCAGGAGGGAACAGTTCATGTAAAAGTCTGTGAAAGTGATTTTGTGTCTCTTTGGGATGAACAAAGCGTCGTTCACTTGCAGAACACAAGCTTCTAGAGGCTCATAGGTCTGAAGTACTGAATTTAGGTAAACGGGTGCAGAGCCAGAGGTGGTAGGCAAACATTAATGCCTTGAATTTTATGCGAGCAGCTATTGGTAGCCAGTGCAAATTGATGAACAGAGTTGATAAATTGATTAAAACGGATAGTGAGTGTAAGCCAACTGGTCAAGAATCTTCTTTGATAATGGGGAGAGATCAACTTGGTAAAGCCCAGAAATCTGATGCTTCCCTGACGCGTTGTCTTGAAGCTGCGGAGGGAAAAGTGGAAGGAGATGGTGCTGATGGGGTACAATATTTTTGGGATAGAGGCATTTTGATGCGTTCTTTTCAGCTCATTAAAGATTAATCTTGCTGCGGCATTTTGGATTAATTGTAGAGAGCATTGCAATAGTCAAGTCTGGACAGAACAAGAGCTTGAACAAGGAGTTGTGTTGCATGTTCTGAGAGAATACTTTATTAATTTATACAATATTTATTTATTTTTTAGTTAGGGTTCTGGTTAAAGTGCTGGAATATAGGAGATCAGTATGGCTATAAGTTAAAGTACTAAAATAAGTAAAACTAATAAGATATAAAATATAATAAAAAAAACATAAAAGATACAAGTATAAAATATAATAAAAGACAAAGCATGCAACAAAATTACTACAATTTAACTTCTATTAAAATGAAAACCATAAAAATCATATATTACTCAAATATTGCTGTTATATATATATATATATATATATATATTAGTGCTGTCAAACGATTAATCGCATCCAAAATATAAGTTTTTTGTTTATGTAATATATGGGTGTGTACTGTATATTTATGTATATATAAATAAATACACGCACACAAAGTATATATTTTGAAAATATTTACATGTATGTATTTATATTTATATAATTTATATTATATATAAATATATGTAATATACAAATATAAATTTTTTCTTAAATATATACATGCGTGTGTGTGTTTATTTATATATACATAATAAATATACACAGAACGCACACATATATTACATAAACAAAAACTTCTATTTTGGATGTGATTAATCATTTGACAGCACTAATATATATATATATATATATATATATATAGAGAGAGAGAGAGAGAGAGCGCTATAGTAAAATGACACCAAGTAAAGCAATAAGGTCAAGAAAAATGTATGTATTCACCTTTTTTTTCTATGTTTAGGTAGTGTTGTTGGCACACAAAGTGGACATCAATATAATAAAAGATGCTTTGTAAACGATTAAATAGATTTAATAATCACAGTAAATATTTCTTCCAGCATGTAATATAGTTGATTAGTCTAATGCAGGCTGATGAAGGGAACTGAAGGAACTAAACTGATGTGCTTTGATGGGTTTGTGAATATATCATGTATTGTTGAAGGATGCTGCAGGATCTCCTGAGGAGCGGTGATGAAGGGTGTCGTAGGTTCGGCCCGTCTGTGGATGCGTGTGATGCTGAGATCTCGTGCGGATCGTGTTTGATTTGTGATGAGCTGATCTTCATCATGATGCACGAGCGCTCCACATACGGCCGTGTTTCACCCGTGTTCTCGTCAGCGCTGGGCTCTGGTGATCTTTTCAAATATTCCTGCTCCTGAAATATTCAGTAGCAGTGAGAGGGAGAGAGACTCCCATCCCACTGAAGCACTTGTTCTTCATCTCTCTTCCTCCTCGTGCATCTGTTCTCCTCTCTGAGCTTTCATAGATTGTTTCTCGGCTGATTTAGACTGCTGTATTTACCGATGCATTAATTTTGCCAAGCAAAAGTTTTATAAACTACTACATATGTTTGAATAAATCGTCAATTTTTATTACAGACGCAGTTTAAATGTTCATATTTCAACAACAAATTGGAGAAACATAATTATATTATTAAAAAGTTGATATGAAGACTGCCTTATGTGCGATTTAAATGTTCATATACAAGTTACAACTCAACTTTTATTTGAGTGTTGATTTATTAAATACAAATGATTAATTAATTGATTTATAAAAAAAGCTTAATTTTTGGTTTTGGTGTTCAGCTAAATGAAAACTTAAATTTACATTTAAAAAAATGCTGTAGCCATAATAAAATTAAAGTGCCCCTATTATGGATTATTGAAAATGATCTGTCATGCAGTGTGTAACAGCTCTAAGTGAATGAAAACATCCTGCAAAGTTTTAAATCTGAAAGTGCACCGTGTATAAAGTTATTGTCTCTCAAAAGAAAGAGTCGACTCTGAATCATTGAAACGAGTTGTTTTTAAAACGAATCCCAAGCCGTTTCATGTTGACTTCAACTTGAAACATTAGCATATTGCCGCCCACTTGTTGGTCTTTTTGTGTTGGTCTGAATGAAAATGCTAATTCATTCTTTGCCTACAAAACCACCACTGGCTCATTCAGTACTTCAGATCTATGAGCCTCTAGAAGCTTGTGTTCTGCAAGTGAACGTTGCTTTATTGTTCATCACAAAGAGGCACAAAATCACTTTCACAGACTTTTACATTAACTGTTCCTCCTGAATGACCTGCCCAACTCAATCCAGCAGCTGAGTCCTTAACCATCTTCAAGAATCTCTTCCATCTTTATTTGACCCTCTAACTCTAGCACTCTCTATTCTAATTCTATTTTATCTATCTGTCTTCTTTGTATTTGTTAGTCTTCTTTGTATCTATCTGACCCTCTAACACTAGCTTTCTTTTTTTTATTCTATCTACTTGTTTTCTTTATTAAAAAAAATCACTACGTGTACTGCGTTAGGCTAACCGAGACTTGTCACAGCACTTGCATGTTGTTGCTCTTTTGTTGGTTTTGATTGCTTCTATTGTCCTCATTTGTAAGTCTCTTTGGATAAAACCATCTGCTAAATAACTACATGTTAATGTAAAGCAGCACTACGCTCAAACACTGCTTTATCAGGCATTACAGGAGAGATGAGATGAAAATGAGACAATCGACCAATCACCACAGATTAGCGTCACACAAAGGAGGGGTTTGGAAATCGTTGAGCAAATCATTTGGGAGTCGTTGAGCAAATAAGGTAAAAATAAATGCATATTATAAGACAATGAAAGTGTTTTTTGACCTTGCATGCATGTCAACCTGTTGCTGGGGACTCCCAAAACCAAAATATGAACCTTTTATAACCCATAATAGGGGCACTTTAATAAATAAATTAATTCCCTGAAAAAAATTATTAAATAAATAAATATGGGTTTTTACCCTATTTGTTGGTCACACATCTTAGTATTCTTTACTTAGGGATAATATTTATAATAATAATAATAATAATAATAAATTAGTAATTTTATATATAATAAATATGGAATAGTGCTTAAATGCATGGAATTTTTTTTCCCCCTGAGGCGGTTGGGTAAATTTTTGCAAAAGTATATATTTGTGTTTTGCAGACATAATTGGTAATTGCAAACCTGTCTATTTTAATTGCTCAACCTCAATATAAATACTGTATATTTCCAAAGCTTCTCATTTATTTTGATGATTGTTTTGTTGAATACTGTAGCTACATTTCTTGTTGTGCTGCCTGTTGCACCCATTATGGATCTTTTTGTTCTTCCCATCCCATCTGAAGAAAATGAAACTATTGAAATTAATCAAATCAATCAAATCTGACAGGCATCCCCAGCATATGCTCTCCTGACTTGAGTTTGCACTGTTCAATAATCTTTTAACCCAGACGAAAAAATATTTTTTTTCTCCTTTTTTGTGTGTATGAATATGAAGAGTAAACCGGAGACGGAATTCCTGCGGTATCCATGGAAACGAGATGAATGCGAGTCTGGATGTGTTTTAATCTGAATAATCTCTAGTCAATCTAACTCATGCGCTTCCCGCTGGATTACAGTAGATGATGATTGTTTTAATAAATTAAACCAATAGCTGTCCCGTCCCAAAAGCTCTTTGAATGATTTAATTCATGTTCCTGTCCTCCTGTCCTGTACCTGTAGCACAAATAGAGATCTAGAGCTGGAGAGTATATGATGGGATATGACAGAAAATAACCAAGTGACAGAAAGCACCAGTCGTGTTTTAGTATTATTTATATACTATTGTAGTTTTCTTAATATTTTGAATTGGCTTTTATTTTTATAATTTCCCAAATTATATTTATTTTCATCATTCACACTTTTTAATTTATTTATTTGCTTTTGTATTTATTTTATATACATTTCTAATTAGTTTTGTTTATTAAAAGTTTTTTAGTCTAATATTTATATTTTATTTCAGTCTCATTTCATTTACCTTTTTTTGTTCTGCTTATTTGCTTTTGTGATTTTTAATTTTTTCTATAGAGTTTTATTTTTATTTTAGTTTTAGTCTTATGTGCTTTTGCATTTTTATTGTTTTATATACATTGCTGATTTAATGTTTTTTTTTTTCATGTAATATTTATTTATTGTTTAGGCTTTATTTAAATTACTGAAAATTATATTTTTGTTGTTGTTTTACTTATGTGCTTTTGTCATTTTTTTCTATAAAGCTTTATTTTATTTTTATTTTCTGTAGTCATTTTCTTGTGTGCTTTGGTCATTTTTATTATTTATATATATATATATATATACACACAGGTGCTGGTCATATAATTAGAATATCATCAAAAAGTTGATTTATTTCACTAATTCCATTCAAAAAGTGAAACTTGTATAATGTATACATTCATTCCACACAGACTGATATATTTCAAGTGTTTATTTCTTTTAATTTTGATGATTATAACTGACAACTAATGAAAACCCCAAATTCAGTATCTCAGAAAATTAGAATATTACTTAAGACCAATACAAAGAAAGGATTTTTAGAAATCTTGGCCAACTGAAAAGTATGAGCATGTACAGCACTCAGTACTTAGTTGGGGCTCCTTTTGCCTGAATTACTGCAGCAATGCGGCGTGGCATGGAGTCGATCAGTCTGTGGCACTGCTCAGGTGTTATGAGAGCCCAGGTTGCTCTGATAGTGGCCTTCAGCTCTTCTGCATTGTTGGGTCTGGCATATCGCATCTTCCTCTTCACAATACCCCATAGATTTTCTATGGGGTTAAGGTCAGGCGAGTTTGCTGGCCAATTAAGAACAGGGATACCATGGTCCTTAAACCAGGTACTGGTAGCTTTGGCAGTGTGGGCAGGTGCCAAGTCCTGTTGGAAAATGAAATCTGCATCTCCATAAAGTTGGGCAGCAGCAGGAAGCATGAAGTGCTCTAAAACTTCCTGGTATACGGCTGTGTTGACCTTGGACCTCAGAAAACACAGTGGACCAACACCAGCAGATGACATGGCACCCCAAACCATCACTGACTGTGGAAACTTTACACTGGACCTCAAGCAACGTGGATTCTGTGCCTCTCCTCTCTTCCTCCAGACTCTGGGACCCTGATTTCCAAAGGAAAAGCAAAATTTACATTCATCAGAAAACATAACTTTGGACCACTCAGCAGCAGTCCAGGCGAGACGCTTCTGACGCTGTCTGTTGTTCAAGAGTGGCTTGACACAAGGAATGCGACAGCTGAAACCCATGTCTTGCATACGTCTGTGCGTATTGGTTCTTGAAGCACTGACTCCAGCTGCAGTCCACTCTTTGTGAATCTCCCCCACATTTTTGAATGGGTTTTGTTTCACAATCCTCTCCAGGGTGCGGTTATCCCTATTGCTTGTACACTTTTTTCTACCACATCTTTTCCTTCCCTTCGCCTCTCTATTAATGTGCTTGGACACAGAGCTCTGTGAACAGCCAGCCTCTTTTGCAATGACCTTTTGTGTCTTGCCCTCCTTGTGCAAGGTGTCAATGGTCGTCTTTTGGACAACTGTCAAGTCAGCAGTCTTCCCCATGATTGTGTAGCCTACAGAACTAGACTGAGAGACCATTTAAAGGCCTTTGCAGGTGTTTTGAGTTAATTAGCTGATTAGAGTGTGGCACCAGGTGTCTTCAATATTGAACCTTTTCACAATATTCTAATTTTCTGAGATACTGAATTTGGGGTTTTCATTAGTTGTCACTTATAATCATCAAAATGAAAAGAAATAAACACTTGAAATATATCAGTCTGTGTGGAATGAATGTATACATTATACAAGTTTCACTTTTTGAATGGAATTAGTGAAATAAATCAACTTTTTGATGATATTCTAATTATATGACCAGCACCTGTGTATATATATAATTTTTTTTATTATTTCTTTCATCTAGTATTTATTATATTCCAGCTTTATTTCAATTAGCAAAGTATATGTTCTAATTATGTTTTTTATTTTTGTATTTTTTTTCTATTTTAATAATTTTGTATGCTTTTGTCATTTCTGTTGTTTTTCTATATAGATTTTTTTTAAGTTTCTAGTTTAGTAATAGTACATAAACTTATTAGTCAAATATTTCTCATGGTTTGTTTAAAAAGGAAGCCGTTGTGGGTGAATTTGATGCTGGCAGCGTTACTGTGGAGCGTGTTGTTAATGCATTAGCGAGTGCAGACTCAGTGCTTGGTCTTGTGTTACTCTATTTCGAGCGTGTGCTGTTCTCTCACCGGCGACAAACAGATGAGGTAAAGCGCGGGATAGAGGGAGGGAATCGAGCGTGACGAGGCAAAAACCTCTGCGTCCTCAATCACCGTGTTCCCAGAGACTCAAAGCCTGCGACAGGACATTTTTCGTGCCGCTGTCTCGAAGTGACAAGATAATTGGTCTGAGGGTCAGCTGACCTCAGCTGAAGATTCATTAAGCATCTTTTGACACGAGAACATTGTGTTTCCTGTAAACTACCCAAAGGTGACGCCTTGCAGCAGGGATGGGCTCTGAGAGATGCTCTTCTGACGCGTCTTCAGCTGCTTTTTTGTGCCTAAAATGTACTTTATGGATGTAGGTGAACATTTCTAGCTACACGGACATGCTTTTACTTTTTCCATTAGAATGGAATTCATAATCTTTTTTTTTTACTGACTACTGTCAATATATATTCATAAATAAAATAAGAAATAAGAAAATATAAATTAAATACATGTCAAATAAATTCAAATATCTACAATATATGTCTTCTGACAAGTTTTTAGCCTGTTTTTTTGTGTATAAAATGTACTATATGCATATAGGTAAATGCTTCGTGCTTCAAAATCTTGATTTCACATGTTTTGCTTTTCATTACAGTGTACTTCATAATTTAGCCTAATTTTTTAATTAACTGCTGTTCATTTATATGTTATTAAATAAAATAAATTCAATTATCTGAAAATAAATAAATGTTTTTTAGCATGTTTTTGTGCCTAAAATGTACTTTATGCGTATAACATTTTTTATAAAGTACTTATTAAATTATTAATTTAAAATGAATTGCTAAATTAAATTATTAAATTAATTTAATAACTTAATTACATGTTAAGTACTGCTAATATATATTAATACATCAAATAAAAAAGAAATAATTTAAATTCCCTGAAAAAAAATAAAAATAAAATAAATAAACTTGGGTTTTTAGTGTATTTTGTCACATTTTTCATTTTTTTTATCAGTATTTATATACTACTACTACTAATTATTTATAAGATTTTAATCATCTTAATTTAAAAACTCTAAGAATAAGATGTTATTTTTATATTTTTGATTTTTATTTTAATTTAAGTTTAATTTATGTGTATTTTGTGTTTGTCATTTATTTTATTCTGTTTTTCCCGTTTTTTTAGCTTTAATTTATTTTTATTTCAGTTTCATTTTAAGTAATTTTAGTACTTAAACCTAAACTTACTTATTTTAGTTACTTGCCAAAGAAATATTTCTGATTGTTAGAAAAGGTTTCTAAATCTAATATTTATATATTTTTCCTGTTTGTTTTCAGTTTCCAAAAAATAATTTTAATATTTTAATTTTCATGAACAAAAACACTGGTTTGCCCTGCATTCTTGGAATGCATTGATTGAACGTTTGTTTTGTGTTGTTAGAACGTTTCTAGCCTCACTGTTTCTACTTTTGTCGTCACTTTTCGTATGTTTGGGTGGTTCTTGCGTCTTGGCCTCGTTCCTGTCCTATTTCTGTCCTGTAACTTGCTCAAGGAGTCATTGGTGCGTCTGTGTGCCGTTTGAAGATCTCTGTGTCACTCGGAGCTTTTTATAGCGCGTCTGCAGCCGATCCTCGTTAGGAGAGTAAAATCTCCCTCGTTAACGTCTCCGTCTTTACCCAGCTAGAATGCAAACGCAGCAGAAGCATCCATCGGCGGATTGAAAGAGCACTGATATACGTTGAGGATGGAGATTGAAAACTCAAGCCCATCAGAAAGATTGATCTTAAATCTCTCTCTCCCTTCATTTCTACTCTGTAATTTATTGCTCTTGTCTTGTGTCTATATGTAATATTGCGATTTCCATTGTATTATTAATATTACCAATAACAACAATGACAATTAGTTATAGTTATTATATAATTATTAGTTGATGCATTAATTACAGACTAATATTGAGCAATATTTATTACAGTATTTTTTTTTTAATGTATGTAACCTTAGTTACATATTAATACAAACTGTTCGTTGTTAGTTCATGTCAGCTCAGGTCCATTAATTAATATTAAAACATACAACTTTTGATTTTAATTTAATTAATACATTTAATTATATGCCGTAATAAATGCTTTAGCGCCATATTTTTGTCAGTTCATGTTAAATAATGTAAATAGATCCTTAATATTAAAATTAGGGGTGGCACGATTCGTGGAAAAAAACTGAACCGTACGGTTCTTCACACACGGTTCGGCACGCGCTAGGACCGCGGTTCAATTTAAATCTGACAACACATCTGTAATATGGTTTGTTATAAATGACGCGTAAAAAAAACAGGGTTCGGCTAATGTATGCTTCTGTTGATGGATGCGCATTCTGGCTTCCCAGTACATTACAACAACAGAGATGAAGAAAAAAAAAAAAAACGTGGACAAACATTCACTCTTGTTCAATGCGAGTGCCGTATGCTGGAATATGAGCATTTATTCCGTCATCACCCGGGTGCTGATAGCGCGCGCGCACAGGTGAGACCTGAACAGCACACGTTAATATCTGTGTTTAAACTAAACTCATGTAAGCTTTGCCAGTTTAAACCTTTAAGAGCCAGAGGATGCGAGCTCGCACGCACAGTGAGAAGATTTGTGCGTGCGCTCATCAGAAGCATGCAAACCCGCGCCTCAGAACGTGCGCAAATATTAAGCTCTCTCTGATGTATTGTGTTTGAATGGACAAATTCACATAAAAAAATTCTGGCAGAATGCCCGTCTTGGTAAATATCCTAGCAGACATAGCCGGCTGAACGTACTGGATCAGTGCATTCTCTTAAAGTGACAGCACTTTCTTAATATTAATCAAACAACAACAACAAAGAAATCACTCACTGCTCTTGATTGAATCGCTTTTGTAACTTTAATAAAGATTAATCTTTAATTTATACAGTCAAATATGCAATGCTGTTTTACATTTGATTACTTTATTCAATTTTTGAACCTAAAAACTAATGCTATAGACCTACCTAAAAAAAACTGAAAATCACTGTTTATTTTATTTTTATTTGTGCTGTTGCTTGTAGTTAGATAAATTATTCTTATTTTCTTTATTTTTATTTGACAGTATAGTTTTTCCCTAAACATACCGAACCATTCCACCCCTAGTTAAAATGTTACCAAATTTTATTGTATTTTTTTTTATCACAGTCATAATATTTATCAGAAAAATCACAATTAGATTTTTTTTTTTTTTCATACATTGTGCGATTAGTGCATGTTAGATTTCCTTTATTCCAAGTTTTTTTTACACCAGTCATGCACTTTGTATGCACACACTCAACACTGGTCTGTGTAGACCTCACATTGGTTCCAGGATACTTGAGTTGGATGTTGATGTGGTCGTCCTGAGTACTGTATACTGTGATTAGACTGTGAAGGGCATTTCTAAGGGCTGATCGTGGCCTCGTTGCGTGCCGACTTCAGTCCTCCGAGAGTCTCTGCTGGCTCCACGCCTCAGAGACACGGAAACAATGGCTCTCCATTCATCTGCTTAATGGAGAAAGTGCTGTATCATTTACATGAGCGGCTGAAGAGTGAGGAGTTTTCTTCAGCTAAATCAAGAGCTCTGTAGACATTCGTCTCTATTAACTGACAGAAGTTTTGCTCTCTCCTCCAGTCAAATACACACTTAGGCTTTATTTCAAAATCTAGTGCACTATGTAGGCAGCAATTTCAGACATCAGAGATTAGAGATTGATTGATTTTTAATTTTTTTTAAGGACCGGTACAGATATGGATGATTTGTTTTGTTTTTTTATGTTCCCGATAGCTATATGCAGAATCAATATTTATTTATTGTTTTATTTCTTTCTTCCATTTCTGCTGGAGTGTTTAGTATAGATTGACCGATACTGATATATTTTTTATTTTATTTTTTTAATAACCAATACAGATTATTTGCATGTTTGTGACTAATAACCGATATGCAGAGTCAATATTTATTCATTTTATCTCCTGTTTCTGCTGGAGTGTTTAGTAGAGATTGACCGATAGAGATTTTTAATAACCAATACAGATTATTTGCATGCTTATCTGCCCAATAATTGATATACAGAATCAGCATTTAATGATCATATTATTTCTATTTGCTGTTTCTGCTGGAGTGTTTGGTATAAATTGACCAATATTGTTTTTTTTATATATATAACTGCCACAGATTATTTGCATGTTTATGTGCCCGATAACCGATATGCATAACTAATATTTATTTGTTTAACATCTATCTGCTGTTTCTGCTGGAGTGTTTAGTAAAGATTGACCAATGTCGTTTTTTTTATAACCCATACAATACAGATAGTTTGCATGTTTATATGCCCGATAACCGATATGCAGAGCCGATATTTATTTATTTGTTTTACATCTATCTGCTGTTTCTCCTGGAGTGTTTCGTATAGATTAACCGATATTGAATTTTTATAACCGATACCGATTATATATGTTTATGTGGCCGCTAACTGATATTCGGAATCAATATTATTTTTTTTTACTTCTGTTTTTGATACAATGATGTTGTTTTATTTAGGCCTATAACACTTTTGTCATTACTGTAATTTCTCTTTCATTTGAAATTTCAGTCGTCTTAAAAACAAAAAGATGTTGAAAACTAGTATGAAAGATCATGTTAAATTTAATTTTCATATTACAACAATGAAAACATTGCATCTTTTTATTTACATAAACAGCAGCAACATTCATATTTTTTAAAGTTGTGAAATTTACTCGTAAGTGTTTACCAGCAATTTCTGTTTGTTTTAATTCTACACAAAATTCAGTGCACATATTTGGTTTGATTCACTTTAAAGTTATACCTTAATATGCGATTATTGTTTTGCTAACACTAAATGTAATATTTATGGTATTTTGACTGAAATTGTTTTACCTGCAGTTCTGAGAGAAACTAGTCCAAGATTCTTTTTTGACTGACCGCTCATGTTTAACTCATTCAATTGTTTAATAAACAAGCCATTGGTTTGCTAATGATGATATATCGCACAGATTTAGCAGGCGGAGGGTTTACAGTGTCACCACTAATTAGCTTTGGACACTCGTGCAAACCGCACTTTGATTCCATGCAAACAGAGAGCAATGATTTAGGGCATTTTTCTGATGTAGCAGATAAACAACATATAAATCAAGTCTTTATTTATTTATTTAGGTTATAATTTGATAGATGTTCCTCTGTTTTTCAGCCATTCAGCAGTTTTCATTGCATGTCCTGTTAGTCGGATGCAGGACGGCTCTGGATTTCCTGCCTCACTGGAGGCACATTTTCTGTGTTGTCTCAATTTTTGCAGGAACGCACAGATGAAATCTGCATATCAAACCATTCGCCAGCAGTTCTGCTTCTCTTTCAGCCTTTTTACTCTTCTGTCGCTCTCTTCACTCGTTGTGTCCAAACATAACCTGCCCGTAAATAGTAGAGAGAGATCAGACATGAACTGAAAAACATCTCTAAAGATTTTTTTCTAACTTTTTGAGTTATGATAATTATAGACGTAAACGCAAACAGAAATAATATAAGCTGACTCATGATGGTTCAGTAAATGGCAGTGGGCGTCTCTCTCTGATCTCACATGAGCGTCATGACCTCTGTGTCTTCATGAGAACTACCAAAGCCTGCTGCTATAGCAACAGGCCACACTCTGCCCCATGGAATTGTGGGAGTGAACCCATGGGCATTCTGGGAGTGTGGCATGTCTTAATACAGCTGTGTGAGCAGAGAGTTCAGCAGGATATTTATTTATCACATATATCTGTTCTATTAATACAGATAATGTTGCATTCAATGTCATATGAATATGTAATTTGTCATTCAGTTTCATCTTTTATCATTAGTCATTTTTCCTCTTTTTTTTTCTTCTTCAGTTTCATTAATATTGCATGTCTCTATTTTCTTTATAACCAACACAAGCACACATTTTGACTGAATTACTTCAAAAAAAAAAAAAAGCATATCTTATTAAATATGCATAAACATATCACTGTTTTTGTGTTAATGTCAACAGTTTAGGGGTTGATCATTGTTAGGAAGACTGTTTTTTTACTATACAGAATTGTATTATGTTTTATTTAATGTAATTTTTGGTTATTATTATTTATTAAAATATTGTTTATATATTTATATTATTATTATTATATTTTTAAAATAATTTTGTTTTAATTTTTTAGTGAAACATTGTAATAAAACATGCAAAGCTTTGTTCAAAGCTTGCCTTTAAATAATACTTCACTTTTAAATACTCTACACTTTTTTTATTAAATGATAAATTTCACCATAGAATCACAATGACATGAGATTTTCAAAAAGTTTACAAGCAATATGAAACATGAATATGAGCATTAACTAGTCATTATTAGCAAAGTATCACTTCAGGAAAATGAAAAAGAGGCTGACCTCTGGCTTGTTTACCTGGCAAAGATGATATAAAATCATGATGCAGTTTAAATATTTATAGATTGTTATTGTGTAGCATTCTGAAGCTTGAAGTTGTGTTAAATCATGATTTGTGCTGTAGTTTGTCCTCTGAAGAGCTGCACATGTGACTGTCTTCCTCTCTCATCACTCACATGTCCTGCTGTCATGACCGGTGTTGGTGTCTGTTGTCACTTTGTTCATCTGTGACGGACACACATGCTGAAACACGGCCCTCCGTCTGCGCAGACGCCTGATGACAGGACGGTTTATTTGAAATAAATAAATACTTTATTCAGCAAGAACGCATTAAATTGATCAAAAGTGACATTTATAATGTTAAGAAATATTTATATTTCAAATAAATCAGAATCAGAAAGAGCTTTATTGCCAAGTGTGTTTGCATACACAAGAAACAAGGAGTGCTGTTCTATTGAAATTTCTATTCATCTGTGAATCCTGACAAATAAAATGTATTAACATTTCCATAAAAATATTAACTGTTTTCAACATTGATAATAATCAGAAATGTTTCTTGAGCAGCAAATCAGCATATTCGAATGATTTCTGAAGATCATGTGACACTGAAGACTGGAGTAATGATGCTGAAAATACAGCTGAGCATCAAAGAAATCAATTATATTTTAACATTTATTTACATAAAAAAACAGTTATTTTAAATTGTAATAATATTTGACAGTTTTTACTGTATTTCTGATCAAATAAATGCAGCCTCGGTGAGCAAGAGACTTCTTTTAAAAACACTGTATTGTAGCGCCACAGTGTTTTTCTGTTTTACTCTAAAGCGATATTTAGATTGTTTTTGATGTACGAAAATATCATAAAATTCTGTTTATTTCAGCAGTTATGATGTTGCATATCAACTTATGTCAAATGTTCCCTGTCGATTTTCATAGTAAATTCAAGGATGTATCCGAATCAAATGTTAAAAGTTTAAGAATTGGTCACTAAAACAGTTGTGTGTGATGTTTACAGGCCTGATTGAACCTGTCTGGTCAGTCTCTCAGTTGTGTGTTTTGCAAACATCTGGTGTGTGTGTGTGTGTGATGGCACATCTGGCTCGTCTGCTATTGTGTCAGTCAGGTTAGAGACTCTTAGACACACACACACTCTCTCTGTCCATCTGTCTGTGGGCGCCGCCGGTCAACAGGAGTGTGACCGCGGGACAGTGTGTTTCTGGGTCATTTGCTCTTTGTCTCTTCCCTACTGGTTGCAATAATAATTTAGCAGCAAGGTACAAAATGATCAGACAGTAAAGCCTTTGAGTAATAGTGCTTCACTAATATAGTGTTAAAAACAATGTACTACTTAAGAATTTCACACAATTCAATGCAACTTGCTCATTTTTGGGTGAACAATCCCTTTTCAGACTCAGACCTGAACTTCAGTAAAGTGTTTTTATAATCATCGCTGGGGACTGAGTGTGAAAACAGTTCATGATTAAGCTTGATTATTAGTCTTAAAATCACTACATTCAAATATCAAGTCATATTCAGATAACTTTAGCTGGTTTCACATAGTCAGAACATTGAGGACATAGTAGGTAAAAATTATAAATTTGAGTTAAGTTTTTGACAGCATCTGTAATGTACAATGTAAAAATTTTAATTGGTACTTTTTTGACACCTGTTTTATACTTTTAAGTGTAATTATGAATATAGACTGGGTTAAATGGCTGTTTAATATATTTAAGGCATGTATGACATTATTTCAGTCTTTCCATGATTGACATGTTAAATGCATTTCTCTCCAGTTCAAACTAACTTAGTAACCTTTATATATATATATATATATATATATATATATATAAATACTATATATATATATATATATATATACGTGTGTATATATATATATATATATATATATATATATATATATATATATATATATATATATATATATATCCATTACTAAGTTTCACCTGGTATTTCCGCTGCTGTTTCCACAGAACCACCTGTTGTTGTGCACTCTGACCTTTGACCTTTTGAGCCGACCTCAAGGGTCGCTGTGGGTTTGGACACGTTTCAGAGTCGTGTCTGTTTTCTGAGTCTCTGTGTGTGCCAGCGACATACGAGATGTGCTGGAGAAGCAGACATGTTAAAACTAAAACCATTAAAAAAGCTACTTGAAATGAAATAAAATATGAAAAAACATATTTAAATTTTTATTTAACCTCATTTCTCTTTTTTTAGTTTAACTTGAAATACTAAAATATCTAAGACTAAATAAATTAAAACGAATAAGCAAATTCATTAAACTATATAGACATTTAAAAAAATATTATTTGTATTTTATAATTTTTTTTGTTATTTTAACATAAGGAGAAAAACAGACAATAAAATTCCTAAAATGTAGAGAAAATATAAAAATTAAATTTTATTTAAAATATTAAAAAATTATAATAGTATATAAATGCTAAAACAAATTCAAAATTTTAATTAGTAAAATGTTAAAATTTAGTATATATAGTAAAATGTTTAATGGACATGAGACATGTAATATATGATTTATTAAAATTGTTTATTTGATTTAAAATTAAAATATATATTTTATTTTATTTGTTAACAAAAAAAATGACAAACACAACAAAATTACTAAAACTTTAATTAAAATTAAAGTGAAAACAAAAAATATAAAAATAAAATTAATTTAAAATATTAATGAAAACTAAACTATAATAGTATATAAATGTATTTTAGTATATAAATACTAAAATAGTGTATAAATAGTATATTTTAGTAAATTAATACTAAAATAACTCTGGACCGCACCAGTCTCATGATGCTGCTCGTGGTCACTTTTGCCTAATATCCTAAATAAATGTTCTTGGTCTTATTGTGAATGTTATTCTGAAGTTTTTCATATCCTTGTATGAATGCGATGACTTTTTCCTTCTCAACACCTCGTCCAGCTGCTAACTGCTCGTATTCAGTCCACTGCGTGCCGCGGCTGCTGATGTCAAACTCCTTTGATTTGCTGCAGACTTTAACAAACCCTGTGTGGCAATTTCTGCCCCAACCGCTGCATGAAGAAATGGAAAGAGATGACGAAAGCTGTGTGTTCAGCTGTGGCCTGTGTGTGTGTGAGAGAGAGGGAGTTTTTCACAGATGTTCAGGGTTTTATCGTAATGTTTAACCTTCTGCTTTTCTCAATCATCAAACTGTGCCGAGTTCAGAGCGAGGTCTTCAGATGTTCTTCACTCTGGAATGTGACGTCTGAACCTCTCCCAGTTTCTTCTGAAAACATAGAACTCTTGTAGCATGCTGTAGAGTTTGCATTCGAGAGCTTTCTCTGTGTGGGACTGGCTCCTGCGTTCTCGTCCGTTGGTGTGGTTGATTTCTTACACTGGCGTCTGATGCCAGGAGAAGGTCTTTCACCTCGTTCTGTGATGTGAACGGCGGCTCAAGGTCCCTTCAGATCAATGTTTAATCCACTACGTGACGCCTGTGAACACGTAGTCCTGAGATCAGACGTTTCTGCCACACCGGAAACTGTCCTACCTTTCTATCTGAAAAATTGCAGTTTGATTTAATCATAGAGTTCTAGTGCATGTCAAAAACATCCAAGTGGATGCTGCACACTGGTGGTGGTTTAGGAGAGACCCCCTCATGATTGTAAAGCGCTTTGGGTGTACAGAAATAAACAAAGTGCTATATAATGCCTCAGTCATTCATTCAAGAACAGTCACTCTGTAAAGGCTCATAACTCACGGCAGACACTGATACACACTGAATACGGTACGTGTTGTTGATGTGTTCTCTGATGACAGTCGTTGTAGTGGTCTGTCGTCTCTTGCTAATTGTTTGTTTGTTTGTCAGTGACGAGTCTCTCTGACTGATTGTAGTTTGTGACTGGAGCAGAACCGTTACGTCACTGCTGGAAATGACAGCAGATGGGAGACACGTTTCCATCGTTCATCCGTGTGCATGAGGCGTGTTTACATGACATATAAATGAATAACATAATACATAACATAATGCAGAAATATTGGGTCAGATAACCACTTTTAACTAGATTTAATGCTTTTCAGCATTGATTGAATTGTAGATACTTTCATCTCACTTCGTCTGCCATTTTTTGATATTTTTGGAGCTTGTTGCAGTGCATAATTTTTATTTAGGATTTTAGCCGATGTTACTTATTGTCTTTCTACTTCAAAATTTCACATTTAATTAACAAAAATAATGTAAAAATTATAAAATAAAACAAATACAAAATAAATTTGAAAATAAATGAATATAAAATAAACTAAATACAAATTAATTTAGTTTTTTTCTTTGTTTTTTTTAGTGTTATATAATTTTAATTACATTTTATTAAATTGTGTTATTAAATACAATTTTTAAATAATATTTATTTTCTTTTTTTATTAATCTTGCTCTATAGAGGTTGTTGAATCAGTGACTTATTACAAATAGTAGTGTAAATGACTCATAACCTCCAAAAATATTTGAAATTTAATAGCAGTTTCTGAATATCAGTGTTATAAAAGCATGTTCACTCCAAAAATACTTAAATAAACGACTTCATTATACATCACTAATAACTAATGATTGTGATAATGAAAATAAGAAAAGCTGTAATGGTAATATCTGTCATGCTTTAGAATTTGGCCATAGCAAATTTGTTTACAGTTGCCAAGCAACAGAACATTCCAATGACAGGAAGTTCAGAATTCCGCAGACATGCGGTCAAAGGTCAAATTCAAATACGGCTTGTGAATTGGAACAGTTTGTTTTCTGAGGTTGATATGTAATAGCGTGTGTTTTGTGTGTGTGTTTTCAGGGTGAGGAGGGGCCGCCCAGCCTGGAGTACATTCAGGCCCGGGACCTGTTCCCCCAGAAAGAGCTGCTCAAAGAAGACGACGCTCTGCAGGTCAGTTTCATTCCTAATGTCCATGTCGTTCTCTGTGAAGAAAGTGGGTTAACACACACACACACACACACACACGGCTGTCCTCTGCGGTGAAATGTGTGTGCTGTACCGTGATGAGAAGAAAATCAAATGCGAGGTCTGAGGAGACGGTGGGTAACAGATGAGGAGGTGAAAAGAGTGAAATTCATCAAAAGCAGTGACACCAGAGACCAGACACGGGAACAAGAGCGCCAGAACTTGACATTGACTCTTACTCAGTGACTTTGCACAAACCTAGATGTAGCACTTACTGTCCATGTACTTCAGTTACTTTCTTAATATTTGTTCTTGCTCTTACTGTGATCAATTTATCAGTGCGTATTATAATAAGGTTTTTTGTTTGTCAGTGTAAAACTCACCGTAGAGCGTTGTGAAGAAATCAATCCCATCCCATAGACCCAGCAATGCAAAACACCCCAGCAACAGCATGTTGAATAACAAGCTCAAACGATAGTGGTGCGAATATTTTTTTTTGCTTTATTTTAGTATATATTTTATAAATTTTTTATTTTATTGTAATTTATTTTGTATCTGAATTGCTTTAGTTTTATATGCTTTTAATTACAATTTATAATTGTAATATATTCAAAGTTTATTTTTTATATAAAATATAATATAATTATAAATATAATTTATATATCTAGTGTAAAAATAAATGAAAATAAAAACTAAATCAAAACAAATACAAAAATATTAAAATGAAATAATATAAAATAGAAAACGAAACAATTGAAATATTTTATATATTTTTATTTTATTTTAATTTTATTATTTTTTTGTTAGTTTTTTTAGATAATTTCAATTTTATTATATTTAATTTGTTTTTATTATTAAATTATTATTATTATATTATTATATTTGTATTTTTTGTATTTGTTTTTATCTTGCTATATAGAGGTTGTCGAAATTACAAATATTTGTGAAAATGGCTAATATCTTCTCAAAATATGTTAGTTTTATTTTTTTATTTTTTTAAACTAATATCTTTGGACATATTGAAGCAGCTCCCAGATTGTCTGACACACTTTCTCTTCGTTGTTCTTGCTGGAGGGAATGGATTGTGCCGTCCTGGTTAATATCCTCAGACACACACACCATTTATGATTCACTGTATGTGCAGTATGACAGTTTCCAGCTCTTAATGTCTCCCCAGTGATTTATACATGAACCACAGACAGCTATAATACCTGCTTCATGAATATGCAGTATCTGTATTACAGGTCATTCATTTTACACTTTTGTAAAGATGAGTTTGTTTCTTCATCAGATTTGGAAAAATGTGTCATTCCATCACTTGCTCAGCAATGGATCCTCTGCAGTGAATGGGTGCCGTCAGAATGAGAGTCCAAACATCTGATAAAAACATCACAATAATCCACAAGTAATCCACACCACTCCAGTCCATCAGTTAACATCTTGAGAAGCCAAAAGCTGAGTGTTTGCAACAAACAAATCCATCATTAAACTTCAAACCTGCTCAAATATTACCCGTTCACTACAGAGGATCCATTGCTGACTAAGTGATGTAATGCTACATTTCTCCAAATCTGATGAAGAAACAAACTCTACATCTAGGATGGCCCGAGGATGAGTAGGTTTTCAGCACATTTTCATTTTGAGAGAGATTCCTTTAAAGAGGTTTCATTACTTGTCCTTAATAATCATATGCATGCACTGGGATGCAAATGCAAAGATGTGCACATAATTATTGAATGGCACAGTTTACCTTGTGTTATAACATGTTCATGCCTGTTTGATGAACAGTGCCATGAATCTGTGCTCATAAATTATGTATATTGCATTCTTCAGCTTGAGCAGATAGAGGAACATTGTCTTAGCTATCTTTGCCAAATAACACAAAATCCAGTCGTTGTTAATGCAAGCGTCCTCCTGCTCTGGGATTTGAGTCTGATTTTGAGTCCTACAGTCTTCCGTCTTTGTTTATTGTGTTTTGTGCGCTGTGGGTTTTACACGTCTTTGCGTGTGTCACGCTCGTGCTGCGTTGAGTTCTCTGTCAGGCTCTGTCTGTGAAGTTCAGCAGTAGGAGTCGTTCTCCCAGCGCTCACCCGATCCCTTTGAAGCCTCACTGCTTTCATGCCACGTTGAGTGTCACTTGGTTGGCATGCAGCTCCATGAAATATGGATGCGGTTTTCCATAGATCAGCATTACAGCCGCAGAATGCACCGGCACTCACACACACCATGATGTTGCATTTCTCTACACATTCTGCACTCTATAGTATTTTATTTCTCCCTGAAGTCTACTTATAATGCAAGTCAAGGATTCTTGCAGCAAAAAATCCCTTGTTAAGCTTTTCGTGACCATTTTATGCAATCTCTGATTTTGCTACTGTACCTTTAAGACTTCTGTATATAAATAACCTCTGAAAGAGAAAGTTGTTTCAGAGAGCAAGTTATTAATGAAAAGCAAACTTTTATTTAATTTGGAAAAACATGCACTTTTTGTTCATGATTTTATGTGCATTTACATCTTTACTTTCATATTTGTCTGTTTTTGACCATTTTCTCCCATCTCTCATTTTGTTACTGTACCTTTAAGACATCGGTATATAAATGACCTCTATTGTGATTGGTTAACCTTTGCTTACCTAATTTATTTATCAGGCCACTGAATATGTATTGAAATGTAAATATGGGTCAGCATATTGAGCTCATGGTTGTGATGTCATATTCATGCCAAGACTTTCTCTGAATTCTTTACATTTTTAGTTTTCGTTTTAATTTTAGTTTTACGTGTTTGCAATTTGTATCTTTTTTTACTTTTTTATTTCAGTATTAGTATATTTTTCTGTTTTCATTTTAATTATAGTTTAGGTTTTAGTAGTTTTATGTTTTTTTTATTATTACCTTTCAGTTTATTTTATTTCAGTTGTAGTATGTTTTGTCCGTTTTCATGTTAATTTTAGTTTAAGTTGTAGTGTTTTTGTTATAATTTTGGCTTTTTTTGTACATTTTTGTTCAGCTTTTAACTTCAGTTTTAGTAATTCAGTTTTAATTTTAAATTTAGCTTAAGTTTTAGTAATTTTATGTGGTTTTGAATTTTTTAGTATATTTTAGTATAGCGCTTTTTATTTTATTTTTTATTTATTAGTATTTTTGTAGTCTTTTTTTAAATTCAGTTTTTTTTTATCTAATATTTTTATTTTATTCTAGCTTTTTCAATTAACATTTTTTTTAACAGTTTCAGTTTTAGTTAATAACACTGGCAATTGCCCATAAATATCTCTTCAATACGAGCTGTTCTTGTGTGTATGTGAGCGGCTGGTTGTAAATCTGAGTGTAATGACTCCGTCTTGCTGTAGGTTCGCAGTAATTCGTGGAAGATGGATGTTGTATGACTCTCTATATATTCTCCAGGCTTGTCTGACATGCTGTTATCAGTCGCTGGGTCATTTATTATCTCACAGGTCGACACACAGAGAGTCTAAACCTCACTGCACGCATAATAATAACCTTAATAATAGACCACTAAGGCTTGATTTCAATCATAAGGGTTTGATGTTAAGTATTAATAAGCGTTATAGAGTTGCTGCACATGTAGAGCATCCCAAATCATTCACTTCTGAGGTTCATTTTGGAGAGGATGTTGTCTATGTAGGCTGTAGACTCTTTTGCTGTCTTTGTCAGGCTCTGTGTCAGTACCTGCGGTGCAGACGTGTGGAGAGACGGTAACAGTAGGAAGTTGATGAGTAAGATCTCATGTGGACGTGCTGCTTTTGGCCTCCACATTGAGACTGATTCATACAGCACTGAGAGTGAGACAGCCTCACCATCCCTAGATAGGAAGCAGTCAAAGGCAGACGGTACGAGCGTGAGGTTTGTGTATGACGGTGTGTGCTCTGGCTTTACGGCAGTGATAAAGACAACAAGAAATGCTGGTCACAAACCATTTTGCTTTTGTAATCTACTGTATATTTTGTGGGAAAATATTGAGCAGGAGATAAAGAGGGGCTGAAAAATAGAAGAAATTCATGATGTCAGCTGAAAAGTTACAACAATTTGGTAAAATTTTGAAAACTTCTTTTTTTTTGAATATTGTGCTATGAAGAATTATTTACAAGACCAGAAACATGTTAAAGTAAATAATCAATTTTGATTTTGTTGTTTTTGTTTTATGTACAACAAATATTGTATGTATTTATATATTGATTTTTAATTATTTTATTAATTTAAAATGTATTGTTTTTTAATAGTTAATTTAATATTATTTGTTTAATGTTAACTAATCAATCAATTAATTAATTATAGAATTAATATGAAATATATATATATAAAACAGGGTTATTTTAGCATCATTGATATACTATTAGTTTTTATTCGGCTTAATTTTAATCAGTTAAACTTTTTTTTTCTTAGGGTTTTTTCATATTTCTATATAGTTGTCATTCATTTTTATTTAGTTTTAGTTTGTTGTTTTAGTAGATCAAGATAAACTAAATGAAAATAAGAAATGTTGCCTTGACAACCAGCTGAAATAAAACAAGTTTAGGTTTTTTTTAGGTTTTTTTTCCATTAGTGTATTTCAGATAACAAAATTGTTTTATGGATTTAGTACACTATAATAATCCTGTTAACTTTTTTTTTTCATTGTGCCAGGCTGCTAAAGCAAACGCATTTCAATTCCATTTGGTGACAGAAATCACACGCTCTGAAAAAAGCTGGAAAGGCAAACGCTGCCTTGTTTACTCTGTAGTAAGAAGATCTTCAAGAACGGCCTGAACTGCTCCAGTGTTTGGAGTTTGAAGAGCATTCGTTTTCTGGTCTGTTTACAGAGAGTCAGTGAGTCAGGACAACCGCACAAACCGCTGGCACAGATGGCATTATGGGTGATGCAGAGCTACAGAAGAAACCGTTTCTCATAGTTCAGACTAAAAAAAGCTGAGAAACCACATTCAAACCACTACAGGCTAAAAGGGATGTAGTTATGTTGACTAAAAAACAACCTGACTGAGAAACTTGAGAATGAAAACGTTTGCATTTTAAAGTATATTGCAAAGAGAAATTTACATTTAGCAGACACTTTTATCCAAAGCGATTTACAATAGATAGAGCAATTCATCATAGAGCCAGCAGTATTTGCAGTGTGCAATGGCATGTTTATTGGAAAACTAGATTAGAGCTTATGATCATTATCGACATAAATTTTGTCGTGACTCAATATCATTTTATCGCCCAGCCCTACTTTCAGTCCTATAAATGTGTTCACACTCAGTTCAATGGCATGTTTTTGTGTTTTGGTCTGTCCAGGTCCCGTTCCCTGTCCTGCAGGGCGAGTGGGTGGAGTTCCTGGGCCGTGCGGACGATGCCATCATCGCCCTCTCCAACTACAGGCTTCACATCAAATTCAAAGACTCCATCATCAACGTAAGAGCACCAACAGCACAAGAAAGAGAAGAGGGAGAGAGTTCAGCTCCCTGAATTAAAGTCTAGACTCTGCTGTACCTCCTCTGATAGTCGTCCAGATGTTGTAGTCTTTGTGTTTCCCGCCGAGGGGCTCGTCTCCTCTCATCCCAGTGAAAGAGCCGATCTCTGGGCACGCTTTGATTTCTCTGATCTCAGCAGCCTTTGACCTCACGGCTCTGGGAGGTCTGAACACAGAGAGAGCTCATGTTGGCACACAGGCCTCTTTTTCTCTTTCTTTCCACCCACAGCCTCCCTGACATCAAGCACATAAACTGCTGCTGGCGTCCCAGTTGGGTGTTTAGTGAAGTTGATGTTTAGATTATTTTTAAATGTGGTTTGTGTAATTTAAATATAACATACTTTCTCCTGCACACACACACATACACACATACACATATATATATATATATATATATATTTACATTTTTTATATATTAGAGTATAGCTTATTTACATCTTATATAGCATCTTATTTATATATATATACATCATATTTAAACATAAGATATTTTAATAATTGTATATACATAAACACACACATACATACTATAATTTTTTATTTTTTTTGAGTAACTAGCATCATGAGTGATTCATTAATATCCAGTGTTGGGGAAAGTTACGTTTAAAAGTGATGCGTTACAATATTGCATAACTCCATGAAGAAGTAAATAATTGTGGTACTTGGTTACTTTTTATGAAAGTAATACATAGTTACTTTTGCGTTACTTTTTGTCACCTGGTCTGGGCTTGCTTATTTGTTTTTTTAATAACAAAAAAACCAAAAGTTATATTTTTGCCACCTATAAGGGCCTTTTCACACCAAAAGGGAAATGAATCCGTTTCAGGCTGAAGGACTTCTCTGCACTTACTCCTGATTTCTCTCAACACGGGGACGAGAGAGGTGTCAGTGAATAAACGGGAAAACAAAGTTACTTGTTTTACTTTTTTGAAAAGTAATTTAAAAGTAATGTGCTACTTTACTAGTTACTTAAAGTAATCTGATTATGTAACACGCGTTACTTGTAATCTATTAGCCCAGCACTGTTGATGTCCGTCAGCGTCACACTCCTTCAGTGTGCAGAGAAAAGCCTCTTATGTCATACGTGACCCCGTCTGCTCTCTCTACTATTTCTGTGTCACCTCTCTTCATGTCTGGAGTGCTGATCTTAAAGGAGAGGCTTTATTAGGGTTCTTAAGGGGGAACTTTGACCTGTTATTTATTTTTGATGTTTCTTTGTTAAATCGTCTGCTGATGGAAGCAGTCTTGACGTCACTGATTGCACTGATAATGAACAGTTTCTCCTGCGGTTCAAACGCCCGTCTGTCCTCGCTGTGAGTGTCCTGACTCACGTTCAGAGGAAATAAAATAAAAATTGAAACTGGAAATATAAAATAAACCCTAATTTAAAATATTAATAAATACTATAATAGTGTATAAAAAAAATAAGACTACTGTTCAAAGCTTTAAAAAACCAAAACCGAAAATATATAAAAATGGCTCATTTAAAATAATAAATACTGTAATGGTTTATAAATAATAACAAAAGGACACTAATGTTTCAATGCCTGTGTCTTTGACAAAATAAAATAAAACTGAAAATATAAAAATAAAAGCTCATTTTAAATATTCATAAATAACATAAAAAAATAACACTGATGTTCAGTGCATGTCACTTTGTGACAAAATTAAATTAATACAGAAAATTTGAAAAGCTACTTTAAATATTCATAAATACTATAATAGTGTATAAATGATACTAAAATAAAACTAGTTTGCAGTGCATGTCACTGTATGACAGTATTTGTTATTTTAACATAAATGAGCTTTATTCTGATCACACAGACATCCATGTTTTCCATTTTTTTATGTTTTTACAAACTGAGGGATGAGATGAAATGATTTTCTGTCATCATTATACTTACCAAACGTTCCTTCAGCCATGAGACTGGAATCTTAATGATGTTACCCAGAATCCCTTGCACTCGGCACCCTGTTAACCCAGATGCATTACAACATCACGTGACCCTGAGATTTAAGGCTCGTTTTTAACGATCCTGGATCTCTTTGCTCTGCTTCAGCAAAGATCTCTCTCTCTCTCTCTCTGTGTCTCTCTCTCTCTCTCTCTCTCTCTCTCTCTCTCTCTGTCTCTCTGTCTCTCTCTGTGTCTCTGTCTCTCTCTCTCTCTCTCTCTCTCTCTCTCTCTCTCTCTCTCTCTCTCTCTCTCTCTCTCTCTGTCTCTCTCTCTCTCCTCTCTCTCTCTCTCTCTCTCTCTCTCTCTCTCTCTGTCTCTCTCTCTCTCTCTATCTATCTTTGTGCATTTTTCATACCCTTCCATTTATATCCTCCTCTTTGTTTGCTCGTTTCGCTGAGTCACGTTTTCATCTCCCTCTTTTTTTTCCTCCCTCTTCCTCTTCCTCATCCCTGTGTCGGTGTTGTAGATGTATCCTGGTGTGGACAGTGAGATTTCTGTGAGTAATCTGCACCCTCACCTCTGACCTTTTGATCTCTTCATCCCTCCTTTTCATGTCTGTAATTTCCCCCGTTACTGTTTGTTTTGATGTTTCTCTCTGTTTCTCACATTGATGTAGTCTGATTACATTAATATTCAAGATATATTATATTTTATATTATATTATATTATATAGTATATATTGATATGATATATAAATAACAGGACAGACAGTGGTTAAAAAAAGCTTAACACTAACTATTGAGCATATTAATGCCTTTTGTATCAGTATATGAAAAATTATATTATATTATTAAATTACACTTTTATATTATGTAGAATATATTGATATATATTACGTAATTAATAGTGCAGACAGTATAAAAATAACTACCTAAGCATATTAATGCTTTTTATGTCCGTATATAAGGTTGTTATATATATATATATATATATATATATATATATATATATATATATATATATATATATATATATATATATATATATATATATAATATTATGTTTTATTTTAGATTACATTTTATTGTATGTTGATATATATTAAATAATTAACAGGACAGACGATGGTAAAATCACTTAGGACTTGAACTGTTGAGCCTATTAATGCCTTTTATGTCAGTATTTTAAAAAATATTATTATTTATACTATTAATATTTTATATATATTTTTTATGATATTTTATATATATTTATTATATTGATATATATTATATAATCAACAGGGCAGACCATGTTAAAATAACTTTAACTATTGAGAAGTAATGTCATTAATATCTTGCAGTAACACTATTTCAAAAGTCGGTTTGAATCAGTTTTTAATGGCATCTGTAAATGCTCTCAATGTTACATGCTTTATCCTGCAGTTTAAAACTCTTACATTGTTGCATGTTTTTCAGTTAGATGCTCGTGATTGGTTGATGCAGTCATATGATGAGGTCTTCTGCTCTCTGATTGGCTGATTGTGTGTGTGCAGGTTCCTCTGAGGCTGATTGAGGGCGTTGAGAGCAGAGATATGTTTCAGCTGCACATCATCTGCAAAGACTCCAAAGTAGTGAGGTAACACACACACACACACACTCTTACAATTACACTTTTATCACATCATCACCTTTGGGCCGTTTAGCTGAAGATTTTCTGTTAAATCAGATTCTTAATGTCAGACACACGGAAGACATACTGTTTTACACGCGCACACACACACACACACACACACACACGCACACGCACACGCGCACACACACACACACACACACCTCTACCTGGTCAGCGGGGTGAAGTAAGGGAATTGTAGATCTTTTTATTATTATACTGAAGTGTAATATTGGAGAATTTGTATTTTGAGTATTAATGAAAACTAAATACTCTTATTTAATTAATATTACATTGTCAGCCTATTTTATGTATAATACTTTTTAATTACTTTTAGATAATTATTCCTGTTATTTTGGTATTTTAATTAATGTTTTAACTTTCCAGTAAATATAATGAATCCATTTTAATTAACTCAAATTTAACTATTTTAACTTTTGCGTTTTTATCTCATACTCGCTGATTAAAAACGGTATCCTCTTAAAGTTATCCTTGTGATGAAATTGGGATTTTAGTTTTTATTATACCTATTTTTATATTTTTTTCTATAAGAAAATAAAATGTATGCATTTTAATTACTCATATTTTATTTAATATTTGAAAACTCTGAAATTGGGATTAATAATACCTTGTTTAATTAATATTATTTTCTTAATAAATAATTAATTTAATAATTACGTTTAGGTAATATATTTTATTTTATTGTTGTTATTATTATTATTTACTTTTGCTTTTCTATCTCAAGAACTTTATGAATTCAAGATGCATCGGTAACAGTTTTGGTATTGGACAATATTATGATTTTAAATGATCAATATCGATCCGATTAAGCTGATATTGTACACAGATCATAATAGGATTATTTAATTAAACGCTAACACTAAAATTTCCTTACCAGGTTTCAGAAGTACTGTATCTTTTCTACTGTACATTGTTGTTTTGTTGCCTGATGTCTTGTTTAAATCTCACATTGGTGTTAACATTATGGAAATAACATCTCGTTATCATATGGTTATCGTCGCGTTATCAAAAATAGTGAGTTGTTGTTGTTGACTACTTTATTTAATTTTATATTAGCACATATTTTTATAATCCTACTGCCCAAAATACCAGGGATTTTCCCAAAATAACCACTATATGGAGTCAAGATATATATTTTGTTGTTGATATGGACTACGCTGATGAGAGTGATGTAGTAATGTTCACTGTGAAGCTTACACTGCGATGTACCTGAGAGAAAACAGATTTGACCATCTCATTTACACCAGTAAGAAAAAGTGTTTTAAAACCTGTTTTGCAGAACGTCACAGTTATATATGACATGAGAATTAGGCCTGAAGTTAGGAAGAACATTTTAAGGAAAATATAATTATATTTTCATAATGCTTTTTTTCTTCTCAAACCTTGTCTGTGGTGTAAAAACACCCCTGGCCAAATGCCCCCAGAGGGCATCACTTCCCACTTTGATAATTACTGTAGTTATGTTCTGAACATCACATGCTTTCTTTTTACCTCAGATGTAATCTATCTAGGTGGCTGAATAAAAATATTTGGACTTTATATCTAAAATGTCCTCAACTTAGCACCAGCAAGCTTGTTAGCTAGACAGTTAGCATCAGCTAACAATATTTACTTATTCTCAGTATGGTTATGAATATCTGTCTACTCGGCTAGATGATCTAAACAATATAAAAATGTATACTGTTGATAAACAATATAAAAACAGATGTCACATAGGGCTAAATGCGTAGCATTTTAATAAAACTGCTAAAGATACAGCAGCGGGGAATATGAACGTGCATGAGTTATTTTATTTAATCTGTGTTATTTTAATGTTTCATTTTTTGACCTAAAACATAGAGACACTGACATTGATCTGTCTGCATTTAAGTATTTCAGTGGGCTTAAATAGATCACCCTTTACAGCAGATTTAGTTCACAAACAGCTGACAGTTTTGACCTAAATATGATTTTCAGTTACATTTACATTTATGCGTTTAGCAGACGCTTTTATCCAAAGCGACTTACATTGCATTCAAGTTACAGTTTTACATTTTATTAGCTCTTTATCAGTTACAATAATTAATCCTAAAATTCGACATTAGTAACTTACTTTTCGCAGCATCAGACGCGCGCGCGCTCACAAGAGACTCGCTCTAAACAGATCATTTGAATCAGTGAGTTTTCGACTCGAGAACAGCTGCAATCGGATCATTCCAATTCGTGAATGAATCGTTTGTTGCGATTTGCGAACCGATTTAACAGGTTCACTGAAAAGAATCAGTTTGTACATGAATCAGACACCGCTTCTGCGTCTCGGAGCACGTGATGTATTATAAGGAGTAACGATATGTTTTATGAAATGTAGTGAAGTAAAAAGTATGATCTTATGCTTTGGAATGTAGTGAAGTAAAAGTTACTCAAAATAAAACTACTCCAGTAAAGTACAGATACTTGAAAAATGTACTTAAGTACAGTAACGAAGAAGTTTTACTCTTTTGTTTTTTTTTACCAGCACTGGTTAATGCATTACCTATGAGAGCTTATTGTAAAGTATAATTGTTTTTCTCGGTTTTCTTTGTGCTTCACATGTTTCTGTGGCTTTTTCTGAATCCGATGCTATCCGTGTTGTTTTCTGACATCTGCTACATGCATGAATGTGAATGTTTTCTGCGTCAGGTGTCATTTCTCGACGTTCAAGCAGTGTGAGGAGTGGCTGAAGCGCTTGAACAGAGCCATAGCGCGTCCGGCCCGTCTGGAGGAGCTGTTCGCGCTGGCGTATCACGCCTGGTGTTTAGGAGGAAACATGGAAGATGAAGACCAGCACCTGCACCTGTGCAGACCAGGTACACTCACGCATGAGCAAGAGGGCATTTATGGCTCATGATGAGCCATGTCTGATATAGTGACAATATGGAGGGAAAACAGCTCATTTTTATTCAGAGACTCAAACTGAGCAAAAATATGCAATTGTGTGCAGATGCTGATATTTATATAGATGAAAGTGATGAAATTCTGATGCTTGTAAAGTAAATAAATGAGATCTTTATAACAGTACAGCAGATACTGACAAAATGATCTAAATATCAGTTGTCGCCAGTGTTAATTTCGTCAACGAAGACGACGACGAAAAATATTCGTTAACGAACCTTTTTTCTGTGACTAAGATACGTTGATGATTTTTATCTGATGATAAAAACTATGACGAAATTTATGCCACGTCTTCGTTAACAAGATGAGATGCTGGTAACTGCAGTTTGACTAAAAGTAATGAATAAAAGTTGACAAAAATGCAATGACTGTTCGTCGACTAAAACTATGAAAGACTCAAATGACTAAAATGTCACTAAGTCTATTAAGCATTTTTGTCTCAGGATAAAGACTAAGACTAAATCAAAAATGCTTGCCAAAATTAACACTGGTTGTCGCTGTCCAGTAATATGTCTTAGTAAGATGAGATTGAAATGATCCAAACATATAACACAATGCAATCCAATGCTGATTGAGCGATGAAGAAATAAACGCTCCTCAGAAGATGTGATGAAGATCATTCCTCCGCTGAGGAACAGTGAAAGTAAAGCTTCCTCAAAAGATCCTGATGATCAGATTTGAGACGCACTGATTTTTCTAAAAAAATGATTGATGGAGAATCAAGTAAAGCTGAGCTGCTTCAGTCCAGTAAGTGTTCATCTGGAAATATGACTACAGTTATTCTGACGTTTACTTGATAAAAATCAGTCAAGATTTGACAGCAGAAAGACACGAGAAGCACTAGCTGAAGCTGGACGTGTGTACAATTACACTAAAAGAGCTTTGACTGGATAAAAAACTATCAAAAATGAAACTATCAATCAGACGACAGAAGGCATGGAGTAGATTGTGTGCAACAGGTTTATTATACTGAGGATTTAGAATTTGGAGCTTATCAAATATGTGTTTGTGTCTCTCAGGTGATCACGTGCGGAACAGGATGGAGGTGGAGGTGAAGCGGATGGGATTCGACATGCAGAACGCCTGGAGAGTGTCTGATATCAACAACAACTACAAGTAAGAAAACCGTGTGATGATAGATGGATGGAAACAGACTTAAATTGATTTCATTAATATACTGAAACCTGTTGAACGGCGACTCATGAGCCAGAACTCATTATTTCTTTTGCTATAGTATTTTACTTCCTATTGATGAACTTTGCAACATTGATTCTGTAGTTGAGGTAAATTGAATTAACATTGAACTAAATTGAGCTGAATAATGGCACTGTTGTCTAGGGCAGTGTTTCCCAACCTTTTTTTAGTCGCGGCACCCTTTGGAAATTTTAACAGATTTGTGGCACCCTACAAAATTAATTTTGTCACAATACTTGAATTTCTAACTTCGACACGATTCCTTGAAAAGTATAGATATTCGGTACAGCAGGGAAGATCTGCAGAATATACTGTCATACATATATTTTTTAATATTATTTTTTTTGTCTATCAATGGTGGCAATCAGTAGGCTACTTTCTAATAAAGAGACAAATTTATATGACAGATTTTAATGTAGGCTTTTATTCATATGTAAACATTGTTTAATTACCATTATAACTAGCTATCTCACAAATGTTTGCTCACTCAGTGTATTTTTGATTTTACAGTGGGGTAATTTTGTTAGCAGTAGCACAAGATAGCTTGATTTCAAACTTTGAATTGTATAAAAAATGACAAGTAAGCAGTCAGTAATAAAATAAGAACAAATAAACAAATTACTAATGATAGCATACATAATTAATAACGATACAAATGAAATAAATTGCTGCGGCAGCCCGGTTGGGAAACACTGGTCTAGGGCTGCTCGATTATGACGATAAATAGTTTTTAGAACAATTTAATTGTTTATTTTATTTAAAAAACAACAATAAAAATAATAACAAAAAGACCACTTGAATTCTCAGTTTCTCAGGTTTTCTGGTTTATAGTTATGCGAGTAAAACGTCGTTTTTGTTTTATTCTGTAAACTACTGATGACACTTTATTAGGTACACCTGTTCAATTGCTTGGTAACACAAATTGCTAATCAACCAATCACATGGCAGCAACTCAATGCATTTAGGCATCTAGATGTGGTGAAGACGACTTGCTGAAGTTCAAACCGAGCATCAGAATGGAGAAGAAAGGGGATTTAAGTGACTTTGAATGTGGAATGGTTGTTGGTGCCAGACGGGCTGGTCTGAGTATTTCAAAAACTGCTGATCATCTGGGATTTTCACACGCAACTATCTCTAGGGTTTACAGAGAATGGTCCGAAAAGGAGAAAATATCCAGGGAGCGGCAGTTGTGTGGACGAAAATGCCTTGTTGATGTCAGAGGTCAGAGGAGAATGGGCAGACTGGTTAGAGATGATAGAAAGGCAACAGTAACTCAAATAACCACTCGTTACAACCAAGGTCTGCAGAATACCATCTCTGAACACACAACACGTCGAACCCTGAAGCAGATGGGCTACAGCAGTAGAAGACCACACCGGGTGCCACTCCTTTCAGCTAAGAACAGGAAACAGAGGCTACAATTCACACAGGCTCACCAAAATTGGACAATAGAAGATTGGAAAAACGTTGCCTGGTCTGATGAGTCTCGATTTCTGCTGCGACATTCAGATGGTAGGGTCAGAATTTGGCATAAAGAACATGAAAGCATGGATCCATCTTGCCTGCCTTGTCTCAACGGTTCAGGCTGGTCGTGGTGGTGTAATGGTGTGGGGGATATTTTCTTGTCACACTTTAGGCCCCTTAGTACCAATTGAGCATCGTTTAAATGCCACAGCCTACCTGAGTATTGTTGCTGACCATGTCCATCCCTTTATGACTACAGTGTGCCCATCTTCTGATGGCTACTTCCAGCAGGATAATGCACCATGTCACAAAGTTCAAATCATCTCAGACTGATTTCTTGAACATGACAATGAGTTCACTTTACTCAAATGGCCTCCACAGTCACCAGATCTCAATCCAATAGAGCACCTTTGGGATGTGGTGGAACGGGAGATTTGCATCATGGATGTCCAGCCGACAAATCTGCAGCAACTGCGTGATGCTATCATGTCAATATGGACCAAAATATCTGAGCAATGTTTCCAACACCTTGTTGAATCTATGCCACGAAGAATTAAAGCAGTTCTGATGGCAAAAGGGGGTCCAACCTGGTACTAGCAAGGTGTACCTAATAAAGTGGCCAGTGAGTGAATATTTTACTGAAAATAAGGTTTTAGATACCAGTGAAATTTCACAATTATTGAAACATGTTTTGAAACTAATACTAGGTTAACTAATTAAAACTAACTAAAAAGCCCTCAAACAATTATTGAAGGCTAGTAAACAGTAAGTAATACAATAAAATCAAAGAACAAAATTACAAACAAGAGGACAAATAAAACACAAAAGGACAGAAATGTAATAATGCATGTTTTTCATGTAAGTCAATCTAACGGTATAATGTTCAACTAATAGCTACTATAGAAATTGAATAAAGTAATCAAGGAACGGAATGTGGAACAATAATCTGTTTATTATCATGTTTTCATAATCGTTGAAAGCTGAAATTAAAGTCAAAACCTAAATTCGATTACTCAAGAAACGGTTCCGTTTTCCGGTTGAATAATTGTTTCATTTTGCAATTTATTTTCTTGTTTATTGCTGTGAAGCTGATTTGAGTGCTAAATAAATAAATTTGACTTAACTGTGCTGTAGGTGTAGGTCATGTTATAGCAAAAATCCATTAAATATGTGTGAAGAGCGTTGAGTTTGTAACACTAATGCAGCAGTGTTGTGAGACGTGCTGTAGAGATGGATAATTAAAGCGAGCCAGAACCTGCTGCGCCGCATGAGTCACATCAGACAAACTCGAGTGTGTGTGTGTGTGTCTCTCGGGTCGGTCATCGAGGCTCACGCAGGACGTCAGCATATAATTGGACTGAGTTTGAGGGTGAGACGGACGCAGCGGGCGTGAGACAGAGATGTGATTGATCTGAACACTAGAATGAGACGAGAGCGAGAACAACACTCTTTTTGTTCTTTTTGATGTTTAATCAAGTTTAATGATTTTGCTGCTAATATGGTCTTCAATAAATAATTCAATATTGATATCAATATTTATATATTATTCTATTTGAGTGTTTTTAAAAATGCAGAAAATTCTATATTTTTAATCATTACAGCTTAAGTTATTGCTGTATTTCATAATATATTTGTTGTAAGAATATTGTTAATTTGCTGCATATAATTCAATTATTGGGGTTTATTGGTATTTTGATATACGTAAGGTTTATTGGTTTTACGACATGTTATTAAATTGTTGTATATTAATTCCTAGTATGTTTCACCATGAAAAAAAGCCTTTGCTGCTGATATGATGTTAAGTAATAATATTAGTCAATTAATTAATTCAGTGCTGATTGTGTGTATGTCTGTGAGTTTCAGTGTCTGACTCTTGTCGTTGTAGGTTGTGTTCGAGTTACCCACAAAAACTGTTGGTGCCCGTCTGGATCACAGATAAGGAGCTGGAGAGCGTGGCCTCCTTCAGGTCCGGGAAGAGGATTCCTGTGGTGGTGTACAGGTGAGAGAAGCAGCTGGTCTGTCTCCTGGCCTCCTGCACACCTGACAGTGACTGATGATCTCTGCTGTGTGTCCCGTCAGGCACCAGCGTAACGGGGCGGTCATCGCCCGCTGCAGTCAGCCGGAGATCAGCTGGTGGGGCTGGAGGAACACTGAGGACGAGTATCTGGTGACGTCTATAGCGAAGGCCAGTCAGCTGGACGCTGGGCTGCGGGCCTGCAGAGCCAGAGGAGACGGACCCGACTCGTCCGACAGTGACTTCGGTAAGTTTTAGTTTTAGTTTTTTTCCCCCAAATTCTCTATCTAGATAGATAGATAGTTTATATTCCAGTTGATATTATTTTTATATATATGTAGTATATATACAGTATATATAAATAAATATTAACTGGACATACAATTTAACAATTTATTAAAACAAAAGATTATTTTAAAAATCCAATAAATCGTGTTCATGAAACTTTAACCATTTAATGATTTATTGAAATTTTTACAATAAGAGGGCCCTATGAAATGTTTATTTTTTCAAAAATTCTGTTTTGTCTGTTTTAACTTTTTTGGATTTATGATTTAATACAAATTTATTAAAAAAAATAGTGTAATCAAATAAAGGCATAAAATATTAACAATTGAATTAAACTTTTAAAATGTAATTTTTTTTTGGCAAACAAAACACCAGAGATTTACTGTTAAAATTAAAACATGGAATAAAAAGTAATTTTCCTTAAAATATGAATATATTATATTATATTATTACTTTATGAAGTACATTCTGCTGCACAACAGTCATATATTTCTGTCACAATTTCTTCAAGTCAAACCAAACTTTTATTTAGAGTTTTTATGCATTTTGTTCTAATTTTATTTTACTGCTTTATTGTATGTGATAATTTTTGTTAATTGTCATAGTAATTTTGAGGAACTTGTGACAAATGGGTCTGTTTCTCTTTGTACAAAAATCCAATGAATACATTTAAAACAAAAATGCATTAAAAACTGTAAGTATAAACATGAATCTGTAAATGTTTCAGCCAAGCTTCTCTCTTTATCCTGTTGTTTCTAGTTCCAGTTTTAGACCATTGAATCCTTTGAAAGTTTTTTTTCTCTGTCAGATAATTACTGCATACATGTAGGGCAGAAATGCCATTTGTAATTAGTTTCTGTCTTAAAATGCATTCTCACCCTCGTTTTTTCCCACAAAGGCAGAGCGTAAACCCGTATAGAGACAATTACGCTGTTGGACAGCAGATAAGTCATTTGCGCTGACCCGATTGCTAAGAATCATGGGGTTTGCCATGGGAAAACTCTTTGCAACACACCCTCAATTACAGCCGCTTCCTCTCGGACGCTGCCAGTATGTGCTGGGAATGAGACGGGCAGAGGTGCCATCGACTCGACTGCAGACTGACCTCCACAAGCGCCTGCAAATGAGTTCGGAGGCTGTTGTCTGAGAGGGAATTTGGCAGGAGTTTTGCACAGTTGAAGAGTAAATGTGCTCTAATTACAGTCGTGACCACGCCGTCTAATGAGTCGAGGGCCGATGCCAACATCCTCCCAATCAGACGCTTCTCTAACGGATAAAACTGTCTGATGGTTTGTGCGTTATTGGTTAGTTCACCTAGCCTGACTGCGTCAGACTTCGTACTTCCGCTCAATTTCAGTTCGCTTCTGTACTCAGTCTGATATAGCAAACCAGCTCCCAGATTATCTCCGGCTCCGCACCAGCCATCCAACCAACGAACAGAGGGCGGGCTGAGAGCCGTGACGTAGACGCTAAGCGCCGAATTTAAGATTGTAGTTTAGGTTAGGGAAATCTAAAATGACAGCGGACATGGAGACACGGGATGCTATTCGCTCTGTTGTGGAGAATATTCCCGGCATTTGCCAACTGAAGCCCGAACAAGAAGAGTGTTTGGTTCACATTTTGAATGGAGGTGATGTTGTGGCCCTACTCCCGGCAGGTTTTGGGAAAAGTTTAATTTATCAACTGTTACCAATCGTCAGCGAGAAACTGGGGAGGCCAAAGTCCGGCAAGGCGATAATTGTGATTGTGTCCCCCTTGGTTGCCCTCATGGACGATCTGGTTAAGCAGGCAGCAAAACTCGGTCTGTGTGCTGCACAGCTTGGCGTGTATTTCGTGGTATTTCGCTTGATGATTTTGTTTTCGCCGCATACCTGTGTTTACAGCGGAAGTTTGAGGCGGCTGAGCCGGTGCATAACATACGTCATAACCAAACGTTATGTGATTGGCTTACGGGTACACCAATGATTTTAAACTTCAGACAAGTGCCCCATCATGAGAAAGTAAAGGCTTGTCAATTATGCCCTTCCAGACTCTGTCTACGAAGCAAAGCGAAGTAGCAGAGTTTGGTTTTACCAGGCTGTAGTTCACCCAAAAATGAAAATGTGCTGTTAATTTACTCACCCTCAGGTCATCCAAGATGTAGGTGACTTTTTTCTTCAGTAGGGCAGTAAAGAAGATTTTTAGCTGATCCTTGGTGATTCATACAGTGCAAGTCAGTGGTTACCGTCACTTTGAGAGTCAAAAAGAGCATATACAGGCAAGACAAAATGAATCCCCGTTGCTCCTGATGATATATTGAGGTCTTATGAAGCGAAATGTTTGGTCTGTGCAAGAAACTGAACATTATTTACAACATTATTACCTGTAATCCAGAGCCTCAGGCAAACGGTACTGTTCGGGAACGAATCACCAGTTCTTCAGTATTCAGTCAAAATAAAAAAAAAGCTAAAAAATTACATAAATAATATATAAATACATTTTTAATGCTTGATTTATAACACAAGATAAAACAAGAGCATCATTGCAAAGTGTAATGCTTCAAAATAATCACAATTTATTTTTGCTGAACCACTGGAAGCCAAAACCATAACTTAAAATTAATTTTGGTTAATAAATTAATATATTTATTGTATGCAATCTTTGTATTTTGACTTGGGCCGCAACCATTCACAGTAAAGAGTTTTGGATGAATAAACCTCACTTATCTTCATAAAATGCAGTTAATTAAATAATTCAAAGCAGGATGGTTCTGTTCTGATCCAATAATCATTTATCCTGCATTTCATTACTTAATGCAATCACTCTTATTAATTAAATGTGTTCCGCTGAATGCAGTCGTGTCTGTTTTTGCTGAGTCGAGACTCATCTTTAACTCTTCTGCTCAGTTTTGGCTGCCTCTGTGAAGTCTTATTGGCCGTAAGTGAATTGGCTGTCATGGTCGTGATGGCAGAAGTTCCTCCGCATGCGGCCGTTGTTGATTTTCCAGCGGGACAGACTGAAGAATTATAACTGCACTTGCGTTGCATTAAAGCGACTCTGTTGTGTCACTCATCTCATCCTCCGCCTCCTCTCTGGCACACTGATACTGATTTCTGCAGTATGCAGTAGAGCTGGTATTGTGAAGATGTCACGATTCAAGACACTGCAGAGCATCTTAATATCATAATTGGATCACGATTGAAGCTGCGCCAAACCAGTGGTTCACTTCACTTTCACGTTCATGTCTGTTTAGATAACCTGTGTATGTGGTATAGTGACTGATTTGCTTTGAAACATTTGTTGCAAACTATTTTTGATAGTATGCAGCTGGGTCAGAAATTAGCTTTTCCATTACTTTTTTTTTATTACTTTTTTTTTATTCTTAGGCCTCTCAGGCCATCCAAGATGCAGATGAGTTTGTTTCTTCATCAGATTTAGAGAAATGTAGCATCACATCACTTGCTCACCAGTGGATCCTCTGCAGTGAATGGGTGCCGTCAGAATGAGTCCAAACAGCTGATAAAAACATATCTTCTTTTGTCTTCTCAAGATGTTAATTGATGGACTGGAGTGGTGTGGATTACTTGTGGATTATTGTGATGTTTTTATCAGCTGTTTGGACTCTCATTCTGACGGCACCCATTCACTGCAGAGGATCCATTGGTGAGCAAGTGATGGAATGCCCCTTTTTTGCACCCTTATCATAAATTTTGGGGCATTTTTGTTCATATTGATGATACCAATCCCCCATTAATTTTCGCCCCTGCTATGCAGTATGTAGTATGCAGTATGTCAGTATCCTGTTCTAATCACTTCTACTCTATGCAGAACGTTAGTGTTCTTTTCTAATCGCACCCACTCTCTGTTTTCCTCAGACTCATCTCTGACGGGTTGTCCCGCTCCTGATGCCAGCGGTCCAGCACAGAAATTACTGATTCTGGATGCCCGTTCTTACACCGCCGCCGTGGCGAATCGTGCCAAAGGAGGAGGCTGCGAGTGTGAAGGTCAGCGCCGCTGCTCTCGTGTACTCGATCTCTGGATGCCGTTGGACATTATTGTTTTTTTTGTTTGTTGGCTGAAGGCAGGTTTCTGTCTGGTTTATTTGTGTTTGTAGAGTACTATCCCAACTGTGAGGTGATGTTTATGGGCATGGCCAATATCCACTCCATCAGAAACAGCTTTCAGTCACTCAGAGCCGTCTGCAGTCAGATCCCGGATCCCGGCAAGTAAGTGAATCTCCATACGTTCTCCCTTCTGACATTAAAACAATTCATAAATGTTTATTTATATATTTAAAAGTTATATATATATATATATATATATATATATATATACACACACACACACACTAGGGCTGTCAAAAAAAAACGAATTTCAAATATTCGTTGAATTTAAAATAAAAATCCACATTCGAATGCAAAACGTTGCATTCAAATTTTAGGTGTCCGTCAGGCAGCCTTATCAGTGGTGCACAAGATGCGATGAAGATGTAGGTAGGTGTCATTGCATTTTAATGTTTTTTTTAGCCTATCCAGTTGAACCCACTGGATACGTTGTTCATTCAAAATACTGCGGAAAAATAGAACATCAATGCGGAGATGATGTTTGTCAAAACTGGAACCAAGCCGTTCACACAGAACGCATATTTTGCGCATTTTCTAGAGGGACATCTATCAGCGTTGCACTCGCGTCTCGCAAAAGTGAGTCGGATATTTAGTAAGCCATTTAAAATTATTGTAAGTTCAACTTTGAAAAAACATGTCTCAACTTTATGGCGGGACGGGTCTCTCCCCATTCCACTGCATCTCATGTTTTTGAATGAAAAAAGTAACGTCACTCTTTGTGATTGGTTTTCCGTGCTTTGTATTAAACTGTGTATATACATGATGCTTTTTTGTTTCTAACTGTTTAAGCAACGTAATTAATTATATATGGTTAAACATTATTTTAAACATTATGCAAATTTTTCAAAGGTAGTCCTGTTATTTTATGCTTTGAAGAACCGTGCATTAGTAATATTTTGCTCAATGCACCCTCTTGTGGCCTCAGGAGAAAAGCCAAAAGCTTTTTTTCCTCTAACTGAAATGATGCCTTTTAAATTCGAATATAATTCGAATTTTGATCATATTTAAGTACAAAATTCGAATGTAGTTTTTCAGCCATTTTGACAGCCCTAACACACACACATATAATGAGTGAATCATTGAGTAGACATTACAAAAACGACTTCAGAAGTCAATGTATTTTTATTTTTAATTCTTTACTTGAGGCCTTTTTGTATAATGTATAAAAAGTTATTCATGATGCACATTGCAATGCATTGTATATATTTTCATAAATAAGTGTAACCAAAGTGAAAATGCATTATAATTGCAGATTCCTTGTTACATCTGAAATTAGTTGTTTGTTTTAATGCATTGTACTTTCTAAAGGTGTAACAATGAAAAGATATGTCTTATAACTGTGGTTACAATTATTAATGTGATCATACAATGCATTATAAGGTGCAATGCATAATTAATGCATTAAAGGGGTGGTTGATTGCGATTTCACTTTTTTAACATTAGTTAGTGTGTAATGTTGCTGTTTGAGCATAAACAATATCTGCAGAGTTGCGGCGCTGAAAGTTCAATGCAAACGGAGATATCGTCTTTTACAATTCTGGCAGTTTAATGCCTACAAAAACGACAGGTAAGGGACTACAACGAGTTACTTCCCGGGTCTGATACGTCACAGACCCAGATAAACCCCGCCCCCGGGAACACACAGCAAAGGGGGGCGAGGCCATGCTGCGCTGCTTTAGAGAAGAGGAAGAGAAAACTAGGGGTGCACGTAAAAATCTATTCATATGAATCGCGATTCCGTCTTCTAACGATTCTAATGGATTCACAAGTTTCAAAATCATTAAAGCAACGGTTCTTAATACTGTTACTCTGTCGCCCTGCTCTGCATCTCTCTCTCTCTCTCTCTCTCTCTCTCTCTCTCTCTCTCTCTCTCTCTCTCTCTCTCTCTCTCTCTCTCTCATTCAGATCGTCAGATCAGCTCCAACAAACTGTTCCAATTATACACTTATTTTCACACAGCAATGAGAAGCATTATAAATGGACACGCGTGCGGTTGCTGTGCTGTATTAAAGCTTTAATCAGGATAAAACCGTATATTAAAAGCTAACAGAAGCAGTAGCACTTACAAATAGCAGCGTATTTAAAAGTATGAGACAACAACAACCAAACATACCATTAAGAGCCGTGCTTGCACAGGTTCTGCACGATCCTCTTCACTAATATTCTCTGGGTCTCAATCGGGCTCAAATTGATAAGCATTATAGACAACGCCACTGTTTACAATTCAACCGGAGCACATGCCACTGAGGAGAGGGGCGGGACGTTCAGACGTGCTGTAGAGGAGGTTTAGCCAATCACAACACACTGAGCCAGCTAACCAATCTCAGCCCATCGAGGGAGGGGCTTCATAAAACCAGGAAATAAATCGAGGCGTTTGTCAGAGAAGGGACAGAGAGGTGTGGAATAAAGGTAAATTATGTGAAAAATAATGCGTTTTTAAAAAAAACAAGCATGAACACATGCTAGACTGCACCCCATAAACACAATCAAGCCTAGAAAAAAACCAGTCAACCACCCCTTTAAATTACTTTTAGAATGCATCATATATAGAAGGCTTCAGGTAAAGTGTTTCCTGATTTTCCAGCAAACACACACTTGTATTCTGCTTGGTGATCCAGATCAAAGATCTGCAGTTATTTTCAGCTCTCCTCCACATTCAGTGTCTCTATGGTGTTGCGTTCAGACGTTTGTAACCCGAGTCGTGCGTCTGCTCTCTCCAGCTGGCTCTCGGCTCTGGAAAGCACCCGTTGGCTGCAGCACCTGTCCGTCATGCTGAAAGCTGCCACTCTGGTGTGCTCTGCGGTGGAGCGGGAGGGACGTCCGGTGCTGGTGCACTGCTCAGACGGCTGGGACCGCACGCCGCAGATCGTGGCCCTCTCAAAGATCCTTCTGGATCCCTTCTACAGGACCATAGAGGTACACATGAAGAAGAACCACCTCATACGGCTCCGTGTGAATTAGTTTGCTCATGGGTTTGATTCACAGGGAATACATGAACTTAATGCAAAGATAAAAGCATCTGCTAAATGCAGTCTGTGGGCTTGCCAGCAAAGAGATTAATATTAAATGCATGTTTAATTTAAGTCAAGTCTCAGTTATATATACAGCACTTTACCCAATACAGATTGTTTCAAAGCAGACAGTGTCATTATTCAGATTAATTTAGTTCAATTCAGTCAGTTCAAACTTTAAAGTGTCTTTACACATCCGAGTCAAAGCCGCTCTATGTAACTATGTAATGCTGCATTAAAGCCAGACTAAATAATGCCAGCTCTGACCCACATCAGCACCTAGTAAGAGTAATTATCATTAATGAAAACTAAAACAATAAAACACATTTTGGTTACTTGAAATTAAATAAACAATAACTAAAATAAAATATTTGTAACTTTATTTTTTATATATTTTATATATATATATTTAAATTTATATTTTATATATTATATATGTTTGAATATATGAATTTCATTATATAATTAATATTTATTTATAATTGAATATCTATTAAAATTATTTTAAAAAAAAATTATATCTAGCTGTCAGGGCAAAATTTTTCATTTTCATTTAGTTTGTCGAAATACTAAAATAACAAGCTAAATAAACTAAAACTAGTACTGTACTGTACAGACATTTTGTAAAAAAAAAAAAAAAAGGCTAATGTTACATGAAATAAAATATATATATATATAGTCTATTAAATAAGTAAATTAAAAAATATATATATTTTACAGATATTTTTTTAAAGACAAAAACACAATAGAGTTATTAATGTTAAATGAAATATTTCTATTTATATATAATTTGTTGGCAGGGCAACACTTAAAAGTACTGACATAAACTAAATAAACACTAAAATTAATAAATACTATATAGACACAAAAAAATTACAAAAACAATAAAAATGACAAACTTTAACAAATTGAAGTGAAAACAGAAAAAAATTAAACTAAAATCTAATTCAAAATAACACAAACTGTAGTAGTATATCAATACTAAAGCAACACTCTTCTCTGGTGTAAATGTGAATTGATCTAAATGCCAGCAGCTTTGCTGTGTAAATCTGTCTTTAGAAACGATGAATGAATCCCGTGCGTTTGCCTGTCAGAGCTAGTTAACGCTGGTTCATCACGCCTCGTGTCTCTGACGGTCTGTGGGTCTGGGCAGGGGTTTCAGGTGCTGGTGGAGACGGAGTGGCTGGATTACGGTCATAAGTTTGCGGATCGCTGTGGTCATCAGGAGAACGGAGAGGATGTGAGTGAACAGTGTCCCGTGTTCCTGCAGTGGCTGGACTGTGTTCATCAGCTCCTCAAGCAGTTCCCCTGCCTCTTCGAGTTCAACGAGGCCTTTCTGGTGCGCAGCCTTTGCTTTCATTTATATGTGTCAATATAATGCTTAAGATTTAGGTATTACAAAGTAAACACGTTACTCTTTATAATAGCTTGTATATTATGATTTTGTAATTATTTTTTTTGAATGTTGGAACAAAAAAGTCATATTTAAATCCTCTTTTTATGCTGAATAATGACTTTTTTAAAATGTATTTCAGTGTTTTTAGCGAATGAGAAACTGACATGTTGATTGGATAATAACTTTTGTTTCAAAACTGTAGTTTAATAAACAAATAAGCCAAAGAATTTGAGTTATACTTATAAGTTGTATATAGTATAAACAAAAAGCTTTTTCAGTGTTTTTCTGTTTGTTTTTGTTTTTTAGCTAAATATTTTCAGGTGTCAGTATTTTTATTAAACAAAAAACATAGTTTACAAAAATTATTGTTATAAAGCATTCATTTTTATAAAACATGAAATATATTGTTTTTATAAAACTAAGTTTGCATTACTTGCCCTGAAGACATTTTCTATTTTTAGCAAAATATTTTAGGCATTAGTATTTTTATTAAACAAAAAGCAAAATGTTTTTATAAAGCATTAAATGTTTTTAAATAAATTATTAAATCTTTTTTGCTAAATATTTTTGTCCATATTTTTATCAAACAAAAAAAAGTATTTTTATAAAGCATTAAATAATTTTAATAAACATTAGGTTTGCTTTACTTAAATAATATCAGTACTTTTTCTTTTTTTAAATGTATTTGAATGTTTTTTAGAAAAACTGATGTTTATTGCCTAATTTCTTTTGTCGTTGACCTTGTATATGTCTATTTTCCATTGTGATGACAAACCATATGAAAGCCTGATGACCGAAACGTTGGTTTATTATCAAATAATAAATCCATCTTTCGGATGAGACGTTAAACCGAGGTCCTGACTCTCTGTGGTCATTAAAAATCCCATGGCACTTCTCGTAAAGAGTAGGGGTGTAACCCTGGTGTCCTGGCCAAATTCCCTCCACTGGTCCTTGTCAATCATGGCCTCCTAATAATCCCCATCAACTTGATTGTCTCTATCTCTCTCTCCTCTCCACCTGTAGCTGGTGTGTGGTGAGCGCACTGGCGCCGTTGTCCTGTGGCTGCCGTCGCATCATCCAAGTGGATGCTGCACACTGGTGGTGGTTGAGGAGACCCCCTCACATGATTGTAAAGCGCTTTGGGTGTACAACAATACACAAAGCGCTATATAAATGCCTCATTCATTCATTCATTCATTCATTCAAATAAGCCTAAGAAACTGAGTTATACTTCCTTTTTTGATATAATTTTAACTTGCACCTTGACATTTAATTGTCGTTTTCATTCATTTATAATTTACTGATGCCTGATTCACAGGATTATGCAGGACGGATAAATCCTCAGTTTATATGAGCTGTAGGTGTTGTTCAGTTTTACACTGATTAACTCCGTTTTTCTGTTGTATTTCCAGGTGAAGCTGGTTCAGCACACGTACTCCTGTCTGTACGGCACCTTCCTGTGCAATAACGCGAAAGAGCGCGAGGCCCGTAACGTCTATAAACGCACCTGCTCCGCCTGGTCGCTCCTGCGCAACGGCAACAAGAACTTCCAGAACTTCCTCTACATCCCCTGCCATGATATGGTCAGCACACCTCCAAACACAAACACACATAAAACACACCTTTGGATTGGTTCAGAGAGGATTTATGCTGCATTCACATCCTAATAATTAAGTGCTTCCAACTGCAGACTCTAAAAAAGGGGTTTTAGCCAATTAGGTGTTTTAGAGCTGAACAAATACCATTTATATTTACTATAGAAATTTCCATATCTTTTTAAGATTTTATTAATATCTCTGTCTTGTCCAGATTGGAATTTGCTATTTTAAAATTTACCAATATTTTAAGATTTTCTGTGAGAACCCTGTTTAAAAGACACATTAAACTTTCTCGTTTGCTGTGTTTTATTTATGTAGTAAATTATTTATGCCCAGTAAATGCAGTGTTATTTTTTAATATGTCTATATAGTTTTTAATTTTTATTTCAATTTTAGTTATTTTTGTATATAAAGTTAAACTAAGCAAAAATGATAAATCTTGCCTTGGCAACTAGCTGAAATAAAGTACAATTTTATATTTTTATGTCAAGTAATGGAAATGTTTTTTTTTTAATGGTTTTAATTGACTATGATACATACGCTACATTTATTTTAAGACATTGATTTGTGTCACGTCTAAACACAAACACATAATTACTTTAAACAAGATTCATGCACTTTTGTAGATTAATTATAAGCTTTCAACAAGAGACTCAAAAAAACATTTTTGTTTTTCTAAAAAATCAATTTTAACCAATTAACAAAAACAGTTTATATTTACCAGAGAAATTTCCATAACTTTTTAAGATTTTGTTCATTTCTTTGCCTTTTACAGATTGCAAATCACGGTTTTAAAAATCACAGATATATGAAGGTTTTCCATGACTGTGAGAACCCTGTTTAAAAGAAATTCTCAGGTTTTTTCCCCTCATTTCTCTTGTTTAATGCAGTGTTATTTGTGCAGATGTTGAGTTGTTGTTGTTGTGGTGATGTCCGCAGGTTTTGCAGCCGGTCTGTCACACGCGGGCTCTGCAGTTGTGGACGGCCGTGTATCTGCCGACGTCCTCGCCGTGCACCGCGGCTGAAGATGCCATGGAGATCTACCTGAGCCCTTCAGCCGGAGGAGAAGAATTCAGCTCTCGCTCCCTCGACAGGTGACCATTCATTTCATTACATTACAGTGCTAAAAATGCTGCGCAATTACATTTGCTCACATATTGCTTCACTAAATCTTTATTTGGCCACATTCCAAACAACTTTCCCGAAAGTAATATCCTGATGTATTTCCTTCTCTACAATCAGATTCCAGCACACTTGCTGCCAGTAAATTACAGATTGCAGGACTTTTTTCCTACTGATCCAGTTAGTAGTTCATATTTATATATATTTATATATATATATATATTAGTGATGTGCGGATGAGCTAAAACATCACCCGAATCCGCAGCTTCAAATAAATTATCCACCCGCCAACCGCCCGCACCTATATTTTTGTCTGATTTAGATAACCGCACCCGATCGTCACATTCAGGGTTCATACGGTCATGAAAAACCTGGAAAAGTCATGGAATTTTAAAACCGCAATTTCCAGGCCTGGAAAGATTTGGAAAAGTCATGTTTCACAATTCTCTGTACAATAGAATTGTTTAATCAGGTCCTGAATTTCTGTGCGGGATAGCGCATATATCACATTACTCATTCCCGCACCTTTTGACTTTAAAATGAGGGAAATTCCTGCAAAACATTTATTCAATATAGCGTGTAGGTTAGATGAGTAAATAAATCCACACAAACCATCAGATCAAATCAGTCATTTGAAAACAGCATGAGTGATTCAAATTTTGCTTCATTGGCCTGGTGACAGTTTCATTTTTTTTTCTTAATAAAAATATTTCTTAACTGTCAGTATTTTTATTCAACAAAGTATTTTTATAAACTTTAAATTTAAAATAATTTCTATAAACCAATAGATTGTTTTATTTCTATAAAACATTAAGGTTGCATTTCTTGCCCTCGTGACATTTTTAGTGTTTTTTTTAGCAAAATATTAAGTGTCAGTATTTATTAAACAAACACAAAATATTTTTATAAAGCATAAAATAATTTCTATAAAACATTAATTTGTATTGTTTTTATAAAACATTAAATTGGCTCTACTTGCCCTGGCAAACATTAAGTTGTCTGTACTTTTTGTTAAACAAAAAGTAGTTTTTATAAAGCATTTAATAATTTATATAAAACATTAAATAATATTTCATTTTTATAAAACTTTAATTTTGCCTTACTTGCCCTAGTGATATTTTCATTGTTTTTTTTGTTTAAGTGTCAGCATTTTTATTAAAAAGTTACCATTATTTGTTTTTGATTAAATATGACATTTGCTTTACTTGTGTTTTTTGTAAAATATTTGTAACTATAAGTATGCTTTACAAGACAGAACAATAAGACTTATTTAAATTACTTGAAGTAAAACTTTTTTATAAACACTTGTAGACTTGTATGTATAAAGGTTTAATGAGGATGAGTTGCTGTACTGAGATGTTTTGTGTTCAGCTTCTGCCCTCTTGTGGTGAACTGAAGCACACTGTAAACACTGTTTTTCAATTCACTCAGGCTCCCCAAAACACGCTCGATGGACAACTTGGTGTCTGCTTGTGAGAACGGCGTGACGCTCACCCGCACCTCGAGTGACCCCAACCTGAACAAGCACTGCCAGGAGGGCCGTCCGGCGCTGGAGTCCAACCAACCCATGGCCCTCCAGAGCGCCGTTTCGTCCGAGGACCTGCCTGTCGCCGGATCGATCGCCGCTGAGCCGGCGTGTGAGGAAACCAGCTCTTCAATATCTCCTGAGGACGATTTAGGGGCGGAGCCTTGTTTGACAACCCAGCCCCTGCCATCTTTGCCCCACCCCTTAGCATTAGATCAAGCCCCGCCCCTTCCAGTCATAAACCAAGCTCCGCCTCAAATCCCAATTAGCTCACCACAGGAAATCAGGACTGCAGAAAACACAAATCCACCTCCTCTTTGTAACGGCTTCGCGCATGTAGAAAACGCTAGCGGATCTGTGAACTCTGAAGCCATTGCACCAATGGAGGCGTCAGTGGAGACGCTAACAGAGCAAAGCGCAATCCCTCCTTCTAGGAAAGCCACCGACGTCCCGTTCGAAACGCCGATACGAAACGGCGAACTGGTTCCCGCCAGAGAACGACCGCCACCCAGCGACTACGCCAAAGCAGCACGCCGTTTGATTTCCCAAAGCCAGCTAACGGAGCTCTCACTACTAGGTTCCCAATGGGACAGCGTCCAAGGCCTGGTCCAATCGGCCTGCGGCGGCGCCATCCAACACGGCAGCTATCACAGCCGCCGCCTGGCGAACAAGCTCCTCCGTGCCCAAGCTGGAAGCGCTAACGGCGGGCCGTGTTGCCGTCGAGACCCCCTGCGCGCTCCTGGAAGCCCCATCCAGTCGGGCTGGTTCTCTGCAGTGAGGAACTCCAGCTACGCCGCGCTTTGTTCCTCGGCGGCGTCTTCGCTAGCAATGGGACCGTCCCTCCGGCAGCTGCTCCCGTCCCATTCCTCGCCGTCCTCCAGCGGCTCTCCGGCTCCAGCGTACCTGGACGACGACGGCCTGCCGGTGGCGGTGGACGCGGTGCAGCAGCGGCTGCGGCAGATCGAGGCCAGTTACAAACAGGAGGTGGAGGTGCTGAGGCGGCAGGTTCGACAGCTGCAGCTCAAACTGGAGAGCAAGCAGTTCTGCACGTCGCCCTCCGAACCCGACGTCGACTACGAGGACGATATCGTGAGTCTATGTTCCCAGTACATTTAGCATGCTCACTGTGGGTCCTTAAAAAATCCAACATTCAGTTTAATAGAATTTATGGACTTAAAGCTTTAAATATCTTGAATGGTGTAACAGAACCATGATACGGCCTACTGTGATTATTAGACTTCAGAAGGCTTAATAATTTAATATTTTTAATGTTTAGTCAATCATTTTTTTTATTTTTGCTATATATAAAAATTTGTTTTAAAAAGTAAAATGTAATCCAAAAAGAAGAAAAAATATATATGTATATGTATCTATCTATCTATCTATTTATCTATATATATATATAGAGAGAGAGAGAGAGAGAGAAATATGAGATAAGTTTCAAAAACATTTTAAAAAGGTAATCCAAAAATAAGAATATTTATTTATTTAATTTAGTAATTTTTTTGGAATAAAACAATTTTTAAAAGAAGTCTCTTCTGGTCACAGAGACTGCATTTATTAAAAAAATATATATATATAAAAACATACAGTAAAAACATCCATATTGTGAAGTATTATTATAATTTATTTCTATTTAAATATATTTTAAAATATAATTAATAGCTTTGCCATCACAGGCATAAATTACATTATTCAAATAGAAAACAGTTATTTTAAATTGCAGTGATATTTAATAATATGAATGTTTGTACAATATTTTTGATAGTATATCATAAATGCAGCATTTGAAAGCAAGAGAGACTTCTTTCAAAAACATAAAAAAATCTTAATTCCAAACTTTTTAACTAAAACATTTTTATTTTTTTTAATTAAGTGAAAGAATCTGATTTTGAGATGATATTGTGCATTTTATTTCTGCAAGTCATAAAGGTCTTAAAATGTCTTAATTTTGATTTTAAAAATTCCCTCGTTGACTCTTGCATATAAAATCACCAGTCTTCTGTGATTGCTTGTGATTTTATTTATTACAGGTGGAATCTGTGCTTTCATGACTAGATCAATCATTTACTTATTTCACAAAAGTGATGTTTTGGGCAGAATGTGCATTATTTTGGCGAGTTTAAAGCAAAAACACAAAGTTTAAACTCTTGTTTCAGAGCAGTATTTGATTGACAGCTGTGTCGCTGGTCCTTTGAGATGCATTCTTGTGTCTGTGACTCCACTGACGTCTCTCTCTCGTTCCTCCAGACGTGTCTGCGGGAGTCTGACGGCAGTGACGAGGAGGACTCTCTGTCCAATCACAGCGAGGACGGCTTCAGCGAGGGCAGCTGGGACCGTGTGGAGAGGAAGGACACAGAGGTCAGTCGTGCTCGCTCTCTCTCGCTCTCTCTGATGCTGTGCAGTACAGCTGATGATGGTTAGAGAGTTTAACCTGCTTGTTTCTGGATGCACAGGTCACCAGATGGGTGCCGGATTACATGGCCTCTCACTGCTTCAACTGCGACTGTGAGTTCTGGATTGCCAAGAGACGCCATCACTGCAGGTGCGGCCCAGTCTGATTCCTGAGAAATAGCAGATCGGTTAAATATCACTCCATTTTCAGACTTTTCAGGGATTCCCATGACTTTTTCCCAATGAGATTTTAAATAACGTTAAATGTTTAGTAAATATACTGAATTCACATCAGTTGATTTATTACAGAAAATTAAAATATCTAATTGTAATCCGTGTTTTCAAGATCAAAGTGTCCAGTTTTTGATGTTATATTGGATTTTACTATACATTTTGTCAGTCGCAATTCAGGCATGATTTCAACAAACATCAATTGAAGAAAAAAAAACTGAAATATGTGATAGATTTTTAAACTATATTGATCAAATATTTGATTGAAGTAGTAGTGTTTGTTTTGTATGTATATTGGATTTATAGATTAATATGTGATTGATTGGCTGGTTTCTAGAATATTTAATTTATAGCCAGTGTTAATTTAGTGTTATTTATTAGGGATGTAACGATTACCGGTTTGACGATAAATCATGATAAAATTCCCCACGGTTAGTATTAGCGTTTCATATTTTAATTATCATTAAAACCATATTCGATTACCGCGATTTGATCAACTCACGATAAATAAATACTGTCCAGCATAAAGCACAGTTTTCAGTAACAGTGTCACGTGCGCACAGCAGCAGAGTAGTTTCGTTTTGAGTGAAAATAGAGCGGAAAAGCTGGGAGGATTTAAAAGAGTGCGGAAGGAATTATGCAAATGAATATATGAATGAATTAATTATATGAATGTACCTCTGAAGGTTCTGACTGTCTTCAGAAACGATTCGATGGCATTTTGTTTTCATCTTCACTCCATGTAATACCTAAAGGACGTGTTTTTAATCGCAATACTGCTTTGTTCACGGAGTTTACGGGAAACAGCTGTAATTCAGTTTTTCCATCAGCGCCACCTGCTGTCAGAGAGTGGATTTACAGACACTTATATCTACATTCAGTCTGTGTGCAGTTTCTGTCTGGACAAAAACAGACTGAATTTGCATGCCCTGCTGTACATTTTGATCGGTTGATGAAAAACAAGCTTATGTGGATTCTACACATTTAATCAATTCAGATAAGTTATGTAGAATTATTTATGGAGCAGATAAAATACATATAATCATTTATTAGTCAATTATCATTTTGACTTTACCGTTTTCTTTATTTAAAGACTGAAATGTGAGGTTTACCTTTTTATGAAACTTTTTCAAAGCTTTATTTAAACATTTTCATTAGATATTTGAACAGGTTATTAAACTGTTGTGAGTCAAGTTGTCATTTAAAATCTGAACATTTGTCATGTTATTGTTTTAGTGATTATGCAAACAAAAAGTCATTTTATCTGTTGTTTGTTGATTTTTAAATATAAAACTTGAAGTGATTTATGTGTGGGTACTTTTTGAACATCTCCAGCACATTTGAACAATACCGTGATAATACTGATAACCGTGATCATTTTGGTCACTATAATCGTGATGAGAAATTTTCATACCGTTACATCCCTATTATTTATACACTATTATAGTATCATAATTTAGTATTTTAGTTTAGGTAGTAGTAACTTTTAAAATTGTTGCAATTTTAACAGTTTTTAAATGTTTCTATTTTGCTGTATTTTTAGTTTAGTTTTAGCCATTTGCCAGAGCAACATTTCTAATTCTAATAACTTGTAAAAATTTGAATAGTAATTATTATTTTTTTGGCTTTATTTCAGTAACTGAAAAAGATTAGCGAATTAGGTTTTTTTTTTTTTTTTTTTTTTTAGTTAAAGTGGACCTAACGCACACAGTTTCAACCAATCTCATGTTAATCTTGAGTACCTATAGAGTAGTACTGCATCCTTCATATCTCCAAAAAGTCTTTAGTTTTATCATATTTATAAAAGAAAGATACAGATTTACGATTCTCTCCGAAAAAAGCCGAGCTCCTGGAGGCGTGCCGTGTGGGCGGAGCTAAAGAGTGACGAGCACTTGCGCCGATCGCCAACAAAACACAGACATTTGATGCCGTTTCACTTCACCATCTGCAGTTCTGAATCATGACCGGGATCTTTTATAGCTGGGACCGCTCCATCTTTCAGTATTAAACGATGTGCAAATCCAGCGTCGAATTGGGCCTTGTTTATAAAACGTTCGTCAACAAAACACTTGAGAAACTCCATTGCTGCCCCGGAAAAACAAACTATATCCACTGTTCACGTAACGGTGGGTTCTTTTGGGAAGCTGAACAAGGTTATCTTTCCCTCACAACCAAAAACACACTTCTTTAGAGACATTCTTCCCGAGCGAGGCCCGTGCTGCCAGCCTGCCGATTGAAGCGCGTTGATGGGCGCGCTCTCGTTCTCACTCCGGTCGATGCGTGTACGAGCGCGTTCTTTCCGGGAGAAATGCCCATATAAGGAGTTCCACCGTCGTTTACGTCATCAAGAACAACGATCGAAAAAAACTCTCCGAAACTTGTACGAACCCGGAAGTGAGATTTTTGGCACAGAAATACTCTGTTATACGTCCAAAAATTTTTTTGAAACTTTGTCCATGCTTAGCATGAGAATCCAACTCTTTACCAGTGTAAACAACTCTGAATGCATGAAACAGCATTGTACCCCCCCCTTTAAAAATAACTGCATAAAAATAACTTTGTAGTGCATGTAACTGATTAGTTTGTTGGTTTATTGATTGAATATTGGATTTATAGACTAATGTGATTGGTTTGTTGATGTACCATTACAGCATTATTAATATTTAAAATTAGTTTTTATATTTATATTTTTAATTAAATTTTAGTAATTTTGTGTGCTTTTGTCATTTTTATTAGTTTTTTTTTTAGGGTGTCCACGGGGCCTTAAAATGTCTTAAATAACGTTTTCCTAATAAAAGGCCTTAAAAAGTCTTAATGTCTTAAATTCAAATTGGATGGGTCTTAAATATTTTGGTCACATTACCGCTAAAATATCTTAAGTCACGGACCTAATGACTGACAGACCGAACTTTTTTTTTCTTCCCCGCAGCAGTTGCTGCGTCATCAGACAGAATTACAGCAGCAGAGAATACAGGTCGCACTATTTTCTTTGTATAATGTTCTCAATAATAATAATAATAATAAAAATATAGATCGAGCTACAGCTAGCTGACCAGCCTTCTAGCTAATTTAAATAGCCTGATTAAAACTTAAGTGACAAAATATAACCAGTGAAACATCAAAACGCGAGAATGATTCTTCTGATTTTATTATATTCAAGTAAACCGCGATTGATATTGATTTCTGGCATCAAGGTCGTGCTGTTGAGGCTTACGCTGCTTGTCTCTTTGTAAGAGACGTCTAAAGAATGAGCATAACAGCACACATAAAGAAACCTAGAAGAAACACACTGAGGTATAAATTCAAAATGACTAGTTTATTCATAACATGATATAGTTGAGTAACATACCATGACAAGGGGGTTATTTTGCTGAATATTCTCGATTGCAAATGTTACATTGATTTTAGTTCAAAGTAGTTAAGTAACGTTAGTCAAGCACTTAAGTTACTTACATTTTAGACACAATATTTACTGTTTTGTTCTATTTCACAAACAAAAATAGTTCCAAACAAAGATCACCGCAGAAGTAACACTCGGCTGTGTTTTGTTCTTGAATGATTCAGCGTTTTGAACGAATCGTTTAATGAATGACACGATGACTCATTCATTACGTGACTTACCGCCACCTACTGGTAGTTCAGTATGCATCCCCCCCAACATTTCTTTTTTTGTATATTCAAAACATTAATCTCATAACATTATTTATTGCAGTTGTAATTTTGCAGTGCAAATTATTTAATCTGACTGGTAACAGCCCTATAGTGTATATTGAATTTATTGATAAATTATAATAATTTGACATGAACGATGATACATACATTTAAAAAGGTTAAAAATAGGCGTTTGTAAAGGTAAATAAAATATGCAGATTTAAGTATGTAAAAGCTGATAGAACACTGATGAAAATATTGCTTCAGAATTTATTGTTTACACCGCCAAATATCTCAGTGATGCAGTCCTTTATGGGGATATTTTTATGGAATATTGTCTGCTGATATGAAAAGTTCACTATATTGTAGTAATAAATATAATTTATGACAGCGATGATATTTTGCTTTCTTTTTACATTAAACACATTAAATATTACGTATGTAATATAATGTGTATTTCCATTGCAGGTTTAGGTCTTAAATTTCATGTAAGGTGGTATTAAAAAGGTCTTAAAGTCTTAAATTGAACTTGTTCACTTCTGTAGAAACCCTGTTTCTGTTAAGCTTTAGTTAATTTATTTCAGTTTTAGGCTTTCTTATTTCTAATAGGGATGCACGATATTATCGGACTGATATCGGAATCGGCCGATAATGGCTTTTAATGTAAATATCAGCATTGGCCCGATATGAAAAATGATGCCGATATGTCTTGCCGATAAGAGGAATACATGAACTCACATGTGCTCAGGGTGTGCTAGTGATTAGATCACGTCAACAGTGTGGCTCATTCGTGAAGCAAAGTTTTGCCTGATTGATGATTAGATTCACTGTTAATACACGTACAGAATGACGTTCGGTGTATGATGGAGTAAACCGTAATGGCAGGTGCAGCGGCAGCCTCCCCCGGGTCCTAACGCCCGCTCAGTAACGAGTTTTAATTACGTAGGGGGCGCTGTTGGCCTGTTTCTGATTAAATAAAGCAGTAATTGATGCCATTAAATCATGAGTATGTTTTGATTTAAAGGTCAGAAGCTATAGCTTACATAAACAAAAAAAATCATAAACATGACACTTAAATTAAATAATTTTATATATACTGATTTATTCATTAATGTTATAATTTTTCAACAAATTATGAGCTCTAAAAGAGTTTCAGAATTTTTACAACTCTTGTTTTAGACCATTCACAAATGTTAAATCATAAAATGTTTAGGTTACCAATGCATCTTTCTGGAAAAAAAATGCAGCGATTAATATATAGTTTATTTATAGTTATTTTCAAATCTTCAATGTACTGTTATTATAAAATAACTTCATTATTGTTTTTAATTCTAGCAAATAAGTTATTGTTAAAAACTAACCAAAATTAATTAGCTTATAATTTCTGCACAGGAAAGACTTGGTGTCGTTTCCCAACAAAAGGAAATATATCGGTATCTGCATCGGCTATCGGCCAAAATGAGTTGAAAAATATCGGCATTAGTGTTGGGCGATATGGTAATTTTTCATATCGTCATATCGCCAGCCTGTGAGATCGCCGATACACGATATTATCGTGCATGGGTGGGTGTGGGCAAGAGAGAGACTCTCTGTACTTGTCATAAGCTATTTCATAACTAAAAATGCCTGGAAGCGAAATAATATATTACATACTACTAACAGTTTTAAAAATATTTAAAACATAGTTCATATTCGGATTCATACATCGCTTCTATGAATGTACTGATAACTTATTAACTCCATATTTTTATAATAACAATGATGAAGAATAAACATCCATGTGTTGTGTTAATGTGCTGTAACATGTTCATTTAGCTCGAAGCTGTTCAAGTAGATGTCTAAAAATGTCTCTTTTTGCACTCTTGACAGCCAAAGTTCAATTTTGTTGGGCTTAGTTTTAGAGTTCATTTTTAAAACATTTTCAATGAGGAGGAGAAGCCTATTATTCCCGGGTAACTTCACTTTCTGCGTTCCGTTCCGTTCCGTCTTCCGCGCAGCATTCAAAGTATACTCAGCCGCTGAAGAGTGCTTCAACACATGCGCAGGACCACCAACTTGACTTGCGCTGTCTCAAAAAATTGCCTGCACTTGGACGCGAGAGCCCTCTTGATGACGAAAATGACGTAATAAGGACGGTGCGGACGGCCGAAGTATACTTTATTCCTCATTTGCGCGTGTGTGTGAAGTGCGGCACAAATAGCGGGGCAATTTGATAGCCCAATATAATCGGTATCATTAATAGGAGATTGAGCCTAACATCGTCTTGACTATCAACAAAGACATTTGCTATCATCATATCTCTGACTATCGTTGATACGCGATTCTAGCGTCTATCGGCACAACCCTAATTGGCATATCGGCAAAAGTCCAATATCGTGCATCCCTAATTTCTAATCATTAGTAGAAAATTCATTTTTAACTAAATTATTTAATTAATTTTTTTTATTTATAATTAACTTTTATTTTTATATTTTAATTTAGCGTTTGTCATTTTTATTTTATTACTTATTCTATTTAGCTTTATTTTATTATTTTTATTGTTTTAATATTTTAATATTTTAATTAGAAATGCATCCTTTGTTTATGTTTTTCAATAGTGTTTTCAATAGTTCTATTTTTTTTTAATATTCAGTTTTCTTTCTGTTAAAATGATTTGCGAGATGCTTCTAGTTAACGGTAAAACTACTTGTAGTGCTGATAGTGATGGATTAGTTTGTTGGTTAATTGTATTCAGATATTGGATGGATAGTTTATATTTGACTGAACATGTGATTGATCTTCTGTCCTGATTTCCCGTAGGAACTGTGGGAACGTGTTTTGTAAGGACTGCTGTCACCTGAAGCTGCCCATCCCAGACCAGCAGCTGTACGACCCGGTTCTGGTGTGCAACACCTGCCACGACCTGCTGCTGGAGTCCCGCACGCGAGAGCTGCGCTCGCAACAGCTGAAGAAAGCCATCACCACCGCCTCCAGCTGAGACGGCCCATCACAGCGCTACACGCCGGCGTCCAATCAGACGCCCGTCTTTTAGAGCAAGAGCTGCTCTCTCCTCCTTCTCCGAGGGTGATCTGGAGTCCGGATTGGCTCTGAGACTGATCCACATGAGGAACTGGACGGATGAACTCCAAAACACGAGTGCAGTTTGCGACAGAGGGGCGATTTTATCACTTCAAGTGAACTCCAAGCTTCTCTGGTTGAGGACAGAAACCGAACCCAAAGGATCCTTAGGTTCCAAAGCCCAAAGTGAGGCGTTTCTTCATCTGGAAATCACCACACGGCCCCTATGCATCACACACATCGGACAATCTCGGCCATGCATCCATCCAGAGGCTCTCTATTTAAAACCAACCAAGCTGCTACAGTATTTAAAAACGACAAATTCTACTTTTGTATGCTTATTATTTTGTGCACTACGGAGGGAGGTTGAGACCAAAACGGAGAGATCTGCAGCTGTTTCCTCGCTGTTCGTCTGCTGATATGAAGCTTGAATGTACGGCTGTTTGATTTATTTAGATTTTTCAGAAACTGGAGGGATTCACGGGTGCAGTTACTGAATTTAAGCTGCCAGTTTGCATTGATTTGATGGCAATTTTGTGCAATTTTTGTTTTTTAGCCACTCCCGTCAAAACTGCGCTTTCGCTGAACTGTGAAATGGTTTCACTCTCGTTTGATGTGAAATACTCGACTTTAAATGCCAAACTCAAACTCAAATTCCAACATATCAGTAATATATAAACAGAATCACTCCTAAATTCATGTTTCATCTGGCTGGTTGTGTGTGTGTAGCAGGAAAAGCAAGAAAAAACCGAGCAAGCTGAACATTTATGCTGTATGTTGTTGTGTACGTTATGGTAAAACTATAGCCATGTTGCACTGCTCCGTCTACTTTAGCCAGAATACTAGTGTACTAGTTTCTTTTCTATGACTTCATCTGAACAAACCAACGACGATAATTAACATGACTAACTGAAACAGGTGAATCATTGGAAACTGGTGGCGATTTAAAGGACTTTTGTATTGGAGGGTTTGACCGTCACGTTCTCAACATGTTCAAAACAAGTGCTATGATTTCTTTCACGTCGTCCGCGTCTTCAGGCCCTATGTTGATTGTGTATTGTAATGTTGGTGAACCTCTCAACAGTGCCATGTGTTTGATTTTCTTATGGATTCACTGATTTGTAACTTTAACATGTTGGATGGTACAGTAGCTCGAGGCTCAACAGTCAGAGGATGATTTGAGGAGAATCGATGAGGTTAAAAACGCTTTGATTTTGTCTGATGGTTTGATTTTTCTTCTCCGTGGTGTTGATGAAGAACACATTTTGAGTTAAATGCATTGAAAAGGAACCCAGAAATGTGATGTATAGTTATTTGGTCTGTAATAGTGGCTAAAATTTGGCACTTAGTGAATAATTGTTGTAAAGAAATGCACTGTACCAGTTCAATCCCATGGGTTAAATAAAAAGATACGTCTTTATCAGCCATCTGCCTCCTGTGTTGATTATTCATCTTTGATTTATCATTTTGTTCAAAATCATTCCAAGCATGGAGCTTGAATACTAAAATTAACAAGCATTTTTGTTTTGCTGCAGTTATTTTTTTCCTATTATAGTTAAAACAATTTTAAATTAACGTCTATATATACATTAATAAAGAATTCTATCATAACCAAGGTGAACATGGTTATTATAGTTAAATAAAATAAACCTTTTTCATTGCTTAAAATGTTAACTGAAATAAAGTATAAAAGAAAAAAATTGCAGCTAGTTGCCAAGGAAACTATTCTGCTTTTTATTTAGCTTAACTTGATGTACTAAAACATAAAAAGCTATGTAGACATACAAAATATATTTTTTTTAATTACAACTAAAATTCAAATTTAAAAATAAGAACTAATTTGAAATATTAAAATATTTTTAGTGTAAGATGATGCACCAAAATAAATACAACTGAAATAAAAATTGAAACCTAATAGACATTTACAAAAAAATGAAAACACAAATAATAGTGTAGTGAATAGTGCACAAAATAAAAATAAAAACTATCAAAATACTTAATTTTTAACAATGTACTAAAATAACTACAACTGAAAAATCAAAAACTAAAAAAAGACTAATAACTAAAAATAAATTCAAAAGAAAATGCTAAATTTAAAAAATTCAGAATATTAATAAAAACTGTAATAGTGTCTTAAATGCCATTAAAATAACACAGTCGCTACACAACTGCCTTTATGGTTTACTTTCAATGTAAGTCTTTGAGGCAAAGCATTGAATTAAACTTTATTTTGAAAATACAGCAAAGGAATCACATTTAAAGTGATAGAACTGCTTTTATGTGTGGAAAGTGACGACAGGCAACATACAGTCGTACTGATAACATGAAGTCAATTTCACTATACATTCATCAACTAGAGCTGCACTTCAGATAACTTTACAGATCAGAGACAGAATATTTTAATATTTACAGAATATTCATATTTGAATGTACATCGTCTGTTTAGCCCTTAGTGTTTCTTTATAATTTAGGCTTAATGAAAGCTTTAAATGGGTCATCGGATGCCCATTTTCCACAAGTTGATATGATTCTTTAGGGTCTCAATTTCTCAATGGTAGTGTAAAACACCCTTTCTACCCTGTCAAAAACAGCTCTGTTCACAGCGACTCGTTTCAGTGCATGTCTCTTTAAATGCTAATGAGCTCTGCTGACCCCGCCCCTCTCTTCTGTGGGGTGATGAGCCGTGCTCATGAGACTGTTAACTTTAGTCATGGAACTTGCTAACTAGCACTTTATTAGGAAAGGCGATTTGCAAAGATTCATTTTCAGCTAATGAACGAATACATTTTAGAGAAAGTAAATGAACGCCTGCACTGTCAGTTTTTATATTTTCAGCGAAAAAGGCATATTAGTTGGGCTACTTCTCATATGCTCATGTACATAATATACTGCCAAATATGACACTTACAAAGTAATATGATTTATGAATGAATATAGAAAAGAGAGAAAGTTGGATTTTTTTCTTTTTTCAATTCAATAAAAATTACATTTTTTTTTTTTTTTTTACAATTCATAAAACTATTTCCACACAGGCACACATTGCTGATAACGTCCGCGTGCTGATTCGCATGGTATCATGTGTCGATGATAGCCAGAGCATCGAAAATTGGCAATATTAAGAGGATTTAGCATTTCCAATTAATGTAGGCCTGTTTCATTCTTCTTATTATTAGGCCTATTATTATTATTAGATTACTTTTATTATTAAATTACATGAAATGATTGCCCCGCGCATCACTGCCTGATTGTCCAGCAGGTGACCTCTTAAGATGCACGTGGGGCTTTATGATTACTAGAGCACTCGTAGATCTGCAAGATTTTCAAGTACTAGGCTACTGAAGTTACGATGCTTTTGAGAACCGCAGCCCTGGTAAGGACTCTAGCTACATTCTGTACATGTAGCTTGTTTATTGAAGATGCAGGACAAGCAGCTAGCAGTGCATTACAACAGTCCAGTCTAGAGGTCATGAATGCATCAGAAACAGGTAACATGTTCCGTAGCTTGACAATGTTTCTAAGATGGAAGAATGATGTTTTTGTAACATTTGAAATATGATTTTCAAAAGACAGGTTGCTGTCTAATATAACAATTAAAAAATACTCCTTGAACGTTGTGCTGAAAAGTAGTAAATAAACAAATAAATGCATTACTACCTGTATTAGTAGTAGTACTGCTGTATAGCCTAATTATCATTATATAGACTAGTTACAGGCTATAAAGATACTAGGCTTTGAACCGTTTTGAGTAGAACGGTTCTGAACCGGCCATTAGATGTCACCAAACTCACATTAACGATTGTTTTGCGCTCAGCTGGTCAATATTCATAACTCATATTTCTGTTGTGGATAAAGCAGGTGTTTGCTCAGGTAACTGTATACAAGATATGATAATCTCCCATATACACACTATAAAGTATATGAGTAACAAAAATATGTTTACAACTTACAGCACAGTAAGATTGTGGAATATTAAATGTGTTAAGATGGGAGGCAATAAAAATAAAACAATAACAATAGCCTAATTCAACACTTCCTGACAGATTTTCCTCATTTACTAACCATACATTTCCCTGAAATAGACCTACATGCTGGAACATGAAATACTGAAGGGATCATTAGGATTTCACCTGCAATAATACAATAACGAGGGTTATTCATGCTTTGATTCATGCTATTACAACCTGGAAAAATAATCAATAATACAAATACAAAGTTTGAATAAGATGACCTGAGATTGGGCACGATTTATTTTGGTCATATGCTGCCATGTACAGTTGGATTGTCTCTGTAATGTAGCCTAAGTTTATGTAAACTATAAGTTGATTTGGGCGGGATGGGGAGCATCTTTCTAATTATAATAGTATGCATTATCGTTAGGTGAGGGGTTTTTTGTACTGCCATTTATCATATTTGACCATTAAAATGACTTGTAGATAGATAGATAGATAGATAGATAGATAGATAGATAGATAGATAGATAGATAGATAGATAGATAGATAGATAGATAGATAGATAGATAGATAGATAGATAGATAGATAGATAGATAGATAGATAGATAGATAGATAGATAGATAGATAGATAGATAGATAGATAGATAGATAGATAGATCGGGTGTGATGTGATGCTCTCGTTATTGAGGAATGTGATGGGAGGGGCCAGCAGACTCCATCCTGTCCATTGATAGATATATTACTATATAAGACACGATCACACTCTCAAAGGGTCACATTTGGTCGAGTCTCATTGCTGGAGTCACAGGACTTTCACAATGCGGTGTCTGCTTTCAGCCTGTCTTCTGTCACTGCTTCTGCATTCGTGCACCGGTGCAGGTGAGTCCAGCACCTTCATGATCTACTCAGTGATGCTTCATATATTCATTTACAAACTCTACAGATCCACACGATTTCCAGTGCTTTGCAGGTAACATCAGTTTGATATCAATAAGGACATTTCTCTCTGATCAGATTAAACTTACTGAATGATCTATATCAGATGTATTAGTATTCATTAATAGCTCATGTGCATCATTTAAAGGTGAACACACCGACTCTTTTGAGTAGCTTACTAGAAATTTACATATATTCTCAAACAGTTATATTTACAAACTTTTCTACACCAAAAAGCCTTTTTTTATGCACAAAACACTCATATCTGATATTAACGTTTTAACAATAATAATAAGTAATTTCAATAGCCTAAAAATGCTGCAAGTTTAAGCTTTTCAAAAGTACACAATGGAAAAACGCATGATGCTTTTTAAACTGCTTTATTACAGTTTTGACTAGTCAAGAATGACCTTAAACTTTATTCAGAACACAAAATAAAGATGATCGGTTCATTAAAGTCAAAACACGTTTTTGCAGGATATGTGTATAAGCCGCACAAATAATATTAGCTTACCTAGACAGAGAGTTATTAATCTTCATAAATGTAGAAGGACCTTCAGTGTCATCTGAACCTCGAACCCCCTAAAACAGTCCGTCAGGGAGAAACTGTGCCTCATTTTCTGGAGGAAGAAGCATCTTTCTTTCTGCTCAAGGACACTCGGTCCGTTCCTGTTCTTTATACACGAGCTCCTGAAGCGTGATGCGGTGGATGAAGCTCTGAAGCGGCATCATTCGTGTCTAGAGCTGCACCTGTATTCAGTCTGACTTTCTGTACAAATGTTCCGTGCGGGATCACTTCAATCTCATCACGTGCTTTACCGCTGTTTGTACCGTAGTCTTTAACACCTTTCAAAACGAGAAGTTTTTCTCATATATATGCAGGTTCTCGAGCAGCTGTTGCTATGGTTACCTCCAAAAAAACATGAACGTTATTTCTGTTTGTGAGGGTCTATTTACCGCTACATGAAACCAGGCAGGTTGAATTTGTTAGGTTTTGTTGTTATTTATAAGCAATGTGAAAAGCAATAAAGGGATAAATAATTACAAATGTTATGATTAGATTCTTAGACTCAAACTACTCGAGCACCATAATGTTTTCTGTTGGCGATCGTCTATTTAATGCCGAGTGTAAATACGCGTTCCAAACTTGTGATTTGAGGTTATTGAAACGTATAAAATAGTAACAATTCTGACAGCTAAATGAACAATAAATGTATAATTATTACAGTAGAGTAGACTATTATGCTTCTTTTTTAGGCGCGAAGTGGCCGAGCAGCGTAATGTTACTATGGTTACCTTGACAGAAGGTGGCGATTTCTGTTCGCGAGCGTTTATTATAAATATGCGGTCTATACTTAATTGTCTCTTTTTTTTTTCTTCTATTTTTTTTTCTTCTTTTTTTTCTATTTAAACGTTTGACACCTGTTGAAACTTACAAAAATAATGACATACATTTTGATGATTGACAGATTAATTCCAGTGGTGCCAAAACGTATTTAGACAGTTAAATCAACTTCTCAGCTGTAGATTACGAAATATCAAAGCACGTGTCAGTTATTGTAAATAATCGACATGAATGATTCTAGCTTAAAGACATTAAAACACAATCTCCTGCTTTGATGTTATATTTCCTGTTCTCTAGGATCTAAAGATATTTAAACATTGACACACTATCTTTGAAATGACGTGTATTGTAGAAAAGCGCTATATAAATAAAAATGACTCGACAAAAGGAAGTTTGTTCACTTTGAAATGCTAAAACAATAGACGAAGTGTTGAAAATGAGGACAGTCGGTATTCAGTGACTTTGTTTGTTGATAGTTATGTGATTCAAATTTCGAAAAGGACGACGTTAGCGAACAGAAAAGATAATGATGGATATCATTTCTAATGCAATGACATTTAAGTGTGACTTAAGCATCCAAATATACTTTCTAGTTTAGCAGTGTCAAAGAAAAATGTCCACAAAAGGCTGTATGTCTCCATTTAAGAGCCACTTTAGATGCATGTTCAAGTGATTCTGTATAGAACAAACAAACAATGACTGTAATCTTCATATTAGCATTAGTAACTGATTATCCATCATTTATTAGTCAAGAGGTTAAAGAAAGCTCTGCAGTTTCTCTTGATCAACACACTTACTGTAGCACGGCTTCAGTCCCTCTGGAATAACCTGAGGTGAAGTCAACTGTAAATGACTTTTAATTAAAGCATCTGCTAAATGGCAGCCATCTAAATTAAAGGTCAATAAATGTCAATATGGTTTATAAATGGCACCTTAAGTGGTACTAATGAAGCCAGTGGGAATGTTTACATGCTGAAGAACTGCATAATTGGCATGCTGAAATATTGTCTCGACCTAATAAAGAGCGAAAGAAAATGAACAGAATGCAACACTGCAAATCTACATAGGCAGCTTCCTTCTTAGTGAAGCTTCTTAACCAAAATGAAAAGTGTCTTCAAATAATTATTCCTAATGTAAAGTGCATGATTGACATAAAAAACAACAACTTAACTTAAAAAAGCACAAATACTGTTGAGGTAAAGTGGGGTGATTTATATTGTGAGTTTCTGGTGCAATACAATAAACAAAATGCACAGTGCATTTCTAATTTCTCTCAAATGCATCTGTGATCTTGAATCTAAATGTTTGCTTTACCAAATGTCAAAATGCATTTTGGGATTGTTTTAACCACAAAGCATACATTACCATCCTGCCTTAGTATGTAACAGGTTTTCTTATTAGACAGCATAAGTAAGCCTAAGATGCCTTTAATGTTGCAAAAATAAAATAAAATAAAATAATACATATTTTGACATTTACAGTTCATAAATTCTAAGAAATGTGAATTACTTGAATCTTAAACGCAGGGTAGGTGATTTGGTTCAAAAACATTTTTTTGTTATGCTGGTTGTGAGTCCCTTCACATTAAGGTGACCAGACGTGCCACGTCCCGGGGACTCGTTCTGCACAGGATTTCTAAATTGCCTAAAATAACCAGGTGTTGGTTGTTTGCGCTGTGCAGATCGATCGGTTATTTTAGGCAATTTAGAAATCCTGTGCAGAACGTGTCCCCGGGACGTGGCACGTCTGGTCATCTTACTTCACATCCCGATAGCAATCACTAAGTTAAGTGGCCTAAATGTATTTATATTCATTTATATTGCCTGTGGAAGGCGTAGGACCATAAAATGTTCGTCCAATCATATCCCACAGTTCAAGGGCTACGATAGGCTGTCCTATCAACGTATGTATTTGCATACATCATCACCGCGTTCCATTGCGTTATTGCAGACCGAGCGAGAAAGGAAGACGTTATTATTGTAATATTATGCGCTTTGTACTGTTATGTTTTCTCATCAGAGGTAATCTGACAGCATTGACGCCGTCTCTCATCTTGTCGCTGATGTCTCTGCTCTGTCTGTGTGTGGTCATGTGTTTTGGGGAGGCGTGTCTTCGGAGAGTGATTTGCCGGGAGGGTGGGATCTTATGCTTTCAAAGCTAGCTTGCTATTGCTAGCCTCTCCGAAATCATCTACCCTACCTTTAAAAACCCGTGTAAGATCAAGAGAACTTCCTCCTAATCTTGTCCCAAATAGTCAAACACGGTTGTTTGAACCAAGAATTGAAAATTTAACAATAATGCTGAAATGTTAAGCGTTTGTCAGTTCCCAGCATGCATTGCAGCATGAGAAATTTGCCTTGCCTTGTTGAATTTATTGATTGAATGAGGCATTTTGCATCTACTGAACAAACCAAACTGACAAAACAAAGTAGTGTTATTTATTCCTATTTTACATTGTGCAGCTCACTCAGTTTTGGAAGAGAATGTGTGAAAAGCAATAAATATGAGGTAAACTTTAGCAAACGTATTAAACCGCAGCCTAAATGCAGTCATGTTGTGTAGAATATCAAACAGCGTACATTTACAAAAACATAAATAATATGCAGTTTGCATGTTCTGCCAAAATGCCAGAATGCCTTGCTGTCTAAATGAGGGAACTCTCTTTCTGTCTAAGCCGATTTCCGTGTTCACGTGATATACAGGTGCATCTCAATAAATTAGAATGTCGTGGAAAAGTTCATTTATTTCAGTAATTCAACTCAAATTGTGAAACTCGTGTATTAAATAAATTCAATGCACACAGACTGAAGTAGTTTAAGTCTTTGGTTCTTTTAATTGTGATGATTTAGGCTCACATTTAACAAAAACCCACCAATTCACTATCTCAACAAATTAGAATACTTCATAAGACCAATAAAAAAACATGTTTAGTGAATTGTTGGCCTTCTGGAAAGTATGTTCATTTACTGTATATGTACTCAATACTTGGTAGGGGCTCCTTTTGCTTTAATTACTGCCTCAATTCGGCGTGGCATGGAGGTGATCAGTTTGTGGCACTGCTGAGGTGGTATGGAAGCCCAGGTTTCTTTGACAGTGGCCTTCAGCTCATCTGCATTGTTGGGTCTGGTGTCTCTCATCTTCCTCTTGACAATACCCCATAGATTCTCTATGAGGTTCAGGTCAGGCGAGTTTGCTGGCCAATCAAGCACAGTAACACCATGGTCATTGAACCAGCTTTTGGTACCTTTGGCAGTGTGGGCAGGTGCCAAGTCCTGCTGGAAAATGAAATCAGCATCTCCATAAAGCTTGTCAGCAGAAGGAAGCATGAAGTGCTCTAAAATTTCCTGGTAGATGGCTGCGTTGACTGTGGACTTCAGAAAACACAGTGGACCAACACCAGCAGATGACATGGCAGCCCAAATCATCACTGACTGTGGAAACTTCACACTGGACTTCAAGCAACATGGATTCTGTGCCTCTCCACTCTTCCTCCAGACTCTGGGACCTTGATTTCCAAATGAAATGCTAAATTTACTTTCATCTGAAAAGAGGACTTTGGACCACTGAGCAACAGTCCAGTTCTTTTTCTCCACAGCCCAGGTAAGATCTTCTGACGTTGTCTCTGGTTCAGAAGTGGCTTGGTAGCCCTTTTCCTGAAGACGTCTGAGCGTGGTGACTCTTGATGCACTGACTCCAGCTTCAGTCCACTCCTTGTGAAGCTCTCCCAAGTGTTTGAATCAGCTTTGCTTGACTGTATTCTCAAGCTTGCGGTCATCCCTGTTGCTTGTGCACCTTTTCCTACCCAAATTCTTCCTTCCAGTCAACTTTGCATTTAATATGCTTTGATACAGCACTCTGTAAACAGCCACACCTTTCAGTAATGACCCTCTGTGACTTACCCTCTTTGTGGAGGGCGTCAATGTTCGTCTTCTGGATCATTGCCAAGTCAGCAGTCTTCCCCATTATTGTGGTTTCAAAGAACAAGAGATACCCAGAATTTATACTGTAGGGATGGTCACTTATTGAAACTCAAATGTAAATATTCTAATATTTTGAGATACTGATTTTTGACTTTCATGAGCTGTAAGCTCTAATCATCAAAATTAAAACAAAAAAAACTTTTGAAATGTTTTACTTTACATGTAATGAATCTAAAATTTCACTTTTTGAAATAAGTTACAAGAAAAAATGAACTTTTTCACGACATTCTAATTTATTGAGATGCACCTGTATATCGTACACACAGTCATGGAGTGACTCAGCAGATTACGTTTCACGTCAGGATTTGTTTTGGTCTGCATGCATGAAACCGTATTTTCATTGCTTTGTCTTTTGTGTCGTTGTTCATCTGCAGTGTTGCGTCTTTGGCTCTTTGAGATATAACTGTGACCCACTGTGACACTCACTTTGTTTCTCGCGCAGCTCTAAAGATCAAAGGACTGTTTGTGAATTCATATCAGCGAACAGGCAGGTATTGTTCTCCACTGACGTGCGCTGCAGACTCGATGCGGTTAATGATAGCGAGACCAATAAATTCCTTCATAACACCTGCTCATTTAATGCCAAACTAGTTCTTATTGATCAACAGACACAATCTCTACAGTATGCATTGAGAAATGTGTTTATTGTGGTCACAAGTAATCAAAGCATGAACGTTTGCTGCCCACATTTTCAGCAGAATTGGTTCTGGAAGTATTTTCCCATTCATTTTTCTCATAGGGATTTAAAAAAAGTCTTCATTAAAGCATTATAAGCCATGAACCAAACCAACCAGCTATGAATCACAACATTACAAACTATGAAATATATGCAAAATATGCATATAAATACATTTTGACAGCATAGTGAGACTCAGTTACATCATTTGCGGTGCTTCACGGCAGTGGACGGATTTCTTTTGACACAATTAGCTCACCATGACCATCTGATTGGTGGAATTTTGTGTGCAGAATCCTGGGTAATGTAGTTTTTCATCACAAATTCAGCTGTAAAACAATTATTTTGAAAATAATTGGAAATAATGCAGGCTTACAGCTTCAACAAAAGCATATACCATTGATTAACAAACTTGAATCTAAATTATAAGTTACCGTTAAAAATCCATTTCAGATTTATTTATTTAGATTGTAAACTTTTGTCATATCTTCTAGGACAGTCTGTTTTGGGTTGGTTGAGGAGAGACTGAAACTGTAAAAAATTATAGTCTCTTTACAAATAACATTTGTTCTTGAATAATAATAATAATAAAAAAAATTATTTGTTTGTTTATCTAGTGTAACCTTTTATTTTATATCTCCTAAGGTGGTCTGTTTCTGGTTGATAGTTCTTGAGAATAAAAACATTTGTTCTTGCGAATAGAAATAAATAAAAAGAAGAATTAAAAAAATAATAATAATCATTTATTGATTGACTGATTGATTGATTGAATCTTTTATTTACTATCTCCTAAGGCAGTCTGTTTCTGCTTGGTAGATTTTGAGAATAAAAACATTTGTTTTTGAGAATAAAAAAATAAATAAAAAAGAACAAAAAATAAAATGTAAAAGAATAAAAAAATAAAACTATCATTCATACATACATACATTGATTGATTGATTGAACGTTTTATTTAATATCTTCTCAGGCAGTCTGTTTTCCGTGGGTTGGGGAGGGACTGAAACGGTTGCTATACTGATAATAAGTTCTTAAGTTTTTATATCTGGAAGCGACTGTTGCACTTATTATGGTCGTCCTAAGAGACTTCTGTGAGGGAATGAGATCATGTGCATTCTGGGTACAGGCAGCACACAATGGGAGATGATAAACAGGTTCTGGATGAGGAAGGATGGCCGGTTCACACGTCCCTGGCGTTCCTGGCGTTCCTGGCTTTGTGCTCCAGAGGGCTCATGGGGAGAACCTGGGCTTTTCATCTGGCTCTGGAGACGGCAGGTCTGCGTCAGGTGGAGCGAGGATGCCGTTCTTTGTGAGGCTGATTATCATGTGCCCACAGAAGGAAACGGCATCGCAGATGTGGTCTACAGACCTGCCCGCTGTGCCATTTCTCTGGCACTTCCTCTGCAAAACGTTCACTTCCACCCGCCGGCCCTCCATGTGTGGGACTGAACTTAGAAATAACAAAACGAGGTGACCCGACCCATTCATTTCAATGGCGAGTGTGTTTTTCATAAATATTGGATTTCAGAGATAGGGTCAAAACATTTGTGAGGTGGAGACATGCGTCTCCATTGTGAAATATTAATAAAATAAGAGTCGTCTATATGAGATAGCGGAGACAGATAGAGCGCCGGACCCTCGACTCGTGTCCGTCCAGCTAACAAACAATAGAAACGCAATTCCTGTGTATTAGAGGCATTTGAATGGCAGAGAATAACAGCTAATGATGGAGACGTGGGAACAATACTTTGTTTGTGAAGGAACAAAACAAAACAAGAGAACAATCGGGGAAGAGTTTAATAAACATGAAATGATAAATTTGATTGACACTGAAGTGACTAAAAACAAGTTTGATGCCAAAGCCGTGAACTTTTAAGCTTGATGAGGTCAATCTAAGCAATGAAATACTAATGCACTTCAATAAAGAAATTAATCAAACTCAAACTCAAATAAAAAAAGTAGGAACAGTGATTTTGAACTTAATAAAATGTCCATCCAAAATTTTAACACAAACAAGCTAAAAAAATTAATGTAATGCATATTTCTCAGACATAGCCTACATGGCAAAAAATCATGGTGTCATTTATTATTAAATATTTGCATCTATTTTATTTTATTTAAATAATCATATTTTCAAAATGCATTAATTCAAATAGCTTAGAATCAGCATAAATCTGTTTGTTGTGAAAACAATTAAATTTATCATTAGGTTAAAAAGTATTAACAATGTATGAGGGTTGAAACTACTTGTATTTATTGATGATATGCATTTAAAATCTATTCAGTTTATTAGTATAATTATAGAAATCCGACTACTTTCATTTATGCATGATTGACATGAAAATGAAAATGTGCATCACATTAAGTTTATTAGTTTGTTAACGCTGTGTAATGCAAAGGCATGGAAATTTTATGTGCATTAATACATTAATCTTGATATTTCCGGGGTTTTTTCTCTTTTATTCTATATAAGTCATTACAATGTTTAATGGATGTGTACATGCAAATTGGCTGATATTCTGATTAAAAATGGACATTTAAAAATAAAATGTTTTTATTGCACACTTAACAGAGTAGATCTATTAAATATGATCATTATCTTGTTCATTATATTAGTAATAAATATTTTGTCATCAGTGTCAATACAAGATCATATGAGCTCATTCTGACAAAGAGGGCAATGAAAGGTCATCAAATCAATTTATAAATGAATAACTTCTTGCGGAAGATAAATATCACTTGCATTAGCCAAGAAATGACCTTCCTCAACTGTGTGATGTGTGTTTTAACCTCACTTTCTCTTGAAAGAGGTCTGACCGATTTCATATCCAGTCATTTTTGATCTCAGCAATGTCTCAAATGTGCAGCAACATCTGCAATTAAAAGTCAAAGATCTCAATATGAACTCAAACATTTCTCATAAAATGATCTATGCTGCTCCATGTTCATTTCACAGCTCTATACTCGTATTAAATGACAATAATCGACTCATTTGTGACTTTTTATTTCTCCTAAGTAATTTTAGGAGAAACATCTAAGACTCAAATGTAAAACTACTAAGAACGAGTGCGGTTTCCAAGCAATAACATTTGGGTCATCAGTGACATTTCTCTTTAATTCCTAGAATAACAGGATCTGAAAAGGAGACCCGGGGTCACGAAATCCAGTCATGTCTGAGTAACTTCTTGAGAAGTTGCCTGAGAGACTTCAAAACATCCCGTTAGTTACTTCTGTTAAGAATATGAAGATAGTTTAGTCATCATCAACAATTCTCATAACAATTCAATATAGCCTGTGCTCATTGTGAGCGGCAGGGAGAGGTCTTCCTGTTGAATGAGTCGATGGAATGAAGTCATTAGAATTAATAACTTGTTTAATTCACTAGCGGTCAAAAGTTTGGAATGATCACAATTTTTTTTTATGTTTTTGAAAGAAGTCTGTTCTGCTCACAAAGGGTGAATTTATTTGATCAAAAACACAGTAAAATTGTGAAATATTATTGCAATAAAAAAGCTGTTTTCTATGCGAATATCTGTTAAAATGTCATTTATTTCTGTGATCAAAGCTGAATTTTCAATAAGTATTTTAAATTGTAATAATATTTCACAATGTTACTGTTTTTACTGTATTTTTTAATAACTACTGTATTTTTATATCAAATATACAGCCTTGGTGAGCAGAAGAGACTTCTTGCAAAAACATTTAAAAATCTTTAAAAACCAATTTTGACCGGTAGAGTATTATCCCAGAAATGCCTAAAGTATCTAGTGTGAATATTGATTAACAAAAGCATACAATTGCTAAAAATCAAGCTTTAATGCAAAAATCTCTAACTAAAGTATTTCCGTTAACTAACTCATCTTTTATACTCACACAGACTGGTGCTACCAGACACAAGTGAGCTGTGAATCTCACTGTAAAGGTAAGTGTAGCCTCTATGTGCAGATTCTGTTTCTTAATGTACCATTCTAGACACATCACTCAACTATCTAACACGTATATAAACTAAATCTAACGTTACTTCTCCGTGTTGCTCTAAGGACCAGACCGATGGAGTGAAGTCAATGCAGACTGTGGGAAGAACAGACAGTCACCAATCAACATAGTGACGAAGAAAACCAAGCTGGACGAGCGGCTGACGCCTTTCAAATTCACCGGTTACCAGACCGTATTCGACAGCACCATGAAGAACAACGGCCACTCGGGTAAGACTGCTGGACAACAACAGCAGCTGAAGACAAGACTAATCTAGTCTGATGAAGAGCATGTAGTTTGAAATGTCTGTTTTGTTCTGCTTTGGTGAGCTCATTAAATGCTTTTGATTGAGCAGTTTCTATGATCTATATTTTGGTTGTGCGAATATAGTTTGTTTCTTCATCAGATTTGGAGAAATGTAGCATTGCATCACTTGCTCAGCAATGGATGCTCTGCAGTGAATGGGTGCCGTCAGAATGAGAGTCCAAACAGCTGATAAAAACATCACAATAATCCACAAGTAATCCACACCACTCCAGTCCATCAGTTAATGTCTTGAGAAGACAAAAGAAACAAATCCATCAAGACATTTTTAACTTCAAACTGTTGCCTCTGGGTAAAATACGAGTCCAAAATCCATAATAACGCTGCAGTATTTTGGATTAAGGACTCATATTTTAGCCGGAAACAACTGTTTAAAGTTAAAAACACCTTAATGCTGGATTTGTTTCAGCCTTTGTCTTCTCCAGATGTTAATTGATGGACTGGAGTGGTGTGGATTATTGTGATGTTTTTATCAGCTGTTTGGACTCTCATTCTGACGGCACCCATTCACTGCAGAGCATCCATTGCTGAGCAACTGATGCAATGCTACATTTCTCAGAATCTGATGAAGAAACAAACTGCTCTGTGAGACGCTGGACTGTAATGTTGTGTTTTCCACATCAGTTCAGGTCAGTATACCCATCACAGCCACAGTGTCTGGAGGAAACCTGGGAGAAACGTACAAGGCCGTGCAGTTTCACCTCCACTGGGGCACCAGCGGAGGTCCTGGATCTGAACACACCGTCGATGGAGAGCAGTATCCCATGGAGGTGCGACCAACACCATATCAATGAAAAACACCGGCCTGCATCAGATACACTGAATGAAATCCAATACTCGTTTATTACTGTTTTGTGCTGCTGATTCCAAAAATACTGTTTTGCTCGAGTTTTTATTTACATATATATTTTTACTTTTATTATTATACAGTATATATAAATCTGTTTAATTATGTGTATTACTCTCTCACCAGCTGCATATTGTGCACATGAAACAAAGATACAACAGACTTGAAGACGCACTCAGAGATCCTTCAGGAATCGCGGTGCTGGGATTCTTCTACGAGGTTTGAAATGCATGAGTTTGTTTAGTTTGCTCAGAGATGATTTTGAATTTGTACAATGAAAAATCAACATTGCTTCTAACTTTCAGGAGTCAAGCAGCTCTAACAGAAAGTATGATCTCTTCACACACGGCCTGCGCAGCATCCAGAATACAAGTAAGAAAACCACCTCAATCTGAACAACGTTTCTGCAGTATTACAGGAATATTCCTTATGTGACATGCCGTCCATCAACACAGACAATCATTTTGACTTGGTTTGAATATGTGCATTTCTGATACCTTTATATTTTAAATATTGATGGTGCTCTTTTACTTCATTTAAATCACTGTGAATGCATTGTCTGCATTAATCAAAAGCACACTGATCAAGATGAATATATGCTGGAATATTCCTTTAAGAGTGAAGCGTCATTTATTCAGTGTTCAACTAGCTTGTGCTGTTTCAGTGTAATGTTCAGAGTATCAGTCAGTCATCGGTCATAGTTTGTCTTCCTGAAGAGTGAAACACTGATGCTTTCATAACATTGATCTGACACGATATACCAGATTATGACTCAACCAGTGACGTGATCTTGAGGGACAATAGACAATCTGGAAACAATTGTTATCTTTATTTTTATGATTTTGTTCCGCTTAGTGCTGTTTCTAACAAAGAAATTACACACTTTTAATTATCATTTTTTACAATTTATTTTAATTAAAAAAACATACATTATTGTCTTCCCTAAAAAAAAAGTAAAATTAATTTTAATTAAAAATAAATCCTGAAATCTATACGAAAAACGTAATATTATGTTAATATTCTGGATGTTTAAAAAAAAAAGCTAATGATAACTCTGAAAGGAAACATGAAAAGGAAACTTTATGCATTTCTAGAAATATTTCAGAAATTTCTGGAGATAATTTTATGCATTTCTAGCAAATCCACTATCGTTTAAAACTAAAAGTGTGGGGTCAGTAAGATTTTTTGTAATGTTTTTGAAAGAAAGACACAAATGCTTTTATTGAGCAAGGATGCATTAAATTGACAGTAAAGATATTTATAGTGTTATGATTTCAAATAAATGCTGTTCTTTTGAAAATAAAATGCATGACGGTTTCCATGAGAATATTGGGCAGCGCACCTGTTTTCAACATTTACAATAATCCGTGTTTACAATAATCAGAAATGTTTGTTGAGCAGTAAATCAGCATATTAGAATGATTTCTGAAGATCATGTGACACTGAAGACTGGAGTAATGATGCTGAAAATTCAGATTTGATCACAGAAATAAATTACATTTTACAATATATTCACATAAAAAAACAGGTATTTTAAATTATAATAATGTTTAAGAATTTTTACTGTATTTTTGATCAAATAAATGCAGTCTTGTTAATCAGAAGAGACATTGATCAACAACACTGTCTGAATGACTCTTTTTGTTTGTGCAGATGGAAACACGACGCTCCGTAAGATCTCTCTGAATCAGCTCATTCTTCCTGAAGCCAACATGACTAACTATTACCGGTATGACGGCTCTCTAACCACACCGGGCTGCACGGAGGCTGTGGTGTGGACGGTGTTTGAAAACCCCATTCCCCTCGACAGAGAACAGGTACGACTGAAGCTGCCTTCACACCATTATCCTGAATACCAGAAACTGCACATGAACTCCTATTTAAACTAAATTACTTTGCTACATTGCTATCTTTTGCCACTATAGTCAGCTATATTAAATAAATAACCATTTTATGCACAATGCATGTATTTGATCATTTATTTGAATGAAACTTCAGAATCTAGATAGCGTAAGTGAATTATACAATAGTGCAGGTGATGATTATTTGGTTGTCAGTGAATGAGAGGCTACATTTTATTCAGTATTCATTGGATATTGACTAAATATCTTTGATAAGATCCAGTAAACAGGTAAGAATGAACAAAGCTACGAGAAGAATCACAAACTTTGATTTGAAGCAAAACGGTCTTTGAAAATCATACAAAAACACAAAGATAAAAGACTGTGAACTTAATATCTTTAATGGGAGAATTACAAAGCCATGAAGCATTGTGAATAATAAAATTAATAACTTAAAGTTGTTGACATCATTTTTAATTTGATTGTCATATTAAACAGTGTTGTTTTAGTATCATTGAAATACTATTATAGTTTTTATTAATATTTTAAAGTTGTTGTTTTTAAAAATATATATTTTCAGATTTTTCTGCTCTCTTTTTTGTTTTCAAGGTTTAGTAATTTTGTTGTGTTTTTGTATTTTATTAGTTTTTTATATGTCTATATAATTTTTATTTCAATTTATAGTTATTTTAGTATCTCAAGTTAAACGAAATGAAAATGAGAAAAGTTGCTTTGGCAACTAGCTGAAATAAAATAGTTTATGTTATTATTTTGTATTTCGGTTAATGTTTATTTTATTTGTAGAAACAATTTTTATGGTTTTAGTTAACTATAATAACTCAGATATGTAAACAACATATTTGAAGTTAATACTGTAGCAATATATATATACGTATATATATTATATATATTAGTGCTGTCAATCGATTTAATTTTTTTACTAATTAATCGCACATTTTTCTAAAATTAATCGCGATTAATCCCACCTAACATTAAAGTTTTTAAATATACTTTTATATTGCAATAATTTCACATTCAATCTTCAAATGTACAATGTACAAACAACATAAAGACACTATATTTTTAATATTTCTTTAATGGCATCTTTATATTGAAGGCCAGCATACTGATATCAATACTACTGATGTCTTATAAAATGTTTTCCCCCTTAATATTTATACTGTATCAGCATTACAGTATAATGACAGCTATCAATTTTAACATTTATAGACTTAACTTCTAATTTAAGTGAACTTAAAACAATCTTCACATAAACCCATTATAATAAATGACATATTTAGCTACTTGTGCCCTTCAGCAGAAATATACAGAAAATGAATAGTTACCAAACACTAAATTCTAAATTAAATCTAGATGGACCCCTTAAAGCTATAAAAGTTATTGATTTCCTCTTTTTCTTTTGTTCTTGGATTAATAGACATCACAGCAGCTGGTTATTATTTGTCTGCTATTGCTTTAAAAGCTGCTGCTGCTTTCTGACACACTTCAGGTCTTAGTCTCTTCTAATGAGCAGACGAGTTGAATCGGGTGTGTTAGACGAGGGAGACAGTGCTGGGGTGCCTCAGGAAAGTTTTGAAAACCATTTCAAATATGAGGCATAACATATTGCATGCATGCACAAGTTTTAAGGCAGCTTTATCGCCTTTTTTAACTTCATGCCTTAACTGACGGCATAACTAGGAAACACGTGTTTTCTTTCGCTGTTTGATATGAAATGATACAGGCTACAGCGCGCGCCGGCACCTTTGTGCGTGTATTTGAAGAGTCTGCGCTACGAGCACAGTATCTTTTCCGCACTCGTTTGACTCACGCCTGGCGCGGAGGCGGAGTTAGAGCACGCGTCTGAAACGTCTCCCGTTTGATGTGGTCATAAAGACGTTCTGCATCTAAATAAACAAAATCCTTTTCAAGAAAAAAGAGACAGAGGCAGCAGTTGTGAATGGGGTTGCCAACCCTAGCCCCGCCCCTGCGTTAACGGCGTTAAATATTTTTAACGCGTTAATCTGAAAAAATGAATCTCCCGCGTTAACGCGCTAATTTTGACACCATATATATATATATATATTGAGTGCCGAATGAGACACTAAAGAGTTGTTTTGGCACAAGTAGCTTGTTTTGATTTATATTATTTTGCAGAATTGTTGGTAATGTAGTTTTTCACCAGAAATTCCACTTTTAAACACAATTCTTTAAAAGATAAGTTGAAATAATGTGAACTGATGGCTTCAACAAAAGCATGTACCATTGAATAACAGCCTTGTAGCTCACAGTAGATCTGTTTTTAAAGACTAATATCCTCTATGGAGAAAATGAATGAGATTTTTACTTTCTATTAGGACTTCAGAAGTGAGCACTTAAAGGGCCAGCTCACCCCAAAAAATCATCTTCCTGTCATCATTTTGAAGCAGCATAATAAAGCTCTGATCATTATGTGTCTTCAAACAGCTCCGGGCTTTTTCCACCCTGAAGTTCCACGATGGGAACCCGATGGTGGGAACGTTCAGACCCGTTCAGTCGCGTAGCGGACGCGTGGTTTACCGGTCCGGCGGAGCAGCGGTCGCCGCCAGCGCCGTCCTGATTCTGGTCTCCATCAGCGCAGCGCTCGGCCTGTCCCGTCCCAACTAGAGCAAGACCGACCCACTACCACCACACAATCAACACAATGAGTTCTCAGCCAATCAACAGACCAACAGAAGAAAACCACAAACAAGCTGTTTCTACAGGACACTAGAGTAGTTAGTGTAGAATCTGACCAGTAGACGTGTTCATAGCTATCAATAGGAGCTGGACTAAAGCCGCTCGGACTTTCTGTGAAGGGCTGACAGGGAATAAATGCATGACCTTTATCTGTTATAGACATCTGCCAAACACACACACACACACGGGCTATATTTACGAAGGCTTTGATGTGCTGGAGATGTGCATTACTAACACACACAGCGATGATCAGCACTCTACTGGTGAAAGGTCACAGAGGTCAAGGGTGAAAGATCACAGAGCCGTGAGAATAGATCGGAGAGAAACCCAGATATAGCAAACACACAAATACATCTACATTAATTCTGTTGACAGTTTTATAGGGTGTTTCACACTTGAGTTCAAAAGAATCAAATTCGCTTTAAATGAATCAAGTCAATTGATCGAGAAATGAGAATTTAAATATATATGTGTGTGTGTGTGTGTGTGTGTATATATATATATATGCTTATATAAACTGTATGATATTATTTATAATTATTTAGATATTATTTAGAATTATTTATAATGTGATAGACATGCATTCTATATATATATATGTAAAATTAAATATATATATATTCCTGTCCAGTTTTGCAAACTGCTTTCAAATGTGCCAGTGTGAACAAAAGGGAACCAAGTATTTTTGCATTTCTAAGTTTAACCTAGACATGCATTGCTTCATACAGACACATAAAACCCTTTGCTAGTCAACAGAGATGGTCAAAGTGAAAGTGGTGTGTTCTCTGTGACAAGATTTTGTTTAAAATTAACTTCAATTTCACAACACTTAGTCTGTGGCATGATATTTACACACATCTGGACTTGCTGTAGACGTCTTGAAGTCATGCATCTTGTGCACAAACTTATACTGTATAAACAAAAGATTCTGTTCGAGTCTGTTGTGAGGACACATGATTTGTGTTTTATAAACTTTGAGGGTCTCAGACGCACTAAACGTGATGCATTGATGCTCTTGCTGGAGAAAATGAAGCCGTTCAGACTCTACAAACAGGGAAACGTGCAACGTCTGTACTCATAACGCACATCAACATTATCTATATGTGTTTTTTTTTACACATCTATGTATGTATGTGTATATGTATGTATGTTCATGTAAGCGCTGCTGTTTGTTATGTGTATTATTGCTGAAAGCATTGATGAATTTAACCTCTGGACACTCAAATCAACAGCAAAGCATCACTGAATCCCCATCTCCTGCCTGTGCATATTGACATTTAATCTTCATTTACATTGAAAATGTCAGTTCCGTCGACCTGTCAGAATGCACTGATGATATTATGATGATGTAACTGTTAATGATATAGTGAATGCATTCCAGTATAATAATAAATGGCTGCATTTAAGTTTTTTAATCACACGCATTCGGTCATTCTTTAGTATTTCAGACAAAGGTGAAGGCTATCATTTCTGCACCAGTGAAATTGTTTTTAGTAATTGAAATAATGCTAAAATAAAATAAAATAGAATTGAATAGAAAGAATTGAAAACATGTTAAAGTACTAAAATATGGAAGCTAAAAAACAATATGTTTAAAAAGCACAAAGAAAAATATTAGAATTGTGAGATAAAAAAAAAAAAATCACAATTACCAATTTTTATATATTTTTTTCTACTTTATTTTTTTTTCATGGCAGAAACAAGCTTCCATACTAATATCAATAAAACTGAAATGAAAATAAATTTAAGCTATTTTATATAGAAATATTTTTATAAAAAGAAATGACAAATGCACATAACAAAATTACTAAAGCTCAAACTAAAGTACTAAAACCTCAACTAAAGTAAAACTGAAAATATAAAACTAAAACCTACTTTAAAATATTAAATAAATACTATAATAATATAAAATAATACTAAAAAACACTGTTCGGCAGCACTTTTCAAATTTAATTGCAAAAATAATTATTTAAAATGTAATATAAAAAGAAGTTTTAAAAATAACGTTACATTTCTTAGCAATGGCATTTATCTCTTTAGATTAGATTAGATTATTTTTATTTGTCACATACACAATTATATAGAGAGTATATAACCAGTAGTGAAATGTATTCTCTGCATTTAACCCATCCTAAGTGAACACACACCCGGAGCAGTGGGCAGCCATGTTACAGCGCCCGGGGAGCAGTTGGGGGTTCGGTGCCTTGCTCAAGGACACCTCAGTCGTGGTATTGAAGGAGGATACTCCCCCCACCAACAATCCCTGCCGGACCTGAGATTCGAACCCACAACCTTCCGCTTACAAGTCCGACTCGCTATCCATTAGGCCACTTTAGCCCTTTGATAAAGCAGTGTAATGGCATTATAACCCAGTCAGATGTGCATCTCATAATCAAGTATGATACTAAGCAGTCAGACAGCTATGGAGTATAAATATATGCATTATATGAATGTAAAGTAATTGCACCGGAGACCACCACACAAAACTCCTCATTCATGAATGACTGCATACAGTGAGATAATATTTTCATAAGGCAGAGGTCGTGATCTCTGTCTGTCTGTCTGTTATCAGCGTCTCTGAGGTGAGATTTAATTGCTCGTGTCTCACATTCCCACATAAACAAGCTTCACTCCGTCAGTCTGCGACACGGATCAATATCTAATCCGCTTCTAATTGACTCTCACTGAACGCTTCAGTCTGAACCTGAACCTGACTCACTGCTTCTCCCAGGACTCTCAGAAACAACACAACCACATTACAAACAGCAAAAGATTTATTTTTTATTATAACCTTCAATAAAATTATTATTTCTTATTTTCTAAGAGTGTTTTTATACATTGTGGATAAATAAAATATGTATAATATATTTTATTGAAAATTCTAATAAATAAATAAATATATTAGTGCTGTCAAACGATTAATCACGATATAAATATATATATATAAAAATATTTATTTGAATAAATGTATTCCTGGAAAAACTATATATATTTCTAGAAATATTTAACTCAATAAATATATATTTCTATACATACAAACATACTTTACACACAATTTTCTTGAATAGAATTCTATATATTTTATTGATTTTTTTTAAAAAGACAACAGTGTTACTAGAAAGAGACTTAAAAAAAAAAAAACAAAAAAAAGATGATATAGTTCAGATGCAAAAGCCTCTAAGTGCCGTCTGAAATATAGAAAATAAGCATTTTTATAAGGCTCCTATATGTTTAGGTTCAGTAAATGTATTCTAATGGCAATGTATAGGTCCTTTTCGATGCAATTAAAGTGAAATAACTAAACATAAATATAGCAGCCTGATAAAAATGCTAATTTTAGAAGAAAATGTATATACATATATATAGCAGTAACACTATTGGTGGTCTTTCTGAATTTGTCTTTTTACCAAAGATTTACTTTCAGGAATCATCTGTGTTCAATGTAAGTGCAGCTCCATCAACAGCATTCACAGCATACTGTTTATAACCACTGACAATAAACATTATAAATGCAATAAATGTCAGAATATACAGTTTGTAAAGTACAGCTGCAAGATTTAAACATTACACACATTAACAAGAGACTAGTCATAAAACATCTTACCAATATTGCATCTGTAAAGTCTGTTGGCAAAGTTGTAATCCAATATTTCACTTATATTGCCATGATGACGTAAATCTGCTAAACCAGTGAGTTCAACCTGAGAGATTGATCTGTTCACATTCCCATCCATCTCACTGCGTACAGCTCATCTGACCCATTCAGCCATGACCTGCACATCTTAGCCCTGTAAACATATTCTCTTCCACCTGAACCGTAATGTCATGTGAATGTTTATCATATATTATAAGAGGCCAATGTTTGGCTGGTTTGGTCTTGCTTGTAGTTAAAGTTTCTACATCATTTCAGTGGCAAAAAGCTACTTTCTCCATTGATGCCATTCAAAAATAGCTGGACATTCATGCAAAATCATTCATGCAAAATTGGCCATGTATTCATTTTTATGCATGAAATAAAAATGTTTCATTATATTAGAAGTTTGACCAGTGCACAGTTTTTGGGCTCTTAAAATTGTGAATGGACACTAGTCTGTAGTTAAGGGTTTGAGACTGTGACTGTGACTGGTGTTTGAGACCAGTGTATTTCAGTCTTTCTGATTCAGTTTTTTCACTTGAACTCAAAGTTATCAGCAAATTAACTAGCAATTTTATGAGTGAAAACGGTTTCAATAATTCCTATACCACATATCCCAGTGTATGTCATTCTTTATATACTTAAAAATGTCACATTACATTCAATGTTTCTTTGTTACAATGTGTCTTTGTAATTGAATTCAATGTTATGTTTCTTTGTAATAATTTGTGAAATTTACAAGCAATTTCTGAGTGAAAATTGTTTCATTAAATCCTATATCATTTATTTCAGTATTTCTATACTTAAAAAATTTCACATTAAATTCAATGCTCCTTTGTTACAATGTTTCTTTGTTATTCAGTTCGGTGTTATGTTTCTTTGTAAACATTTGTGAAATTTACAATCAATTTCATGATTGAAAATTGTTTCAGTAAATCCCATATCATTTTTTTTCAAACTTAAAAATTTCACTTGTTACTTGCCATTTCTTAGTAACTGATATTATTTGACAAATAATTACAAAGAAGTGGCAAATAACATTGAATTCTATGAAATTTTTAAAGAAGAAAAACTGAAATATAAAGTATTTATTGTAAGACAAATTTTATTTACAACATCACAGAAATCAACCTTAATTTACAAATGTCTTTCTTACTGTTTTCTGCATATCAAGCTAAAATGTGAGAGTAGTTTAATGTAAGAAAATCTACACATTTCTCATGTAAGACTCAACTAAAAATGCAAGAAATTTCTAAAATCAAACCACCTTCCAATTTCACTTTTCACTTGTTTCAGTGTTCACCTCTCATGGACTCGCTGCAGATTACAGACTCTTTCTGAACCTGAAGACTGCTTCTTTTCACTTTATTACATGCACAACACAAACAGAAGACTCTGGCCTTCAAGGAGCCCTATCACATAAGAGGTCTGACGTATTTTGTACCTTCCTCTGGTCTGGAAATCTCCTAAGAAAGCGCCTGTCTCTCCTGGGATCTTCTTCCTTTCTCTTTTCTCAATCAAAGGCCTTTTTGTCATGGATAGGACAGAAAGACAGGAAGAACTTTAGTGCACAAAGCCTTGTGGTGAAACAGAGATGACCTTTTCCATGCTCTCGGCCCGCTGTGGTCTCAATGGAGCAGATGAAGCATATATGATGGACGACTAATACATGTAAAGATGCCTTTCTTTGACCTTTGACACGCTCACATGATCAAACAAATTCCAGGTTCTCATAAGTGACATACTGACCAGCCCACCCTCAAACAAAGATGTCCATTTTCTCTCAGATAAGAGAACCAAAATACCAACAATCTTCCCATCAGATAATAGTGAAACACACCGACTAAACCAGGAGTGATTGGTAACGGAGGAATTCACAGTAAAGATGCATTCTGCTGGACTGATGTGGGAGAAAACTCGTTTATAATGCCCTGAATTTGGAAACATGGCGCGCACAATGCATTTAGCAACAACTTTTGGCTTCTTAATGAGCTTGTAATTAGACATTTTGGGCTTTAAACAAGATAAATGAACCTAAATAATGCTGCAAATGATATTAAGACTTTCATATTTTGAATATAAGTGAATTTTGTCTTATTACATGGGCAGATTTTTTCACTTGTTTCTTAACTTGTTTATACTTAAAGGAATAGTCACCCAAAATGTACTCATCCTCAGGCCATCCAAGATGTAGATTAGTTTGCTTCTTCATCAGATTTGTAGAAATGTAGCATTGCATCACTTGCTCAGCAATGGATCCTCTGCAGTGAATGGGTGCCATCAGAATGAGAGTCCAAACAGCTGATAAAAACATCACAATAATCCACAAGTAATCCACACCACTCCAGTCCATCAGTTAACATCTGGAGAAGACAAAAGAAACAAATCCATCAAGACGTTTTTAAACTTCAAACCGTTGCTTCCTACTAAAGTATGAGTCCATAATCCATAATACAGCCTCCTCCAGTGAAAAAGTGGTCTGTCTGAATCAGGAGAGAAATCTGCACAGATCAAGCACCGCTTACAAGTCAAAACTGTCCAAAACAGCTCTAAACAAAGATGTTGGTGGATTTTAATGTGAAAGACAACAGGAGATTTCACTTTTTCACTGAAGGAAGTGTTATTATGGATTAAGGACTCATATTTTTAGCCGGAAACGACTGTTTAAATTTAAAAACACCTTAATGGTGGATTTGTTTCTTACTTTCATCTTGTCAAGATGTTAATTGATGGACTGGAGTGGTGTGGATTACTTGTGGATTATTGTGATGTTTTTATCAGCTGTTTGGACTCTCATTCTGACGGCACCCATTCACTGCAGAGCATCCATTGATGAGACAGTGATGGAATGACACTTTTCTCCAAATCTGATGAAGAAACAAACTCATCTACTGATGGCCCGAGGGTGAGGACACTTTCAGCAAATTTTCATTTTTGTGTGAACAATTCTTTTAAAAGTGAAAAAATAATCTTATATTCTATGAAAACAACACAGACAATGCATGCAAAACTCTCTTAGAGGGAGCAGTTTATTTTTGTGAATTCCTCCTTCAGTGTTTGGCAGGTGAATAACCTAAATATTGGGCAAACATTGCAGGTCACTTGTGATCGGGCTGCCAAAAGACAACAAAATCAGTATCATGCAGAGCAAACCTGACCGAGATGAGCGATTGATTCAGTGTGAGTGTGAAGTGGATCAGACGTCATTGTTGAACAAAAGCAAAGAGAACTAACCCAAATAATGCTGGCGTGATCATCCTGTGACCTGCAGACATGATCACAGCGTGCTCATCAGTTTGGACCTTGATACTGTGTTTCCATTTTACGATGTCCTCTGAAGACAACAATATTTGCTTTTATGGTGATAAAGAACTATTTCAGCACATCATCTGAACCGGCACTGTCATTTGAATCTGTTTTGTGCCAAATTATAAAGGAGCTGAAATCAAAAGTTCAAGTAAATATTCAGTTAGCAAATAAGGTCATCGCTTCACTTTCAATGCAAAAATAGCTGTTAGAAAATGAGAACAAAAATAACTTGAGTGAGGTTTATGCTTGAAACTAGTGAAAATATGAAATTAAAATGTCACAATTTAAAGAAAAATACAGTATGTAAATTTTGTTAAGGGCAGGTGGTTTGTGGTGTTTAGAGAAGCTGTTTGTAAACACTAGTATTTCTGCTCTTTGGTCTAGATTAGGTCAGGATGAGCGCGGGACAGCTCTGGGATCAGTGCATGTGTGAAACGTTTCACCCAGAGAGGATTTGGAGTGGACTGTGAAGGAAAGCTGATAAAGTGCAGAACAGGCGGCATTCCTGATGACGCTGCGCTAGCAGGAGCAGATTTCCTATCACCTCTGCTCCATATCGCTGAAATTTAATCAAGCTGTTACCACAATGCAAGGTGAGATGCAGGGGGACACGAGTGTGTGTGTGTGTGTGTGTGTGAGAGAGAGAGAGAGAGGGAGAGTGTGTGTGTGTGTGTGTGTGTGTGTGTGTGTGTGTGTGTGTGTGTGAGAGAGAGAGAGAGAGAGAGAGAGAGAGTGTGTGTGTGTGTGTGTGTGTGTGTGTGTGTGTGTGTGTGTGTGAGAGAGAGAGAGAGAGTGTGTGTGTGTGTGTGTGTGTGTGTGTGTGTGAGAGAGAGAGAGAGAGAGAGAGAGAGAGAGAGCGAGAGAGTGTGTGTGTGTGTGTGTGTGTGAGAGAGAGAGAGAGGTCCTGAGGAGAGAGAAGGAAAGTAAGGCAGAAATAAAAAATTAGACAACTTTAAAGTCTGTACAAAAATAAATAACTAACATAAAGACAGCACAACTTTACATACTCTGGAGAAAACTTGTCAGGGTGTTTCTATGTGATTGCTTAAGCATTCTGAGAGGTTGGGTCTCTAGCAAACATGATGCAGAATTTGAATTTATTTGAATTTGAACTAAAGAAATTAAATTAATTAAAATTAATTGAAATTCAAAGAAATGCAAGAAAAACTTTGGGATACATTTGGGATAAACTATCAACATGATGGATGGATGGATGGATGGATGGATAAATGGATGAATGAATAGACAGATGGACAAATGGATGGATGATGGATGGATGGACAGATGGATGAATAGATCATGGATGGATGAATAGACGGATGGATGGTTGGATGTATTAATAGATGAATGGTTGAATGATGGATGGATGAATGGATGAATAGACAGATGGATGGATGGATGAATAGACAGATGGATGGATGGAATAATAGATGAATGGTTGAATGATTGATGGATGGATGATGAATGGATCAATAGACAGATAGATGGATGGATGGATGGAATAATAGAGGAATGGTTGAATGATGGATGGATGGATGGATGGATGAATAGACAGATAGATGGATGGATGGTTGGATGAATAGATAGATGTATGTATGTATGGATGAATGGATGGATGGATTGTTGAATGATGGATGGATGGATGGATAGATGCTTGAAATGTCATCTATGGGTCTGTATTTAGATTTTATATTTCATCTTATTTAATTATTATTATTTTTATTTTTGGGGGGATAAGGGTGGAAGAATACATTTCCCAGAATGCATTATCTGTATTGAATTGCTTCAAACACTTCAGTAAATTCCTATTCCTGTCATTAATTCAAATTCAAATTCCACTTCCACTGAAAGTTTGTGGCCAAAGTGTAGTACTGAAGTTTAAAGCTCTGTGTTAGTGATTTGATCCAGACAGAAGTGATAGTAAAGCATGCCTCAGCAAACACACTAATAAAACAGGGTGAGAGGAGAGAAGAGGCCAGCTGCCCACAGATTGACTCCACAATAATTCACACTCATTTACACACACATCATACCGCGCGTGTCAGCAACAGAAGCACATAAACGCTCACACACACACACACACACACACACACACACACACACACACACACACACAGCGACTCAGCGAAGGTGACCTGGCACACATGGCATTCTGGTCTTAGCAACCGAACAGCTACGGTGCCAAGACTTATAAATAAACAACATCACCAGACCTGCCATCACACACACACACACACACACACACACACACACACACAAACACACTCCTGACCTGAGGCCTGTTCTGTCTGCACACGCTGTGATGATGAACACGAGCGCTGCTGATCTCAGATCAGAGCTCATATCTGGAGCCGGTCTGAAGAGCAAAGGTTCAGAGGACGACGCAACAATTAAAATCAACAGGAAGCTACTTTGCCTGCGGTACGGCCTACTCCGTCCAAAATAAAACTTATATAAAGCTGCACAAAGAGCGGCTGAAAGTAGGACAGTCGGACTCAGACTCATGTACCGTCTCGGTCTGAACTCACTGTTATTGTTTTCAAGGTACATTCATCATTTCTCTCACTGCAAAATATCCACTTCCCAATCAGTATCTTTGATTTATTTTTCAGTAAAAATACTTCAAATTAACTTCCAGTTCAAAAGGTCCAATAAAACTGAAACTGTTTTGAGTTTGTGGATTTCCTTCCTTATTAAGTCCATTTCTATGCTTGCACAGTAAAAGCTGACAAAATAAACATTTTTAGCAGGTAAATGTATTTAGAGTTCACAGTCTATCTCTGGCCACAAATATGGATGATCTTGTTCACAGGGGTGTATACAAATGTTTGTCCAATTAAACACTCTCTATAATGAGAATGTCCTTCCCACTAATACCAGCTGACACTGACTAGTATTGGCTAGTAAATCACAGTTCATGGCTGGGATTTACACTAAAGGCTCCTGGCTGTTTAAAACAAGACAAGCTCTTCATTATGTAGGCATCATTACAAGGTAGAAAACTGAACTTATCAAGACACTTCATGTGTTTAAAGAATGCACACGTGTTTTCAGACAATGAATATTGAATATCTTGTTTAGAAAAATATTTTTGACTGATATTTAAGCTTATGGTTATGATTAGGTTAACTTGATAAAACACGTCAAACAATAGAGAGGTAGATGGATGGATGGATGAATGAATAGAATAATACAAAAATGATCTATGGATGGATGGATATAAACTATAGAATGATAGATAGAATGACAGAAAGAAAGTTGGATAAATGGATATATGGATGGATGGATGGATGGAATAATAGATATAAAAACAGAAAGAACAATGGATAGACAGATGACTGGGTGGATGGATGTATAAAATGATAGAAAGAACAATGGATGGATGGATGGAATAATACAAAATTTATGGATGGATGGAAACTACAGAATGAGAGATAGAATGACAGAAAAAAGATGGATAGATTGATGGGTGAATGGATGGATGGATGAATAATAGATAGAAAAACGTCTAGGTTACATATGTAACCCTCGTTCCCTGAAGGAGGGTTACTTATGTCTACATATAGACATAAGGACTGGCCAGGGGCAGTACTACATATGGAAGTCTCTGAGGTAGACTCAGCCAGCCTGGGGTGAGATAACTACACAGCAGAGACGGCAGAAGTCTCTGCCAGGGAAGACACGGGCTCACCGTGAGGGCAGCCGTACCGTGGAAGAATACACATGTGGGATCGCCCGAAGGGGAATCACTACACACGGGCACCTAGCCCAGCACAAGGGCTGACCTTGGGCAAACACACGAGTGCTGGACCTGGCGTCTGGCGCTCCGCCACGCCTGACTGCCGAGGGTGCGGGAGGAACTTCAACAGGGTTCGCCGCAGGGAACTGAACTGAGAAGCAACAAAAGCGCACGTATCCGGTCCGTAGAGGGGAATGGCGCAGCAAGCGTGATTGACACCGAACAGTGTTCCAGTGTTACTGGCCATCTAAGGCAAGTACACGGGAGGACACGGGCTCTACACGGAGATTATAAAATCTCGCAAACGTGTTAGGTGCCGCCCAGCCGGCAGCTCTACAAATGTCTGCTGTCGAGGCGCCCCGCGCCAATGCCCAAGAGGAAGCAACGCCTCTTGTAGAGTGTGCTCTCACACCAAGGGGGCACGGTAAGCGCCGGGCCTGATAGGCCAAGACTATAGCCTCCACTATCCAGTGGGCAAGTCTCTGTTTGGAGACAGCCTTCCCCTTCTGCTGTCCTCCGAAGCAGACAAAGAGCTGGTCTGAGGTCCTGAAGCTCTGCGTGTGGTCCACGTAAACGCGCAAGGCGCGGACGGGACAGAGCAGAGCAATGGCTGGGTCTGCCTCCTCCTGGGGCAGCGCTTGCAAGTTCACCACCTGATCCCTAAAGGGCGTGGTGGGAACTTTGGGCACATATCCAGGCCGGGGTCTCAGGACAACGTGAGAGTCAGCCGGCCCGAATTCTAGGCATGAATCGTCGACCTGAATATGCCTGGAGGTCCCCCACCCTCTTGACCGAGGCCAATGCAGTGAGGAGCACTGTCTTTAACGACAGAAATTAAGCTCTACTGACTGCAGAGGCTCGAAGGGCTCCTCCTTCAAGGCCGTCAGGACCGAGGGGAGATCCCAAGAGGGTACCAGATGAGGGCGCGGAGGATTTAACCTCCTCGCCCCTCTAAGGAACCTGACGACCAAGTCGTGCTTCCCCACAGACTTACCGTCTACTGCATCGTGATGTGCGGCAATAGCGGCGACATACACTTTGAGGGTGGAGGGAGACAGCCTTCGCTCCAACCCATCTTGCAGGAAAGAGAGCACGACCGCGATCGGGCATCTCCGGGGGTCTTCCCGGCGGGAAGAACACCAATCGACGAACAGGTTCGACTTCAGCCTGTAAGCGTGTCTTGTAGACGGAGCTCTAGCTGAAGTGATGGTGTTTACTACTTTTATGGAGGTAGCCCACCTAGAACCTCCGCGTCCCGTCCAGGGATCATACGTGGAGACTCCACAAATCTGGACACGGGTGCCAGAGGGTGCCCCCTCTCTGAGAAAGGAGATCCCTCCTGAGAGGAATTTGCCAAGGAGGGGCTGTCGCGAGGAGCACCAGTTCTGGGAACCAAGTCCGATTGGACCAGTACGGCGCCACCAAGAGGACCTGCTCCTCGTCCTCCCTGACCTTGCACAGGGTCTGTGCGAGAAGGCTCACTGGGGGAAACGCATACTTGCGTAGGCCCCGAGGCCAGCTGTGTGCCAGCGCATCCGTGCCGAGGGTCCCCTCGGACAGGGAGTAAAACAGGTGGCAATGGGATGTGTCCGGGGAGGCAAACAGGTCTACCTGAGCGTCCCCGAAGCGTCTCCAAATCAGCTGGACTACCTCGGGGTGGAGTCGCCATTCTCCCGGAAGGGCGGGCTGACGTGAGAGCTCGTTGGCTGCACGATTGAGCTCGCCAGGGATATGAACGGCGCGAAGCGACCTCAGATGCTTCTGACTCCAAAGGAGGAGATGGCGGGCGAGTTGCGACAGGCGACGGGAGCGTAGACCACCCTGGTGGTTGATGTACGCAACGGTCGCAGTGTTGTCCGTACGGACCAGTACATGCTTGTCGTGTAGCAGCCCTTTGAAGTGGCGCAGAGCAAGCCATACTGCTAGCAACTCGAGGCAATTGACATGCCACTGCAACCGGGACCCTGTCCAGAGCCCTGCAGCTGCATGCCCGTTGCACATGGCTCCCCAGCCCATGGCAGAGGCATCTGTTGACACAACAACATGCCTGGATACTTGCACTAGGGGAACTCCTGCCCGAAGAAAAGCAAGATCCGACCACGGGCCGAAGGTCTGACGGCAGGACGGGGTAACTGAGACCCGGTACGTGCCGGGTCGCCATGCCCATCTCGGGACCCGGTCGTGAAGCCAATGCTGAAGCGGTCTCATATGAAGCAATCCGAGCGGTGTGACAGCGGCTGCGGATGCCATATGCCCCAGGAGCCTCTGAAAGTGTTTCAGTGGGACCGCCCTCTTGCGCTGGAAAGACTCCAGGCAGTTCAGCATCGACTGAGCACGCTCCACTGAGAGACGTGCTGTGAGGTTGACCGAGTCCAACTCCATGCCGAGAAAAGAGATCATCTGCACAGGGGAGAGTTTGCTCTTTTACCAGTTGACCCGAAGCCCCAACCGGCTGAGGTGGCCAAGCACCGTGTCCCTGTGTTCGCACAACAGTGCTCGAGACTGGGCCAGTATGAGCCAGTCGTCGAGGTAGTTGAGAACGCGAATGCCTGCTTCCCTTAATGGAACAAGGGCTGCCTCCACGACCTTGGTGAAGACACGAGGCGACAGGGATAGCCCGAAGGGGAGGACCTTGTACTGATATGCTCGTCCTTCGAACGCAAAGCGGAGAAACGGTCTGTGTCGAGGGAGGATTGAGACATGAAAGTACGCGTCCTTCAGGTCGATCGCTGCGAACCAATCGAACGGACGGATGCATTGAAAGATGCGTCTCTGCATCAACATCCTGAACGGGAGCTTGTGAAGGGCCCGGTTCAGAACGCGCAGGTCCAAGATTGGTTGTAACCCACCGCCTTTCTTGGGTACGATGAAGTACGGGCTGTAGAAACCTGACTTCATCTCGGCTGGAGGGACCGGCTCTATCGCGTCCTTCACCAGCAAGACCGCGACTTCTGCACGCAAGAGAGGGCGGTGGGTTACAACCAATCTTGGACCTGCGCGTTCTGAACCGGGCCCTTCACAAGCTCCCGTTCAGGATGTTGATGCAGAGACGCATCTTTCAATGCATCCGTCCGTTCGATTGGTTCGCAGCGATCGACCTGCCTGCCTTTGCTCAACACAGAGGTGAACCGAACGCCCCTGAACTTGGGAGGACGCCGGGCGAACTGAATCGCGTAGCCAAGTCTGATGGTTCTCATGAGCCAGCGAGACGGCCTGGGGAGCGCTAGCCAGGCCCCCAGAGACCGTACAAGCGGGACCAGGGAAGCCACAGACGTACCCGTGGTGGGGCAGCGAAGTGGAGCACAGGGGCCCGACTCGGAAGGCAGTGCGTTCCGAAGTGGGGTCTGAGTGTGCAGTGCGACACTTACCTGGCTCCATGGCTGAGCAGGGGGCGCGGGAGAAGGCATCGCGTCCTCGGACCGGACCCTTCTGCCCACAGGCGAAAGGAGAGGGGGACGGGAGTGTGGAGACTGGGTCTCGTGCACTGCCATCCTCGCCCTCTTGGGACCCGGAGAAAAAGGAAACTGCTCTTTTTTTGAGGTTTTGGGTACAGAACAAAAAGGGAACAAAAGATTCTCCACCTGGCCCTCCTCCGGGGGAAGGAGTGGTGCGGTCACCATCTCCTGAAGAGCAGGATCCAGAGACTCCGCGTCGCCCGTCTCAGGAGCGCCGCTTGCCCTGGTGCTTCACGGGCTTGGCAGGGGCAGAGACAGGCTGCGCCGCTTTCCTGCGGCCAGCTCCACGCTGTGGCCGTTGTGAAGGCTGCTGCTGAAGCCGAGCTGGATCGGAGTTGGAGGCTGCAGGAGGCGCGCTTGGCGACGAGCAGACAGAGGGGCTGCAGCCGGCGGTGGGGTGGAGACAGCAGTGGACCGCCAGGGCAGGATATGTCGAAACGCCTCCGTCTGCTGCTGTGCGGCGGAGAACTGTTGGGCGAAGCCCTCCACCGCTTCGCCGAATAGGCCGGCCTGGGAGATCGGGGCGTCTAAGAAACGATGTTTGTCAGACTCCCTCATATCCGCCAAGGTCAGCCATAGGTGGCGCTCCTGGACCACCAACGTGGACATCGTCTGACCCAGGGCCCGCGCCGTGACTTTCGTCGCCCGCAGGGCGAGGTCCGTCGCTGTGCGCAGTTCCTGCAACCCAGCTGGGTCAGCACCACCCTCGTGCAACTGCTTTAACGCCTTGGCCTGGTGGACTTGCAGAAGGGCCATGGCGTGCAGGGCGGAAGCGGCCTGTCCAGCAGCACTGTAAGCCTTGGCCGTCAGAGCGGATGAGAACTTACAGGCCCTGGACGGAAGGCGTGGATTACCCCTCCAGGTGGCGGCGCCCTGCGGGCAGAGCTGCATAGCAATGGCGCGCTCGACTGGGGGGATCTCCACATACCCTTGGGCCGCCCCACCGTCGAGGGTGGTGAGGACGGAGGAGGCACTAGGCCTGTTCCGGGAAGAAAAAGGTGCCCTCCAAGACCTAGTCACCTCCTCATGCACCTCCGGGAAGAATGGAACCGGAGGCGGTTGCCGGCGATCGGCCTGCGCCCCCAGGAACCAATCGTCCAGCCTCGAGCGTTCGGGAGAAGGAGGAGGCCTCCAGTGCAACCCGACGCTCTCAGCGGCCCGGGAAAGCATAGCAGTCAGTTCTGGATCTGACTCGGGCAACGCCACTCTTCCTGATGGAGGCAGCGCAGCCGATTCATCATCTCCAGAACCTAGCTCATCCCCCGATGCAGTGATCGACATCCTGTCATCTGCTGGAGCTCCGAACGAGATGCTGGGCCCCGCCCTGTCCGAGGACTCCACAAGCTCGTCCGGAAACCCCAGACGGTGCGATGCACTGGAGGAGTGAGAGGCCCGCGGAGACGCACTCGACGGGGAAGCTCTCACTGTGATCCTCAAGTCACCCTGACCATGAGCCGAAGTAGCCCTCCGAGAACCGGAGGAGCTAGAACGGGGCATGGCAAGGGGGATACCCCCCCGTTTGACGAGGAGGTATCTGGAGCGCAGCATCGCGATGGTCATGTTCCCACACAGAGAACATGAGTCATCCACGAGCGCTGCTTCAGCGTGCTGAAAGCCCAAGCACGAGACACAGCGATCGTGACCATCAGATGAAGTCAGGAAACGACCACATCCAGAAACACACGAGCGGGAAGCCATCTTTAAAAAGACGCCCGTCGCTCGTGGAGCTCTTTTAGAATTTGCTCTTTTTTTTTTTTTGAAGAAAAAATGCTCTTTTAGAAAAGTGCTGAAGCGCACAGGGGAGGTTGCGGCGAGACCGCAGTTGAAGAGCTGCAGCACGCCGTCAGAGAAGCAGCAGCACTGGATCGCAACCTCCGCTGACGCGCCGTAACACCAACACTTGTAGCTGTCTGTATACACTCTCAGAGATTCACACGAAAGGCTTGGCTCCGAAGCGAAAAGCTGATGTGCATTTGCACGCGCTCTCCTTTTATACCCGCGCTGCGGGGCGGGGTGCGCGTGGCGAAACACGCACGCCAACTGTCATTGGCTTGTTTTGTTAACACTCGAAGATGATTGGGCTCTCGAGCGAGATCCCATTAGTCAGTCACACTGACGTTACGTCGAACGTGACTGACTGATAGGGAACAGAAACAACAATGGATGACTGGGTGGATGGATGGATAAAATGATAGAAAGAACAATGGATGGATGGATGGAAACTATAGAATGAGAAAAATAATGACAGAAAAAAGATGGATAGATGGATGGATGGATGAATAATAGAAAAACAGAAAGAACAATGGATGTATGGATGATAGAACGATAAATAGAACAATAGAAAGATGGATGATGGATATAAGGATAGATAGAACAATCAAAAGAACCACAAATGGATGGATGGATGAATAAAACAACAGACAGATCAATGGATAGATGGTTAGTTTTGAAAATAGATGCAGAAACTTTCGATTTCAATTTCAAATCATGCCTAAATCTTGAAAGTGATAGTTCATTGAAAAGTGAAAGTTCTGTCAGATATTTAGAAGAACACTGAGGTCCAAATAATATCAGACTCCACTGACATTCATAGTTTAGATGACATAAGGCTGAGTACATGATGACAGAATGTGAACTGTCCCTTTAAAATGCAGCCCTGTATTCTTGATGAATGTGAATGCAACTTTACTGGTCTTCAATTACAAGCAATAAAATAAAATAGCATGTGTAATTCACAGAAGTTTTTTTACTACAGAAGTCATGAACACAATCGCAGTGGAATGACTTGAGGAATGTCTCAGGTTTTTCTCGGGTCACCCGGTCCCTGTATTGATCACGGTCACCGTGAACTAAGAAACTATTCTGAGGGAAACAATTGCCGGGAATATTCGCCAACAGACAGCTGAGGAACCCGCCTGGATGACTGACAAAACAAATGAACAACATGTTTGGCTGCTTCTGACTGAACTTCTATCAGACACGAGAAGCTGGATCTTGAAAACATGTCCTCCCCGACGGTGAAGCCCAGCAGCTCCTTCAACTTCAACAGGAGTCTGAATCTCTCAAATAACACACAGACTGATCAATAAATGTGACCATGTCTGTTGACTTATTAATAACCAATATTAATGCTGGTTATTGACTGGTAGAAGATAAATTACATTAAACACAGACTGTTGTCATGGCCAAATTTGGGCATGGTTTAGTCAAACTCTTTTAAAGGGACAGTTCAGCTAAAAACACTCATTCCAAACCTGTTCGGCATTCGTTATTCTGTACAACAAAATATTATATTTATTTAAGTTCGCACTATGTGGACAGTGACTGTCAAACTACAAAAAAAAAATGATTTGAGACAGAAAAAAGCACAATAAAACAATACAAAGATTTCCCATTTTTCCTTCCATATTCAATTTATTTAAACAGTCAGTTTCTCCTCTGACAAACAACAAATAAATAAAAACTAACAAATATACACACAACATGGGATGCATTTGTTAGAAATTAATAATTAAATAAAATCTGATCATTTTGTCTTTGTAATTACAGTGATAAATGAAGTTTTTTTGTTTTGTTTGTTTGTTTGTTTTTTTGGGGGGGATTATTATTATGGTTATTTTGAGGGGATTATATCAGTTAATAAAATTAATTATATGTTTTTTTTTTCCCACCGTATATTTAGTTAAAACCATAAAACCGGATATGTTGCTACTGTATTTTTATGGTAAAGTTCTGTCATTTTTATCATAAATTTTATAAAAAATTAATTTAATGGATTTTTTCCACATGTAGTTACTATATTACTATATAATATTATATGAAAGTGAATATTTGATAAATTAAGGTTAAATTGAAATATATATATTTTTATTTTGTTTGGTGGATTATTAGGATGATTTTTTTTTTTTGGTGGGGGGGGGGTGATATCAGTTAATAAAATAAATTATATGTTTTTTTAAATGTGCAGTACACCCCTCACATTTTTGTAAATATTTTATTATATCTTTTCATGTTCATGTGACAACACCAAAGAAATGACACTTTGCTACAGTGTAAAGTAGTGAGTGTACAGCTTGTATAACAGTGTAAATTTGCTGTCCCCTCAGAATAACTCAACACAACCATTAATGTCTAAACTGCTGGCCACAAAAGTGAGTACACCCCTAAGTGAAAATGTCCAAATTGAGCCCAATTAGCCATTTTCTCCCCCCGGTGTCATGTGACTCGTTAGTGTTACAAGGTCTCAGGTGTGAATGGGGAGCAGGTGTGTTAAATTTGGTGTTATCGCTCTCACTCTCCCATACTGGTCACTGGAAGTTCAAAATGGCACCTCATGGCAAAGAACTCTCTGAGGATCTGAAAAAAGAATGGTTGCTCTACATAAAGTTAGCGTAGGCTATAAGAAGATTGCCAAGACCCTGAAACTGAGCTGCAGCACAGTGGCCAAGACCATACAGCGGTTTAACAGGACAGGTTCCACTCAGAACAGGCCTCGCCATGGTCGACCAAAGAAGTTGAGTGCACGTGCTCAGCGTCATATCCAGAGGTTGTGTTTGGGAAATAGACATATGAGTGCTGACAGCATTGCTGCAGAGGTTGAAGGGGTGGGGGGTCAGCCTGTCAGTGCTCAGACCATACGCCGCACACTGCATCAAATTGGTCTGCATGGCTGTCGTCCCAGAAGGAAGCCTCTTCTAAAGATGATGCACAAGAAAGCCCACAAACAGTTTGCTGAAGACAAGCAGACTAAGGACATGGATTACTGGAACCATGTCCTGTGGTCTGATGAGACCAAGATAAACTTATTTGGTTCAGATGGTGTCAAGCTTGTGTGGCGGCAACCAGGTGAGGAGTACAAAGACAAGTGTGTCTTGCCTACAGTCAAGCATGGTGGTGGGAGTGTCATGGTCTGGGGCTGCATGAGTGCTGCCGGCACTGGGGAGCTACAGTTCATTGAGGGAACCATGAATGCCAACATGTACTGTGACATACTGAAGCAGAGTATGATTCCCTCTGCAGTATTCCAACATGATAACGACCCCAAACACACCTCCAAGATGACCACTGCCTTGCTAAAGAAGCTGATGGTAAAGGTGATGGACTGGCCAAGCATGTCTCCAGACTTATACCCTATTGAGCATCTGTGGGGCATCCTCAAACGGAAGGTGGAGGAGCGCAAGGTCTCTAACATCCACCAGCTCTGTGATGTCGTCATGGAGGAGTGGAAGAGGACTCCAGTGGCAACCTGTGAAGCTCTGGTGAACTCCATGCCCAAGAGGGTTAAGGCCGTGCTGGAAAATAATGGTGGCCACACAAAATATTGACACTTTGGGCCCAATTTGGACATTTTCACTTAGGGGTGTACTCACTTTTGTGGCCAGCGGTTTAGATATTAATGGCTGTGTGTTGAGTTATTTTGAGGGGACAGCAAATGTACATTTACATTTACATTTATGCATTTAGCAGACGCTTTTATCCAAAGCGACTTACATTGCATTGAAGTTACAGGTTTTACATTTTATCAGCTCTTGCTTTCCCTGGGAATCGAACCCATGATCTTGGCGTTGCTAGCGCCATGCTCTACTATTTGAGCTACAGGAAAGCTCTGTGAAATTTACACTGTTATACAAGCTGTACACTCACTACTTTACTTTGTAGCAAAGTGTCATTTCTTCAGTGTTGTCACATGAAAAGATATAATAAAATATTTACAAAAATGTGAGGGGTGTACTCACTTCTGTGAGATACTGTATATTTAGTTCAATCCATAAAACCAATCCATATGGTAAGGTTCTGTCATTTCTTATAATAGATTTCATAAAAGTTAATTTTATGGATTTTTTCCACATGTAGTTACTATATGAAGGTGAATGAATATTAAATTAAGTATATATGTGATAAATGAAGGTAAAAAAAAAAAGTTATATTTTTTGTTTGGTGGATTATTATTAAGATTATTTTTGGGGGGATGATATCAGTTAATAAAATGAGTTATATGTTTTTATAACTGTATTTAGTTCAATCCATAAAACCTAAAATGTTGCTTACTGTATCTTTTTATGTTAAAGTTCTGTAATTTCTTATAATGCATTTCCTAAAAATTTATTTTATGGATTTTTTTTGAGTGTAGTTACTATATGAAGGTGAATAAATATTATATGAAGGTGAATAAGTGATAAATGGAGGTTAAAAATGAAATGTCTTATTTTTTGTTTGAGGGACTATTCTTGTTTGGCGGATAATTATTATGATTATTTTTGGAGGGAGTATAACAGTTATCATATAATATCATAAAATAGGCTATATGCTTTTTAAACTGTATATTTAGTTAAATCCATAAAACCTAATATGTTTCTACTGTATTTTTTATTGTAAAATTCTGTCATTTTTTAATCATACATTTCTATACTATTATATGAAGGTGATAAAGAATGACAGAACTTTCTTAAAATGAGTAGGACATACTGTCCTCTTCTCGGGATGTGACGTGACCTCACGTGACCCTGCCCTTAACTATGGGCTCCAATCAAACTTCCTGTTCCACAAGAGCGTCTGGCACCCAGTCAAAGTTTCAGCAGTCAGGTTTGGCCGCTGATGCTAGTTTTACGCCGGTTCCTTTGTCTAATGCACCTGCCTCTTGACATTCCCAGACCAAAAGCTCTGCTTCCACGAGCAGCGGCCGGATTGTGTTTTCTGAGCAGGATAAAAGCTGGAGGAAGACGCGAGACGCCACAATGACAATAACTCAATGACACCAATCCATCATAAAGAGCAGAATCCAGAGCGGGCCTTCACAAACCACACAAACCTCCCTCGGGAGCATGTTTCCATCACGGCTTGGTAGCACAGATGAATGGGTGGTGGGAAAGTAAACACGTCGGGAGTGTTTTGGTTGGAGTGCCAGAGAGATTTTCATAACGACGGAGCGGAATAATGAGCGCGTCTTCCTTTTTCATAGAAATATTTACATCTCAAAAGGAAGAGTCTGCTGTCAACTTCCCAACAGGCTCTTGAGAAGATGAACCGTGAGACGATTCTTTTCAGAGGCGCACAGACAAGCGGCAAAGAAACTGGAAAAGATTGGCTGGAGTTCTCACATACACGTCAAACTTCAGTCCTGCAGATCAGTTCATGTACCATGATATACTCCATATAGACTAAATGAACACTTTTACGCAGCAAGGATGCATTCAATTGATGAAAAGTGACAGTAAAGACATAATACAAATGATTATTTCAACTAAATGCTGTTCTTTTGAACTTTCTAATCATCTGTGAATCCTGAAAAATAAAATGCATCATGGTTTCCATAAAAATATGAAGCAGCACAACTGTTTTCAACACTGATAATAATCAGAAATGTTTCTTGAACAGTAAATCAGCATATTAGAATGATTTCTGAAGATCATGTGACACTGAAGACTGGAGTAATGATGCTGAAAATTCAGTACTGCATCACAGCAATCAATTACAGTTTACAATATATTCACATAGAAAATATTTATTTTAAATTGTAATAATTTTTCACAATATTGATGTTTTACCATATTTTTTATCAAATAAATGCAGCCTTGGTCAGCAGAAGAGACATATTTTAAAAACACACACAAAAAAATGACTGACAGTAATATTCAGTGATGCTCAAATTTTTCGTTCAATTTTGAAATGAAAATATAGGCAATTACGTGATTCATGTAATTCATAACTGAATGTGACAAGACAAAAATCATTAATAGAGCTGTTTTCTCATATTAGGCATGCAATTAAGAGTGAATGTTAATATTAAAAAAAATACTTATGAAGCTTTCAAATGGATTACTCTACAATAAATCCTAGTTCTTGCGGTTTTTCTTTCTTTTTTTTAATCCCTTTAAAGGGATCGTCCATCTAAAAATGTAGATATACTCGCCCTCGTGCCTTTTTTAATTCTGTGAAACATAAAAGAAAACATTTTGAAGAATGAATGCTAGTAACTTTCGGTTCCTGATGACTTTTATTATATGGACAAATTTAAGGGGCTTTCGCACCGGAGGAAGGTTTTCATAGTTACTAGAACTATTGGCAGAAGTGCCTGCTATCTGACGTGTTCACACCACAGGAACTGGGATTGATTTTAGTCACAGGAACGCCTTTTGGGGGAACTAAATTAGCTAAATTAGTAAGGTCAAACCCAGGACAATAGGAACTACCAGTGATGTAAGTGTATGTTTATAGGTGAACGCATGCCACCCGCCATTTTTAAAAAGCCATGTGAGCAGCACACAGTTTACATACTAACTCAACGAACATGAAAAACAGCAATAGATGGACCAACAGTCAAGTCCAGACACTTCTCCGTCCTCCATCCTCCAGCTGATGGTGTTGTTGAACGTCACTCTTAAATGACGTCGCTGACAGCCGGCTTCTGATGGTGAACTGTGAATGAAACCAGTAAAAAAGGGTATAGGGAAAAAATTACAGCTAGTTTCTATAACTGGTGTGAAAGCCCCTAAATACGAAGGAAGACAATGGGAATGGGAACCGAAACGGTTTGGTTACCAGCATTCTTGAAATTATATTTTTTATGTTCCACAGAATAAAGAAAGTCTTACAGGTTCGAAAGGACATGAGGGTGTGTATGTGATGACAGAATTTATATTTTTGGGAGAACTGTCCTTTAAATCAGTGTGAAGCATGAAGGGGAAGATGGACAGAAGGTCTGGGTCTGTTATTCTCACACGTCTCGGTTAGACTGGACTGAGTCTGTTGTTGTGGATTTGCGTCTGACCTCCTGACTGACAGACTGAAGAGTGTGTATCAGTGCTGATTTAGACCTGATCTCCGGTTTCACACCAGCGTGTCCACACAGCACAATTATGATGGTGCAAACCACAACACACACACGCGCACACGCACACACACACACACACACACACACACACACACACACACACACACACGCACACACACACACAACACACACACGCACGCACACACACACACACACACACACACACACACACACACACACACACACGCGCACACACACACACACACACACACACACACACTTACTCGCACACACTCCTTTAGGGACATCCTCAAAGGTAAAAAATTATACACAAATAAAGCAAATAATGCATAAAGTAAGTTTTCTTTTAGGGTCTACAATACATTTTCTTTCTTTCTTTCTTTCTTTCCAACAAAAACAGTTTTCAAATTGACCTCACTTTTGGGACAAAACAGATCAGATCTCTGTGTGGAGCACTGTCTGTTGTCAGACTCCTTGTGCAAACAAAAATCTCACTGGATTATAACAATTAATGGCAAAATGAATGTTTGGAAATGGAAACTGAACTGATATTTCATACTGACACACTACAGCAAAATATAGAAATATCTTAAAACCATTTTTAGCTGCTGAAAATACTAGTGTTCTACAGTTTTTTTCATCTGCTAAACACAAACTCTTTACTTGTCACACAGTTTCTGAAAGCTGACCCTCAAACAGCAGAAGCACACACCAAATCTGCAAAACCAGACACTAATTCTCAGCCTTTGACTCAGTTTTCAATGTCATTAAACACTTTTTGCAAAACACAACACACAATTCTCTATATAACACACAAAAATCTAACAGGAATTAATATTATGGCAAAGGTGTTAGCAAATGTTTGCTTTTGAGATGTGTTTGTGATATTTTGAATGCAGTGCTTCATTTTGCAAGAGAGGCATTTTTCATTTTGTGTGTGCAATTCTTGGATTTGTGTGTAAAGTTTTGAAAAACAAAAGAGGCAAAGTTTTGTAAATGTGTGTAAGCAGTTTTGTTGTGTTATATACATATACAGGTGCATCTCAATAAATTAGAATGTCGTGAAAAAGTTCATTTTTTCTTGTAACTTATTTCAAAAAGTTAAACTTTCATATATTTTAGATTCATTACATGTAAAGTAAAACATTTCAAAAGTTTTTTTGTTTTAATTTTGATGATTAGAGCTTACAGCTCATGAAAGTCAAAAATCAGTATCTCAAAATATTTTAATATTTACATTTGAGTTTCAATTAATGACCATCCATACAGTATAAATTCTGGGTATCTCTTGTTCTTTGAAACCACAATAATGGGGAAGACTGCTGACTTGGCAATGATCCAGAAGACGAACATTGACGCCCTCCACAAAGAGGGTAAGTCACAGAGGGTCATTACTGAAAGGTGTGGCTGTTTACAGAGTGCTGTATCAAAGCATATTAAATGCAAAGTTGACTGGAAGGAAGAATTTGGGTAGGAAAAGGTGCACAAGCAACAGGGATGACTGCAAGCTTGAGAATACAGTCAAGCAAAGCTGATTCAAACACTTGTGAGAGCTTCACAAGGAGTGGACTGAAGCTGGAGTCAGTGCATCAAGAGTCACCACGCTCAGACATCTTCAGGAAAAGGGCTACCAAGCCACTTCTGAACAGAGACAACGTCAGAAGCATCTTACCTGGGCTGTGGAGAAAAAGAACTGGACTGTTGCTCAGTGGTCCAAAGTCCTCTTTTCAGATGAAAGTAAATTTTGCATTTCATTTGGAAATCAAGGTCCCAGAGTCTGGAGGAAGAGTGGAGAGGCACAGAATCCATGTTGCTTGAAGTCCAGTGTGAAGTTTCCACAGTCAGTGATGATTTGGGCTGCCATGTCATCTGCTGGTGTTGGTCCACTGTGTTTTCTCAGTCAACGCAGCCATCTACCAGGAAATTTTAGAGCACTTCATGCTTCCTTCTGCTGACAAGCTTTATGGAGATGCTGATTTCATTTTCCAGCAGAACTTGGCACCTGCCCACACTGCCAAAGGTACCAAAAGCTGGTTCAATGACCATGGTGTTACTGTGCTTGATTGGCAAGCAAACTCACCAGACCTGAACGTATTGTCAAGAGAAAGATGAGAAACAAGAGACCAAAAAATGCAGATGAGCTGAAGGCCACTGTCAAAGAAACCTGGGCTTCCATACCACCTCAGCAGTGCCACAAACTGATCACCTCCATGCCACGCCGAATTGAGGCAGTAATTAAAGCAAAAGGAGCCCCTACCAAGTATTGAGTACATACAGTATACAGTAAATGAACATACTTTCCAGAAGGCCAACAATTCACTAAAAATGTTTTTTTTTATTGGTCTTATGAAGTATTCTAATTTGTTGAGATAGTGAATTGGTGGGTTTTTGTTAAATGTGAGCCTAAATCATCACAATTAAAAGAACCAAAGACTTAAACTACTTCAGTCTGTGTGCAATGAATTTATTTAATACACGAGTTTCACAATTTGAGTTGAATTACTGAAATAAATGAACTTTTCCACGACATTCTAATTTATTGAGATGCACCTGTATATATATATATATATATATATATATATGTTATATATATTTTTACAAAAAAACTGTAATATTTTTGACCACTGTAAATTCATAATTCTGGAAAAAAAAGTCTGAATTGTGAGATATAATGTTAGAATTGCAAAATCAGAATTGCAAGATGTAAATTCAGAATTGTGAGAGAAAAGTCTGAATTGTGAGATAAAAAGTCACCTGTTTTATATACAGTTACCTTTTTATATTTTAACTCCATGGTGGAAATAAGCTTTAATTTAAAATTTGCTAAACTTGCGTGTTTCCTTTGTGAACCTATTATTAAATTAATAAATTCAGTTAATTCACTTGCATTAATACAGTATTACCAATTTAAAAAAAATTTTTTTTCTGTAATCATGATTCATCGCAATTTTTATATATTTATATTGTCATAATTTCACACTGAAGTCAGAATTGCAAAATGTAAACAAATTATAAATACAATCTTTAGAAATATATAAACCTTTGAAAAATTTCTAAACATATGTTTTTTTCCTTCTGAGCCTATATACATTATTAATTAAATGCAGCTAATTCACTTGCATTAAAATAATATTAAAAATAATTTCTTTCAGCTGGCTTCTCATACTTTTGTGGTAGCAGCTGTTTTTTCTTGCTACGTAAATGTGTTTAAATTAATGATATTTTCATATTGATCTCCTAAATCTTCAGCAGAGAAGTGAAACGTGAATCAAACTGATGCTCTCCATGCTTCACGTCACACTTTCAGGTCCAGAGTTAATCATAAACTCTACATCAAACCCTGAATTGACAGAAAACATTTATAGTGAGTGTTGTGAACTCACAAAACTGGGTTGAACTTGTTTATTTTTGGCAAATCTAAACCTATTTACAATTCAACTTGCGTAACAAGCCACTGATCGTAACAAAACCCTGAAAAGTGAATCAGCCTGTTGTCTCTACAGTCTCAAGCGATTGTTTCCTGCTATGCTTCTGGCCAAGTTTCATTTCAAAATACAGTCCCGACCCCGGGCACCCTGTGAAGGGCCCTCACCTCTGTTTCTCCATGTTTTCTAATGTGTTGACAGCTGCGTCTGTCCCCATGACGTCCTGAGAGAAGATGAAGATGATCTTGTTTGTCTCCCTTCTGGGGGGTCTGTTATAGGGAAGAGAAGATACCACAATTTAAAGGAACAGTTCACTCAAAATAAAACATTTGTCATCATTTATACAGTCGTGGTCAGAATTATTGGCACCCTTGGTAAATATGATCAAAGAAGGCTGTGAAAATTAATCAGCATTATTAATCCTTTTGATCTTTTATTTAAAAAAAAATCACAAAAATCTAACCTCTCATTGGATAATAAGAATTTAAAATGGGGGGAAATATCATTATGAAATCAATGTTTTTCTCTAATACACATTGGCCACAATTAACGGCACCCTTTTATTCAATACTTTTTGAAACCTCCATTTGCCAGTTTAACAGCTCTAAATGTTCTCCTATAATGCCTGATGAGGTTAGAGAACACCTGACAAGAGATCAGAGACCATTCCTTCATCCAGAATCTCTCCAGATCCTTCAGATTCACAGCTCCATGACGGTGCTTCTTCTCTTCAGTTCACCTCACTCATTTTCTACAGGGTTCAGGTCAGAGGACTGGAATGGCCATAGCAGAAGCTTGGTTTTGTGCTCAGTGACCCATTTTTGTGTTGTTTATGAGGTTTGTTTGGATTATTGTCTGGTTGGAAGATCCAAAAATGGCCCATTATAAGATTTCTAATAGAGTCAGTCACTTATTGATTTTTTATCTGTTGGTATTTGATAGAATCCATGATGTCATGTGTCTAAACAAGATGTCCAGGACCTCCAGCAGAAATATAGGCCCACAACATTAAAAATACAGCAGTATATTTCATTGTACACATGGGGTACTTTTTTATCCCTGTGTTCACCAAACCCATCTTGAGTGTTTGCTGCTAAAAAGCTCATTTTTTAGTTTCATCTGACCATAGAAGCCAGTCCCATTTGAAGTTCCAGTCGAGTCTGATAACTGAATATGCTGGAGATTGTTTTTGGATGAGTGAGGAGAATTTTTCTTGAAACCTTCCCGAACAACATGTAGTGATGTAGGTGCTGTTTGACAAATTTTTTAAAAGGTTTTCTGACCCTGAGACTCAACTATTTTCTACAATTCTCCAGCTGTGGTCCTTGAAGAGTCTTTAGGCACTCAAACTCTCCTCCTCACCGTGCATTAGGACGATATAGACACACGTCCTCTTCCAGACAGATTCATAACATTTTCTGTTGATCGGAAATTCTTAATTATTGCCCTGATGGTGGAAATGGGAATTTCACTGCTCTAGCTCTTTTCTTAAAGCCACTTCACTAATTTGTGAAGCTCAATTATCTTTTGCTGCACATCAGAAATATATTCTTTGGTTTTTCTCATTGTGATGGATGATTAAGGGAATTTGGACTTTGTTTTTCCTCCTATTTATATTTCTGTGAAACAGGAAGCCATGGCTGGATAATATCATGTTCATAATCACCCTGCAGTGCTCAAAATTGTAAATATGAATGGGAATATACTTCAGAGATATTTTACTCATAAGAATTTCTAGGGGTACCAATAATTGTGTCCAATGTGTATTTGAAAAAAAAAACATTTATTATTTCATAATGAGATTTTCCCCCATTTTCAATTGTTTTAGTTCAATGAAAGGTTAGATTTTTGTGATTTTTTAAATAAAAGATAACAAGGATTAATAATGCAGGTTTATTTTCAGAGCCTTCTTTGATCATATTTACCAAGGGTGCCAATAATTCTGACCACGACTGTACATGTAGATGAGTTTGTTTCCTCATCAGATTTATAGAAATGTAGCACCACATCGCTGTCTCACCAATGGATCCTCTGCAGTGAATGGGTGCCGTCAGAATGAGAGTCCAAACAGCTGATAAAAACATCACAATAATCCACAAGTAATCCACACCACTCCAGTCCATCAGTTAATGTGAAGCCAAAAGAAACAAATCCATCATTAAGATGTTTTTAACTTTAAGCCATTAAGTCGTCTATCCAAAATAATGCTTCCTCCAGTGAAAAAGTGGTCTGGTCTGAATCAGGAGAGAAATCTGCACAGATCAAGCACCGTTTACAAGCCAGAACAGCTCTAAACATATATGTGGCTGGATTTTGATGTGAGAGACAACAGGAGAGGGACTTTTTCACAGCATGATTATGAATTATGGACTTGTATTTTGCAACTAACAATGTCTTGATGGAGTTTCTTCTTACAATCACACAGTTTTTGTCTTCACAAGTCATTAATTGCTGGACTGGAGTGGTGTGGATTACTTGTGGATTATTGTAATGTTTTTATCAGCTGTTTGGACTCTCATTCTGACGGCACCCATTCACTGCAGAGGATCCATTGGTGAGCAAGTGATGTGATGCTACATTTCTCCAAATCTGATGAAGAAACAAACTCATCTACATCTTGGACGACTTGAGGGTGAGTAAATGACAAGAAAATTTACATTTTGGAGTAAATTATCTATTTAAAGTCATGGAGATATAAGAAAAGAGGAGAAAGGAGAAAAAGAGGAGGTGCTTGAGGAGAAACGAGCCTCAGAGTTGAAAACAGCTCCACAGTTTTAGGGACTATTTCTGACATTTGAATATTTCATGATAGGCTAAAAATCTCCCCCATACAGAAAGACTGAATGCAGCAGCACAAAATGTTCACACACACGCACAAATCTGGAAAGTTGAAAGTTTGGACGGGCACTTCGAATAACAGACTTGCACTCAAAGCAAACTGAGTCAAAGTGAAGAAAGTCTCCCAAACTACACTAGATATGCAGATAACACAATCTGCTCACTTGAAAATGTCACTGCATCACATGCAAAATATCAATCAAATTCTTGTAGGATCTTTTAGCATCACTTTTCTTCATCAGTGCTGCTGTTTTGGTGATTTTTAGTGAACGTATGAAACCAGTTCTCCTCTACACAGCTGTAGAAAATCACATTATCAACACGTAATCACAAACAAACACGAGACTGTCTTCATATGCAACACCAAATCTAGGATTTTAGCATTCCAAATAAAATTAATACATTTTTATCTGATGTTTTTTCTTTTAGAAAGTGTGCTCATGCTATCTAATATTCATTAAGGAATGTAAGGCCCTGTGAAATCCATTTTATTTCTTTGTCCCCAAAATTCTGTTTTATTTTAGATAGATTCCATTTTTCTAGATTCTGTTTTAATGGTTGAATTAAGTTTATGTAATCAAAAAGCATGTCTAATCAATAGAAATCATGAAACTTATACAATTTAACAATTTATTAATAGTTAAAAAATAGGATCAATGAAATTAATTCCCCCCCCCCTAAACAATACACTAAACACTAAACAATAACCGACAGCAAACTGAACAGAAAGAAGACTTTAAATAGGGCAGATGACGAGGGGCAAAAAGGTGATAGGAGTTTAAAAATACTATAGTCCCCACCAAGCTAGCTGTCAAACTCTCAGACCTCGGCCTAAACACTTCACTCTGCGACTGGATTCAAGATTTCCTCACCGGCAGACCTCAAGTGGTGAAGGTAGGCCAGTTCACCTCCAACTCCATCACCCTGAACGTAGGAGCCCCACAGGGTTGTGTCCTGAGTCCCCTGCTCTACTCTCTCTACACACATGACTGCGTGTCCTCTCACAGATCCACATCTATTATCAAATTTGCTGATGATACTGTGGTTCTGGGCCTCATTTCCAACAATGATGAGACCGCATACTTGGATGAGGTAGAGAGACTCACATCATGGTGCCAGGACAACTGTCTCTCTCTGAACGTGAGCAAAACTAAAGAGCTGATTGTGGACTTCAGAAAGAGACACCTGCTGCCCTACACTCCTCTTGTGATCAGCGGGACCCCTGTGGAGAGAGTAAGCAGCTTCAAGTACCTTGGTGTAAACCTCTCCGAGGACCTGACTTGGACTACACACATCCAAACACAGGTTAAGAAAGCCAGGCAAAGACTGTACCATCTGCGACAGCTGAGGAAATTCAGGGTCTCACCAACAATCCTGAAAACTTTCTATGCAGGGACCATAGAAAGTGTATTGACTCAGTGCATCTCAGTGTGGTATGGAAACAGCTCCAGCCAAGATTGCAAGGCCCTGCAGAGAGTTGTGCACTTAGCTGAGCGTATCTCAGGGTCTGCTCTCCCCTCTCTGCAGGACATCTACCTCAAACGCTGCAGAAGCAGAGCTGTCAAAATCATCAAGGACTCAAATCACCCTGGAAACTGCCTATTCACTCTGCTGCCATCTGGTAAGCGCTTCCGCAGCCTGATGCCAAAAACTGAGAGACTTAGGAGGAGTTTCTTCCCCAAGGCCATCAGGCTCCTGAACTCAAACTCAGCCTCTTAACATCATCTGACTTACTTCAAATCACTAATCACACACTCATTACTCTCTACCTCATACTGTCAGTGTCATTTGCTCATTTGCTCATTTGCACATTTGCACACAACACTTTCTGTGTCTTGATATCATATCTTATCTTATTTTTTATATTTATTTTATGGTTTTTGTGATTGGCTGCTTCTTGTCAACCATGTTCAACCTGTTTGCACATTCCTCTCTGTACAGTCATGCTTATCTTAATATTTAATTCTACAGCATACTGTCATGCACATTCTTTTATATTTTGTTCTTTATATCTTATTTTTTATTCATTTTATTTTATGTATACTTCCCTTGTGTTGTATTTTCAATATTTGCACTGTCCATGGAGCGGACCTGACTCTCATTTCACTGCTGGTTATACAATCTCTGTATAGTCGTGTATGTGACAAATAAAACTTGAAACTTGAAACTTGAAATAATGACTAACAAGCAAACAAACTAATGAGCTTAAACAGAACAGGAACAAAACCATATAAGGAAAAACAGGAACAGGCAGACATAACAGAAAGACAAAACTAAAGTTCATAACCATGACAATTGTAGAGACCCGTTTTATTTTTTTCCCCAAATTTTTTTCTTCACTTCCATTTTTTTTTCTATATTTCATTTTAATGGATAACTTCAGTTTTTTAATTAAAAAGCATGTCTAATAAATTAAAATCATGAAACTCACACAATTTAACAATTTATTAAAAGCCCTATGAAATTAGTTTTATTTTTTCTCAAATTCTATTTTATTTTTCCCAAATTCTGTGATTTTCTTTAATTAACTGTGTGGTATTCATTAAAAATGGCGTTTTTATTTTTTACATCTTCCTTTACGCTTTATTTGGCACATTTTTGAGAAAAATTCTGTTTTAATTCCAATTTTTATTACTTTGAGAAGTACATTCTACTGTACAATAATTATATATTTTATCACAAATTCTTCAAGTTAAACCAAACTTTTATTTTGATAAGTTGTAGTGAAGAAATTTGAGTTTATGTGTGTATTTCTACACAGAAACTAGTACATGTTGCAGTTTGATTAATAACTGTGCAGCCCTTTAAATTTATTCATCCAAAATTTGTGTTATACGGTTAATTCTCATTTTATGACTGGAATTCATGATTTTGTCCGAGTTTTCTGCATTGTGGAGAATACAAGGCCCTACAAATGCAATGCCGTTCATATATTTTTAAGTGCTACTTCAACCCGTTTTGAGGCCGCAGTAAACAAACGATTCAGTAAAGTGTAAAACACATCAACCGTCTCGCAGCTCGCTGTACTTTTCAGAGAGCGTTTCAATCTATATCCAGCAGATTTAGGCACACGTGTGACCTTCAGAGGGGAGCGTGGCTTATTTCTGTTTTTCACAGCATGTTTTATTTAGGATATGGAACTTTTAAAGGGAGGCACTCTGAGCGTCCAGCTGCACGAATCAGGCCAACAAAGCACTTTGTCACAATGATATACAAATATAAATAAATATATATGAACATGCTGCATTAAATATATATAAGGGTTCCTGTGGAATGACAAAGGGCAAAAGAAGGGCTCATTCGCAGGAAACGCTGTGTCTCCCAATGACTTACTACTGATATAATGAACAGAAAACCTGATCAAAATATTGAGATATTTCATTGACAAATGCACATGTGCAAGGATTGCCCTATTGCTATTTAATATTTTTAACTTTCATTATTATTTCATTCATTATAATCTTATATTAGTATGGCATGCAAAATAATTTTTACATTTATTTTATGCATTTGGCGGATGTAAATTACATTGCATTCAGGCTGCACTTCATGCATTCATAAATATAAACCATAAATTATATTCTTTTACAAAGTCTATTTCACATACAAATAATATATTGTAAAGTAATAATTAAAAAATGATAAAATATTTATAATACACAATTAAAAAACAGTTATGTATTTTATATTATACAACAAATATAAACAACATACATTTATTTCAATTAAATTCTAAAATTAAATAATTAAATAAAATGAAAATTAAAGTTTCAGACAATATTATTAGGACTATCAATTTAATGCATTGTTATTACTGTTTAAAGTACTGTTGCAGCTACATTTAAAATAATGCATATTATTTGATGATAAAATGTGACTGTAAGTTACTAAATACAGCTCCCGTGAGTGATATATATGTATGTATGTATGTGTGTGTATACAGTATATATAGTTCTGTATTCAGTTCTGTGTCATTTTACTTTTAGTGCAATTATCATTATTTTTTCTGTATTTATTTCAGGAACTATAACTAGATGCCACTGAATTAAACATGGAATGAAATCATATAGTGTTTGAAATGTTGTATAAATCTCATCACCCTTCACATGTCGTCCAGGTCAAAGGCAAAACTGTAGAATCAGTATCAAGAGTTCACAACATCCACAAGCAGCTCTTTTCTAAGGTCAAGAAGCAGAAATGCTTGATAAGCCAGACGCACTTCAAGCAAACGGACTCGACACGCCATGCTGACGCAAACACAACCTGAAGACAGTCACAAAACTGCAAGATCAGACCGACTTCACATCATCTCCGTCATCTGCTGATGTGAGGACCGTCTAGAGAGGACACTGATCTGAGATCAGCGCTCAGACGCCTCACGTGGAATCATCTGGACTGAGAATCTGGTTGTGCTTCAGTGTAAACATGAGTTTCCTTGGAAGAACATTGATGTATTCTTAAATCTGACAACATAAACTTTAAATAGATACAGATATTTAAACATGAAGACAGACAGAAGAAAAAAGAAAAAGATATACTGTTGACCTTGCATTCTGGCATATTCAGTTTTTTCAGGAATATTATATGCAACACTATAAATATACAAGTATTTAAGTATCTGCATCTATCAAGCAAATGCAATTTCACTTAGAAACTACAAAGAAACCCCCAATGAAGATCATTTAAGACATTTTGTTATTAGGACAGATGAGTAAATCATTTACTAAACACAAAAATATACAATAAAAAATCTTAGATTTATTTAATATTATTTTAATTATTTTATTTAATTATTTTATTAAATTAGAAAATATAATAAAAAATAAAATCTCTCTCTCTATATATATATATATAATTTTTATAAATGTTTTATATATTTATAACAACAATTAAAATAATATCATAAATATATTTATGCAACAAAAATATATCATAACATTTTAATAAAACATTCTAAATTAAAATTATATTAAATAAAAATTAATGATTAAACTGACAATCCTAATCATACTTTCTGAATATTGACTTAAAAATTAAACATTCATCATTTACTCAAATCTCCTTCACTTAACTTTGCAACACAACTTTGGCTGACAATGGGATTTGTCACATTTTGATCAAAGGGTGAGTGAATTGTGACAGTTCTCATTTTTGGGTGAAATATTCTTTTAGACACAGACATCACTGACTTTTAACCTACAGAAAACATGCTAGTTTGTCTTGTCATTGTTTCACAGCTTGTTTCTGAACTTCAAACCACAACAGAGGAATCCTGAAGGTCCATTCTGCACCAAAGGTGAGCCACCATAAAGAGAGGCAACTTCCCTCCATTTTCATATCAAAACGAGCCTCTCGAGAGGTTACAGATGTTGAGTTTATCCTCTGCGGTCCGGCACACTCGTATGAGGCCCTTTGCTTTATCAGAAGCTCACAGCTTCACACAGACCTTGGTTCAGTCTTAAGGAGGTTCTTCCCATCATTGTGCATGCAGCGTTTGATCAGTGCTCTCTTTGTGCTGCATGTGTTCACTGATCGACCCGAAAACTGAACCACAGATTTATCTTAAGCCCCAATAAAGAGCTTTCACACGGGCTATTTACAGTTCAGCTAAAAATATACTTTCTTTCACACAAAACAGTTGAAGTAACAGGAAAACTGCCATCACTTTTAAATCTTATTTTTCACAAATGTTTTCTTTTTATAATGAGAGCTTCAAAATGAAACAAGTCTGAAATCATATAATAGTTTTGAGAGAATCTCAGTGAATAATGAGTGTGTTCGTCACACAAGTTCATAAGTATTTGCGCCTCAGTATTTTTGTCTTGTTTTCTAGCAAAAATATCTAAATATTCTTAAATCAAGACACATTTACTTGAGAAACAAAATGACACAAGACAACAAGTTTTATTTTCTGAACAGTACGCTTAAAAAAAGGAAAGAAAATGTTCACCAATAAGGTAAAAAAATAATATTGTTTCAACTTTAAGTTTTATATATATTTACATTACATTTTCATTTACAGTAGTCATTTAGCAGTTGCTTTTATCCAAAGTGACTTACAAATGAGGACAATAGAAGCTATCAAAACCAACAAAAGAGCAATAAAATGTCAGTGCTGTGACAAGTCTTGGTTAGTCTAACGCAGTACACATAGCAAGGGTTTTTTAATAATAAATAAAAAGAAAACAAGTAGATAGAATAGAAATAGAAAGGAGTGCGCAAGTGTTAGAGGGTCATTTTTTAAAGGGGTCATCGGATGCAAAATTCACTTTACAAGTTGTTTGAATATAAATGTGTGTTGGAAGTGTGTGTACACATCCATCCTACAATGATAAAAATCCACCCAGTGATTTTTTAAAATCCCTATTTTAAAATCCCCTTTCTCAAATCAGGCTGTTCTGAGATTCCTGTCAGAATGACATAGTTCTGTACAGGCCCCTCCCACGATAGTTGATTGACAAGACCGTGTTACCTTAGACCCGCCCTGAGTGAGCTGAGAGCTGTCCGCCATTGTGTCGACTCCGGTGCAGGGGAAGACAAGATGTCTCAGATTAAGCGATTGAGGTGTTTAGTTGTTGGATGTAATAATGGATATAGCAGTCGTCAGTTACTCCCGACATCTGAGCCGCTGAAGACGCAGAGGATTAACGTTACTTTCGCTTTGAAGGGAATGCGCCGCTCCCAATCCGCCTAAATGCGTCTATGTTCATGAGAAAAAGCAAATCTGCAGGACTGGACAGTTTTAGCAGTATGGTCTAAGAAATTCAGCTGATCATCAATCATAACTCCAAAGTTTCTGGCTGTTTTTGAAGGAGTTATGGTTGATGTGCCTAACTGGACAGTGAAATTGTGATGAAACAATGGGTTTGATGGAACCACAAGCAGTTCTGTCTTGGCTAGGTTGAGTTGAAGGTGATGGTCCTTCATCCAGCAAGAAATGTCTGTCAGACATGCTGAGATGCGAGCAGCTATCGTCGGATTATCAGGATGGAATGAGTGGTAGAGTTGAGCGTCATCAGCATAGCAGTGATATGAAAAGCCATGTTTCTGAATGACAGAACCTAGTGATGCCATGTAGACAGAGAAGAAAAGTGGTCCAAGAACTGAGCCCTGAGGCACCCCAGTAGCTAGAAAATACCCAAAATACCTTGAAGGACCTATCTGAGAGGTTTTACTCGAACCACTGGAGTGCAGTAGGGTTGACAGGAGGATCTGGTGGTAACCATGTCAAAAGCAGTGGCAGTCATTTACTATTTTTTTCAGAAAACCATATCTTAAGTCACTTTGTTTCTCATATTATTTATCTGCTTCTCAGATATTTGTACTGTAAAAAAAAACCTGCTGTCTGCAGAAGAAATTATTTATTTTTTGCAGTGAATACTGAATTGCTTCAAAAGATTTGGAATATAGTACGCAAGCTTATGATGTTTTAGTGCTTTTTTGTCATGTTCGCAGCTGTTAAACATGCATTCTGTTAAACAATTCATCTTTGTTTTTACCAGAAAAAAGAAAGTCATACAGAACAACGTGATGGTAATCAAATGACAGAAGTTTCATTTCTGAGCTGGCCGACTATCTCCACCGCGTGAGTGAGGTGGAGATGGAGGGAGGGACACTGGAGTGTGTGTGTGTGTGTGTGTGTGTGTGTGTGTGTGTGTGTGTGTGTTTGTTTGTGTGTGTGTGTGTGTGTGTGTGTGTGTTAGTATCCGTCTCTAGTCCTCATGGGTGAGTGGATGTGTTACTCCTCAAGTCACTGAAAAGCTTCAACAAATGTTCAAGATGACCAGCGCTGCAGCTCTGCTTTCAAACTCAAGACCTTGCAACTTGCGTGCCACAAAAAACTGTATATGCTTTATTTATATTTTTTGCAAGTTAACATTTTATTATTTTATTCATCATTGTTCTTCATCATATTAAATTATTAATCATTTCATAATAATAAAATAATAAGCAAGTTCTCTCATTCAAAAGTTTTTAATGTTTTTAAAAAGTCTCTTCTGCTCACAAAGGCTACATTTATTTGTTAAAATTAAATTTATTTCTGTGATCAGAGCTGAATTTTCAGCATCATTTCTCCAGTCTTCAGTGTCACATGATCTTCAGAAATCATTCTAATATGATGATTTGATGCTCAAGAAACATTTCTGATTATTATCAATGTTGAAAACAGTTGTGCTGCCCAATATTATTATGGAAACTGTGGTACATTTTATTTTTCAGGATTCACAGATGAATAGAAAGTTCAAAAGAACAGCACTTATTTGAAATATAAATCTTTTGTAACATTATAAATGTCTTTACTGGCACCTTTGAACAACTTTTATGAATGAAAGTATCATTTTCTTACTGACTTCTGAATGGTAGTCTATCTATCTATCCATCCATCCATCCATCCATCTTTTAGGCTATCAAATCAACATCAAAGTTTGTTTCTAATTCTCATCAGCATCACAGACCACACACAACACACACACACACACACACACACACACACACACACACACACACACACTGTGACACACAGCTACAAATATCCCGCCAGCCCCAGGGGAGGTGAGGAGATGCCTGGTCCCGTCTATAACAATAGACAACGTCCTCAGGAACGCTGCGTCATACGGCATCAGAGACAGAGAAAGAGAGAGAGAGACAGAAAGACGGCACCACACAGTGCTTTCTGCACTACAGTGGGAGGATCTGCTACACAAACACACATGTGTAGACGGGTCTGTAATGAATGAGAGGTCAGAGGTCATTCTGTCACTCAGTGTACTTCATGACGATCTGATCGCTCTCGGAGGAGTTAGAAACAAACCTCCTGTTTTCTGTGCGGCCGCGCTGTGAACCCCGATCACTCTCAGCAGACACGTGCCCTTTGTTCACCTGATTAACATCGAGCCCACCGAACCAATCTGTCCATCTGATGGCCTTGATAATCAGCCATAGGCACAATTGCTGTTCTTTGGTGACAATTACAGTGAACACTAGAGCGGAAATTAGTCTGGAAAAGTTGACTGTGATAGGATGTGATAGTAAACAATGCATTCAGTGTTCTTGAGTCATTCTCCTACAAGTCCATGAAAGTCCAAAAAAAAAACAATTACACCAGGTACTAATTTCCCAAGAAAATATTAGTGGCACTTGTGGATGGTTGCTAGATAGTTTCTTGGGTATTCTGTGTTGTTAGTTGTATTATATTCAATATATTGTGTTGTTATTGTTAAATAAACTATTAGGATTAAAAATGCTGTTTCAAACAAAGCTGAAATAAAAATAAATAAAATATTAGATAACTTAATCTTAAAAAAAGAGAGAGAGAGAAAAACTGCCTTGGCTACTAACTGAAATAGAGTAAGTTTCAAGCACTAAAATTATTAAAACTGAAATAAACTAATTAACGATAAACAAATATTATTTTTTTTAAATAAAATATAAAGAAAATATAAAAATAAAAAGCTAATTCAAAACATAAATAAATACTATAATAATAAATTATAATAAACACTGCTAAAATATTGAAATTAGGTGAATACACTGGTGTAGTATTTTTTTTTTTTTTTTACAATTTTCACTCAGAAAGTACTAGTAAATTTCATTAAAAATGACAGAAAAAGCAATTAACACATTGAATTAAACATGAGATTTTGAAGTAGAAAAACAAAGAGTATTGCTTCTTATTTTTTTTATTATTATTTATTTTTGTTGTTGTTGTTTTTAATAAAAACATGTTTACTGTGCAGTGAATTATTTCACTTCTTTAGTTCTTTAGCTGAATTTTTATGACAAAATTAGTGAAATGATTTCATGTTCCAAAATAAATTATATTCCTAAAATGTAATAATAATAATAATAATGTAAAATTCTGAACAATTCTTTACTCTTATCCAAAATATTTCTAAACCAAACATGTTTTCTTGGTAAAAATTAATTTGATTTCAATGAACAGGTTTTCGATATCACTTTCTGTCCTTTTAGTCTTTTGTAAAACAATTAACAAAAGCCAATAGCCTTTATTTAGTTCTAAGGTTAATAAGCAAATATTAGCAATGGAATTAAACAAATCAGTTTGATAATATCAACATTCAAAAAGATGGTTAAAAATATGAAAATAAGCATTATGTTGACAAGCTTGTGTAAGCGAACTATCAATTCCTCATTGAGCAACTTCAGCCCTTTTATTAATAATCAAGTTCTAAAAATAAAAAAAATAATTATACAATACAATACAATCCACATTTATTTATATAGCACAGTTTAAATCAACCAAAGTTGACCAAAGTGCTTTACAACACTATACAAACAATAGGCAGATTATAACACAACAACAGAGAGAAAGAAAGAGAAAAAAATAAAAAATAATATTTATTATTATCTTATCTTTACCAGAGAAAGTCTGTTAAACCCATTTATAGAAACAGTCCCAATGTTTCTGAGAACAGACTGATCCAGTGTCAATTATTTTAACAACACCATCAATTCAGTTCACCACAGTAAATATACAGTACAGAGCCATCTATTGTTCTGTATCTATTGTTCAGAGAGCATCGAGGTGAAATATCCTGTAAATGTACATTATTTACATTGCACGCCGTGTGTTCTTTGTATGTGCCGTTCCATACTGTCCTTGCTGAAGGTCAGAGGTCAATCTCCAAACTATAGCGCCTCATCACAACATCTCTCGAGTGAATGCAGTGTTTGGTCTGCTCTGAATGTTTGGTCTCTGCACTCTTGACATAACGTACATGTGTCCAAACACACATATATCTGCTGGAGGAGGGTGTGTATGTGCTCCTGTGATTTCTGTGATGTGAAAAACACGGACAGAATCACGGAATACAGTCATTAAAATAGAATTTACTGTACAATGTGGAAAGTCTTGGAATTTGGCAAATTTTGGATGAATAAAAGTGCAAAAGACTTTTACCTAAACTTGTAACAGTAAACCACAGCACTTTGTCAAAAAATAAAAGGAACTGTTCTTTTTTATGTGATTACATTTTAAATTATATTTTTTTGTTAATGTTTTATGTCTTCAAAAACTGTGCATAGAACTGTGTATAATATATATATATCGTGTATAAAACATTTTATTTCAGCAAGTTCTCAAGGAAATATTTCTCATTTCCATTTATATGACAAAAACACAACAAAATGACTCAAATTTGAACAAAAATTAAAACAGAAAATTTAAAAATAATAACTAATTGAAAGTATTAATAAAAACTATAATAGTTTTTGATACTAAAATAATATATATTTTTTTACATTTAATTAAAAATATATATATTATTTAAAAAAATGTAGCCTAATGGATTATTAAATTGTTTGGTAAAGCTTTATGAATTCAATTGAGACAGGCTTTTCAACTTTTAAAATTTCATTAAACTAATAAAAAGGAATCCCGAAAAATTAAAGGAAATGGAATTTGTGAAAAAAAGATGAAATTTGGCAGGAAAGGACACACGCAAAGACAGATCAATAATTTCTGTCTTAGCTGGGGGGTCTTTTATATTTATTGGTGGGGTAACTTTGCTCAGATGTAAATAAACCATTTTTGAGATTTTGAGAAATATGCAGATCTCTCAGGAATGATGCGGTCGCCTGTCGCTCACTATAGACCAAGTCAAAAGAGCTCCAGAAGCCAACAACTGCATCAGCAACCACTAAAACTGAGTGATGGAGCTGAGATCTGACCCAGTTTGTCACATAGATCTTAATCTTAATCCAAACCTCCAAAAAAACATCTATGTCAACCTACTGTGGTCTAAACTGATGTCCTCTGCTGCTGCGATGCAACCCAAATCTGTTCTGAAGCATACCATCACATAAAGGTAGGACAAAAAATTTGTCATATCATTGTTGTTGAAGTCTCTTTGGTAGAAAACTCTATGGTATTTGGGCAAATTCGTCTGTAAACAGGTTAAATTAGACAGATGACCACAAGGACAGGTCGTGTGACGCCCTCATCCTCAATAGCTACACAGGGTAAAAGAAAACACAACCCAGATGACATTAAATACTGGTTCACAGCAGCGAGGATAAACACGGTTTGTGTCGAACACAATGTGTTTGGGTTGTGAATTATCAGCTGCCGACAGAATAAAACCACTGGATTTCAACTCACATTTACAAACCAACAAACCTGTTCTGTCTGTCTCATTTTGCATATGCAATTTCCAGATGTCAAAATAAATACCGTATTTCTTTTTAGAAAGAAAATGTTTATTATTTTTTCAACAACTTTGTCCTTATATGTGGCACAGATAGCTGGACTGTGTTGAGGCGAAGGGATATCTTTCTGGTGTTTTGTATTTTCTTTTACCTGTGTCACATTTCCTGTAAGCTAGTCTCGCGTAGCCAGACCTTCAGACTAACGGCTGAAGGTCTGGAACCTATGGTAGCTATCATTGGCCAAGGCCCGCCCATGAGGCCATTTGACCGTCATGTCAAACAACCAATCACAGTTCGTTTCGTTTAGCGTCACGTTTCAGGGCATGGAAATGTCGCCACAATAACAGACAGAGTGTGATACTCTCGGACATATTTTAAAGATTCTATGCTGCAAACTTTAAATATTTCACATACTTTTGAAAATCCAGCGTTTATTTGATCCTGATAAGCGTTCATCGTCACAGTTGTAAACACGACGGCTTTCTTCTTTCGTGAGGGGGTTTGGCACCACTGCATCTTTGTTTCCAGGTGGAACGTTAAAGAACACGACACACACGTCTCCCGGAAATCCTGTATAATTCAACCAACCGATGACTTCGACACTCCTGAAGTGTTTCCAGATAAGTGTGCCATATGCATCAGACGTTTAGCCAACGGTCCGTGGGTGTGACGTCTGAGGCTGAGACTACCTGTAAGCTGATCTCAGCATAAGACTCAAACCAAACATGAGACAAACCCTGTACAAACCTCTCAACATTACACAATAAACATAACATAACATAAAGTTAACATTACTTAAGGGGTGGTGATATAACCAAAATATTATGTCAAGATGTAAAAGTAATTTTATTTCATGATAACAATATACAATATATTGCCAAAAGTATTGGGTCGTCCCCTTCTAATGAACAGGTTTGACTACTTTAGTAATTTCCATGAGTACAATGTTTAATGTTTAAGCATATAATGATATTCTAGGAAATTGTGTGCTTCTAATATTATAGCAACAGTGTGGACAGGACCCTTTTCTATTCTAACATGACAATGCCTCTGTGTATAAGGCAAGGTTCAAAAAGAAAATGATTGATTCAGTCAGTGTGGAAGAACTTAACTGGTCTGCATATAACCAAGTCCTAATCCCAGTTTAACACCTCTGGTGTGACTGTAAATGCAGACCGTGAGCCAAAAACTCATCACCAAACACCAATGACTTGTACATATGGGTTCAGTCATTTTAGACACTTCCAAAACTGTTGCAACAGAGATTGAAATACAATTTTTAAATACATGAACGTCTCGGTTACGTACGTAACCCTCGTTCCCTGATGGAGGGAACGGAGACGTTATGTCGTGACGACATAGGGGATTTACTTGGAAGCCCCAATCATCTCTGACATAAGAGAAAACAACGAATATTGGCTAGTGGATTTTGCATACCCGAGCCACTCCCCGTGCACACGGGTATAAATAGGCGACAGGTGCATCCACTCATCAGGTTTTACGCTGAGGAGCCGAGAACGTGTCCCTGGCATCCAGCGATGGTTTCAAGATTGTGGCATGGGGACATAACGTCTCCGTTCCCTCCATCAGGGAACGAGGGTTACGTACGTAGCCGAGACGTTCCCTATCTGTCGGTCACTACGAGTTATGTCGTGACGACATAGGGGTCCTATGGAAAGCGCCACAACCTGAACCCCGTCACGACCTTGTGGCATGCAGATGCTGACAAGCGAGCGCGTGACAGACAAATGCCATGCGAAAGGTCGCAACCTTCCCGTCGCGATATGGACTGACCCAGGCCTGGGGCAGTACTACATACGACTGGACCCTGGGGCAGATCCTACCTAGGAGTAGGGAGGAGGGCTGCCAGCAGGGCCTGACAGAGAGCTCTGTCAAAGGGAAGACACGGGTTTACCGTGAGGGAAACCTTACCGTGGACGAATACACGTATGGGATTACCCGAAGGGAATCAAAGCCATACGGACACCTAGCTGAGTACAGGGGCTGACCGGAGACCCGGGCGAGCTAGCACCAGTACTGGGCCTGGCGTCAGACTGCTCCGCCCAGTCTGACTGCCGGGGGTGCTGGAGGAACTCCACCAGGGTTCGCCGTCCGGGGAACTGAACTGGAGGAGAAAACAGGCGCTCGTATCCCCGGGTGAGGGGGAATAGCGCAGCAAGTGTGACACCGGCCAGTTCTTCCCGCCACTTACCTGTTACCCAACACACGGGAAGAAACTGGCTCAACGCGGAGACTGTAGAATCTCGCGAAGCTGTTCGGTGTCGCCCAGCCCGCAGCTCTACAGATGTCTGCCAGAGAGGCGCCGTGCGCCAACGCATAGGAGGAGGCAACACTCCGTATGGAGTGAGCCCTCAATCCCAGGGGGCACGGCTCACCTTGGGATTGGTACGCCAAGGTGATGGCATCCACTATCCAGTGGGCCAACCTCTGCTTGGAGACAGCCTTCCCTTTCTGCTGACCTCCGTAACAGACAAAGAGCTGCTCAGAGCTTCTGAAGCTCCGGGTGCGGTCCACGTATATACGCAATGCTCTTACGGGACACAGCAACTCCAAGGCTGGGTCTGCCTCCTCCGAAGGCAGTGCTTGCAGGTTCACCACCTGATCGTGGAAGGGCATGGTGGGAACCTTGGGCACGTATCCAGGCCGGGGTCTCAGGACAATGTGAGAGTAGTCCGACCTGAACACAAGGCACTCTTCGCTCACCGAAAATACTTGGAGGTCCCCGACCCTCTTGATGGAAGTGAGCGCGGTCAGGAGCGCTGTCTTAGCCGACAGGTATTTCAGCTCGACTGAGTCCAGCGGCTCAAGGGGACCCCTCTGAAGTCCAGCCAGGACGATAGAGAGGTCCCAGGAGGGCATCAGGGGTGGCCTAGGGGGAATCAACCTCCTGGTACCCCTCAGGAACCTCACGATGAGATCATGCTTTCCCAGGGACCGGCCGTCCACTGCATCATGATGGGCCGCGATAGCAGCCACATACACTTTCAAGGTGGAGGCTGACAGCCTACGCTCCAACCTTTCTTGCAGGAAAGAAAGCACTACTCCAATCGTGCATCTTCGGGGGTCTTCTCGGCGAGAAGAACACCAGTTCGCGAACAGACTCCACTTCAGCATAGGCTTGCCTTGTAGAAGGAGCTCTAGCCTGAGTGATGGTCTCTACCACCACCTGTGGGAGACCACTCAAGTCTGCCGCGTCCCATCCAGGAGCCACACATGGAGGTTCCACAGGTCTGGACGCGGGTGCCAATGGTGCCAAGCCCCTGAGAAAGGAGGTCCTTCCTCAGAGGAATGCGCCAGGGAGGGGCTGTCACGAGGAGAATGAGTTCGGGAAACCAGGTCCGGGTGGGCCAGAACGGCGTGACCAGCAGGACCTGCTCCTCGTCCTCCCTGACCTTGCACAGTGTCTGTGCGAGCAGGCTCACTGGGGGAATTGCATACTTGCATAGAGCCCGAGGTGGGAGGGCTCGCGGGAAGCAAACAGGTCTACCTGAGCTTCCCCAAATCGACTCCAGATCAGCCGGATCGTCTCGGGATGGAGCCGCCATTCTCCGGGGAAAGTGAGCTGTCGTGAGAGCGCATCGGCCGCACGATTGAGCTCCCCCGGAATGTGGACAGCGTGCAGCGATTTGAGCTGCGTGTGACTCCAGAGGAGGAGACGGCGGGCGAGCTGTGACATGCGGCGTGATCGTATACCTCCCATCCGGTTGATGTATGACACAGCTGCAGTGTTGTCCATACGGACCAACACATGCTTGCCTAACAGCAGTGGCCGAACTGCCGCAAGGCCAGATGCACTGCCAACAGCTCTAGGCAGTTGATGTGCCAAAGCAGTCAAGGCCCCATCCAGAGCCCCGAGGCTGCCTGCCCGTTGCATGTAGTGCCCCAGCCCGTGCTGGAGGCATCTGTTGTGACAACAACATGCCGAGAAACTTGTTCTAAGGGCACCCCGGCCCGTAGAAAAGCAAGGTCCGTCCAGGGGCTGAAGGAGCGGCGACACTCCTGTGTGATGTTCACCCGAAGTGCACCGCGGCGCCATGCCCACCTCGGGACTCGAGAGTGCAACCAGTGCTTAAGTGGTCTCATATGAAGCAATCCGAGCGGCGTGACTGCAGCTGTGGATGCCATATGCCCCAGGAGCCTCTGAAACTTTTTCAGCGGAACCACAGTCCTGCCTCTGAAGGAACTCAGGCAGTTCAGCACTGATTGGGCGCGCTCTTCCATGAGGCGCGCAGTCATACTCACCGAGTCTAACTCCACACCAAGAAAAGAGATTCTCTGCGCAGGGGAGAGCTTGCTCTTTTCCCAGTTGACCCGAAGCCCCAACTGGCTGAGGTGCCGAAGCACCAGGTCCCTGTGATCGCACAACTGTTCTCGCGTGCGGGCCATGCTCGAGACAGCTGAAGATCCTGATGCCCACTTCCTGTAACGGGGCAAGGGCGCCCTCCGCGACCTTCGTGAGTACACAGGAGGACAGGGAGAGCCCGAAGGGGAGGACCCTGTACTGCCATGCCCGACCATCGGACGCAAACCGTAGGAACGGCCTGTGTCGCGGAAGGATCGAAACATGAAAGTAAGCATCCTTCAGGTCGATCGCTGCAAACCAATCCCGGGCCTGTATGCATTTGATCATGCGCCTGTGCGTCAACATCTTAAACGGGAGCCTGTGAAGGCCCGGTTCAGGAGTCGCAATCCAGGATTGGTCGAAGACCACCGCCTTTCTTGGGTACGATGAAATAAGGGCTGTAAAACCCCTGCCTCATCTCGGCTGGAGGGACCGGCTCGATTGCATCCTTGCCAGGAGGACAGCAATCTCCTCGCGCAAGACAGGAGCGTTCCGAGCTGCAAACGCAGTCTCGAGAACGCCACTGAACTTGGGAGGTCGCCTGGCAAACTGAATCGCGTAGCCGAGTCGAATTGTGCGCGTGAGCCAACGAGACGGGCTGGGCTGGGTAGCGCAAGCCACACCTCCAGACACCGTGCAAGTGGCTCCAACGGCACAATCGACGTACCCGCAGTGGTGCAGCAAATGGGAGTAAGGCTGGATGGTACAGAAGGCCCTGTGTTCTGACTCATCCTCGCAGAACTCCCTGAGTCCCTGTAGGGACTGGCTAGAGGCGCGTGGGGAGGCCCTGCGTCCCCCAACCGCACACTCTTGGCCGCTGGCAAGATGGGTCGTGGGCGAGAGTGAGGAGGCAGTGCGTCGTACACTGTCAGCCCGCAAGCCTGAAAACTCGGAGAAAAGGGAATTGCTCTTTCTTTGACAATGTGGGTACCGCTGGCCCTTGAGCCAGCGGCGGAACAGAATTAAATGATTCTCCCCCTGCCCTCCTTCGGGGGAAGGAGTGGCGCTGTCCTCGCCATCTCCTGAGATCGAGCAGCTTCCCACATCTCCGGGTTGCCTGTGTCAGGGCCTCTTTATCGCCTCCCTGGACGATATCGGGGCCAGCTGGAACACAGGGGCGACAGTGTCGCCGAACAGTCCAGCCTGGGAGACGAGAGCGTCGAGAAAGCTCACTTTGTCGACATCGCTCCTCTCAGCAAGGCTGAGCCATAGACGGCGCTCTTGGACCACAAGTGTGGACATCGCCTTCCCGAGGGACTGCGTTGTGACTTCCCTCGCCCGTAGGGCGAGGTCAGTCACCGAGCGCAGTTCCTGCTTCAACCTCGGGTTGGTAGTACCCTCGTGCATTTAAATGCCTTGGCTTGGTGTAATCGCAGGATAGCCATGGCATGCAGCGCAGAGGCGGCTTGGCCTGCAGCACTGTAAGCTTTGGCTGCGAGAGCGGCCATCAGTTTACAGGCTTTGGACGGGAGACGAGGACAATTCCTCCAAGTGGCAGCGTTTTGCAGGCACAAGTGCACCGCAACCACGCTCTCCACCTGGGGAATGTCAATGTACCCCCTAGCCGCCCTGCCATCGAGGGTAGCGAGGATGGAGGAGGTAGACGAGCCGCTTCTGGCCGTAAAAAGGGGCCGTCCATGACTTCATAAGCTCCTCGTGCACTTCCGGGAAGAAAGGAACCAGGGCAGGGCGTGGTCGCGAGCCACGGCCCGTGCCGAGGAGCCAATCATCTCGCCGCGAGGGCTCGGGACTAGGAGGTGTGCACGCCTCCAGCCCCGATCTCGCGGCGGCCCGGGAAAGCACGGCCGTCAACTCTGGGTCCGATTCGGTGGCGGCCGCGACACCCGAGGGGTGCAGCTCCGCCGAATCTTCATCCTCAGAGGACAATTGCCCATCCCCCGATGCCGCGATCGACATCTGATCCTCTATCGGCATGCCGAATGAAACGCTGGGCACGCTGTGAGACGGCACAGCAGAATCACCGGGGAGCCGCACAGAACAGCTGCTGCGGGAGGAGTGAAAGGTCCGTGGGGACTGGCCCGGCGGAAAGCTCTCACTGTAACCCTCAGATCGCCCAGAGCACTAGCCGATGGTTCTCTACTCATGGCAGAGAAGCCAGCGCGGGTAGTGACAGAGGGAGCCCCTCCCATCCCCGTGAGGAGAGAGAGGCGCGATCGCAGCGCTGCCATGGTTACACGCTCAGAACGAACCCATAAACCATCCACGAACGCCGCTTCAGCACGCTGGATGCCCAGACACTGAAGACAACGATCGTGGCTGTCGACGGAGGATAGGAAACGACCGCAACCAAGAGGACACGGCCGGAACGGCGTCTTTAAAAAGACGCGAACCGACCGTGATTTTTGCTCTTTTAGGAAATCTGCTCTTTTAGTTGAAGTGCCCAGGGGAATCGCTGCAGACAGTGCGCTGTTCGCACCGTAACGCCAACCAGAACAGCTTCCAGACAGATGATGAATGGCTTTGTGGAGATCAACACGTTCATCCACTCGGCTCCGAAGCAAAAATCTGATGAGTGGATGCACCTGTCGCCTATTTATACCTGTGTGCACGGGGAGTGGCTCAGGTATGCAAAATCCACTAGCCAATATTCATTGGCATTTTCTCTTACGTCAGAGATGATTGGGGCTTCCAAGTAAATCCCCTATGTCGTCACGACATAACTCGTAGTGACCGACAGATAGGGAACTATGTTTTCATCTTTGTTGCCACAGTTTTGGAAGTGCCTTTTTTCTGTTCTAAAGAAAGGGGTGTCCCAATACTTTTGTCTATATAGTGTATGTACAAGTCATTGTTTTTTTGTTATGAGTTTTTGGCTCAAGGTCTGCATTTACAGTCACACCAGGTGTTAAACTGGGATTAGGACTTGGTTTTATGCAGACCAGTCAAGTTCTTCCACACTGACTGAATCAATCATTTTCTTTTTCTTCACAGACAGGGCTTAGACCAGGATTAGTCCCTTGTTCAGTTAGGAAATTTAAGTAATTTTTATTAACATGCCTTAGAAAAAACATGACTGGTGTGCATCTTAAGACAAAACAAAGGCACTGATATATTTTAAGATCAGTCAGTGCAAGTTTCTTTCAGTTAAAACAGCTCAGACTTACACTTTAGTCTGGGACTAGTCTTAAGCCTTGTCTGTGAAACCAGGGGAGAAATTAGCAAAACATCATTAAAAAAATAACATAAAACATTAAAAAACTACTTAAAATAACAAATCATAAAAACAACTTAAAACACAACATAAAAATTAAGACTTAAGATAAACAACTTAATAACAAAACAAACATAAAACAAAATAAAATCATAAAAAACATAACTTAAAACTAACATAAAACATCATAAAACAACTTAATGTCAAACAGTTTGAAGATGACAAAAATAACATAACAAAACAACTTAAAACATAAGAAACCTAAGATGACTTAAAATAAAGCAACTGAAAACATAAATTAAACAAATAAAACCAAAATGTTAAATATGACTTAAAACAACTGAAAGAATCAAATGGAACAAAACAAAACTTAGAAACATAAAAAATAAAACAATAAAAAAACTAAACTTTAAATACAACAAAGCAACAAAACAGCAAAAAAAAACAACAACCTTGAAACATAAAACCAATAACATAACACAAAACAACACATAATAAAAAAAATGACACATTATGTAATCTAATGCAATATAACATGAAGGTCTCTCAGTGAAAAGCTCCCAGAATGCCGCTCTACCTCTAACCTACTGACCTCTACCACATGTCTATCGCTCACTTTCACGAAGCGTGTTTCTCCCTCCAGCTCACAGCAGGAAGAGGACGTAGGAAGTTGGGCCGCATCCTCAACTGTGAGCGGAGAGAGACGCTGTTCACAGGTCACAAATCCTGAATTATTAGATTTCACAATCTCAAGCAAACACATCAAGCTCTTAACAAACTCTGCATACAGGAAGCTGCACCGCGTATAATGTCCATTGTTGAGGTTTGTCTGAGAGCGGGAGAGATCCAGCCGGCATTAAAGGCTCTGGGAACGTCAATGCTGGGTTATTTGTGCAGCTGAGCGACTGTCTTAAGAAACGAAAGATCAATGATGCCGGCTTTGAGATCAAAGACCATTGAAAGCTGCCGGAAGCTGTCTATTTTAAGAGAATGAGCCTCATTACTGTAATAGAGACAAGAGAATTAATATGCTTTGGGTTTGACACCGTCCTCATCATTTAGTGAGAGTTTCTTAGGAAAGCTGCATTGTCACTGATTCACAAAACAATTCAACACTGAAACATGCAAAAACAAACAAGACACTACCATAAAAATAAACTACAAAACAAACAAGACACTACCATAAAAATAAACTACAATGACATCAGTCCTTGATTAGATGTTTTTGACTTGTTTTCACCCCCTGGTGCCGCCTGCATGGAGGTAGAATTATTATTATTATTTTCAATTAAATGAATGTACTATATTTTAGTTTGATATAGTTTTTTATTTATTTATAGGGGATTTTATGGAATAGTTATGATCCATTTATTACCTGTTCACCACTTTCTGAGCATAGACCAGAAAATAAAATTTCCGAATTAAACTGTCATAAATCTTGAATGCTTTGGGGTCTTAAGTTTGGTCTCTTTTTAAAGAAGACAAAGATGATCATTTCTGAGGTAAAACAAGTTTAAAATGTGAAATAAAAAAAGTTACAGAAGTCTATTATTATAATGCACAATAATAATAATAATAATAAATGTATTGTATTTTTTATAATATATATTTTCCTAAACATGTTTTACTCTAAAACTGCATAAAATTAAAGCCATAAGTCTAAACAAGTTGTGTTCTGAATTTGAGGTTGATATTGCAAAGAAAAAAAAAAAAAGAAGAGATTTAAGATTTTGTATGAGAACTGCACCAGAGGGTTAAAATGTATATACATCTTTAGAATAGTATACATTTACATGAGAAGCAACACTGAATTCTTTGCATTCACTGTAAACAAACAAACAAAAAAACTTCATTAGCCTAATTAATTAATTGATGAGCGTTTGTTTCCAGAAGCTTTACTTTCACTGTTCCTCAGCGGAGGAATGATCTTCATCTCACATCTTCTGAGGAGCGTTTATTTCTTCATCTCTCAATCATTATTGGACTGCATTGCATTTTATCTTTGGATCATTTAAATCTCATCTTACTAAGACATATTATTGGAGTGACCACTGATATTTATATGATATTATGTATGTATCTGCTGTTATGTTATAAAGATCTCACTGATTTACATTACAAGATATTTCATCACATAAATATCAGCATCTGCACCGAATTGCATATTTTTGCTCAGTTTGAGTCTCTGAATAAAACGGAGCAGTTTTAGTTATGATAAAACACACACATTGTGATTTATCCTTTCACCATGAAAGAGATTTAAGAGCAAGTGTTCACTGATAAAATGAAGAGTAAACAAACACTCTATATTTTAATAGAGGGTCGTTCCTCATACAGCACATGTCTCATGGGACAGAGCTGTGATGGAAAATACATAAGAGAGAGAAAGATGTAAAAGGTAAGTCTGTATAAAAGGTAAGTGTGTGAGAGCGGAAAGGCTGAATGGTTTGCGTCATTCCTCTGGTTTACTCTAAATGGGGACATCACATTGACTTCTATTGTTTTTATACACAGATAGTTATAAGTACTCTAACTTAAACCTAGAAAGCTTTCAGCATTTTTACAATTTTAATTCACACACTTGAAATACACATTTATTTCTTCATTTCTCATTTAGGGCCACATGCACACATAAACACAGTTTCCATGCAATTTGACAAAAATCAACACTGAAAAACAGCACACAGAAAACACTGTAGCTTGTCAAAGACTAAAATATGAAATACATGAGAAACTATGAAATTTAAGTTTAGTCAAATTGAAGACTTCTCCCAGGAAAATTCACTATTTCTTCATCTATTTTAAACAAAAATATGTGGGACAAATTATCCCTTAATTCAAAAGAAATAGCAATAAAAATAGATGGAATGATTACATTTCTTACATATTTAATGTTTTTGAGTCTCTAATGAGGTACAAGTTTTCTGTTTTTACATTAATCTTTAGTGTCTTTCATAGTGTTGATTATGGCAAATTGCATGGAAATCAATTCCAAAAACAAAAACAAAAGTACCCAGTTTTTAAAACAAAAGGATAAAAAAAACTTTTACACTTTACTTACAGCTTTTAAATATCATGCATTAATAAATGTAGTTTTAGTGAATTAATCACACCTTGTAATGCACCTTATGTAATGCATTGTATGATCTCATAAATAATTGGAACCACAGTTAAAGTACATTATAATATTTATTTATTCATTGTTACACCTTTAGAAAGTATAATGCATTAAAACACGACAAACAAACCTTTTAAATATTATAATGCATTTTAACTTTGGTTACAATTATATACTGCATTATAATGCATCATACATAACGGCTTTAAGTGTTACCAAAAAAAACAAAAAAACAACAACTTTATTTTCTTCATTTTGTATATCTTTTTTGCAAACGAGGATGTGCCCAAAGCAAGTTTTTTTATTTAAAAAAAAAAAAAAATCAGGTTTAGCTCACTTCTGGGTACAAATATGTCTCCAAAATATGTTAAAGTACGTACACAAACACATAATTCAACATCCCACAGCATTTTCTCTAAATGTTTCTCAAATGTGCAAAGGTTTATTTCCCATAATGCAATGCAATCAACATCACATGCAACACGCAATCACATATAGGATTTAGACACACACATTACATAACGCTTCTGAAACACACACATACATATTCATAAAGAGACTATTGTTTCTGTTTAAAAACTAATTGTAATCTAACTTAATTCTTTAATCTAATTGTAAATCAAAACTGTAACAATAACCCACATTCATACAAAGATATGAAAACAGTTGAGGAAGAAAACCCACGCTGAGACCTGACGTAGATTTATTGACCCACACAGCAGATGCTCTTTTATCTTCCTCCTGCAGTCGTGAGGAAACCCGTCCTCACACAAATACATTATTTACCACCTACACACACACACACATTCATATTCATAGTCTTCCCACACATGCACAACAAAACACTTGCTCCCACAAATGCACACATGAAAAACATCAATGACTCCTCCAATCGTGTGATGTTGTTATTTTACTAGATGCATAATTTATATAACCTGCTGGAGCATAAATCCCACACACTGCAAACAAATGATTTTCTTATTTAATGTAGTATTTTTGACCTGTTTCCCAGTACAAATAACATTCTTAAATCAAAATAGTTACTAAAAAAGCTAAATGACATTAGATATGCTAGTTTTCTGAAAAACACACCAAAAATGTAAGTTGAAATTTTTGCTTAAAACAAGGAAAAAATGTCAGTGGATCAAGAATAATAATGTTAATTCAAAGGGAAAACAAGATTATTTTTCTGACCCCACTGGCAGATATTATAACTCATTTAATTTTCAGAAAACAAGACTTAATATCTAATGTCATGTTGCTTCTCAAGTAAATATATCTTGATTTATGAATCACAAATTGATATTTGCACTGTAAAATAAGACAAAAATACTGAGTAAGAAATCAGTTTGCACAGTGAAGGGTGAACCTGAGCCATATAGAGACTGAATACAACATGATCTCATGAGTATTCAGATGTATTTTTATGTAAAATGTGGTTCTGCCACACATACATGTACTTACATTTACATAGAGACTGAAAATTACAATATTGACAGCATCTAATCATACAATACTGATGTATTAACAGCATCTAAATGTAAATTATGTATGAACAACTTTACAGACTTACAGTGGGGGGAAAAAAATAATTTGATCCCTGCTGATTTTGTACGTGTGCCCACTGACAAAGAAATGATCAGTCTATAATTTTAATGGTAGGTTTATTTGAACAGTGAGAGACAGAATAAAAATAAAACAAATCCAGAAAAACGCATTTCAAATAAGTATTTGACCCCTTCGCAAAACATGACTTAGTACTTGGTGGCAAAACCCTTGTTGGCAATCACAGAGGTCAGACGTTTCGCCTTGGCTGTGTGTTTTGGGTCATTATGGAAAACCCATCCACGACCCATTTTCAATGCCCTGGTCAGCTTCAATGCCCTGACACTGACGGTACATGGCCCCGTCCATCGTCCCTTTGATGCTGTGCAGTTGTCCTGTCCCCTTAGCAGAAAAACATCCCCAAAGCATAATGTTTCCACCTCCATGTTTGATGGTGGGGACGGTGCTCTTGGGGTCATAGGCAGCATTCCTCCTCCTCCAAACACGGCGAGTTGAGTTGAGGCCAAAGAGCTGGTTTTTGGTCTCATCTGACCACAACACTTTCACCCAGTTCTCCTCTGAATCCTTGGCAAACTTCAGACTGGCCTGAACATGCGCTTTCTTGAGCAGGGGGACCTTGCGAGTGCTGCAGTATTTCAGTCCTTCACGGCGTAGTGTGTTACCAATTGTTTTCTTGGTGACTATGGTCCCAGCTGCCTTGAGATCATTGACAAGATCCTCCCGTGTAGTTCTGGGCTGATTCTTCACCGTTCTCATGATCATTGAAACTCCACGAGGTGAGATCTTGCATGGAGCCCCAGTCCGAGGGAGATTGACAGTCATTTTGTGAATAATCGCACCAACTGTTGTCATCTTCTCACCAAGCTGCTTGGCGATGGTCTTGTAGCCCATTCCAGCCTTGTGTAGGTCTACAATCTTGTCCCTGACATCCTTGGACAGCTCTTTGATCTTGGCCATGGTGTAGAGTTTGGAATCTGATTGATTGATTGATTGATTGCTTCTGTGGACAGGTGTCTTTTATACAGGTAACAAGCTGAGACTCCCTTTAAGAGAGTGCTCCTAATCTCAGCTCCTTACCTGTAGAAAAGACACCTGGGAGCCAGAAATCTTGCTGATTGATAGGGGATCAAATACTTATTTGACTCATTAAAATGCAAATCAATTTATAACTTTTTTGAAATGCGTTTTTCTGGATTTTTTGTTGTTGTTATTCTGTCTCTCAGTGTTCAAATAAACCTACCATTAAAATGATAGACTGATCATTTCTTTGTCAGTGGGCAAACATACAAAATCAGCAAGGGATCAAATAATTTTTTCCCCCACTGTACAAAAGAGTCCTTGTGAATTTTATTTGTGTGCTCTAAATCTTCAGAATCCATACGATTGCAAGGCACAGACTCAAATTCAAGCCTTTATTCAGCGATCTTCATCTCCGGCAGTGACTGTAAACATCAAATTTTGCACTTGCTACAAATTCAAAAATTTTCGCTTTTTAATTATCGATAAAATTAAATGACATCTATACAGATATCTTTGACATAATAGATAAAAAAAATATTTTATGTTTTTAGGTTAAGTAAATATGCAATAATGTTTACGTTTACATAAATTTCAAGGAGCTATTTCATTTAATCAATAAGATGATAAGAGTGCATCTATACAAAAATTCTTATGATATAAAAGATTTATAAATATTTCATGTTTTTTAGTTATAAATAAGTAATAATGTTTCCTTTTTAGGTTTCGAAATGCCCAAATTATACATTTCAGCGTTAAGCAAAAATGTGCATTAAAAACAAAAAACAAAACCTTAAAGCCTATACTGGTGAAAGTAATTAACATAAAAATGTTTACTACATGTGTTAAACATATAGTTAACATTTGAAGAAGCTTTTTTATTTATCAATAAAGTGATAAATGTGCATCTATACAAGTATTTTTATAATATAAAAGGTTTGTAAATATTTAACATTTTGTAGCTGTAAATATGTAATAACATTTATGTTTTAGATGTTTTAATACATTCAAATTATACGTTCAGGGCCGTTTCTAGCCATTTTGACACCCTAGGTGAAATTCCTATTAGCAATCCCTAGTTGCTAAGAAATTGTCATCACACATAAATACATTTTATTAAATTTGGATTTGGATACATGTTTAGATATTATCAATGGCTACTTTTTGACTTTATCTGTTTTTTTGTTCAATTGTTTTGTTGTTGTTTTGTCAGTTATTGCATTATTATTTCAGTCAAACCTATAAAACCCTTTGTTACCCCAAACTACATAGGCCTATAAAAGCCTGATCAGTGACATAAAAGTAATCAGAATGCAGCTACTTGTTCTTTTATTACTCATTGATGCATGAACTTCCCCTTTAAATAACGTGACGCTCTGCCCTCTATATGTATGACGCTGCTCTCTTTAAGAGCAGCGTTAAATTTGACAAAGCGGTTTAATAAACTAACTTATGTATTGATCTTGTGAATTAGCTAATTTTACTACACAAATATTTTTTAATTGTCTGTAAGTTTTATATGGGAATATTACACGACACACTGAACCTTTAACACATAGTTTTGCTATTGCAGGGGATTTTAATATTCATATAGATAATGCTGAAATCAAAACTACAAAAGAAATTATAACTGTTTTAAACACTTTTGACCTGATTCAGCATGTGCATGGACCAACACACAATCGTGGACACACTCTAGATTTACTCATCAGTAGAGGTCTAAACATTTCATCCATTGTTATTAAGGATGTAGCACTGTCTGATCACTTCTGTATTTTCTTTGATATACTGATCTCTGTCACCACTGAATCTAGATCTGTCTCTGTCAGAAAGAGATGCATTAATGAGAACACTAGTGTGCTATTTATGGAGGCTATATCTTCAACACCACACATTTCTGCAGACTCTGTTGATCTTCTCCTGGATTCATTTAACTCAAAAGTTAAGAATGTTATTGATGATATAGCTCCGATAAAGGTCAGCAAGAAGACAGGCAGACAAAAATTAGTTTGGAGAAAATCAACAGCAGTTCAGAATATGAAAAGGCAATGCAGAAAAGCTGAGCGGATGTGGCGGAAGACGAAACTTGAAATTCACTATAGCATCTATAAAGACAGCCTTCATGCTTTCAATGTGGAACTAGCCACAGCTAGACAGACCTTCTTCTCAAACCTTATAAACAGTAACTTAAACAACACTCGTACTCTTTTTGCTACTGTTGAGAGACTGACAAACCCCCCAAGTCAGATTCCTAGTGAAATGCTCTCCGACAGCAAATGCAATGAGTTTGCTTCCTTCTTTTCAGAGAAGATCAGTAATATCAGAAAGGAGATTGGCACATCTTCCTGTAATACAGAGGTCACACAGATTCGACCGCAATCTCAAAAAGAAGTGACTATGTCTGTTTTTGAAACAATTGATAGCAAAATTTTGGAAGAAATAGTACAGCATCTTAAATCGTCAACCTGCTATCTCGACACACTTCCTACATCTTTTTTCAAAAGTGTGCTTAACAGTTTGGAAGTAGATCTCTTGGAAGTGGTGAACACCTCACTTCTTTCTGGAACTTTTCCAAACTCCCTGAAAACTGCAGTTGTTAAGCCCCTTCTGAAAAAGCGCAATCTTGATAGCACCATGTTGAGCAACTATAGACCAATATCAAATCTTCCTTTCATAGGTAAGATTATTGAAAAGATAGTTTTTAATCAGCTGAACAACTACTTAAACTCAAATGAATACCTGGATAATTTTCAATCTGGTTTCCGTGTGCATCACAGCACAGAGACAGCACTCATTAAGATAATAAATGATATTCGCTTTAATTCTGATTCTGGCAAAATATCAGTGCTGGTACTACTAGATCTTAGTGCTGCGTTTGACACTGTCGATCATAACATACTTCTAGAGAGACTGGAAAACTGGGTCGGGCTTTCTGGGTTGGCACTCAAATGGTTCAGGTCATACTTAGAAGGGAGAGGTTATTATGTGAGTATAGGAGAGCATAAGTCTAAGTGGACGTCCATGACATGCGGAGTCCCACAAGGCTCAATTCTTGCACCGCTCTTGTTTAGCCTGTATATGCTCCCACTAAGTCAGATAATGAGGAAAAACCAAATTGCCTATCACAGCTATGCTGATGATACCCAGATCTACCTGGCCTTATCTCCAAATGACTATAGCCCCATTGACTCCCTCTGCCAATGCATTGATGAAATTAACAGTTGGATGTGCCAAAACTTTCTTCAGCTAAACAAGGAGAAAACTGAAGTCATTGCATTTGGAAACAAAGATGAAGTTCTCAAGGTGAATGCATACCTTGACTCTAGGGATCAAACAACTAAAAATCAAGTCAGAAATCTTGGGGTGATTCTGGAGACAGACCTTAGCTTCAGTAGTCATGTCAAAGCAGTAACTAAATCAGCATACTATCATCTCAAAAACATTGCAAGAATTATTGTTTTGTTTCCAGTCACGACTTGGAGAAACTTGTTCATGCCTTTATCACCAGCAGGGTGGATTATTGTAATGGTCTCCTCACCGGCCTTCCAAAGAAGACCATTAGACAGCTGCAGCTCATCCAGAACGCTGCTGCCAGGATTCTGACTAGAACCAGAAAATCTGAGCATATCACACCAGTCCTCAGGTCCTTACACTGGCTTCCAGTTACATTTAGGATTGATTTTAAAGTACTTTTACTCGTTTATAAGTCACTCAATGGCCTAGGACCTAAATACATTGCAGATATGCTCACTGAATATAAACCTAACAGACCACTCAGATCATTAGGATCGAGTCAGTTAGAAATACCAAGGGTTCACACAAAACAAGGGGAGTCCGCTTTTAGCTATTATGCCGCCCGCAGTTGGAACCAGCTTCCAGAAAAGATCAGATGTGCTAAAACATTAGGCACATTTAAATCCAGACTGAAAACTCATCTGTTTAGCTGTGCATTTGTTGAATGAACACTGTGCTACGTCTGAACTGACTGCACTGTATTTTATGTATAATCATATTCTATTTAACTGTTTTAAATTTCATTTTAAATCAATTTCTATAACTTTTTAAAATTCCTTGTTTTTATTATTTTTAATTCCTTGTTTTTATTGCTGTGAATGACTATTTCACTTTCTTTTATGTAAAGCACTTTGAATTACCACTGTGTATGAAATGTGCTATATAAATAAACTTGCCTTGCCTTGCCTTGCCTTGCCTTGCCTTAACAATGCATTGGCGCAAAAACGCACACCTTTTAGACCAGTTTCACATGAAACTTGATTTCTCGACTGCCACAAATACTGCCTAAACAAAATACTGATTTTGTGCACTTTTTATGTACCAATATTTTAAATTGGCCTTTGAACTTGCATGGCAAATAAAACCTTACCTTGCCAAAACACTGACAGAACCCATTTATCTAATGGCATTGTTGAGCGCTCCAAATCCAAATGCAAATTTTGCATGCAACAATCAGAGGCAGCAATTGACAGCACTCTGATCCAATGGCATACAGGCATCGTCAGAATGACAGTACTCTAGCCCAATGATGTTGGGGATCCAGTGAGGGCGGCAATCATATTTCAGGGTGTCCGTGCCACTCTTGATCATAACCCTGTTAAAATGTAGTGGCAGTATGTGCGCTCATTGGCCTAGCTTGCCTATGCCTAGAAACGGTACTGATTACGATACTTTCAGCATCAGCATCAAATGACCAAAAATGCATGTGGAATATCACAGAGACTAGAGGAACTGAATAGCAACACCTCGGTGACAGCCCTAAACACCATAGCAACTGCATATAAACACCATGATGAAAACACTGCTTATGCTCAATTAAATGAAAAAAATAAAAAGAACTCTTGTTCTTTAGGAACTTTTTGTAACAGTATCTAAACAAAGAAAAGTGTTCTCCTCATTCAGCACTCAAACAGGGTTTCTGATCCTGCAGACGTGGCCGTTACAGCAGTCAAGAGTGTCAAATGATGTTGATGAAGTTTTTAGGGAACTTGATAGTCTACTTGTTTTCTGCAAGCTCTTTTTTTGAGAAATGGGGATGATCTTGAGTTAATGACATTAACATTGTTGAATGTGTTGGCTGATGATTTTATAGCACACACACTCGCTCTCTCTCTTAATTAGCATACCTCTCTTTAATCACACGGGCTCATTCATTATTCACGGCTGCAGCGGAATGAATTATTCATCAGTCACATTTCCGCACAGAGGAAGGAGAATGTGAGGGATTGCCAGAGTCTCTCCTGTCCTCGCTCATCTCTAAATGACACAACAGCATCTTTCTGCTTTTATCCTCTTTTGTCCTTCATTCGGTCTTTCTTTGATTGTAAACAAAAGCGTGCTGGAAAAAAGCCACTAAAACGGCTTAACTTTGCCTAAATATGCATTTGAGAAAATAATGCAACCATTATTCATGCCATCAATATACTGTTTTTTTTGTGTATTAAATATATTTCTAAATAGTCAATATAATAAAAGAATACAATCTTAAATATAAATGTAAATTTTAAATATAAACCTTAAATACTAGACAAAAAATACTTAACATAAAATAATTAAATGTCAATAAAATGTGTCAAAAAACTTAAATCCTACTAGACAAAATAAATAAATAATTAACATAAAATGGACAAAACTCTACTGGACAAAAAATATTTAACATAATACAATTTTAAATATCAATGTCAATCTTAAACTAAAAAACCTATAAACCTATACTGGACAAAAAATGAACATAAAATAATGAAATGTTAAATATTAATTACAAAATATAAATATATATGTCAATCTTAAACTAAAAATATTAAATAAAACAGGAAAAAATAATTAACAATAAAATAATTAAATGTTAAATATTAATGTCAATCCAAAATATAAACCTTAAAACCTACTGGGAAAAAATCCATAATAAAATAATCAAATGTTAAATAGTAATGTCAATCTTAAAGTAAAAAAACAACAAAAAAAAAAAACAGTATTTTACATCAGGTATCCCATAATCCTCTGCTCTGCTGCCAATCATCTGTTCAAAGGGAAGAAGAGGGTGTGAAGAGGCTGAAAAATGCTGCACAAAACAGGCTTTCACAGTGCATCTCTCAGGACCACTGCTTCAGTTTCACTCAATTAGTTCTGCTTTCCATTAACAGAGCTGCATTTGCATAAGCTGCCCACACACGCACACACACACACATGCTCACACACACACACACACACACACACACACACACACACTGATGGGGAGTTAATGAGATTGAGATGATGCTTCTCGCTCTTTTAAAGCATCTCTGACAGCAAGCATGTGATGCAGCGCTTGCAGTTTGTGGAGCACGACATGCAGTCTATGTCATGTAGAGTTCATCCCTTTATTTTGTTACTTATCCTACAATCTGCATAGATACAGTCTTACATTGCCCAGGGAAACTTTCATTATAATGCTCAGAGGTTGATCTTTCATAGCTGAGATGATTTAATTGAGTTCTCAGTTACGGATCAAAGCATCAACTAAAATCCCTCAGGAGAAATTAGTTTGAATGCAAGAAAATGTTTATTGCACCTTCATTGCAATGCAAAGCATCTGCCAAATGCATAAATGTAAATACAGCAAGAGTTATAAAATGAATGTGGATAAGCAGGGGAATCTGATGCAATCTCTAGGCAAGGCAAGTTTATTTATATAGCACATTTCATACACAATGGTAATTCAAAGTGCTTTACATAAAAGGAAGTAAAATAATCATAAAAAAGAAATCACAACAATAAAACCAGAAATTTAAAAATGTTTAAAATGATTTAAAAATTGATCTTATTGCGGTTTAAGGAAAAACCTGTGACATGAAAGATGTCATGTGTGAGTTTTCCTTCATGCATTTGGCAGATGCTTTTACCTAAAGTGACTTGTACTGCAATATACATTTTTCTAGTTCACTCAATCCCTGAGAATGAAACCCAGGAGTTTGGTGTTGCTAGAGCCATGTATTACTGTTTGAGCAACAGACTGCTTTTACTGTTAAAATCATTATTATTGTAGTTTCTCTAGACCAGTGATTTGGTTTCTAGGTTCTTTAAAGAAATAGTTTATCCAAAAATCAAAATTTGCTGAAATATGTTTCTTCATGGGAACAGATCTGAAGAAATATAATATTCCATCACTTGCTCTCCAGTGGATCCTCTGCAGTGAATGGGTGCCGTCAGAATGAGAGTCCAAACAGCTGATAAAAACATCACAATAATCCACAAGTAATCCACACCACTCCAGTCCATCAGTTAACATCTGGAGAAGACAAAAGCTGAAACAAATCCATCATTAAGATGTTTTTAACTTCAAACCGTTGCTTCCGGCTAAAATACGAGTCCATAATCCATAATTCTTTCTACAGTGTCTGAACCGTTTACAAGCAGAAACAGTCCAAAACAGCTCTAAACTAATATGTGGGTGGATTTTGATGTGAAAGACAACAGGAGATGGACTTTTTCACTGGAGGAAGCGTTATTATGGATTATGGACTCGTATTTTAGCCAGAAGCGACGGTTTGAAGTTAACATCTTAATGGTGGATTTGTTTCTTACAAACACAGCTTTTGTCTTCTCAAGATGTTAACTGATGGACTGGAGTGGTGTGGATTACTTGTGGATTTTGTGATGTTTTTATCAGGTGTGTGGACTCTCATTCTGACGGCACCCATTCACTGCAGAGCATCCATTGCTGATCCAAGTGATGGAATGACATTTCTCCAAATCTGATGAAGAAAAACTCATAACACATTTTGGACAGACTGAAGGTAAAGACATTTTCAGCAAATTTTCATTTTTGGGTGAACTATTCCCTTAAAGTAGCAGATTATAGATGGGTTTCTAAAAGAAGAAAAGCATCCATCATTTTAAAATGGATTTCAGGTCCTGGATTTAACCTCGTCATTGTGCAGCTCACAGATCGCTGTGGGAATCACATCACTGAACCAACATTCATGTTTTGGGAACGGAACAGAATAGCTTTCTGCCTACATAATGAAAACTAATGGAATATTTCAATCACCCAGACGTTCCTCTAGATCTGAAACATCAGCACAGATGATGATGATGTCAAGGAGGAAAGCTCTTGTCACTCAAACACACGACGGCTCCATATGGGGGTCGCATTTGTCACCCGTCATCCTGTTCTCCTCATGTGCTGCTCGTTCTGCTCTAATGGAGCTGAAATGAGCCACAAAATCCACCAAGAGACAAATAAACTCTGGCTGCGGCTCATCTCAGGTGCATCAGTGTGTGTGTGTGTGTGTGTAAAAACAATCTGCTACACTGTTTACTGTAAAATAAGTTTACGTTTTTAAGTATTTTATTTTATTTCGGTTAAAGTTTATTTTATTTCAAGGACAATTTTTTTTTTTTATGGAAGCTTGTTTCTATCACAAAATAAATAAATAAAAAATGTAACTGCAAATTTTCATCTCACAGCTGTGAGTTAATATCTTGCAATTTTTACAATTTTTTCTCAGAATTGTTAGTTTACATGTCTGTGTTGCTTTTTTTCCACCACAAAAAAAATAAAATAAAAGAGGTAATTGCAACTCACAATTCATCTCACAATTCTGAACTTTATTCTTGCAGTTGTGTTTATATCTTACAATTCTGAGTTTATATATTTTTTAAAAGTTGTAAGACAGAAAGCATCAGTTACCTGTGGCAAGAATAATCTTCCATTTTTTGTAGTTTTAGTTAAGTATACTAAACCTGTATGGGCAGAATGAATAATGCAACGTAAATGATGCAACATTTTCTTCAAGCCATTTATGTAGCCAGTAAACATGTAGTCTCAGCCTCAGACGTCACGCCCACGGACCGTTGGCTAAACGTCTGATGCATATGGCACACTTTTCTGGAAACACTTCAGGAGTGTCGAAGCTGGATTTTCAAAAGTATGTGAAATATTTAAAGTTCGCGGCATAGAATCTTTATAATACGTCCGAGAGTTTCACACACCGGTCTGGTATTGTGGCGACATTTCCACGCACCGAAATGTGACGCTGAACGAAACGAACTGTGATTGGTTGTTTGACATGTCGGTCAAACGGCCTCATGGGCGGGCCTTGGCCAATAAATGCTGCCATCTATTCCAGACCTTCAGCCGTCAGTCTGAAGGTCTGGCTACACGAGACTAGTAAACATGCAACGAGCAACAATCCTGAAATCCCTAGCAACATTCTAAAAACTATTCAAAAAATGCAACTGCATAGCAACTCCCTAGCAACCATGAAATAAAGATTATAAAAGAGATAATTGCGACGTTTTCTCCCACAATTCTGACTTTTATTCTTGCAATTACAAGTTTATGGCTGACAATTCAGAATTTTCTTCTCAGAATTGCAAATTTATGTTACAATTCTGAGTTACATCAAAAAGTCAAATTTGTGAGATAAAAAGCAGCAATTAATCTGTGGCAAAAAATAAGCTTAAATTTCTCCTAGTTTTAGTTTTAGTTAAGTATACTAACCCTATAGACAGCACAGGCTCAGAAAGCGTCAGAACTGAATGAGAGCGTCACGGCTCATTAATCAGACATTAATCAGAAACACTGATGCTTTTACCGTTTACATGCATATTTTTAACTAATTGAATCTTGCTTGTTATACATCAAACCATATAAAAACCATACATTTAATTATTTTAACAATCAATAGATTCATGCAAATTCTACATCATTTCAATGAATACATTTTTGAATATATGCAAAGTAAGACACACACACACACACACACATGGACTAAAAGCCACAAAACTCGCTTTTTGATTTCATGGGGTCTTTCAAGAGTGTCACCATTATTTCTCAGAGACGTAGAGAAAGAAGCGACGGCAGCAGGGCTGTTGGCATGCAGCTCTGGCACAGCACAGGTGCCACTACTGGCCTTAAGAGATCGTTTCCTTCTGTCACAACTGCGCCTACACACACAATCTGCCACCAGCTGGAGTGTCGCTGGGCGTTCGCTCTCCCGGTGCATTTCCATCAGGATGCGGATCAGTAATCAGGCCTTTTTTGTAACTGAACTGGTAAAAAAACTGGCCATGAGAAATGTTTCAGATCGAGTTCTTGTATCCTACATTTGCAGTGCCAGCGCTCGCCGGGTCTGACTCAAGTGTGCTGATGATCGGAGTAATGCAGTGAATGATGCGTCAGCATGCTGGCACTGATGCCAGGACACTGGGGCTTAATGGGACACATGCGCCAAAAAAACCCTCCAACGACTTCCTTTCCTTGAGCAGATCATCAGTCACTACTGATACATCAGACTGAGACAAAGCCAAGTGTGCAGAACAAGGTCGTTCGTTAATGAAAACATGAGTGCTGTCATTAAAAAAGAACCTAGCAACAACCCAGAAGACCCTAGCAACCACATAGCAAAATCCTAGCAACATCCTAGCAACCAGCCAGAACAGACTAGATCAATAACACACTAGAAATCATGTAGCAAATCACTCAAAATTCTATAGCAATCAAACGGCAACATTTTGAAAACCATTCAATTAAACCTTAGCAACCACATAACAACATTCTAAAAACATTAAACTGCATAGCAACTCCCTGGCTACCATTTACAACTCCGGAGCATTATAATATTAGTGCTGCTTCAGGACTCTTTTGACTTGGGCCATTAAAAAGCACCTAGCAACAACCCAGAAGACCCTAGATACCACAAAGCAAAACCCTAGCAACATCTGTGAAGGAGCATAAGTAGAATATTTTGCTAGGTGCCATTCAAAAATTGTGCCATTAAAAATTTTAAAAAATCGAGAATCGGTCAAATGTTCTGAAAAAAAAATCGAGATTTAATTTTTTTGCCATATCGTCCAGCTCTAATGCAAAGTAAATGATGCAACATTTTATGCAAGAATGATTTTATCATTATTCACACACAAATTCATTCTGCTTTCATTTGGGATTGGGTCATTAAACATGTATTTAGCAACAACAACCCAGAACCTGAACAATCTGAACCAGAGCAACCATATGGCAACCATTCAGAAAAACCTAGCAACAGCATAGCAACATCCTAGCAACCAATGAGAGAAACACTATCCCTGAGGTCTAGAAATCACATTAACCTCAAAATCAAAGATCTCATTCACAAAACAAGCAGAATGAATAATGCAACGTAAATGATGCAACAATTTATGTAAGAATGACATTATTATTCTGCTTGTTTTTCATCAATGAGGCTCCAGGCTTTCATGTAATTTTGAATTTAATTACTTTGTCCAAAAAAGGTTAAACATAGCAAATATTTTATGCCACACGCATATAAAAAAAGCCCTTTTATTTTGATATATTTGTAGTTTGAATTAATAAAGTATGCAGCATGAGTGAAGAACGAGCTGAGGTTTTAATCTTCTGTGATTCAGACACAAGTGAGCGTTTGAGATTCGATGACAGGCGTCAAGAAGCACTTCACTTTATCCTCATATCTGATTTTATGTAATCTCAAAGACAGAACGCTGTCGCAAGCAACCCTCATTACGTCAATCCACACACACACACACACACACACACACACACAATGTCATTCTGCATCAGTCAAATCTGAGAGAGTTTCAAGTGATCAAGTCAATAAATGTGTCCAGAAGAAGCAGCACGTTGTCACAGAGAACAGACACGGCACAGACTCACAGCGGGACGCCGACAGAAGGGAGACAAGGATCTTCCTAGAAGGATGTATAGAAATCTGAAGGAAACAGATTTTTCTTCCTGGTCTCATAAACGTCCAGGCGGAAGATGTGATAAGAAACACGTGTTTATACAAAATAAAATTTAACAATGTAGAAAACAGGATGCTTTAGAGATGCATCTAAGCAAATGCAGAGGGACAGATGATTGGTTGAGAGAAATAATAAATATTTGTTAATTTAACCTTACAAAATAAGCTTTTTATTTAAAAGTTTACTCAGCCTCAGGCCATCCAAGATTAGGATGAGTTAGTTTCTTCATCATATTTTGAGAAATTTAGCTCACCAGTGGATGCTCTGCAGTGAATGGGTGCCGTCAGAATGAGAGTCCAAACAGCTGATAAAAACATCACAATAATCCACAAGAAATCCACACCACTCCAGTCCATCAGTTAACATCTGGAGAAGACAGAAGATGAAACAAATCCATCATTAAGATGTTTTTAACTAAAATACGAGTCTATAATTCATAATAACGCTTCCTCCTTCCGCTTCCGGCGCTGCTGTGTTCAGTCGACGGTACAGGATGGCTCCGCTCAATTTGTGTTTTTATATACTCTTTTACGTATTTTTACTTTCTCTTTTTACACGATTAACGTCTGCACTATTTATTTATGACAAAAGAACACTTTTGGACATTGGACACCGCTGCACTAACCTGCTTCTGGACACTTTATCCACGGATCCAGCGTGGCCAGCGGAGATTCTTCGGAACGCCGAGGCTAACAAAGGCCACCCGAATAATCCCAGGAGGCGAAAGAAACACCGCGGGCGACGCGCTGGAATTCGTGACAGACTGAGAAACAAAGCTCACAGCCCCCCTCTCCCCAGTATTCTGCTCGCAAATGTCCAATCCTTGGAAAATAAGATGGACGATCTTAGAGCCAGGATTAGTTTCCAACGGGACATTAGGGACTGTAACATCCTTTGTTTGTCTGAAACATGGCTCACTCCCTCGATCCCGGACACCGCTGTAACACCGTCTGATAACTTTTCTGTTTTACGGATGGACAGAACAGCCGAGGCCGGAAAAATCAAGGGTGGTGGAGTGTGTTTCATGATTAACAAGAAATGGTGCGACCCCAGGAATATCTCCATTCTGTCGCGTTCCTGCTCGCCTCATCTGGAACATCTCTCCATTATCTGCCGCCCATTCTATTTACCCCGCGAGTTCTCCGCGGTCATCGCTACTGCCGTTTACATTCCACCTCAGGCAGACACCGGCTTGGCTTTGTCCAAACTCCACGAAGAGCTCAGCGGCTACATCAACAAACACCCTGACGCTGCCTCTATCATCGCAGGGGACTTTAACAAAGCCAACCTCAGGAAGGTCATGCCGAACTTCCATCAGCATGTATCCTGTCCAACCAGAGGACCGAATACACTGGATCATTGCTACACTCAGTTCAAGAATGCCTACAAAGCTCGTTCCCAGCCAGCCTTCGGTAAATCTGACCACGCGGCCATTTTCCTCACACCGGAATATAAACAAAGGATCGTTCAGGAATCCCCGGGGTTGAGGGAAGTGACGCGCTGGTCCTCCCACTCTGAAGCTATGCTACAGGCGTCTCTTGATGACGTCGACTGGGACATGTTCCGGGCGAGTTCAGCTGACGTCAGCGAGTTCACGGATGTAGCATTAAGCTTTGTTTACATGCTAACTGACCAAGCCACTGAAACGGTAACAATAAGGACATTCTCTAACCAGAAACCGTGGGTGGACAGAACAATCCGTGCTGCGGTTAACCAACGCACTGCCGCATACAACGCCGGTCTTCTGTCAGGAAACATGAGCGATTACAAAGCATCATGTTATGCTCTCCGACGGGCAGTTAGAGCTGCTAAACTCCGATACAGAGAGAGAATTGAGTCACATTTTCAGCTCAATGACTCTCGACGCATGTGGCAGGGACTGAAGACCATCTGTTCCTCTGGAAATAACTCCTCCGCCGAGGTGAGTGCAGATCCATTGCTGGCCGAAGAGCTAAACACCTTCTACGGCCGCTTCGATCGCAACGGCGGCGCGACTCTGCCGATCAGCGCGTCAGGAAGCAGCAGACAGAGCAGCGATGTTGATCATGTTATCACCGTGTCGGAGGACGAGGTTCGGAGAGAATTAAGGAGAGTAAACATCAGGAAAACCGCCGGACCTGATGGGATTACCGGCCGCATTCTGAGATCATGTGCCGATCAGCTTGCTGGTTTGTTTACTTCCATATTTAATGAGTCCCTTGCTACCTCTGTGATTCCAACCTCATTTAAGAAATCTGTCATCATCCCTGTGCCCAAGAACAGTAAGCCCTCTTGCCTGAATGACTATCGTCCAGTTGCCCTCACATCAACAGTCATGAAGGTTTTTGAGAGACTTTTAAAGAAGCACATATGCTCCTCCATACCTGCTACCTTGGACCCTCTTCAGTTTGCCTATCGCCCAAATAGGTCTACTGACGATGCCATCTCTCAGGTACTGCACTCCTCCCTCACTCATATTGACAGCAAAAATGGCAACTATGTCAGACTGCTATTCATTGACTATAGCTCAGCTTTCAATACTATAGTCCCCTCCAAGCTAGCTGTCAAACTCTCAGACCTCGGCCTAAACGCTACACTCTGTGACTGGATCCAAGACTTCCTCACCGGCAGACCACAAGTGGTGAAAATGGGCCAGTTCACCTCCAACTCCATCACCCTGAACGTAGGAGCCCCACAGGGCTGCGTTCTGAGTCCCCTGCTCTACTCTCTCTACACACACGACTGTGTGTCCTCTCACAGCTCCACTTCTATTGTTAAATTTGCTGATGATACTGTGGTTCTGGGCCTCATTTCCAACAATGATGAGACCGCATACTTGGGTGAGGTAGAGAGACTAACATCATGGTGCCAGGACAACTGTCTCTCTCTGAACGTGAGCAAAACTAAAGAGCTGATTGTAGACTTCAGGAAGAGACAGCAGCGGCCCTACACTCCTCTTGTGATCAGTGGGACCCCTGTGGAGAGGGTGAGCAGCTTCAAGTACCTTGGTGTAAACATCTCCGAGGACCTGACTTGGACTGCAAACATTCAATCACAGGTCAAGAAAGCCAGGCAAAGACTGTACCATCTGCGACAGCTGAGGAAATTCAGGGTCTCACCAGCAATCCTGAAAACTTTCTATTCAGGGGCCATAGAAAGTGTATTGACTCAGTGCATCTCAGTGTGGTACAGTAACGCCACAAAACAGGACTGCAAAGCTCTGCAGAGAGTCGTGCGCTTAGCTGAGCGCATCTCTGGGTCTGCCCTCCCCTCTCTGCAGGACATCTACCTCAAACGCTGCAAAAGCAGAGCTGCAAAAATAATCAAGGACTCAAATCACCCCGGTAACCGTCTTTTCATCACACTGCCATCTGGCAAGCGCTTCAGAAGTGTGATGGCAAAAACTGAGAGACTGAGGAGGAGCTTCTATCCTCAGGCCATCAGGCTCCTAAACTCAGTCTCACAACATCTACAGGACTCATTTAATTAACTGTAACACCCATCATTCTCCATCTTCTGCATTGCTGCTATGTATACATACCTGGTACAACCTGTTTGCACATTCCTCTTGCACATCCCTGGTTATATTAATATTTATTAAATCCACAGTAGACTGTTTTGCACATTCTAGTTCATTGCACATTTTACTCCTTATTTTATTTTATTTTATTGTTTTTACTTATTATCTTTTTTTTTTTTTTTTATCTTATTCCTACCTATATTTAAATATATGCTCCTGTGTTATGTATCATATTTTAGTTTTATTTTTTTTGCACTGTCCAGTGAGCGGACCTGTCCTGACCTTCATTTCACTACTGATTATACCCTGTATGATTGTGTATGTGACAAATAAACAAGAACCTTGAACCTTGAACCTTGAACCCTCCAGTGAAAAAGTGTTCTGGTCTGAATCAGGAGAGAAATCTGCACAGATCAAGCAACGCAAAACAGCTCTAAACAAATGTGGCTGGATTTTGATGTGAGAGACAACAGGAGATGGACTTTTTCACCGGAGGAAGCGTTATTATGGATTATGGACTCGTATTTTAGTTAAAAACATCTTAATGATGGATTTGTTTCTTTTGGCTTCTAAAAGACATTAACTGATGGACTGGAGACGTGTGGATTACTTGTGGATTATTGTGATGTTTTTTATCATTGGTGAGCAAGAGATGCAGTGATACATTGCAACAAACTCATCTAAATTTTGAACACATTCTCAGCTAATTTGGGTGAACATCTTCATTTAAGCACACAGTGTCACAATCCACTCTGGGGAGCAGGGAAACGAGGAGGCGAGGAACTTCTTTCAAATAACAAACTTAATAAACAAACTTAACAAACGCAGGAGACACATGAAGACGATCAGACTCGACACAGAGGCAGGGAAACACAGGGCTTAAGAAGGCTGGAGTAAACTAGATAATAAACAACACAGGGCTGGGGACAAATTAACTAACGACACAGGGCTGGGAACTGATAATTACAAATGACGACAGGAACAGGAACTAACCAAATATAGACATAGGAGGGAAAACACGTGACATGGGGAACACAGGTCTGACAGTACTCCCCCCTCCCGAACGGTGCGTCCCGCACCGTACACCATCCAACGGGGAGGGGGGGTGGGCGCTCTGGAGGCCTTAAGGGACAAGGAGACAGGACAGGACAGGAGCTCGGGAGGCCATGGCGGAGCAGGGAGCTTGGGAGGCCATAGCGGATCAAGGAGCTTGGGAGGCCATGGTGGGACCGCCTCCGAGACCGCGGCCCCAGCCCCCACCTCGGTCTCTTCGGCCGGAGCCCTACTACCCCCCCAAAAATTTCCTTGGGGAAAATAGCGGCTCCATCGGGCACTTGGGGGCGCACTGGAGGCATGGACTCTTGGGTGCGCTCGGGAAGCGCGGACTCTTGGGGGCGCTCGGCAGGTGCGGGCACTTGAGGGCGCTCGGCAGGCGCGGGCACTTGAGGGCGCTCGGCAGGCGCGGGCACTTGAGGGCGCTCGGCAGGCGCGGGCACTTGAGGGCGCTCGGCAGGCGCGGGCACTTGAGGGCGCTCGGCAGGCGCGGGCACTTGAGGGCGCTGGCGAGGAGCGGGCTCTGGGGTGCGCACTGGAGGGCATTTGTGAGGAGCGGGCACTGGAGGGCACTTGCGAGGAGCACTGGAGGGCACTTGCGAGGAGCAGGCACTGGAGGGCACTTGCGAGGAGCAGGAGCAGGCACAGGGCTGGGGACAAATTAACTAACGACACAGGGCTGGGAACTGATAATTACAAATGACGACAGGAACAGGAATCTAACCAAATATAGACATAGGAGGGAAAACACGTGACATGGGGAACACAGGTCTCACACACAGACACTCAATGTCATTTTTTATGATTGCGATATCTCCGCTCTTCTGATGAAACAGATCTGTCATCTGACCAGTCAAAACAAGGTCTGGCGAAGTAAATAAAAAACTTTATGGGTTATAAAATATACCCAAAACACTGAAGGCCAATTCAACTGTTTTCCTGTTTTATAACAGATAATAAAATCTCTGACAGGAAGTTCAAAAGTCAATGATCGTTTAAGACCTGCTGTAAATTCACACAATACAATACTGATATCTGCCTGCTGGAAAAAGGCAATAGCTGACACAAACACTAACATGAACTAAGACAATAAATCAATTTCATGCCGATTAACTTCAAGTGTGGAAGGTGATATACAGCAGTTTATGTCTGATCAGGAGGAATTGCTTTGTTTTAACATTTGGATAAAACCATCTGATAAATTAATACAGTTAAATGTTTGCATGTAAATAATCAAATTCATTTGACCGTGAAAATGTAAGTCTATAATAAACTAAAATCAAATGTATAATCTCATATGATAAGAAAAATAAGAGTGAAACTGCTCTGTCAGCAACTGACTGACCTCATGTTTTTGACCGAACATTTTTAGGCTAAAGCATGATGTTCAGAACTTCACAAACAACTTCAGCCCAAGTACGTTTTCCACACAGAAACTGGGTCACAAAGTAAGGCCAGCCTGAAAGGCAAAAATAAGCGTTTCAAGCACTCAGATGGTTACGTAGTTCTAATAACAGCAGAAGGCAGTGGGGGTGAAGATCTGGGAATTCTCCTGAATCCTGATTGTACTCCCTAACCCTGTTTCACCCTATGGCTATCAAGTAAATGTGCTCTAATGCCATTTTAATTACACAATGTTTATGTGGAGAACCTCCGAATGATATTTTCTGTCCTAAGATTATTTGCACATGACAAATAAATGTATATTCTGTATTACATGACAAATTAAAATAGTTTCTGACATGAAATTAAACGCATTTAAAAGGTAAATGCAACATCTGATCTCTTTTAACTTTTTTTTTTTAATCAGAATTAAGAGATATAAACTTGACAAGTCTGAATTATGAAAATAAGAAAATCTGAATTGTGAGATACAAACTTGCAATTGCAAGGAAAGTCAGAATTGTGCGATAAAAATGTGCAGTTACCTAAATGAAAAATATGCAAAAAATGCTGCAATACTGGGGTATGCAGTCCATAAATCTTTGCTCTTTGGATGCAGGATTGCTTAATTCATCAAAAAACGTATAACTCCAAGGCACTCTAATACCACAAATAACCAAAACAAAAAGCTGGAAATGTGTGTTTTTAATATGATAATGTGTGTTATCATATAATGTGTTATGACATATATAACATCACTAGGTAAAAATGTCAGAAATTGACCCCTCGAGTCAATCACAATGAGAGGGACTCCAGAGAACCACAGACTGTTTTTACAGAGCGCTGCTGGGAAAACACAACAGGAAATTAATGCTGGATTTGTCCATGACATGATGGCTCATTTTAATTGTTTACTCAATATTTCATTAGTTGTGACCTCACTTAAAACGAAGCCGTTCCTCTGATATGACTATAGAGGGCGCTCTACTATCTAATAACTGAACACGCAACCTAATGAGCAGAAAACTGAAGGAATTTAACAGAATGTGACTGAAAGCAATTATTTAAATTAGCTCCAAAGAAATAAATCATACTTTTGTCAAATATATTGAAAATATTGTCCACTTACAGGAGATAAAGACGCCTCAGATCACTAACATCCTGATGCACAGCTTGTCAAGTTGCTTAAAAACATCCTCAAGTGCACTTCATGGTCGTGTTTACACTGCATCTCTGTAGCCAGTGTATTAGAAACATTCTCACGACATGATCTGAATCTGTCTGTACTGTACCACACATTTATACTGTATCAGTGGACTTCTGAAACGAAGAGACAACGTCCCATCTCTGCATTTGGGTGTTCTTGGTCCAATGTAAATGCAATTATTGTTTGCACAGTTTTCAGGTTAAAGGCTTGTGGAGGAAGATTTACCACAAACTATTAACAAGAAAACAATAATAAAATAATTCTGCATGTTTAAACTACTATATATTTATTAAAATCAAGGGAGATCATGGTATCAAGATTATGAGTTGGATCTTAATTTATTATTGTTTGTATTTATTTCTTATGCATTTGATTTTATGATTATTTTAAAATCCTTTTTTACGCAAAGCACTCTGAATCGCCATTTTGTATTAAATGTGCTATAAAATAACCTTGGCTTATCTTTTTAAAATTCTGCTTCAGAAACAATAACTACAAAACTACAGATGCCAAACATGTTTGTTACATCAACATGCATTTGAATGGCCAAAAACACAAATGTATCCACATTTAGAACACACATGAGTGCCTTAAAGAGAACACAAAGAGCTTAAAAGAGAAAAATGAGTTCTTTACACTTTATTTGATCTGATATTTCACAATATTTGTTTAATTTCTGTACTGTTTGCACTGTCAGGTAGCCTATTTTATTATCCAAATCTGGCACTGTCTGGAGCCGCCATGTTGCGTTTACCCGAACGGACTGTATTTTGCAGTTCATCCGATTTAATATACCCATATTTAAGAAGAACTTACCTCAAATTTTGTCTGAAATTTTCCAGAGATCTTCACCTGTCGACCTGAGGTAAAATCCCGTTTCCTCCAGCGCTGAGGGGGGCGGTAGAGAGGCGACTGTCATGTAAACATACACCTGAGGTCTAAATCTAAACAGATTTTGACAGGTTAAGTAGAATATCCACGATATTGCGAATCAAATTAGACTAAGTTTGACCTTTTTAGCGCGAGTTTGCCAATATACTGCATTTTCCAGATGCAGGTGATCTCATCTGGTTGATTTCTGTCTCACCTGAGAGACTTTAAACACACTTAGTTACAGCTGTTAGTTTTATTGTAGGTGTATAAGCGTTTCTGTAGCTAAAGAATCCATTAGGAATCATTATTCTGTGCGCACGTATGCAAATACAGGTGCATCTCAATAAATTAGAATGTCGTGAAAAAGTTATTTTTTTCTTCAGTAATTCAACTCAAATTGTGAAACTTGTAAATATTTTAATTCAATGCACACAGACTGAAGTAAAAGTCTTTGGTTCTTTTAATTGTGATGATTTAGGCTCACACATGAAAAAAAAATCATTCACTATCTCAACAAATTAGAATATCATAAGACCAATAAAAAAAACATTTTTAGTGAATTGTGGCCTTCTGGAAAGTATGTTCATTTACTGTATATGTACTCAATACTTGGTAGGGGCTCCTTTTGCTTTAATTACTGCCTCAATTCGGCGTGGCATGGAGGTGATCAGTTTGTGGCACTGCTGAGGTGACTTGGAAGCCCAGGTTGCTTTGACAGTGGCCTTCAGCTCATCTGATTGTTGGGTCTGGTGTCTCTCATCTTCCTCTTGACAATACCCCATTACGATTCTCCACTATGGGGTTCAGGTCAGGTGAGTTTGCTGGCCAATCAAGTCACAGTAACACCATGGTCATTTGAACCAGCTTTTGGTACCTTTGGCAGTGTGGCAGGTGCCAGGTGAGTCCTGCTGGAAAATGAAATCAGCATCTCCATAAAGCTTGTCAGCAGAAGTTGAAGCATGAAGTGCTCTAAAATTTCCTGGTAGATGGCTGCGTTGACTGTGGACTTCAGAAAACACAGTGGACCAACACCAGCAGATGACATGGCAGCTTTTCCTGAAGACGTCTGAGCGTGGTGAGCTCTTGGAGATGCACTGACTCCAGCTTCAGTCCACTCCTTGTGAAGGCTCTCCCACAAGTGTTTGAATCAGCTTTGCTTGACTGTATTCTCAAGCTTGATTGGTCATCCCTGTTGCTTGTGCACCTTTTCCTACCCAAATTCTTCTAGTCCTTGTCATTTAATATGCTTTGATACAGCACTCTGTAAACAGCCACACCTTTCAGTAATGACCTTCTGTGACTTATCCTCTTTGGAGGGCGTCAACCTGTTCGTCTTCTGGATCATTGCCAACCTCAGCAGTCTTCTCCATTATTGTGGTTTCAAAGAACAAGAGATACCCAGAATTTATACTGTAGGGATGGTCACTTATTGAAACTCAAATGTAAATATTCTAATATTTTGAGATACTGATTTTTGACTTTCATGAGCTGTAAGCTCTAATCATCAAAATTAAAACATTTTTTTTTTAAATGTTTTACTTTACATGTAATGAATCTAAAATATATGAAAGTTTCACTTTTTGAAATAAGTTACAAGAAAAAAATGAACTTTTCCACGACATTCTAATTTATTGAGATGCACCTGTAGATGCTTTGGCAGTGTGAACTGTTTGAGAGTAAAGTGAATGTTGAGTGATATGTTGTCTCCCCCTCGTGGTTGAAACGACACCTGCACTTTCGTGTTTTATATTACATACAAGTCACTTTGACTCTTTAGGTTATTTAAATTTTGAGTATGTGGAGTAGGCTATTATTTATCTGATATTATACAGGCTTCTCTAAAATCCTTGATTTCTAAACACTATTTTTGTCCTTTCCATAAACATATAACATAGAATAGCCCACGATATAGCATATAACATATAGGCCTAGTGTAAATAAAATGCATGGTAAAATAATTTATAATATTATTTACAATTATTATTATTATTATTATCATCATCATCATCATCATCATCATCATCATTATTATTATTATTATTATTATTATTATTATTATTGTTGTTGTTGTTGACTTTTTTTTTTTTTTTTGAAGGGACTGATTTTAAAGAATTACAAATACAGACCGGGTACAATAGAATAAATAAAAAAATATTATTAATTATAATATTAAAATCAAGAAATAAAATCAAATGAAGTTATTTTTTCATTTTACAGCTTTCTTATTTTTTAAGCATAACATTGTTTTAGATATTGCTGAACGTCTGCTTTTAAAAGAAAAAAGTTATTTCCCCTATATTTACAATAAAGTCAAGTCTTTATTTATATAGCGCTTTTAAATACAGTAAGATAATAGAAGTAGTCAGTAATGTATAATAATAAGATTGATAAAAAATATATATATTCCTTGTTATAAAATATGTCACAGGTGAAAAACCGAGTGAAACATTTTCAAAACAGTGAGCAGCTGGGCATGATGTGAGGCTTAATTATTGAACGAACAAAAATTTGACCAAAAACAAGTATTATATAAATGACAACATTTTTAATTATTTGTTTTATTTTTCCAGTTTTATTGTATTTTATCGAGGTCTTCACTGGGGATATGTAAGCATGTTTCTGCACGTACAGCATAAAATGTACAAAACATATCAATATAACAATTAAATATATTTACAAGATAGAACGGTAATTGCGAGGATAATACTTATAAATAAGTATTTTTTTATTCATGATTAAATATTTAGTTTGAGGAAATGATTGACGTATTTGCGCGTTTGAGGAAGCGTCGTGACGCGCGGTGACGTCACGCGCGCAGCGGAAGTGCTTCAGTGTAAACAGACCGTCGAACAGCGCGTGATCGTGATGGGCTCGAGCGGAGCGGAGCGAGCGGCGAAACGCGTGTTTCTGGCCGCTCTGTGCAGCGTGTGTCAGGCGCTGCAGGGCGGGATGCTGTCTCCCACAGAGTCTCCCTCCAGAGAAGTGAAAGACGTGAGCGGCCTGTGGAGATTCAGAGCGGATCTGTCTCCGGAGCGGAACCGCGGCTTCGAGCAGGAGTGGTTCAAGAGTCCTCTGGCGGAGGTCACGTGAGATCTGAAGCATTGGGCAGCGGGGCACAAAAGTCTAGTGCTAGTCAGAGTGCTTACATTACGCATTTACAAATTAATACAAATCAGCACAATTATCTGAGTAAAAAGATGAATTTGAGATGTTCCAAAGAGCTTCTCAGAAATTATAAACTTTGTTTAGTAACTTCTAACATCTAATGGTTTTAATCCTAATGTTTTTCTGTCTACTTTCAGTTTTAAATAAATCTCAGACCTTTAGACCCCACTGTATATGGAAATAAAAATAGTTTTCAATCTTTTATAGATCCTCAATTTAAATTAAATGTAAAAATATTTTATTATTATTATTTTATTCATTAAAAATATAATACGTGTATGTAGTTAGTTAAATCTAGTGTCTTATTTATTTTTAAGTTTATTGATGTATAATTGGTTTTGTTTTTTTGCATAATTTTTCTCTAATATTTTCTGTGAACCACTAGGCACTCCACAATGCTACATTATAATTTTTGTTTTCCACTTACTACATAATACTGCACTGTTAGGGTTTTTTACCATATTATTTATTTACTCATTGAAATATTTTCTTATTATTTAAATATTTTAAAAAATAATTTGAGTTAAATTTAGTTATTTTTGTACCTTATTTGTTTATTTAATTTTGTAAAAATTCTCTAATATTTTCCATGAACTTTAGGCGTTTACATTTTATGTTAATTAAATCCATTTAATTTAATCTAGTGTCTTATTTATTCTTAATTTTTTACACTGGTTTTCTATAATAATTCCCATAGACTCCCAGCACTCCAATAATACTACATTACATTTGTTTTCTACTTACTATAATATTGTACTGTTACGATTACGTACCATATTATTAATTAATTAATAAAGACAATTTATTATTATTATTTAAATAACTTTTTTAATTTATTTTAATTACATTTACTTAGTTATTTTAATCTAGTGTCTTATTATTTATTTCAGCATAATCCTTTGCATTCGTTCCCTGATCAGTTGTCGTCTTTTGCTCTTTTTGCACAATAAACTGACGTGCAATATGTGTGTTGTGTAAGGTTTCTTGAGAAGAAACATCCTCTTTATTAAGAAGAGTACCAAATGCTGTAATCAGAATAAAATGTTGTATATTCCCAGAAACGGTGCCAGTTTAATTAGAGACTATTGTCAAAGTCAGCCAACTTATATAATAGCATGATATTGCATATTAAGCATGCAGTCATTCATATTTTGCATTTTAAGTGTGTTTTTAGGTGTTTATTTTTGTGATTGTGTGATTTTTATTCTAGACGGGGCCTGTTATTGACATGCCGGTGCCGTCCAGCTACAATGACATTACACAAGACGTCAAAATCCGTGATTTCATTGGCTGGGTGTGGTATGAGAAGGACGTATGGGTGCCGGCGCGCTGGATCCAGGACCGAGGAACGCGGATCGTGCTCCGAGTGGGAAGCGCTCACTATTACTCAGTGCTTGTAAGTCTGTGGGATGCAGATGGTTGTCTTTGACTCATGATTAGTCACAGTCTCAGGATCTGTGGTGTGTCCATCTCGCAGTGGGTGAACGGGGTCAAGGTGACCGAGCACGTGGGCGGCCATCTCCCGTTTGAGGCGGACATCAGCGGCGTGCTGCAGCAGACGAGCGGGAGTCAGTGTCGAATCACCATCGCTGTGAACAACACTTTAACTCTTGAGACGCTTCCACCGGGAACCATCCAGTACATGAACGATCTCACCAGGTCAGACGCCATCGATGTGTCCATATAGTGCCCTAAAATCACTGAAAACGGGTCGGGTTAACAAAGGAGTTTTCAATACTTTAGATGCTACAGAGCCCCAAATATCATCATTCTCCTGCGAGGAAACCCATCCTAAAATTGTATTTATACTGTGTAATAAAATAATATAATATAAATATGTTTAAATATTACAAAAAAAATATTTACGTTAATTTTCTACTCATTGCACTGTACCGTTTTACTGTGTATTATTTATTTATTAAATTTGATCTAATTTTGTAATTCTTTAAATTTAAATTATTGTTTATTTATTATTTTATTCAGATTTTGGTAACACTTTATTTTAGATGTCCTTGTTACATGTACTTGCTATTATAATAACAATCAATTATGCATAATTACATGCCCTAAGTAGCCCTAAGCCAAACCCTAACCTGATACTAAGTAAATATAGTTATTACTCAGTACTTGAATGTATAATTACATTGTAACAGGGACACCTTAAAATAAAGTGTTATTTTTTTTTATTAAAAAAAATATTTATATATTTTTACACTTTCACTCTAAACATTTATAAATTAGGTGTGGGAGGCCCAATGATTAAATATAATCACATCACAAATATTATAATAATAATATAAAGATATTATTGCAATTTTAAACATGTTAAGATAGGCTGAGTATGACATATTGTGATTTATTTTTTATTTTTGCAGAACATCCTCAAAGGAAAACTTTGTCCACATCAGTCCATAGAATGACAAACAGTCAAAAAAAATTGTATGCAAATGATTTTATTATTCAGTACCTAAATATTAATATTTTCCTATTTGCAATTTATATAATAAAATATTGATACATTGCATCCTTGTATCAATATATTGTCACCAAGCAGGCGACAATAGTGTCAAGTGTTACTGTGCTGTATCGACCCAACCCCTATTATAAATATGTGTAAATATTATTTGGAAAATATTTGTTAAGTATTACACTTTTGGCTACTCATTATAGCACTGTACTGTTAGATGTGTTCTTTATTTACTTACATATTTTCTTATTTTAAGCCATTTTTTCAGTATTTATTTATCTGAATCAAATTTTTGTTTGTGTACTTATGTAAACCTGATTTCTATATATTTTATCATTATTATAATTTTTAAACAGTGTTTTTCTCTAATCATTTGCACAGATTCCCCAAGCTCTCCCCTGCGGCCCCATCTCCCGTTCAGATCATTTAACTCCGTGGATAATCATATTGAAGGCTATAACCAGTAGATTATTAAAAGGCACATGATCTCTTGTCCTAGATATTTTATGTCTTTACATCTTCTTTTCCTCTCAGATACCCGGCTGGCTACTTCATTCAGAACACTAACTTTGATTTCTTCAACTACGCTGGAATACACCGATCGGTCCTGCTGTACACCACACCGAAGGCGCACATTGATGACATCACAGTGGAGACGACCTTCTCTGATAACATCGGTAAGCATCCGGAAATGTGTCATTATCAGTGTTGGGCTAGTTACTCAAAGAATGTAATATATTACTTATTACTAGTTACTCCTTTCAAAAGTAATATTGTTACTTTACTTATTACTTTCTGGCAACAGTAATTAGTTACACTACTAGTTACATTACTGTTTCTTCACGCCCCACAGAAGTTGTAACTGTGTATCTTCCACATAAAATTATTCTAGAATGTTACTAACATATTTCATCCTCATCATTTGACCAAAATCCACATTGGATCGCAGTCAGAAGTTATTACAAACACTCAATAGTGATTAACAGTGACATTCAAGAAGAAGTGTTGTATTCATCTCATTAATTGTCATGTGTAGCTTGAAGCTAATTGTAATTTGTTTCCCATATACAATTATATTTCATTATGTATTTTATGAAATCACATAAGTTTGTAAGAAACTGTTTAATTTTCCAAAAATATTATTAATTATAGTAATATAATGTAGCACATGCTGATCAGAGGGATGTAATGCCAGAGTAAAGTAAAGCCAGAACTTACACAACAGTGTTCAGATCATCTTTTTTCCTGACAAAATCAATATAATGCAATATTTATATCTGCTGATTTTAAGCTTTTCCATATTCCAGGCTCGCCTGCTGCACTGGGGACATCACATGCATGTGCGAGTCGTGAAAATTATGAAAATAAATCTATGAATTATTTGATTGTTAGATTTTAAATCAGCGGGGTCGAGGCATCAAAAGTAACTAAGCTGTTTTATGGATAGTAACTAGGGCTGCACAATTAATCGATTTTCTAATCGCAATTACAATTACAGATGCCACAATTATGTAATCGTTCAAAGTGGCAATTAATCATTCAAAGTCCACTTATGTTATCCTGCGTGCTTAAGATGTGTTTTTTTTCTTTCTACAGGTTATCTTAAGGGTTTTTCCATTGTTTTAGTTTTAGTATAACATTATAATACCATTCACAGTTTTGCTTTTCTTTATTTAAAGAATAAACCAATCTGATTTATAATTCACATTTGAGGCTTAATATTATAGAAAAGCAATAAAGTTTTTTTTTAGAGTTTATGTTCATGTAAAAATATGGTATGCAGTTGCTTCAAACAATGGTATTAACTTCATTCAGTGTAAATTTTGATAATCGTAATTAATAATCGCAATTACAATTTTAAGGGAATAATCGACAATTATTATTTTTGTCATAATCGTGCAGCCCTAATGGTAACTGTAATATTATTACTGAAATCTTATTAATAATTAGTACACTACTAGTTACTGCAAAAAGTAATATTATTACAGTAACTAAGTTACAGTAACTAGTTACTGCCCAACACTGGTCATTATACACCTTATTTTTAACAGAACAGCAAGGCTTGGACAGTTGTAACTTGATTGTAAGTTTCCATAGAAACCAGAAATATACACTTTAAGTAATATTTGAGCGCAAGAAATAAAAATTATGAGACAGCTCGTGTCAGTTTTTGTTGCTGAGTGAACTGACCTTTTTTTTGTATATAATATATACAAATATATTTGTATATAACAAAAACACTTATAATTTTGGGATTTTTTTAATATACATTTATTGTGTTGCTTTATGAACTTTCTTGGTACACAAAATTAATACTTTTAACTCAGAAAATGCTGGTAAATTTCACAAATAATTATAAAGAAAAATAAGTAACACATTAAATCAAAGTGAAATTGTGAAATAGAAAGACTGAAATAGTATTTTCTTATAAACATACGCAAATAATCCAATTAAACTTTGAAAAATCATTTTTTACAGTCTAGGTTTTGTTCTTTTTTATGGGAAAGAAATCCTATATTGTGTTTATTAAGAAAGGCACTAAATGTTCAGATCAGAAAAATGTTACATTCTCTGAATGTATTGATCGTCTGTATGTGCTGTGTTGTTTTTAGCATCTTTTATATTGCTGGCTTCTCAAAGAGAAATTTGAACTTGGTTAACAAACAGTAAAGTTGTATTGTATTGTGTTTTCTTGTATTGAAAGGTTGTTGTCAAAGTAGTCCACCAACTTCTTGTTCCATTATGAAATGCATGTTTAGCATAATATTGCATATAAATCATTCATATTTTGCATTGTTTCTTCTGACTGTGTTTTAGTTATTTTACTTTGTCTGAGTGACATTGTTTTCTATGATTACTTTAGGCTACAGACGCTGCCTGTAGAGCTGAACTTTATAAATGTCCATTGATTTAGTCTGACTGTCCTGTGTTTTAGGGCTGGTCAGTTATAACGTGTCCGTGTTGGGCAGCTCTAAACCCGCTGTGAAAGTCACGCTCTCGGCTCAGGACGGCAGATGTGTGGCTTTGGCCGTCGGCTCCAGAGGAGTCCTCAAAGTCACAGACGTCAACCTGTGGTGGCCGTACCTGATGCACGAAAACCCAGCTTACCTTTACTCCATGGAGGTCAGTGTCGAGAACAGTTTCCACAGGGCATATAAATGCTTTAGAAGTACACTATATTGCCAAAAGTATTGGGTCGCCCCCTTCTAATGAACAGGTTTGACTACTTTAGTAATTTCTATGAGTACAAATCTTAATGTTAAAGCATATAATGATATTCTAGGAAATTGTGTGCTTCTAATATTATAGCAACAGTTTGGACAGGACTCTTTTCTATTCTAACATGACAATGTCTCTGTGTATAAGACAAGGTTCAAAAAGAAAATGATTGATTCAGTCAGTGTGGAAGAACTTGACTGGTCTGCATAAAACCAAGTCCTAATCCCAGTTTAACACCTCTGGTGTGACTGTAAATGCAGACCTTGAGCCAAAACACTCATCACCAAACACCAATGACTTGGTGTTTAAAATTCTATTAAATAAAAAACTTGTACAAATAATTTGTATTGTACTATTACATAAATCATTTGTAAACTAAATGAAAATGAGATTAATTTCTGTGAAACCAGTGTTATTTTAGTATCACTGAGAAACTATTATAGGTTTTATTAATAAACTGAATTATTTTTATATTTTCTGTTTTCATTTTCAATTTTGTTATAGTTTTAGTCATTTTTATTAAGTTTTGTTTTTTCTTAATGTCTATATAGTTAATGTCTATATGTCATGCATTCGTTTGTTTTTTTTAGCACCATCTTGTGGCAGTTTGGTGTACCAACAAAGAACATTGATAATTGTGAGCTATTTTCTTAGTGGTTGATTTAGACCATGTGACTCTTGGGTTAGAGGTTAACCAGGAAATAATCGCAGTGTTCCAGATTCTCTCCATGCGGTTGTCCAAGAAGTTCTTTACTCTGTTTCCTTTGTGTTTTGTGCCTTGGAAAGGCTTTGCCTGTAAGTCTATTACTTTTCTTCAGTGTTTGTAAGAATGTATATGCATGTATAAATGTGAAATTCATAAGTTAGAGTTTAAAACGAACTACTCTTCGGTGATAACAATACTAAGCAGAGCACGAATGTAGCCCTTTGTTATGTGTGTTCGGATAACATTGTAAATGTAAATTCATTCACATTTATTTGTGAACTCTCTGTAACAAGACATTTGTAATCTTCATATGTTTCAGTTTTACAAAAAAGAAAAGAATAAGAAATGGAAGAGGAAAGAACCTAACAGTAAAACGTTCAACTTTACTCCTGCGTCTGCCCCTTTTCTGAATTCTGACTTGTTAGCTATCTGTCAGTGTTGCGTAGATGGAACACGCATCTAGGACAGAATAGTAAAAAGGCACCCATAAGGCGGGCACTACAGTTTAAAGAAAGCAAGCTCCACCTCTATTATTCCTCACTCATCATCACGTCCTGCACTCCTAGACAGTATCGGCGATACATGATGGCAGAGAAAGCTACGGAGGTTGAGAAAGCTACAGAGCAAAGCCAAGCATTGGAAACAAGATCTATAGCCTCTGCATCGACTAATAGATCGAGAAGCTCATCAGCTAGTATAGCTGCTGCCAAAGCTCGTGCTAAGTTGGAAGCCGCACGGGCCAAGGCTGAATTCCTTCAAAAAGAATCTGAAATCTTGATTGAAAAAGCTCAACTGAAAGTGACAGAGGCTCGCATGGAAGCGACCCTAGCAACACTAAAGCAAGAGAGTGAGGTAGCAGCAGCCTTCGCTGAGGCGAAAGTGTTGGAGGCAGCGGCAGAAAGTGAGTTCGGAGAAAGGATTTCCGATGTAAAAGAAATTTCTGATCGCACCCGTGATTACGTCATGCGTCAGTCTCAACTGGAGTTATCGCCACCTCTTGGAGATGAACCACATCAATTACCTCTAGAGCCTATGTGTTGGAGTCTGAAACACCACCAAGGCAGCATCGCTTTTTGGCTAGTGATGTCAGAGATTCTTACAATAAGCCTGATACTGAGAACAAGACGCAGAAGCCTCAGAGGTCAGTGCAAACATCTTGCCATAAATTCCAAGTGCCGCCATTCACCTCTTCACCATATAAGACAACACCACAGCCATCATTCAACAATGAAGCTAATGTGAGTGAGATAGCTAGGTATTTAGCACGCAGAGAGCTTGTTAATTCAGGTCTTTTCAAGTTTGATGATCGTCCTGAGAATTATTGGGCGTGGAAGTCATCTTTCGTCAACGCGATTCAAGAGTTGCACCTGTCAGCCACTGAACAGTTAGACCTTCTTTCGAAATGGTTGGGAGAACAGTCTTCACATCATGTGCGACGGATCAGAGCTGTGCATACAAGTAACCCAGACACGGGCTTAAGAAGGGCTTGGGAGCGCTTGGAAGATTGTTTTGGCTCTCCAGAGATTATAGAGAAATCTCTTTTTGACAGAATTGACAGCTTTCCTAAGATTGGTAATAGAGATGTGAAAATGCTTCGAGAACTTGGTGATCTTCTACAGGAAGTCGTGTCTGCAAAACAAGAAGGCTATCTACCTGGACTTCTCTATCTTGACACTGCTCGTGGTGTAGCTCCCATAGTGGATAAGTTACCTCATAGTTTGCAAGAGAAGTGGATGACTCAAGGTTCCCAGTATAAAACTACACATCAAGTCGCTTTTCCTCCATTCTCATTTTTCTGTGATTTCGTCTGCAGAGAGGCTCGAACACGCAATGATCCAAGTTTTGCTCTGTCTTACGGAATTCATAATGTGTTGAAACTGGAGCAGCCAGTGAAGAAACAACTGAAAAGCCCAGTCTATACTCACAAGACAGAAGTTTTATCAGGTGCTGCGTTTCAGACATGCACTGGTGCTGAATTGCGCTCAAGTGGTGAATTGGAGGATGTGGATAAAACCTGCCCGATTCATAAGAAGCCACACCCTCTCAAACGCTGCAGAGGTTTTAGGAGTAAACCTTTAAACGAGCGCAAGACCTTCCTAAGAGAGAAAGGGGTTTGTTACAGGTGTTGTGCTACTACCACTCATCTGGCCAGAGACTGTAGAGCAGCTATTAAATGTAAAGAATGTGGTAGTGAGGCTCATGTAGCAGCACTTCACCCAGGACCGCCGTCTTTAACCTTACCCGAGCAAGGCGGGGAGAGAGAGATAGAGGCTGCTCAACCTGATGTCACTTCCAAGTGTACTGAGGTCTGTGGTTATGGTAGAAGCTCACGATCTTGCTCTAAGATTTGTCTGGTCAAGGTTTACCCAGAGGGTCGTCCAGAAGAAGCAATCAAGCTTTATGTGGTTCTGGATGACCAGAGCAATAGATCGCTCGCCAGAAGTGAGTTCTTCAACTTGCTGCATGTTAAGGGTCAACGCTCAACATACACCCTGCGTACATGTGCGGGTGTGACCGAGATGGCAGGGAGAAGAGCCACAGGTTTCGTTATAGAGTCTTTAGATGGAGCGATGAAGGTGAAATTGCCAACTCTGATCGAATGCAACAACATGCCTGATGACAGGTCTGAGATACCAACCCCTGACGTAGCACGCTGGCATACTCATCTAAAGCCCATCGCCCATTGCATTCCTCCTTTGGATCCAGAAGCCCAAATTCTTCTTCTTTTGGGTCGTGACATCCTTCAAGTTCATAAAGTGCGAGATCAACACAACGGACCTAGTAACGCACCCTATGCGCAAAGGCTGGACCTGGGCTGGGTCGTAGTAGGGGACGTCTGCTTGGGATCTGTACACAGGTCTGCATCACTTAGTACCTACCGCACCCATGTTCTTGATAATGGACGTCCGTCTCTACTTCCTCCATGTCCCAACAAACTTAGAGTCAAAGAGAAGTTTGACGTCAAGCATCTGCCTGAGATATCTCTGGCATGTGACACCTTCATCTTCAATGACTATGCCATAGGGGATACTATCTTCGAGAGGTCAAAGGATGATAACAAAGTTGGATTGTCTATTGATGACAGATGTTTTCTGGAAATCATGGATAGAGAGATGTTTATGGATGAGAGCAATAGTTGGGTCGCACCACTCCCATTCAGGACACCCCGCCAGCGACTCCCTAATAATAGAGACCAGGTATTAACCCGCCTAACCTCTCTATTGCGCACACTGGAGAAGAAGCCTGAGATGAAGTCTCATTTTGTTACCTTCATGCAGAACATCTTTGATCGTGACCATGCTGAAGTAGTCCCTCCTCTTCGAGAAGGTCAAGAATCTTGGTATTTACCTATTTTTGGGGTGTACCACCCGCAGAAGCCCGGTCAGATCCGAGTTGTCTTCGACTCCAGTGCGCAAACACAGGGCGTCTCCTTGAACGATGTTCTTCTCTCTGGTCCAGACTTAAATAATAGTCTCTTAGGTGTCTTACTGCGTTTCAGAAGGGAGCTGGTAGCTGTAACTGCGGACATCGAACAGATGTTTCACAGCTTCATTGTGAAAGAGGAAGATAGAGACTTCCTTCGTTTCTTCTGGTTTAAGGATAACGACGTCAGTAAAGAGATCATCGAATACCGCATGAGGGTGCATGTATTCGGAAATAGTCCATCTCCTGCTGTAGCCATTTATGGACTCCGACGTGCAGCAGCACATGGTGAAAAAGAGGACGGTTCAGATGCCAAACACTTTGTAGAGAGAGAGTTCTACGTCGATGATGGACTTCTGTCGACTCCCACAGCTGCAAGGGCCATCGACCTGCTGACACGAACTAAGGAGATGCTAGCTACTTCGAATTTGAGACTGCACAAGTTCGCCTCTAATAGTAAGGAAGTAATGAACGCATTCCCGGTTCAAGATCATGCAAAAGGGTTCAAAGATCTCAACTTGGATGTTGATCCTACTCCCATCCAACGTAGTCTCGGACTTAGCTGGGATGTGAAGAGAGACACATTCACCTTTCAGGTAACAGATATCAAGAAACCTTTTACTCGCAGAGGGATACTTGCTACTGTGAACAGTCTCTTTGACCCTCTTGGGTTCGTTGCCCCTATCATTATCGAAGGAAAATTCCTGTTAAGAGAACTCTCAAGTGAAGCTCTTGATTGGGACTCTCCTCTCCCTGAAGATAAAGAAGAAGCATGGGAGGCATGGAGGAAATCTTTACAAGGCCTCAAAGAGCTGGATATTCCAAGACCATATGTCGATAGTACCCTCTCTACAGCCCTGAGAAAGGAACTACATGTTTTCTCAGATGCTTCTGTCAGAGCGATAGCAGCAGTGGCATATCTTCATGTCATCAGCGAAGAAGGTGCATGTCACACTGGGTTCGTCCTAGGGAAGGCGAAGTTAGCTCCACAAGCTGCTCATACGATTCCCAGATTGGAATTGGGAGCTGCGGTTTTAGCTGCAGAGTTAGCAGAGACAATCATGGATGAGCTGGACTTCTCTCTAGATGCTGTGGAGTTTTACACGGATAGCAGAGTTGTCCTGGGATATATCAATAACCAGACGAGACGTTTTTATGTATACGTTGCCAACAGAGTGCAGCGTATCAGGAAGGTGTCAAGCCCAACACAGTGGCATTATATCTCTACGAAGCATAACCCTGCAGACCACGCCACTCGTTCTGTACCAGCAGATCTGTTGAGCACCACCACTTGGCTTACAGGACCTGCTTTCCTGTTACAAGCAAAGCAAAGTTCATCATCGGAGGAAGAGAGGTTTGATCTCATCGAGCCAGACTCAGACACAGAGGTTCGTTCTCTTGTCACCACTCTATCCACTGATGGTTCTTCCCTCAGATGTCAACGCTTTGAGCGATTCTCTTCTTGGAGGTCTCTAATTAGAGCCATAGCTTCCCTCATACACATCGTCCAGGCTTACAAGGCGAATGATCATCACAATACCTGTAGATCATGGCATCACTGCTCAAAGCCTCGCTCAGTGGAAGAATTGTTACAAGCAGAAACAGCCATAATAAAGAGTGTACAGAGAGAAGCCTACAAAGAAGAGCTTAACTGCATTGTCGAGAGAAACGACATTCCAAGGAACAGTCCTCTGAGAAAGCTGAGCCCTTACCTGGACAATGGAAGGCTTCTCAGGATAGGAGGTCGGCTTAAGAATGCAACACTGGATCTTAATGAGAAGTTTCCTTTGATTATTCCAGGCCGCAGTCATGTTGCAAAATTACTTGTGGAGCATTACCATGATCGAGTCAAACATCAGGGTCGTGTGTTAACTGAATCCGCTATCCGCAACGCAGGGTATTGGATTGTGGGTGTCAGGAAGCTTATCAACAGCATCATACACAAGTGTGTCATATGCAACAAGCTTCGTGGCAAGGTAACTGAGCAGAAGATGGCTGATCTACCCATCGATCGCCTAAGCACTGAACCACCATTCACGTACGTTGGTCTTGATGTTTTTGGACCGTGGACAGTTGTTGCAAGGCGCACGCGAGGAGGACAAGCTCAAAGCAAAAGATGGGCTGTTCTTTTCACTTGTATGACCACTCGTGCGATACACATCGAGCTGATTGACTGCATGGATTCGTCCACCTTTATAAACGCCTTGAGAAGGTTTTTTGCTTTGCGAGGACCTGCAAAACAAATCCGTTCTGACTGTGGGACCAATTTTGTAGGAGCCTGTAAGGAGCTGGAAATTGTGCTTGCTGACTCTCGAGAGCCTAACGTGAAGAGGTACCTTAGTGGAGAAGGTTGTACATGGGTCTTCAATCCTCCTCACGCATCCCATATGGGAGGTGCCTGGGAGCGGATGATTGGAGTCTCCAGGCGCATACTGGATTCCATGCTTCAACAGATTAGTCCTTCCTGCTTGACACATGAAGTGTTGTCTACTCTGATGGCAGAGGTTACAGGAATTGTTAACTCAAGACCTCTTGCTCCCATTTCTACAGACCCAGACTCACCTTTCTTGTTGACGCCAGCTATGCTTCTAACTCAAAAGGGTCATACACTCCTCCCGCCTCCTGGTGAATTTAAGGAAACCAATCTTCACAGACAACAGTGGAGACGAGTACAACATCTCGCCAACACTTTCTGGAACAGATGGAGGCGTGAATACCTCACAACACTCCAAAGCCGAAGCAAATGGCAAAAGGAACGACGAAACTTAAAAGAGGGTGATGTAGTCCTTCTTAAGGATGCTCAAGCCAAGCGTAACGAATGGCCTATGGCTCTTGTAACCAAGATTTTCTTCAGCAGTGACAAAAAGGTGAGAACAGTTGAACTAAGAGTTGCAAGAAATGGGACAATCAAGACATTCCTTAGACCTATATCCGAAACAATTCTCCTCATGCCAGCAGAGGACTGAAACTTTGTAAGGATCTCTTGTGTGGACATTCCCTATATCTCAGCTAATTATATAGTGGTATCTGAACAATACCAGGTGGGGAGTGTCATGTCATGCATTCGTTTGTTATTTTTTAGCACCATCTTGTGGCAGTTTGGTGTACCAACAAAGAACATTGATAATTGTGAGCTATTTTCTTAGTGGTTGATTTAGACCATGTGACTCTTGGGTTAGAGGTTAACCAGGAAATAATCGCAGTGTTCCAGATTCTCTCCATGCGGTTGTCCAAGAAGTTCTTTACTCTGTTTCCTTTGTGTTTTGTGCCTTGGAAAGGCTTTGCCTGTAAGTCTATTACTTTTCTTCAGTGTTTGTAAGAATGTATATGCATGTATAAATGTGAAATTCATAAGTTAGAGTTTAAAACGAACTACTCTTCGGTGATAACAATACTAAGCAGAGCACGAATGTAGCCCTTTGTTATGTGTGTTCGGATAACATTGTAAATGTAAATTCATTCACATTTATTTGTGAACTCTCTGTAACAAGACATTTGTAATCTTCATATGTTTCAGTTTTACAAAAAAGAAAAGAATAAGAAATGGAAGAGGAAAGAACCTAACAGTAAAACGTTCAACTTTACTCCTGCGTCTGCCCCTTTTCTGAATTCTGACTTGTTAGCTATCTGTCAGTTTTGCGTAGATGGAACACGCATCTAGGACAGAATATATATAGTTAATGTCTATATACAGTATCATTTTTTTTTAGCTGAGCTTTAGTTATGTTAATAAGATGAACTTAATGAAAATGAAACTAGATAAAAAGTTAATGTTTTATTTCAGTTAATGTTTATTTAATGTCAATTTTAGACATTTTTTTTTCATTATAGATTCAATATATTGCTTGATTGCAGCATTAATCCAAAATATTAACAGATGTTTCTGCATGGCATTTTTCATGCATTAAAATTTTCCAGTTTAAAATACTGTATATGTAGCTGAATATTGCTGTTGATTGCAGTATGCTGTTAAAATGCGATGAACCCATGAAAAGCTGTCTGATCTGGTTTTGTAGGTTCAGGCGACAGCAGAGGACGGACAGACGGACGTTTACACTCTTCCTGTGGGAATTCGTACCGTTAAAGTCACCAGCACACAGTTTCTCATCAACAACAAGCCGTTTTACTTCCACGGGGTCAACAAACACGAGGACGCAGACGTGAGTGACACCAGAGGGCAGCAAAACCAGACACATCACTGACCACTGACTGATACCTAGAAAATATTATATACTCACCCTCACATCAGCTCAAACCTCTATGACTTTCTTTCTTCTGTGAAATGCAAAAGTTTAACATTTAAGCTGCTCTTTTCCAAGTAATTGAGATTTGGATGCTGACAAGGTCCAAAAATGACAAAAAGACACCATAAAGTTTCATAAAGTAGCTCATAAGACTTGTGTTATATTCAAAGTCATCTGAAATCATATGATAGCGTTGCGTGTGGAGCAGACTGAAACGTTATGCATTGAAAATCAATAATCAGAACTCTGAAATCTCATATTTTCACTGCATCAGGAAAAGCATGGGTTCTTGTGTGCCGATTACAGTGTGACTGAATGAATAACACATGATCTTTTCTTTTATAGTATATTTTTTGTTTTAAGTATTTTCAATTTTCATTTTAATTTAAGTTTTAGTAATTTTTGTACTTAATTTATTAAACTTAAACTTATTTCAATTGGTTGCCAAGGCAACATTTCTAATTTATTCTAATTACAATTACTATGCAAAAAATGAATGAACATGGACACGGTTTTCTTTTATTATCATTACTTTTATTAAAAAAATTTGATTCAATTTGATTGTTATTAATATTTATTTTATGTATTATCAATTTTCCATTTACATTTATGCATTTAGCAGACGCTTTTATCCAAAACGACTTACATTGCATTCAAGTTACAGTTTTACATTTGATCAGCTCTTGCTTTCCCTGGGAATCGAACCCATGATCTTGGCGTTGCTAGCACCATGCTCTACTATTTGAGCTACAGGAAAGCTAATCGTCTTTTAAATATTAGTTTCTGTTTTAGTAACTGTTGCTTATTCTTCTTCTCTTTTTTGCATTTTAATTCATCTTTAATTTATTTTAATTTCAGTAACTTTAGTTCGTAAACTTATTTTTATTTCAATTAGTTGTGAAGGGTAATTATTAATTCAAATTTATTCTAATTCTGATTACAATGCAAAAAAAAAGAAAAAAAGAATGAACATGCACATTTACATTTACATTTAATCATTTAGCAGACGCTTTTATCCAAAGCGACGTACAAATGAGGAGAACAATAGAAGCAATCAGACCATCGAGAGAGCAACAGTATACAAGTGCCATGACAAGTCTCAGTTAGTCTAGCACAGTACACGTAGCTAGGAATTTTTTTTTTATTAAATAGAATAGGTAAGTGTTAGTATTAGTTAGTCAGGTGCTGGCGAAAAAGATGTGTCTTTAGATGTGCCGTCTAAACACATGCACATGATTTCTATTAATTATTATTATTAATAATATTTTGAGCTTTTATATAATGCATTATCAGGTTTCCTTTTCATTTTAGTTTAGGTTTTGGTCTTTTTTTCATTTTTTATTTAGTTTTAGTAATTTTAGAACTTCCATTTTTTGTAATTCTGTCTTTTCTTTTATATTTATTAATATTTTGAGCTTATTTTATGCATTTGTTTCTATTTATTTAAATTTTAATTTAAGTTTTGATAATGTTGTTATGCTTTTGTCGTTTTTATTTGTGTGTGTGTGTGTGTGTTTCATTTTAGCTTTAATTTATTTTTATATCAGATTTAGTTTTTGTAATTTGAGTACTTGAACTTATTTTATTTCAGGCAACATTTCTAATTCTGATCTGAATACGACTGAGTTTCACGTGCCCTTCTTTTATATTTATTAATATTTTGAGTATTTGAGTTTTATGTATTTTTGTTATGTGATTTGGTCATTTTTATTCCTTTTCTTGAGGGGGGATAATACATTTAGCTTTAACTTTAATTTTAGCTTTAGTCATTTTAGTACTTAATCTTGGTTGTGCTTTAAATACTAAACAAGTTTTAAACTTGGATGTTCGATGTCTTGGATGAACGTCACATTGTCTTTTATTTCATCATTTAAGCTCAGTGTTCTGCTGCGGAAGAAAGAAAGTCATATGGGTTTGAAACGACACGATTACAGAGTAAATGCTGACAGAATGTTCAAACTATCACTTTAAGAGCGTGATCGTGGTAAAAGCAGCTGATACAAGCTATTAACTCGACCGCTCCACCACAGAACCGCATCCTCCTGTACTTCTGTTATTATAGCTGATGTTTGCTCAGAGTCAGAGTTCACAGACACACACTGATCCTCACGCAGCTGCTGTGAGAGTAACACACTCTGTTTCAGAGCTCAATGCTTGTCACCTCACTGAAAGACGTGGTTTGTGTGGCAGATCCGAGGGAAAGGCTTCGACTGGCCTCTGGTGGTGAAGGACTTTAACCTGATGAAGTGGATGGGAGTGAACTCGTTCCGCACCAGTCACTATCCCTACGCCGAGGAGATCCTGCAGATGGCCGACCGGCACGGCATCGTCATCATAGACGAGTGTCCTGGAGTGGGAATCAAAGACATGTGAGACGCCGTCCCAGCAGATACTAACACTTCAGCCTTTATTGAGGGGTTTTACCCAAGTGTGGCACAGAAACAGTGTCTAGTGTCCCGTTTCATCCCTCTTTGTTTATTTTGTCTGTCTGAAACGATTTCAAGGTTACAAACCTGTAGGAAATGAATCCATGTCTGACAAGATTCCTTTGACAGGTCACTGTTTCTTCAGACCAGTGTTGTTTTAGTATTATTTATATGCTATTATAGTATTTATTCATATTTAGAAGTTCCTTTTATTTTTGTATTTGCAGTTTTAATTTGAGTAATTTTTTTTTTTTTTTTTTCATTTTTCTTAATATTATATATATATATATATATATATATATATTAGTAATTTTATCATTTTTACATATTTCAGTAAAAATAATACTTTTGTAATTTCTGGCTGATTAATTTGTATGTCATATTTTTTGTAATTTATTATTTAAATGTATTTCAGTTAATATTTAAATTTTTTTGTTTTGTTTAATATTTGTAATAGTTTGTTTTTCTTCATATTTATATATATTGTAATGTATTTGTATTTCCATTTTAGTGTTAGTAATTTTATTATTTAAATGTATTTCAGTTAATTTCTATTTTTGTTCATTTATTTGATTTCTTTTCTTGATATTTATATTTTTTATTTTTGTTTCCATTTTAGTTTTGGTAATTTTATTATTTAAATGTATTTCTGTTCATTTGCAATATTTGTTAAAGATTTTTAATTGTTTTAATTTTATAATATTTTATATTTTATTTGTAATATTTATATATAGCTTTAATTTATTTTTATTTCCATTTTAATTTTAATAATTTTATTATTTGAATATAGGAGAAAATATGCTACAGGACTAAAAAATACAAGTTTATTTACTGAGGTGTGTTCAGAGATATTCACCTAGGCTACATTTTGGTGCAACCTCCTGCTTATTTAACCTCCAAATATTTAATACAAATATTGGTAAATCTAGCATTTAACTTCAGTTAAGAATGAATTATCAGTATTTACTATCTGAGTGTATTGAATTGACACGGATTCATTTTTAATCTCAATCTATTGAAAGTGTTTTGGTCTGAGGTGGTTTTATGTGTGTGTGTGTGTGTCGTCCTCAGACGCAGTTTCAGTAATGTTTCTCTGGCTCATCACCTGACGGTCATGGAGGAGCTGGTCCGGCGTGATAAAAACCACCCGTCTGTGGTCATGTGGTCTGTGGCCAATGAGCCGGCGTCTGAAATGCAGCCCGCCGGATTCTACTTCAAGTGAGTCAAACTGAATATGAAGGACTTCTTTAATGGCTTCAGTGGTCCAGATCACAGCATGTTCACACCTACAAGAGGAGAAGACAGATTAAACTCTGACCTCCTGTTGTTGTTGTAGCACAATATCAATTATGATGCCGTCTTAAATCTTAGTTTAAAAGGGCAAAAATCCTGTTTTTCATGACTCTGTGTTCTTGTGAAGCTGTTTTGACAGTAATAATGCATCATAATGAGGGGTTTGTGTGTATATGTCAGGTCTTGTTCAGCGGCTGTAATGAATGTCTTCAGGTAGAAACACCTGCTCTGAGCCTCATTAACATACCTGAGCATCATAGACACGCCACGGGCCAAAACACCCAAAACTTCTCACGTTCTAATATATACACAACTCACTGAGTCTCAACAGCTTCAGCTCTTGATGGGAAATTCATTTGCAAATTTGAATTATTAACGCTAGCTAGAGCAGCAATAGCGTAATATTAAACGTAATATCATGATGTTAATGTCCCTTCTGTCTGCATCACTGACGTCTGACTAGGTTCTTGTTCAGTTTCCAGTGATTATGGAAAACATAGAAATGTTAAAATTGTGGTTTCCAGGCCTGGATAAATACAATAATTCATACAAATTAAATTAAATTAATTAAATAATAAAATAAATAATTATTAAATAAAAAATCAATAAATAAAATAAGAGTTTAAAATCTTATAGAGATGTTTTTTGACCTTGTTCTTGTGTCAGAAGAACATAGTCATGACTTCTTTGTCATTGACTTACATTATATATATTTTTTGTTGTATCATTTGTATACTATTGTAGTATTTATTAATATTTTTTAGTTTGCTTTTATTATATGCATTTTCAGATTTAATTTTAATTTTAGTAGGTTTTTTTTTCCTTTTTGTGTGTTATTTCCATTTAGCTGTAATTTAAAGTTAATAAATAATAAAAAAATAAATTAATGAATAAAATAATTAAATCAATTGTTAAATTAAAATACAGTGAATAAAATAGATACAAAATAATAATTATAAATTTAAATAAATTAAATAATCATCCGGGAAAAGTCATGGAAATCAATGAAAATTCATATTTAATCTGCCAGTAATTACTTGTGGTGACTGTAATTGTTGTAATTTTTTAAATGATAAATTAAGACATCCTTTGACAGTAATCATAAATAACGGGCAAAGTCAACATTTTCAGGCAAAAAGTGTCTGAAACTTTTTTTTCAACTAGAAATAGATACATTTTTTAAATGTTTATAATACCATCTCTAAATTATAGTTTGTATTGTCAGGAAAAAACATCTTAAATTCTATTTTTCCGAAGGGAACTGGTGTCTCATACGAAATCTCTGGATTCCTCTCGGCCGGTCACGTACGTCACAGCCAGCAACTATGCCAGAGATCTAGGGGTGAGACGTCGCTTTTTACATTTCATACATGTATTTTTGAGCAATTTCTGTGTTGCAAAGTAACCATTTCACAACCTTGCATCTACTTTCCTTTTTATTCCAGCTGTTTGAACAGTTCTTATCTTATATTTCTCACAATCATGAGTTGAGTTGATCTACAGTAGATCTGCATCATTCAAACACAGTCAGTCATTCAGTAAATTTACTCTAGATTACTCCCCTGAACACTGCCCTCTTTACCGTAGTACACACAGTTAACCGTGTTCACTCGCACACTTCACTCTCTAGTAGATAAAACACGTACTTCATGCCGTACAGACCTTATTTCAACTTTCACTCTCGTTGGGTCTCATTCTAGTGAGTGTTTTATATTAAAGTGCACCTATTATGGTAATGAAAGGTTCATATTGTGGTTTTGGGAGTCCCTAACAACAGGTGGACATACATGCAAGGTCAAAAAACACTTTCATTGTCTTATAATATGCATTTATTTTTACCTTATTTGCTCAACGACTCCCAAATGATTCGCTCAACGATTAATTTTTCCAAACCCCTCCTTTGCGTGACGCTAATCTGCGGTGATTGGTCGATTGTCTCATTTTCATCTCATCTCTCCTGTAATGCCTGATAAAGCAGTGTTTGTGAGCGCAGTGCTGCTTTGTGTACAGTGTTACCGGGGAAACGGATATTAGAAGAGGCACCTAGTGGCAAAGAATGAATTTGCATTTTCATTCAGACCAATGTGAAAAGACCAACAAGTGGGCGGGCAATATGCTAATGTTTCATGATGACGTCAACATGAAACGGCTTGGGATTGGTTTTAAAAACGACTCGTTTGAATGATTCAGAGTCGACTCTTTTGAGAGACAATAACTTTATACACGGTGCACTTTCAGATTTAACACTTTGCAGGATGTTTTCATTCACTTAGAGCTGTTACACACTGCATGAAAGATCATTTTCAAAAATCCATAATAGGGACACTTTAACAAATCTGAGGAATAAATCTGTGACTTCATGCTGAAAAGATTCATCTTTACTTAAAAACACCAGCTGTTTATCTAAACGTCTGCACTATACTGTAAAAAAAAACTTGATTTTTTTAAAGAGTTTATTTCAAAATAAAACAAAGATTATTGGAGTATGTTTTACAAGAAAATACCATTTCTTGTAAATTGCATAAAAATTATGCAAATCAGATCCTTTGTCACAAGAATACTTATATTTTATGCATATATAGACATTTATTATTAATACATTTGTTATTTGTCTTTCATCTTCTAAATTTTAGTTTAATTCAATGTTACTTGCCATTTTTGTAATTATTTGTGAAATTTACTAGCAATTTCTGAGTGAAAATTGCTTCTACAACTATTTTTTAGTGTATATTTGGAGTTATATATATTCATAGAAAGGTAGATGTAACATTAATATAGATACATAACATATATCTATATCATATGTGTACATATGATATATATATATTCAATTTGATAAATTATGCAAATCTTGTAAATTATGCATCTTTTGTCACAAGAATATTAAGATTTTTTATATATTTATGTATTTATTATTAATACACTTGATACTTGTTTTTTAACTTCAAACTTTAATGTTTAATTAAAAGTTATATGCCATTTCTCCTGTAATTATTTGTGAAAATCGCTAAATTGTTTAATATTTTGTGTATATTTGCAGAATATTTATGTGTGTGTGTGTGTATATATATATATGTATATGTTTTGTTAATTCACTAAAGAAATGAAGCAAATCAGATATGTTGTCTTAAGAATTATTTATATATTACATATAAGTATTTATTATTAATACATTTGTTATTTATCTTTCAACTTCAAAGTTTCACATTTAATCCAATGTATTACCTGCCATTTCTTTATTTTTTAAATTTACTAGCAATTTCTAAGTTAAAACTGTTTCTACACATTTTTTTCAGAGTATTTTTGGATATAAACACTGTAGATATTTCATGATCTTTCTCCTCCCCTACAGTTACACAGGCTGTTGATACCGCACCTTTCAGATTTCTAAATGTTCTAAATGTAATGTTTTATCTGGCTAACCTTTGTGCATATGAAAAGATTGATATAGTTTTGATAGCTGAACTGTATGAATAGGAGAGGGAGTTTTTGCTGATTTGCTGTGTTCTGGTCGTCAGGCGCCGTATGTGGATGTTATCTGCGTGAACAGCTATTTCTCGTGGTATCATGACCCCGGTCACACAGAGATCATCAGTCTTCAGCTCAACACTCAGTTTGATAACTGGTACGGCAAATACCAGAAACCCATAATCCAGAGCGAGTACGGAGCGGACGCCGTGCCCGGCCTACACAGCGTGAGTCCTAAACACACAGATGCCATTAATACTGCTTCATTTTAACTCTAAAACAAGAAACAAACCCTTATTTTAGATGGACATTTCAGTAAATGTCTAGCCTGTGTCTGGATACACAAGGTAAGAATGAAGTGCAGGCACTGATGGCATCATTTATTTACACGTGCTGCCTGTGTTATTTTAACATTTGAATCACTAGGAATTAGGGCTGCACGATTATGACAAAAATCATAATTGTCGATTATTACCTTGAGACTGTAATTGCGATTATTAATAACGATTATTTTGAACAGATTTATGCCATTGTTTGAAGCTGCATGCCATATTTTTTTATTTAAAATATATATATATATATAAAAGGCTGAAAACACTGTTCCTGAACTTTTATTGCCTTTCTGTAGCATTGAGCCTCAAATGTGAACTATACATTGGTTTGATTTCTTCTTTAAACAAAAAAAGGTAAAATTATGCATGGTATAATAATGTTATACTAAAACTAAAAGAAAAAAAAAGAAAAAATGGTCTACTAAAGCTATACATTTCATTTACAATTAAACAGATGGAATTTCAAATTACAGTAACATTTTACAGTACAATTTATATGATCAGGGCTCCAGACCAGCATTGGAGAGCAGTGGCACTAGCACCTGATTTGATAACACTGAACATGTAATATTACAAGTTTTGTCTGTTATAAATGCACATTAGATCAGGAGCTTGAGTTCAGGTAGCAGGAGCTTGAGTTGGGATGCAGATGTACATTTGACAGCATTGTGAAAACTGTAACAGCCTCATCTTTTATACATAACCAAAAGTACATCACCTCGTTACCATGGTAAAAAAGTAGCCTAACTATATGGTTTCTATGGTGTTTGCATTGAAAAACAGTAGACTAAAGACATTCAGTCAATTACAAATCCACATCAACTGATAGAATAATTAACAAAATAATGTAATTATATTCCATTACTCCTTTAACATATTTAGTATATTAATAATATAATAATACTCAATATGAATATCCTACTTTTCTGCCACCATACCATTGTTAACCTTAGTGTTATTACATTAAAACTATGGTAAATGTGGGTGATTTGTGGATTGAAACGTCTTCTAACTGGATCGTTGTTGCACTGTTTCTGCATCAGTGTTGATGAGAATAACAGCTCCGATTTATTTGGCTTTAGTTTAAATGAAAGAGCCGTGATTTGTACTGGAGAACTCTGCGCTGAACTCGAGTGCTTCTTACTGGATTTCACAGTGTTGTTTAGCGCGTGATCGCGACTGCAGGGTCACTGTAATAAACACATAGGCTCTCAGCTCGCGCTGCGCTGTTTTCTTTTGAGGCGAGTGGATAAAAGGTCAGTGTGGCGCACAGTTCAAACGAGTTCCGCTATTTTGTTCCGCTTTTGACACTTTTGGCGTTTAACATATCTATCATGCACAACAGAGTGACAACGACAATCAGTTAGACAAAATGTCTTTTATCCAGTGTGTTTGAGTTTGTTAAACCCCGCGCTGCAAACACCTCTTAAGCACACAGAATAATGCAAGTGGGCATTTTTTATTTTTATAATCGCGGCTTTGAACGATTATGTAATTGTGGCATCCATAATCGTAATCGCGATTAGAAATTCGATTAACTGTGCAGCCCTACTAGGAATTATACAAATACATGTCTTTTGTCATAAAATATACATTTTCCTAAACACACACACACACATATATGTGACTGTGGCAACATCTCCAAGATGCTTCAAGAAACCTTCCTGCAAAGCTCCTGCGAAACTCAAAAGCTGCTTTAAACACAAAGCATGCTCACACCAAATGTTGATTTCATTTAGTTAATAGAAGTTAATTGATTAAGAAAATGTATTTATTACACTATTTTTGACAGCATCCTCATTTTACAGCATTTTTACACAAGTGCCTCAAACCTTTAACAGCACTGTAGCTTTGCAGGTAGGTTTCTTGAAGTGTCTTGGAGACGTTGTTCTCCACAGTTCTTCTGGATTTAGTCTGTCTCAGTTTTTTCATGTCACTGCAGACAGACTGTATGATGATCAGATCAGATCTCTTTGGCTGCGTTTACACTGGCAGAAAAAATCAGATCTTTTGCCCATATCTGACACAGATCGGAATTTGATGCACGCGTGTAAACCAAAAATCCGCACGAGATCCGATTTTTTCGTATCCGATCTGAGCCGTTTCCAAATGTGGTTTTAAATCAGATACATATCCGATAATCTGGACATCCGACCTACGTCTAAACACACATATCCGATTCTCCACAGAACTCCCAATGCGAGGGTGACACATTTGCTCATAAAGATTTTTAATGGCGTTTTAATGCCGGTGTGCTGTATGCACTCACATTTTATTGAGATGGAAACTTTATATAGGTAAGAAATTGCACATTCAGGAGCTGGTTTTCAACCCCTGCCCCGTGAATTTTGAAAATACAACAGCTAAAAGCTACATTATATTTCTCAGCAATGAGGTGATAACTTAGCAGTTTTTGTAATTAAACCGACAAGCTTGTTCGCAATGCTTCACAATCACTCGCTAGCTCGCTCACACGTGAGTGCATGCGTGCATTCGTTCGTTCTCTCTCTCTCTCTCTCTCTCTCTCTCTCTCTCTCTCTCGTTAATTCATTCGAATTCATTTCAATAAATATCATCTTTATTTCTCTAAAGAATTCTACCTCAGCTGTAGATAAAATAGTCTAACAAATTAAAATTACCTTATTTTCCAGTCTTGATCTGTTCAGTCAGATTTTGTGCTGCAAAACATCCACGACAGCCGTTGCTGGCAAATAATAATGGGCATTCGACTTGAATTATTTAAATAATTTTAATAGCACGGCCATTTAAAACCCGAGGGTCTACCATGTGCATAGTAAAGCGATCACTGCAGACAATCCTTTTGGGCGGTAATTAATGTAAACACTGATATCGGATACCAGTCGTTTCTAAAATGAATGTAAACAGACGGGCCAAAAAATCGGATATGGTCAGAAGATTGGATCTGTGCATTAAGACTTGCAGTGTAAACGCAGCCTTTGTGGAGATCACACATACACACACGTTTGTTTCTGTGAATTGTGGGGACTTTCCATAAACTTCTATTACTTTTATACTGACCAAACAATATTTTCTATCCCCTAACCCAATATTATTATTATTATTATTGGACTCAAAGTGTGTGTGTGTGTATACAAAATATATATTTTAACTAGGGATGCACAATATTGTATTTTTGCCGATATCTGATATGCCGGTATTTTTCAACTCATTTTGGCCGATACCGATATATTTCCTTTTGTTTGGAAACAACACCAAGTCTCTCCTGTGTGGAAATTATAAGCAAATCATTTTTAATTTTGGTTAGTTTTTAACAAGAACTTACTTTAATTAAACAACAATGAAGTTCTTTTATAATGACAGTACATTGAAGATTTGAAAATAACTATAAATAAACTATATTCAATCGCTGCATTTTTTTCCAGAAAGATGCAGCGGTAACCTAAACATTTTATTTTAAGATTATATTTAACATTTGTAAATAGTGCTGTCAAATGATTAATCGCATCCAAAATAAAAGTCTTTGATAACATAATAAATGTGTGTACTGTGTATATTTATGTATATATAAATACAACACACATGCATGTATATCTTTCAGAAAAATGTTATGTTTATATATTAAATATATTTATTTATAGTATAAATTATATGAATATAAATATAGACAAGTTACCAGTTTGGAATCTGCAGACTTTATTTGCACATTTTCTGCTCTGATTAATAGATAAAACTATTTAAAGATATTTACATTTAAAGCCATTATCGGCCGATTCCGATATTGGTCCGATAATATCAGGCATCCCTATTTTTAACCAATTAAGCAGTTTTAAGTAGAGTTGGCAAAAATAGTATGGTTGTCGCAAATATTTACAGCTGTTGAAGTTTTGTTTACCCAGTGTTGACAGCTGTGGGAAGAAGTGAACCTGACGTGTTTGTTGTCCTGCAGGATCCACCCATGATGTTCACAGAGGAGTATCAAAAGACGGTCCTGCAGAACTACCACAACGTGTTCGACCAGAAGAGGAAGGAGTTTGTGATTGGAGAACTGATCTGGAACTTCGCCGACTTCATGACGGCTCAAAGTAGGAAACAACCGCAGCCTTTTCCTTTGCTCTCAACAGGTTTTTCTGGAACACATTGCACACGTTAACTAGCATACTGTTCACTCATGCATGCTTTAGATAAGAGTATGAAACCATGTCAGACGGATCCTCAGTTACCAGTATGGAATCTGCAGACTTTATTTGCACATTTTCTGCTCTGATTAATAGATAAAACTCATAGTTCTGAAGTTTAAAGGAGTAGTTCATGCAAAAATGAAAATGTGCTGAAGATGTGCTCACCCTCAGGCCATCCAAGATGTAGATGAGTTTCTTCATCAGATTTGGAGAAATGTAGCATTCTATCAGTTGCTCACCAGTGGATCCTCTGCAGTGAATGGGTACCGTCAGAATGAGAGTCCAAACAGCTGATATAAACATCACAATAATCCACACCACTCCAGTCCATCAGTTAACATCTTGAGAAGAGAAAAGCTGAAACAAATACATTGACGTTTTTAACTCAAATATGCGTCCATAATCCATAATAATGCTTCCTCCAGTGAAAAATGTGTCTGGTCTGAATCAGGAGAGAAATCTGCACAGATCAAGCACTGTTTACAAGCTAAAACAGCTTGAAACAAGTATGTGACTGCATTTTGATGTGAGAGGAGAACACTGGAGGAAGAGTTATTATGGATGTGTATTTTATATAAAAAGGTCTTGATGGATTTGTTTCAGCTTCTGTCTTCTCAAGATGTTAACTGATGGACTGGAGTGGTGTGGATTATTGTGATGTTTTTATCAGCTGTTTGGACTCTCATTCTGACGGCACCCATTCACTGCAGAGCATCCATTGGTGAGCAAGTGATGCAATGCTACATTTCTCCAAATCTGATGAAGAAACAAACTCATCTACAACTTGGATGGACTGAGGGTGAGGACATTTTCATTTCTGTGAACTATTTCTTGAAGGAAACCATGCATTAATCTCTCTCTGTCTCCAGCTATCACTCGAGTGGTTGGGAATAAGAAGGGAATCTTCACTCGGCAGCGGCAGCCCAAACCCGGAGCGTTTCTGCTGCGAGAGCGATACTGGAGGATCGCCAATGAGACAGGTGTGCTGCCCACCTGGGCCAGGTATCCCTGCCAGTGAGCCGGATTAGCTGCTTCCTGTGCAGGAAGACCAGGTCAAAATGGACTGTTTATCAAGTGGAAGTGCCTTATATGTGCTACACTATGACAATCACACCTGTGGGAGAAACACAGATCTGTTCTTAACGGTGTGATTGTGTGAGGAATCATGTGCTGTTTGTTCTTTGTAAAGACACTCAATTTTTTAGATTGTTTTGATTGCAGAAGTCTATGTTTTGAATTGCTTTTAAATCACAGTAACACTATTAAACTGGAACAGGAATATATTTTCCTTTAATGTGCCTTTATCTGGTGTTCATCCTCTGGGATTTATATCGTGAATGTTCACAGTGATATTCAGATGAGTGAATCTCATGAAACCTGTCAAGAGCGTGTCCGGCTCATCGTTCACCTCAAAAGAAATAAACAGACCATAAGAAAAAATTAGGACCAGCAACTGCATTATTTTGCATTATTATAATTTACATTACAATTAAGACACATTTCTCCCCAAATTCATTACTGTAATGCAAAAACACATTATTTAAATTGTAAAGTATTTACATATCTTGGTAATATTTGTTGTACTTCCTTAGTTCAGATTATATAATAATAATTACATAACAGTAATCATATCTAATGAGAATCTTATAAGGATCATTGAGACAATTATATTATTCAAATATACTTATATTATGGTGATATTTGTTGTATTGCCTTTATGCTGATTTATATTTTAAAAATAGCTGCATTACAGTAATAGCAATATCTAATGAGACTCTAATAAGGATCATCATTGAGAATAACGAGAATTACAAAAACATCCATATTTAATACAAGAATTTGAGGAAAAAACAATTATATTATTCAAACTGTAAATTATTTATATATCATGGTAATATTTGTTATACAACCTTAATGCAGATTTAGATTTAAAAAAATTGCATTACAGTAATTAAAAAAAAAACATCTAATGAGAATTTAATAATGATCATCATTGAAAATAATGAGGGAAAAAACACAGATTTAGTAAAACAAGAACCTGAGGTCAAAATAAATATACAAAATAAATAAATGTCATTTAAGGTTTTTTTTTTGTTTTTGAGGTGAAATGTGATCCAGATGTGTTTTCATCAGACCACTGTGTATTTCACTGGCAGTACTTTATTAAACGGTCATTTTCTATGAATTTTAATCTTGTAATAATTGGCTCCAGTCTTTCATGATCAAAATATTTCTCATTTTAGTTTAATCTCGGTGTGTGTGAGTGACCAGTGATGAGTTGATGTTTGTGTACTTTACTTTAATTACTTCATAATAAGCAATTGAATGAATCCTTTGTGTTTGTGGACATTCCAGACATTCCACGACATCAGACCTGAGACTCGTTAATGCTCGTGTTAGTGTCATCAGAGCTCTTGTCTGAAACACACTGGATGTTTCAGCACATCTCATCTGTTTCCTACATTCAGCTCAGATGTATTTAGGCCAAACTTTACAAGATTAAACATGTCAAAGTGCTTAAGAAGAAGTAAAGGTAGCAGACAGACATCTGACTAGGATAAGATGGGATATAGATAGTAAGCATGATCATTTAAGTTTACAGTTAAAGGGACAGTTCACACAAAAAAAGGAAAATATCTTCATCCTCAGGCCAATGAAGATTAGGATGAATTTGTTTCTTCATCATATTTGGAGAAATTTGGCTCAGCAATGGATCCTCTGCAGTGAATGGGTGCCGTCAGAATGAGAGTCAAAACAGATGATAAAAACATCACAATAATCCACACCACACCACTCCAGTCCATCAGTTAACATCTGGAGAAGACAAAAGCTGAAACAAATCCAGCATTAAGACTTTTTTAACTCAAATACGAGTACATAATCCATAATAACGCTTCCTTCAGTAAAAAAAGTGTTCTGGTCTGAATCAGGAGAGAAATCTGCACAGATCAAGCAGCGTTTACAAGCCAAAACAGTTAAATATGTGGCTGGATTTTGATGTGAGAGACAACAGGAGATGAACTTTTTGACTGAAGGAATTGTTTCATGTAACATGCTGTTATTGTACTTGCTTGCGGTTTTCTAAACTTCGCATCTACTGAAGAAGACAGGTTTCCAGAAACTCTCCAGCTGTTAGTAAAGCATGTGCTTTATTACACAAAGTGCTGCGATGCGTCGTTGCTGTAAATTGTTACCATGGAAACAGCTTTACCGCATGCTAGTTTTAGAACAAAGTCTAGAAAGAAAGTTTAATTAGTAGACGGATGAAGTCTGAGACGAGGCATCACACCGTGTTAGATGTAAAAATACTGCTTCAAAAGCAGAAACACAAGACTTGGTAAACTAGTGAGACGCAATCACTTATCTTTGTAATTCTTGTGTAAGCTTACGGTCTTTATATGCTCTTAACGGTGAATATTGCATCATAAGAGACATTTTTTGTAGAATATTGAAGAATGAATGTAAGCGAATCTCTCATTCCATAGACTTCCTTGATATCGTAAGCTACATCTATATTAGGATAAGAACTGTTTCTGAAAAACTTGATTGCATTTGAAAATCTAAATATCCAAATTCACAGCATCTGCTTGGCAGCATGAAAGAAAACTTTCAAAACTCAGTTTTGATCAGTTTCTCAGAAAAAGGCTGCTTATTATGCATCTTAAATCTTGATTTAAGAATATTTAGATATTTGTACTGGAAAACAAGACAAAAATACTTGATTGATTTAAATTGAAATGGCTTTGATTGGCAATTGCATTCATATATGATCGGTTACAGTGCTGCTGAAGAAAACTGCAGAGACTGGAATAGAAGTAAATGAAATGCTGGAACTGGCACTTGTCATTTCTGCTAATGGAGTTTGGACACTTCTGCCGAGTCGTGCAGCTCTACACTGTATGTTGTGTTCAAATGTGAAACAGTATGCAGTGATAAATGTTCCAAATACTAGTATGCTACACTGTTGTCACATGATCTCAGCATGTAGCGTCTTGGGAAAAATGATCATTTTGCATTTTCACAATTCAGTTTTGTGTGAAAATGTCTTGATTTTGGCAGTACAGCAGTTTCTGCAGGTCTTAATTCACCCTTTCACATATTACAGCCTTAAATCAGAGCAGAAAGTCTTAAATTCATAAAGTCGTGGCATTAAATGTTGCATGCAGTGCATTTTTTGTCTTTATTTGCAGTACAAATATCTAAGCATCCTTAAATCAAGATACATTTACTTGAGATGCAAAATGAAGATACCAAGTCTTGGTTTTAAGTTAGTCTGTGCTTAAAAGAACAAATATCTGTCAATGGGGGATGAACAGTTCTCCATTTGTGTTGACTTTTCTGGGCCCAATGCCAGATATTTGTTCTCGTTTTAATCATAAAATAACTTTATCAATTTATCAGAAAACAAGGCTTCTTAGATCAATATATATATTATTTTAAGGATCTAGATATTTACAAGATGAAAATACTGAGAAAAAAAAAGATTTTTCCCTTTTTTTGCAGTGCAGTCAGATGGTACACTAAAAGTTATTTCCATATTGTAGTGGTTAAAAACATTTTTATTCTGCATAGTGCACACTTCATAAACAGTGCTGTGAGAAGAGAAATACTGTAGTATGTTATTCCAAACACAGCCTGTCAATTCTCAACACAATATAATCAATGGTTTCTCTCATGAGGTCAAAGGACAGAAGGGCTCAGAGAGGTCTGGGGGAATGTTTTAATGGCAGATCAAATCCACACAACAATGACACTCGTTCATGTTCACTGTGGTGTCTCCTCCAGCTGATTCCTCCGACGACCTTCTCCCAAACACCTCATCCGTGTAAGAAAATACAGCATTTTTTACTTGTATTTGGCAAATACAGAAGCAAACCGAAACACAGTTTATTCTCCACAAACAAAAAAATACCCCAAAAAGGTACGATTGGAAATAAAAAACTGAGGCCAAACATGAAATCTCCAATCCATCCGTTTCTCATGTCTGTTTATCTACTAAAATAGCTAGAACGTTAACAGTCTGTACACCTACAGGGGCTCGTCGTCATCAAGACGCCCCATTAATTACATCAGGAAATAAAAAAAACTAAAAAATAAACAATGCTATTTACTATCGGAAACTCACATTGTACGATTCTCAGGACAGATGTGCTGTTTGCAGAAAATATGAGTCTAAACCAGGGGTGTCAATCTCAGTTCCTGGAGGGCCGCAGCCCTGCAGAGTTTAGCTCCAACACACACACCAAGTAGTTTTCAAATAAGCCTGAAGGACTTGATTAGTTGATCAGGTGTGTTTAATTAGGGTTGGAGCTAAACTCTGCAGGGCTCCGGCCCTCCAGGAACTGAGTTTGACACCTCTGGTCTAAACTAATCATAAATAATACAAGATGAGTGAAGGAACAACCAAACCGCTTTGAGACATCTGGATTTAGGTTTACAGTTTTTGCATTTTAAAAGGTTACGAGACAGTAACACCGCAGATATTTCAGTGGTCACCAATCTCTGTCTTAACTTACCCATATAGAGGCAAGCGGACAGACTTAACCAAACCGGTTTGAATCGAGGCTGCAAAGTTACTCCAAACTCCAAGCCCAGTGGACATACAGAAGGCACTTTTAATGGATTCGACGTTGTGAAGGCAACCCTTTTTCATTATTTTGGGGGGATCTTGTCATTTGAATTGGATATAAATTTAATATGCAATAAAACATTGGGTCCCCCCCCCCCCCAAAAGCCTTAGATGTCATCTTGTTTAAAGTCGACATAACTTAAAAACCAACTATTTCTTAATGCACTGCAAAAAAAATTCTTACTGAGTATTTTGTCTTAATTTCAAGATATTTAAATCAAGATATATTTACTTTAGAAGCAAAATGAGTCTTGTTTTCTGAACAAAGTACCAAATGAGTGTTTGCTTAAAATAAGAAAAATATCTGCCAATGGGATCAGAAAAATAAACTTAATTCAAATTGAAAACAAGATTATTTTTCTGACCTTTTTGCAGATTTCTTTCTTGTTTTAAGAAAAAACTTGTAATTTTGATGCACTTTTTCAGAAAATAATATCTTATGTCATGTTGTTTTTAGTAAATGTATCGTGATTGATGAAAGTTCAAGACATAAGACAAAAATACTGAGTAATAAAATCGTTTTTGCAGTCAACACCTTCCTACTCTTTAACAATTCACATTATTACAATTTTCTTGTAATACTTGAAAAACTCGATACACACATAAAACGACTTTTAAAATCATGTTGCTCAGGTTATTGGTTAAAAAATATTTACACATTCGGATCCTTTTCACAATAAATATCCAGTTGCACTCTGAAACATCACATTTCTGAAGTAAAAAGGGCTGCAAACTGTTTCATGGTGAGTTTAATTGGAGAAATTACCTTTCTGGCATCATAATTAGTCTGTGTGAAATATATAAAACCAACAGAACTCACACGCAACGAATGTACAAATCACATCAACTCCTGTAGAAACTCTAACCACCTTTCCATTTGTTCACAAGCTTGGCTGAAAACACGTTACGAACGATCCGAGTTCAGCCACACAGACAGACAGCAACCACAAGTTGTGCTTCACAAAAGCATCATCAACTAAACAAAGGTCAATAAATTAAACCAACCAACCGTTCAAGGAATAACTTAACATCACCAATAGAGTTTGAGTAGAAACCATTTCTAAACTCTTGTGAATGAAAACAAGACTGTGAGGGGCAAACTTACAGATTCATGTCTAATGTTTTCCAGTAAACAACGTCTTTTCAATGTTTTGTCAACTGAACAATCGACACCAACAGTCTGTAGATCAATCGCTTACAATCTCGCTTTCATTCACGTCGTTTCATGTTCACTACACCAATTCAATTCATTTCTCTTGACTTTAACAACACATCACATTTCCACGTTCCAGTAGCTCCTATCATCTACACAAAGCACAGCTGATGGCCAATCCAAGACTGAAATTAGCTCAACATCACCAGAACATGATGAGCACGAGGAGTAGTTTGACTCGTGCAATACTGGATGGGATAGTTGGTAAATTCAGATCGAGTTTGAATTGTGAACTGACAAAATAATGACTTTCAACGTCTAATACAACAGTGCAAGTGCTGATATAAAACAAACTCTTAAAAATAAAGGTTTCAAACGGGGGGTTTCACAGCAATTCCACAGTAGAACCTTTTTTGGTTCCCCAAAGAACCTTTCAATAACTTTTTTCTTAGTGTGAAGAACTTTTCTGACTATAAAGAACCTTTAGTGGAATGGAATGTTAACTAAACGCATACACTGAAAGAGCTGATGCATTTTGACTCCAAACAAACTGAAAGATGGACTAAAACTGGCAGGTTTGGACTTTTCTGTTGCATCCGTCGACATCAAAACAGCTAGAGACAAACACTGAGAGGTAGAGGTGAAGGGGATCAAGAGCTGTGGGTACTTGTAATTTCATGGGAAGGTCAAGGCAACAGCAGGTTGAGGGGTTTCTGGGTAACAGAAGTGGGGTAAATTACATTACAGTAGTACAGTAGATGCAGCTCATGTGACGTCTCAAAATATTCACGTGAAAATCACCAACTAAACAAAAAAGATAAACTGTAGCTTTGAGTATGATGAATGTGACAAAATGACAATATAAACCTAAAAACTCAAGCACGAAGAATGGAAACCTGGAAGAGGGCAAAACCTCTCGATTTACTTCTATAAGGAACATTAGTGTACTTATGAAACCAACAATAAACAAGTAGTCTAAAGTTGATGTCTGGACATCTCCAGGAACACACTGAAAACATCCCATATGATCTTTTCAATCTGAATTTGTTGGAATTACCAAAATTATGAGGTTTATTAACAACAAGTTTCTTTCTTCATGGACAAATGTAGCATTACATCAGTTCATCATCAATGGATGCTCTGCAGTGAATGGGTGCCGTCAGAATGAGTCCAAACAGCTGATAAAAACATCACATTAATCCACACCACTCCAGTCCATCAGATAACATCTTGAGAAGACAAAAGCTCAAAAATAAAAATGTCTTGATGGATTTGATTTTTACAAACATGCAGCTTTTGTCTCCTCAAGACATGAATTGCTGGACTGGAGTGGTGTGGATTACTTGTGGATTAATGTGATGTTTTTATCAGCTGTTTGGACTCTCATTCTGACGGCACCCATTCACTGCAGAGGATCCATTAATGAGCAAGTGATAGAATGACACATTTCTCCAAATCTGATGAAGAAACAAACTCATCTACATCTTGGATGGCCTGAAGGTGAGCAATTTTTCTTTTTTTGCTTAGTATTCCTTTAAAACCAAACCCCGATTTGGTGTTATGAGCGCTGACGGAGAAATAAATAATTCTTGAGTCTAACAACATTACAACTTCATCTCAATTACAGTAATTCCAACATGACAAATGCAGCGTTTAATCTGGATCAAGACCCCCTTAGGATGAGTAAAACACAAACACTTGCACAAAGAATAACCCGCACAATCGCTGTTGAAAGCACTCATTGGAAGTGACGGACATGCCGTAGATTGGGACTTTTTAATGTTTCAACGGTAAAACACAAACTAGTCTGGAATATTGCTTTGCGGCAGCTATTTACAGAACTGCAAAACAAACGAATAAAAAAAAAAATAGTCACAGACAAATCTGATCTACACATATACAACTCACATTCTTCCATGTTTTATGAGTGGTCCTCTTCCAAAACAATAATAATTAAAAAAAAACTGTAAACATAAAATTACACTTTATTTGTTGTTTTCAATAGTAATCCGCCGTTTTTGTGGAATCATCTCTGCGAGCGGTACATTAGCCTCATGATCATCCGTGTTAACCCTTTATAAACCATTAAATTCAGTCCCGCTGGAATCAGCTGCTCCCAAAGAGCAACCACTTTCCCAGTGGATTCAAGTAAACAGAATTTCTCACATTGTTTTCTCCATTATTTTATTCCTCAGGGAAAGGACACCCTCTTCTGAAGTGCTTTCTGACTGCTCTCTCTCTCTCTCGATCGATCAAAGCGCAAACCTCATTTTCATCTCAGGGAACAAAGAAAACCAACGAGAAATCAAAGCGGACAAAGATTTGTGTTTCTGTTTTCCAATCCTTCCTTGCAATGCAATAAACCTGTGATCTGTGGCCCCTAAAGATACATGTTTTCTTTCCTTGTTTAATTTTTTGTTTCGTTTTACACACACAACAGAATGAACATTTGTTTGGAAGCAAGGTCTCCTGGTGGCAAGTCACAATTTTTTCTGAGGTCACATTTTCCCCACGTGTTGGATGATTTGTTGTCCTTCTATACTTTTTTTTTTTTTTGTGTCTAGTCCTGCTTGGCTTGGAGCTGCTGCTTCCAGGCCTCGTTCAAGTAAACCAGTCGCTTGTAGTTGAGCACAAACAGGATGAAGTTCAGTAAGTATGTGGTGATGCAGATGACGCAGAAGTCCTTAAGGACAAAGTAGAGGATGTAGCCCAGGTAGAGGGAGCCCATTACTGACGCGATGGAGGTGGTCATGAGAATCAGGGCAGCCATCGCACTGGCCGTCAAACCTGCGCGCACACACACACACACACACACAGAGAGAGAGAGGTTAATGCACTGAAGAACAACAACAGCACTGCCAAGAGTTCACTAATGCAGCAACTGCATCAAATATACATGAATACTCTTCAGACATGATGGTACTCTTTTAGTGCCATTCAATAATAAAAAAGCTAGATTCATTAAAAACTATAGTTTTTTTATATTTCTTAACATTGTATAATAATAATAATAATAAACAATATACTTTTTACATTACAAAATCAACTATATGAATATTGTTCATCCTTTTGTTCACTATTTGATATTTTTCTAGGTGAAACCTTTATAAAAGTATCTATTAAAGGAACACTCCACTTTTTTTGGAAATAGGCTCATTTTACAACTCCCCTAGAGTTAAACAGTCGAGTTTTACCATTTTTGAATCCATTCAGCCGATCTGCCGGAACTATACTCTCATTCCGGCGTAATAATCAAGAAACTTTGCTGCCGTACCATGAGTGCAGCAGGTGCAATGATATGATGCAGCGCCTGAAAGTAGTCCCCGGCTATATCATATTTACCTAGCTGGGGACTACTTTCAGGCGTGATGTGTTTGGTGATGAGTTTTTGGCTCAAGGTCTGCATTTACAGTCACACCAGAGGTGTTAAACTGGGATTAGGACTTGGTTTTATGCAGACCAGTCAAGTTCTTCCACACTGACTGAATCAATCATTTTCTTTTTGAACCTTGTCTTATACACAGAGGCATTGTCATGTTAGAATAGAAAAGAGTCCTGTCCAAACTGTTGCTATAATATTAGAAGCACACAATTCCCTAGAATATCATTATATGCTTTAACATTAAGATTTGTACTCATAGAAATTACTAAAGTAGTCAAACCTGTTCATTAGAAGGGGTGACCCAATACTTTTGGCAATATAGTGTATCATTTACAAATAACAGCGTATCTAAAAGTATGAGACAACAAAAAACTTAGGCCTATCATTAAAAGCCATGCTTGCACAGGTTCTGCGCGATCCTCTTCACTAATATCCTCTGTGTCTCAATCGGGCTCAAACTGATAAGCAAATATAGACGTATATAGAATATATACATTGTTTACAATACAACCGGAGCACATGCCGCTGAGCTGAGGGGCGGGACGTTTAGACGCGCACTAGAGGCGGTTTAGCCAATCACAACACACTGGGCCAGCTAACCAATCTGAGCCCATCACGTATTTCTGAGGTAAGGGGCTTCATAAAAGCAGGAAATGATCAGCTCGGTTATCAGAGAAGCGACAGAGCGGTGTGGAATAAAGGTAAATTATGTCAAAAATAATGCGTTTTTAAAAAAACAAAGCATTAACACGTTAGACTGCACCCCATAAACACAATCAAGCCTAGAAAAAACCCAGTCAACCACCCCTTTAATGAAATTTCTGAATATAATAGATATCTAATGTTAAGGTTGTCTAATATGTAGGCCTAATATCTAAAAGCAAGACAGTTCAGTAAAATATGCTTAGTAAAACTTTAAATGCAGCAATTATGGATTATATTATACAATTATATTTGCTACAATTATAACACCCAGAATATCATTTCTTATTAAAAATAGATTTCTTTACCTGTTGAATCACAGCCAAATTAGATTTAGACAGTTACAGTTAACAGTTAGAATTACTTATTATAAATCACTCTGAAATTCAGATTTTCTAGTGTATAACAAGAAATTCCAAGCAAAACCTACTCAACTCCTTCACTGTTCGTCAATCACTTGTCACTGAATAATGGATAAACAATGAATACTGTAGAATGACACCTATATTGTCATATATTGTTCTATTTCTATAGCACAGAGAGATGCTGCCTATGTACAGTGTTCCAAATCCAGGTTACACTTGCAGTTAGGATGCTGCTTTAAAAGGCAGGTGCCTTAGACGGAGTTTATGCATTTTAAAGTGGGCGTGGTTTGTAAGGGGGCGGGGCACATTTGAGGCTTGACCTTTCCCCTACTCATCACTCACTGGAGCTCTTCAGAAAAGGGAGCATTTCTCCAGAACAGAGGGCATTCAACACACACGCTGGCACAGTCTTGCTATTCATAGTCATGAAATTTCATTAGGGCAGAGCAGGACAAACGGATCACACACACATAACGGTTCAGACAAGGACAGAACTATCTGAGATTTGGGTCATGGAGATAAATAACATAAATGAGTGATAAGGAAAGGTTTCTGAAATTAAAAACATCTTCAAGTGTCTGTTGGTTCAAGGCTAGACAGGAGGGATCTGTTCCAAAACCTAGTGCGGCCTTTAAAGACCCCGTCTAAATTAAATGGAAGTTGATAAGAGTATTTTATTTATGTATGCATGTATGCATTCATAGGGTCCTATTACTGTTAAAGTATTAAATCATTAAAGGTGAACAGGGTAACTTTAATAACTAATACTAAAACTCAGTTTTAGTTATAACTAAAACTCACCATACTTTCCCAGATGATTAATCCCAGTACGTTAAACAAACTGTTTTGCATTACAAGTTTTTCTGAAATGTTATGCTTAAATTTGCAAATGAGGCATCGTATAATTAAAGATGCACTAATTTGCATAAAATTCCAGAACAGAAATCTGAACATTGGATAAACTCAGGTTCAAAATTCTGGTCTCATTTTGTTAAAAAAATTAAGGAATAAAATTTTACACAAATCAGTGTGAATGAAATATAAACAAACCCCTCAGTAAAAACCTTCAGAATATAGATAGGCATAAAACTGCTAAGTTTGGTGTATGTAAGTGCTGCTGAAGTGGAAAACAAACTTTTTTAAGATACATATTGTAATTGAAATTACAGATGCAAATTAAGTTCAATAATACATATTGTAAAAACCTTAATTGTAATTAAATAAACACTTAAATGGATGTTTACGTTGGATGTCCACTACTTTAAAAGACGTCAAGTTATGGAAGCAAAATCTCAAAATTGACCAGTGTATGGAGAAGAAAAAAACTATGATTTTGTCTGTAGTATCTTGGCTTAAAACGGAATCCAGAAAAACACAGAATTTGGGACTGACGCGATGATCTTATTTGTCATATCACATTAGAAGTGCAACAATGCCATCTTAAATTGCCACCTTAGAAGGCAGCTCACTAGGTTTATGAAAGACCAGAGTCATTCATTTGAGTAACTGAGTCAACAGCCTGTCCATTCATTCATTAATGCATTGATAAGGAAACTAGCGGAGAAACTATCAGTAAAATGTAAAACAGTTTATAGGAAGTGCAAAACGGTTCCACGCATACAGCCGCCCATCACTCCGAGAGCAAACTGCACGCTGGCATTATGCAAATGTGCTGCAATAGTGTGAAGACAGACTTGACTGTGTCCAGTTTTAGACGCACAATGAACCTGAGGACAGATCAGCAGAGCCAAACATGCAGAAGACCTTGAGTCAGCAGAGCCCACATGACTGCTGAGGAACGAAGCAAGGGGAAATTATGAGGCAGACATGTGTGCAGGAATGGGTCGACTAGTCAAACCAATTAATGAGGTTGACTAGTTTCTCTACATTTTGATTTAGATTTTTTTTCTTTTGTCATTTTCATGACAAATAAGCAAATTTCCCCCAAATTGTGAGTTTTTTTCCCCCAAAGGTGAGATTCTCATTACTACAATACAGTAATTTAAAAACTACTGCTATTTCTACTACTAATAATAACAAAATATTCATTTAAATCAGAATAAAAGTAGTACATCAAATGCTGGTATTATTTATAAATGCTTCAACATTTAAACAAAATGTTTTATTAGCATTACAGAAATAAGGATCGAAAGTAATGTGCTGAATTATCAGGACTTTAAAGATTTATGCCATTTCAGGTAGTAGTTATTTCCGTATCACCTTTCATCAAAAACAAAAAAGATAATTTTACTATCATCCACATAACTTTCATGACAGTTATGAAAACCCCGCAAATTTGCATTACTGTAATGTGCATTACTGTTAGGATGTTTTAATTGTGGGATTTTACTAATTATATTTACTATATTGTAATAAAATTATAATAATAAATAATAGGGGTGGGAGAAAAAAAAATCGATTCACCTAACTATCGCGATTCTTTTTAAAACGATTTAAAAATCGATTGGTTTACCTCAGAATCGATTCATATTTAATTATTTTATTTCTCCTAAAAGGTGGTGGGGAGAAGTTAGCGCTTTGTAATTCCAACAGAGGGTGAAATGTATCGGTGTGTTCGACTTGGAGCAGCACCACGCAGACGATCAGCGCATGACATCAAAGTACCACGAGAGCGATTCAAAAGCACGCGGAGCCGTCGTTATATATAGATCAGTGGGAGCCGTCTGCTCTCTGTAGCTCTCGCGGTGCTTTGATGTCATACAGTGATCGTTCTGCGTGCGCAGTGCCGCTGCATTAGATGACGTCATATACGTTTAAAGGTGCTGTATGTAGGATTTTGACTCTACTAAAGCATAAAAATACCATAATATGCTTGCAGATATTTAAGAAACATGCTAAGTTAACATACTTGTTTATCTGAAAAACAATGCTACAGTCAGTTATTCTCCTTTGAAAATGAGTGATCCGGCCCGGAATGTCTGTGTTTGTTATGGTTTGTGAAACCCTCCCACTGCCAGTTTACCCAATTGTATTTCGGCACCCCGGGTTGCCAGTTGGCGGAAAACACAGCATATTTAATTTCATTCATCGTCATGTTCGTTCCTGTTGGTGTCGTTAATCTGGCAACCTGCCGCTGCGTCAAGTCAGAGGAGGAGGGGCCGGGTGACAAAAAACGTCTCAAATATTTTGAATTTGGACTGCAATACCTGTCAATCCTACATACAGCACCTTTAAAGCCGGCGCGAGAAAGCAAAACCATGACGGAAGCAGAGGATCAAACCTCTTCCTGAATTCTTTCTGCACCTTCACGTTTTGCATCCCAACTGCCGGGAAAACATGACTAAACATGGCTGAAACAGAATGCAAAGTATCATAGCACTTTATTTTATTTCAGAAAGTGTATTTTTCTGCTCGTTTTGTTGCACATTTGACTATTATATTCATTGTTTTTTACCTCTTGTACACAACCATGTCCAAGTGATCTGAGTGCACACACATCCGGTGTGTGACGTGTGTGTGCGCGCGCTCTGGCTCACGCTGCATTCACACGGGGCGTCGGCGTCAACGCTTGACGGAGGGCGTGTCTGAAGCGTGGTGCTGACGCGCCGTCATAGTTACAACAACCAATCACATACTTCTCTGGTGTTGCATGAACGGGATTGGGTATTTGCATGAGGCGATCTGATTGGCTGACGCCTCCGTTGGCGCTTGAAAAGTTGCGTCAGCACCACGCTTCAGACACGCCCTCCGTCAAGCGTTGACGCCGACGCCCCGTGTGAATGCAGCGTGAGCCAGAGCGCGCGCACACACACGTCACACACCGGATGTGTGTGCGCACTCAGATCACTTGGACATGGTTGTGTACAAGAGGTAAAAAACGATATAAATACTGTTCGTTTTCTCACACAAACCGCTCGTTTCGTGTCTTAGGCCATCAATGTGTAGTTACGATGGGGAATTGTTTAATTTGGATTTCTCTGTGCATGTTCTTTTTCCCTCTTATAGAGACAGTGACCTATACCTGCCATTATATGACTGACAGACTAGAACGGTTTGACCTAAAAACATCAAAATTGGATCTACTGAAGAAAAAAAGACACCTACATCTTGGATGCCCTTGGGGTAAGCTGATAGATACCAAATTTTAATTTCAAAGTGAACTATCCCTTTAAAGTTTCATGGTTCAGTTTCAACTCCTAAAATTAGTTTTTTTTTTTAAATTGTGACAATCTGTATATTAAGTGTATCATTCAACTTTTTCCCATGGTCTAGAGTTAAATAATAAATAATAAAAATATTTTAAAAACTTAAATGCTACCATTATTCATAAATGCTATACTAGCTTTTATTAGTATTTTGAATTAGTGTTTATTTTCATAGTTACATTTTTAGTACTCTGTCATTTATTTTTCTATTTAGGATTACTTTATATTTATTTCAGTGTCTGTTTAGTGATTTTTTTTATTTCCAGTTAGTAGTGTATCTAGTGCTTCAATTTAGTTGCCAAGACAACGTTTCTAATTTTCATTTAGCTCGTTTTTCATCTAATATTTATATTTCATTTTAGCTTTATTTAAATTGAATAAAAAAAAAAATTCTAGTATAGTTTTATTTAACAATAATAACCCAGACGAAAGGAATGACAAACATTAGAGAAATTGATAGAGCAGTAACTCAAACGCTGTCTGGAGAAGAGAGTCATGGGTTAAACTAATGTTGTGAATGTTTGACCTGTGCCTTATCGCACTGAAATGCTAAGAGATTTCAGCCGTCAGCGATGACAGACAAGGACAAGTGAGGGTAATAATTCAGAGGCGTGTGAGACTGCTTTAGATTACAGACAGTAATGTTCCTACTGTAACCGGACACGCTCACACGTCCCTTACAGTATCCGTCTCAGGAAATAAAGTGTGTTAATATTCATCTCTGGCTAATGGCAGACACTGTACACTGCACAAATTAATGTGAACTATCAAATGTTTCACAAATAAACCTAGATGGAGACAGAAATGATATCAGCTAACAGTTTTAACATAATTCCCACAGTAGTACATGTAGATTGAGAGGCTGTAGACACCATGTGTGTTCTTGTGTTATGCAAAAATCATAATCAAGCTAATCGAGATCACGATTATTTAACACCATTATTCAGGGACTTTGCTAACATCACCCATTTACTGTATTTCCAAAGAAAAAATATTATGTGATCTTTAAATATAATTAATCTGAGAAACATAAAAAAAAAAATATATATATATATATATTTTTTTTTTATTTTTTTTTCAATTTTAAATAAATAATATAAAACAAAAATGCATGAAATCAAAATAATTAAGTTCAACTAACTTGTAGTGCACTTTCACAACCTACTTAAAACTACTAATCATAGTCGTTTTATCTGAATTGTAACTCAATTATGAGTTTTCATAATTGTCGAAAGCCAAAATCTTCAAGGCAAATTTATTTGTACAGAGCTTATAAGCTTACAACAATTCAAATCATCTCAAAGCTCACATTTTGCAACGATATAGAAAATCAAGCAGTTGAGAAAATCACAAGTGGAAATAAAATGGAATTTGAACTTGATGCAAAATAGACGGTAAAAAATGATGCACACAATGACCAAAGATGTTCATCGGACTCGTAATATCAAGATTTTGGCCATAAATTGATATTTATATCTGCCATACTTTCTGTACTGGTGCATCCATAGAAAGAACCTGTTGTTGTAAAAACTTCATAATCTGCAGATCAAAGTGGTTGATGCTATTCTTACCTAGTAACAGCTGAAAGATATAAAACAAGATTCCATAGACACTGTTTGGCTGGTTTACTGCACTGTCGTTCCCAAAAATGGTTCCCAACAGTCCAAATCCTCGACCCCATCTACAGAAAAGATGAAAACACAAACAGAGAGAAACAGTTAAGTAGCAGAAATCAAACAAGAGAGACTGGAACTAAAAATAAATACTAATATCATGTGTGAGCGCTCTGGGTTTCTCGAGGGAATACAAGCACATTATGACAGAATATTTGGCCTAAATCAAATCATACAATGATCAAGACAGCAGCATATTTAAAGCACAGTTTCCTTTTATCAGTGCAAACGGAGATTTCTGACCCAAATTGTTTGAAATTATACTAACAAAAGGAGAAATGTGGTGGTTTCCAGTCACATCCAATTCTGGCATATATACATAAACAGCACACATAAATATTAGATAAAATACTGCAAGTTAATTACATTAACATTTGATATTTTTCAGTATTAAAATAATATCAAGTTAAGTATATAACTAACATTTCTCTTGTCAATCATCTTGGATTATTTTTTTTTACTGACAGAGCTCATAATGCATTTTCTGCAAAGAAAGAAATCTGCCAAAACAAAGTATCTTAAAAAGGCAGGAAAATCATATTGCATTTTTTGGGCCTTAATTATGGCTGACAATCACAAAACTGGACACATTTCAGCATTAAACAGTAAAATATAGAACTAAATGGACAATTATGGTTAATTAGCTAAACATTCAATCCATTGCAACACCATTTATAATGTTATGAGTAAACTTGAACGCAATGATTGGACTCCAGTTACGGTTCATATTAGGGCTGCACGATATTGGAAAAAACTCACATTGAGATATTTTGTATTTCTGCGATATATACTGTGATATGAATATATATATATTTTTTTTAAATCACCAGATGACTTGAATGGCTCTATTTGGGAAAAAAATAAAAATAATAATGATTGGGGCGATTTTGTAGGTGAGTAAATCAACATAGGAAATAAACAAATTACAAGTATAGATAAATATAATAGAACAAAGATACAAATGAAATAAACAGTGCTTTGTATTTTTAAGGCAAGTCTAACAGTATTCAGGTACAGAAATTAGCTGACTATACAGTTGGGGGTGGCATTGAATAATCAAATGTAAAATAACACTGCATAGTCTTCACTGTATAAAGTAAATCTAATAAATCTGTGTTTTGTTGTTTGATTATGACACAGAAAGCAACAGGGACATTAAACTGCTGTTATTGTCATCCTCTTTCTTTCTCAATTGTTTACCTTCACCAAAGACATAAGCAACTTTTTTACAAGGATACTTGCAGAGACATGCATTTTGACAGTTTTGTGCATACGTGTCATTTCAGGCACAAATAGTAGCGGAAGTGAATGTAATTCAGTGTTCACATGCATCTGCGTGGCTCTCACCGTGTCTACACTGGACGCGAGCAGCATGACGCGATAAAATACAATAAAACCCATTATAATCAGTGATGCTGTGTGACTGGCTACACTGGACGCGGCGCTACATGACAAATCCCCGCCAGTAAACTGATGCTGCCTCGTTCTATTTATGACATACTGACACAAAGTTCAAATGATTGGCAACGGTCGCTTTGTCGCGTCCGGTGTAGACAGACTTTGGGGCCGTTCACATGGCTTGCCTAAAAACGCGTGGATGCTTTCTCCTTCTTTCCAAAGCACTCAGGAGCTTGCGCTTTCGTGGAGTCTGTCATTGCTAAGCAACCGTGACCTGTGCTCTCCTCGACGACACAGAAGTTTCAACAAAGGATAAATGGATTTCCAGCACTGAAAACCAATGCAGTAAATTTATTTAAAAATGGCTATCTCTGTACAGCTGTCGTGTCCGGTGTAGACGCGGTGTCTGTGCGTAAGCAAAGAAAACAATCAGTATAAATATAACGAACAGTAGCCTATAGGCCTACTAAACATCACACATCCTGTGATGTGACTATTGCGGATGCGCACATCGCGATATCGATGCTGAAACGATATATCATGCAGCCCTGGTTCATATAGAGTTGGAATCTGATTCCTACATCAGTCTCTAAGTGTTTGAAAAGCCTGAAACCTTTTCTATTAACTAACCCTGAAGAGGAAAAAGGTGTGTAACCCAACACTGGAGAGCAGTTTCCGTTTCATAACTTCCTGCCAATGGATTTGTCAAAGATCTAATGCTGCCAAACACCTGAGGTCATGCCCGATCTCCACCATATGTCCCAGCATTCCCAATGAAAGCATTACTGCTCGGAAAACATGTGTGCTACACAAATAATAATGCAAACAATCATGATTCAATATTGCATCGCATCTTCAATTATGTGTTCATTCAATTCACTAGCTAGTTCAATTAATGAAGAAGCAGTTTGTCTAAACAAGCAAAACTGAACACAGCATTCCTTCAGTGAGATCTGGTACCAGACAAAATCAAACACACAACACTCATTTTCTTTAGAATGTATGTTAGTCAATTGTTTATAGTATGCATTATTACTCCAATGAGCATTCATATTAAAGCTTGTTTGACTTTTGAATGCCCAATTGAAACAGTGACAGAACCTTTAAAAGGTGGGGTATGTCATTTTTCAAAAACGCTTTAGAAAACAGAGTTGGGGCCGAGTACCAAAACAAACTTGTAGCCAATCAGCAGTAAGGGCGTGTCTACTCATGATATGGAGGAGAGAGCGTTCAGTGAACAGGACGGACATTAGCCGAGCCGACCGACAGAAAGATAGGAGATGGCGGATAAAAAACAAAAGAGGAAAACATCTGTGGAACGATAAGGCAAGAAGTAGGACAAGTGTAAATATTGGATCAGCTTTCCAGCACTGGAGAGAACTCGAGGAGCGGAAGGCCTGCGATCGGATGCCGAGGTTGCTTTGGTTCTTCTCGATAGGCGAGTAACACCGTGTCTACACCGGACGTGCCGCGCCGCAACAGCTTAAGTCTGCCTGGACGCGATAAAGCGACCGTTGAAAGTCATTTGAAATTTGTGTCAGCACGTCATAAATAGAACACGGCAGCAGTTTACCGTCGGGGATTTGTCGCGCCGCACAGCATCAGCAACCAACCAACAGCATCACTGATTATAATGACATCTATAGTATTTTGTCGTGCTGCTCGCGTCCAGTGTAGACACGGTGTAACATTGGTTTTACTTTGTTCCACAGAACTAATCGCTGCCTGGGTTGCGTAGGCTACGTATGTGTGGGGCGGAGCTATCAAAATAGGGGCGAGACCCTTTTGGGGTAGGGGCGTTTGTTTTGGTGATTTGAAATATCAACATTGGCTTCCAGAAATCGCTTACCCCACCTTTAATAAAGTTTCATTGCATAAAACAGGTTAATTATAGTGGAGAAAGGTTGTTTAGATTATTAAAATGTTCTTTGCACTAAGACAAATTGGTAAAAAGGTTACCAAAGGTACAGAACCCAAAAATGTTTCTTCTGTTATGTTGCTGTGAAAAACTCAAAACTTTTTTTTTTGAGAGTGTAGTGTAACTAGGGTTGGGTACCGTTTTAACTGATACGGTACCCAACGGTAACTTTTTTCGGTACTTTACCCTCTGTGTAATAACAAAAACATTTATTTCAGTGAAAAAATAAGTCCAAAACTCTCAATTTCAACATTTTGAACAATAGGGCCCTACCATTTAAAAAAAAGAAAATTCTTCCAGAAATTCTTGTTTTATTTTTTCTGATAATCAAATGGAGGCATGAAACATTTATTTTTAATCAAATGAAACCCTTTTATTTTTTGGCAAACAAACAGAGGTTTACTGTTAAAATTAAAACATGGTAGAAAAATTTGGTGAATATTCCTAAGTTTTAAAAAAGTTTTAATAATAATTGTATTTTAATTGTATTTTTCCTACAATTAAATGGTTAATGTAGTTGTAATAAAACATTAAATGATAAAAATAATTATTTAAATTTGACAGTAAATGGAATATATAAAGACGCACATTATACAGTACAAAAGTAATACAATATAATATATTAATAATATATGTCTGTTACATTTTAAACCGCACTTTTATTTTGACAGGTTGCCATGAAGTTTCTGTGTGTATACAGTATGATATGATGCTAGTTTTCTCAAATGAAACGGTAAAATTCTCATGAAGTGACTCTCACAGCCTGTAAGTTCATGTGTTCATGTCGTGAGATGCAGAGGCCGAAAATAACCGCGAGTTCACGTGTGCTTCAGTATTTGTGTAGTAAACAAAACCGCGTCTCCGCCATTCATGCATACCGAGGCTTACAGAACATGCAGGATTAATATTTAAACCATATTTTTGCGTTTTAATATTCACATACACTAGTTCATATCGCATATCGAATTAAGTGACAGACCTTTTACTCATCAAAAAAAATTACGAATTCCGTGGCATTCCGCGCTATAAAGTAAATTTCATTTTTATGAATGGACTGGATGAAATGTAAGCACAATTCAGAACATTTCGGTTTGCCCTGTGTGTTGTGTTTTAAAGAGTTGCAGGGGTGACCATGTCTCTCTCTCTCTCTCGTATGCGCCCAAATGCGTTCTCAGGTACCGAAATTTGGTACCGAATGATTTAATGTGAATCGGTACTCTGTAGTACCGACGCAATTCGGTATGTACCCTTAAAAGTATCGAGTTCGGTACCCAACCCTAAGTGTAACACAGCACGAGGACTCACGCTTACTAGCAAGTAAAGTCTGCATACCAGACATGCAAATTCTCCACTTTTACAAGAAACACCTCACGAGACATATATGGCACTCACAACACATGCAAAAAACAATTGAAGCACCGTGAGAGAATAACTAGAACAACAAGTACTGTATGTATCCTCATTCATTCTCCACAGGCATTTCAAAAGATGCCTTAACTAGTTGAAAGCCTTCAACTAAACCAACCAGTAGGGCCCTATGATTTCTGCGATGCAGAAAACGCGGACGGAATCACGGAATCAGTCATATAAACTGAATTTACAGTTTAACGCTGAATGTCACGTAATTTGTCAAAGTTTGGATGAATTAATCAAAAGTAGGTCATTACACTTAAATCAAATCGCGATATGGACTAGTATCTGTAAATATTAAGCGGCAAAAGTCAATTTAAATATGAATCCTGCATGTTTTGCGAGTCTCTGTGTGAATGGAGCAGATGCGCGGTTTTGTTTACTAACACACACGTGTTACGCTCGCGGTGATTTCTGCGTCTGCCATCTCAATGAGGACATAAATACATGAACAATATCTCCAAAACTGATCTGAGTGTCACTTCACGAACATTTTACCATTTCATTCGAGTAAAACTAGCGTCATATCATATACACACAAAACCTTAAAGGTTTTCACGGCAACCCGTCAAAATAAAAGTTCAGTTAACTTATTAAAGACATTGTTCCAGAAATAGGCTATATTACTATTATGTAGCAGAATGTACGTAATACTATTACTACTAGTGCTGTGTATCACCAGCAAAGTCACGATACGATACGTATCACGATACGATACGTATCACGATACAGGACTGCAATGAATTTCACCTCAGAAAAATTTTGTAAAACAGCTGTTTATTAAACACTGCATACTATAGAGCCATTGCTAACTATATGCAGAGCAGCAGTTGACCTCTGCATTATGAAGGGCCTCCATAACTGTACCACAGTACAATATAGGTAATGGCATATGTTTCATGTTTATATTGGGCACTCCCTACCAGGTAAAATATTCTGATTGCTTGCATCTTGTTTTTAAGCCCATAAATAATAATGTACTCTTCTAATAAATTTATATTGTAATGTACTCATTAATATATTAAAAAAAATCATCTTAACATTGCACAAATTAACACACTCTCTACATTTAAAAATTCAAATTAAAAGAGTAAACTAATGCTCACTGTATCTCACGCACACGCACGCACGCTCAGTCACACACACACACACGCACGCACGCACAGTCACACACACACACACACGCACGCACGCCCAGTCACACACACAGATCACGTTGCAGCCGCACACAGACATTCAGCAACAATGTTTTTAGCGCTGCCCCGCGATGTTATTAATGAAATAGCTTAATCGCTCAAGAGCTACATTATCTTTCTCAACAAGGAGCTGGTAACATCATTGTTTCTGAAGGAATTAAAGCCACAGCTTCACTGTTACGGTGGTCATTCATACATACACAGCATCTCTCTCTCTCTCTCTCTCTCTCATAAGTGAACACTTGATGAATTACACTTTCCTGATAATAGAATATTGAAGTGGAGATCGCTAAACTGCTAGCTAGCCGGTGTTTTCAGAAAGCAAGCGCGTTTATCCAGTGAAGAGAGCACGCGTACACATGGTTGCCAGGTTGACAAAAATAAGTAATGCATTTAGCAGATATTTTCGTATTGCGCAAGTAGGTAGCTCTATTTCGGGGATTACGTCTCTTTATATCAGGCAACCCAGTTGTGTTCCTCTGCGGTCAGATTAAACATTGTTGTTAAACATTTTAAACTGTGTTCTTGTATTCAAATTAAGCGCGGCCCACTGCTGCACACGTGCCACAATATTGATACAGGGCCAGCTGTATCGATACTCGTATCGTCAAATCTCCATGACGATACATCGTCGTATCGATATTTCGAACACAGCACTAACTACTACTACTAGTACTAGTACTACTACTACTACTGTTGAAAAATAATAAAACTATTTTTTTAAGAAATAATCAATATATTTTAATTTTAATAGTAAATCCCCTTTATTTGCCAAACATTTAAATGTTTAATTCTCATTAATTAAAATATTAATTAAATCAATGTTTTATGCCTTCATCTGATAACCAGTAAAATTTCAATACACAACACAGAATTTCTGAGGGGGGGAAAAAACATTTCATGAGGCTACTTTAAGAATAAATAAAAATTGTTTATATGCATTCAAATAATTAGACATGCTAAAACACAGAATTTGATAAAACATAAGGTGAGAAAAAAAATAAAACATTTCATACGGCCCTAAACATGTCATTTTTGTTACACTTTTAATAAATTAATGTTAAATGGTATAAGTTTCATGATTTTAATTAATTAGGCATGCTTGTTGATTAATAAAATTTAATTTGACCATTAAAAAGGAGTCCAGAAAAATTAAAACGGAAAAAAAACGGAATCCAGAAAAATTTAAACGGAAAAAACAGAATTTAGAAAAAAATAAAACGGAATTGAGGAAAAAATAAAACTGATTTCATAGGGCCCAGAGATTAATAAACAATGTTGATTAGAAAACAGCTCAGAGCATAACTTTTATTAATCACAACATTACAATGTTGATTAGAAAACAGAAGAATGCAAATCAGATTTAAAAAGGATAACGAATGTGTGAATGCACTGATTGGTAAATCTCTGTGCAGGATTATGGGTAATGTAGTTCTTCACTGGGAATTTGGTTTATAAAATATGATCTCTGAATATTAAAATCACTCTGATGAACATTATTGTTAAAAACTATTAATGGAGAAAATAAATGGGATATTTACTTCCAGAACCAGACTGTTGCTCTTTGTAATGATGTACTAAATTCAATTTCTGATACCAATACATGCACCAAAATAATACTGTTTTCTTCTATGTTGTAGTGTCAGCATGTCTGCATTTCTTCAAGCGTTCTATGCTGCATTTAAATTTCACTATACTTTAAAAATGAACTTTAAATACAAGAGTTTACCGTTATGAAACCTTATCAAACAAGCTACGTACGTGTAGCGAGAGGCTGGCATGAAACTTGACTCTAAACAAGCTACGTACGTGCAGCGAGAGGCTGGCATACAAACCAACACTCCCTTATGTATTACAGCACAGAATAACATCTCTCACATCCACAGGGCAGAAAACACTCAGAAATATTTCACAGACCTTTAGAAAGCAGCGCAGTCAAGACTCAATGATCAGTACAGTGCGGTTTCCAAATGGAGAGACCATTCACAACCAAATTAGAGGCAAAACCCATAGCAAAAGATCTTGATCACCTCAAGCTGTCTGATTATCTGAAGTCGGTTCGGCTGCACAGAAAAGTCTTATAAAAGTTGGTTCCCTTTAAGAGCGAGACCTTAAGCCTGATTATGTAATGCTCCTTAAAAACCTTCACCCGGCTGGAGTTTAGTTTGGTTGTTTTCCCTGCAGACCGCCTGCTGTGAGCAAACAACACAATCAGCAGCTTTCTGAAGCAATTAGATACACTCAAACATGCAAACGCACATGTTTATCTACGTGATGGTAATAACATAAGTGAGCATGATATATGATGCTGTCCAATTTATTTCATGATGAGTGGGCACATCTACAGATTCACAGATAAAGTGGGAGACTCTATTAATACCAGATCTGCAAGACACATCCGTCTGTCTGTATCATGCTATCTCAATATGTGACAATTGCATAAAAATATCAGAAATCATCCCTTAGGACAGCTGATCTACGCTGATAAGATCTCAGTAAGAATGTGATTTTTTCCATCAAACTTCAAATGAAGTTCTCCTGAAAGTGAGTGAACTTCACATGATTGTCCTGAAAACCATATCAACAGCTTTTTTCCCTCTAAGCGATTTAATTCAACACCAAGTTGCATGAAAGAAGTGGTCTCGTTATTGCTGAATCAAGGGAGGGAGGTTATTTAATAAACAAAAGCAATCCAGAAACTGGACCTTTAAACGGCAAACTTACATTATTATTGTTATTGTTTACATTATTATAAATTACTTACACCAAGTTAACTGAATATATTCACTAACTATTAGGGTTGCACGATACTAAATATCGACGATATCGCGATACTAAAGCTTAAAAATACCCACGGTGCCATTGCATTTTTTAAACGGTAGTATCGTCCATACAGTAGTACCATAAGATATGTTGTATGCACGGCAGGAACACTGTTTAAAACGTTCATTTGAACATGCATCCAAATGTCTGTCTGCTGTGCTCTGTGTAGTACAGGCTGTATATACGCTTTATATGGTATTGAGTGTTTCCCGACGCTTCAGTTCAGTTTGCAAGTTGCACTTGCACGTCGTTGTTCATGCTGCAGTTTATCAGAAGAAAGTGTCTGATTCAGACCGCCTGATGACAGCAGCTCAAGCATCACAATATCTTACGAGAAAGTATTCTCGCAGTTTTATTCATTGGACCACTTCTAGAACAGGAGTAATAGTTTGTTTCTGGAAGCATCTTTGCGATCACGAATGCAATTCCATTCATCAACATATTGGCTTTGCACTTGGTTTTTATCAATCATTATATATACTTTTATTCATTTATAATGTTATGTTTTAATATACATGCTGCTAACTTGGAAATTTCAAGATATGCGAGCAAAAAATGCTCCTGACAGTTCGGCAATATGACACGAGGAAGAGTGCTGTTTTTGTTTTGTTTCTGTGTTCGAATCCAAATCTGCGTTGTCTCTGAATCACTGATTCATTAAGCCAGGGGTTTTCAAACTTTTTTGTCAGCCGAACCCCTTTGACATAAATTATTTACTTAAAGTACCCTCTGATATTTTAAGTAAATATTTCAATAATGTAATGGAACATTTGCATGTTTAACTTTAAAAACATTTATTTTTATCAGTTTTAAATTTCAGTAATATTTATATACCTATTGTTATTATTACACAGAAAATTATACAAATTCATATTACTTTAATTTACAATGTATTAACTTTTTTCCACAATAATTTTTTAAATACAGGGTTTTCCAAAAAGAGAATTATTTTTATGCATTTGAGATTTTACATTTACATGACAATTGTATAAACCTGTAACATTTATTTGCAAAAACGTTTTAATTTTTTTTTATTAATTCGCTAATGGTATACACGCGTAGGCAACTCACGAACCACCAGGGGTTCGCGCACCCCACTTTGGGAAACCCTGCATTAAACCATTCATAAAAACAGTCATTTGATTCGCTTCTGAAGGATTCAGCCGTTTTGAAAGAATCGTTTGAATGACTCAGTGATTCAATCACGAACTTCTGCCACCTGCTGGCCGTTTGAAGTTTCCCATCTAAAAGTAGGCATATTACATTATTTTCCAACATATTTCTATATTCAGAATTTAGTATTTAAAACATTAATCTCATAACTTTATTTATGCAATTATAAATACAGTCTAAATGTATAAATGCCACATCTAAATGTCACTTCATGCTGCTGATGAGTTGTTTAGATCATCTCATGGATAACAATAGCCAGTCATTCATTCACATTAATTAAGTATTCAGAGAAAGATATTGTCTGTTTTCATTTATAACGAGAATTTATTTTTAATTAACACAATACTGCATGGTATCGTGATACTTCAGCTGGTATAGTATCGCAAGACATTTTTATGGTATCGTGACAACCCTACTAGCTATATACATTTAAATTAACATTTAGTGTATATATTCCACACACTAGTTAATATATAGTGTATAATATAAATAAAAATATATAAATATGTTCACATATTTAGTGTATATATAAATATGCACATGTATGTATGTATGTATATATATATATATATATATATATATATATATATATACATATATATATATATAAATACACATATATATATATATATATATATATATATATATATATATACACACACATATATATATATATATATACATACATACACACGCATATACATATATATATATATATATACACATACTAATATTAACTACACATTTACTAAATATATAGATTTAAGTTCATATTTATTGTACATAAATATATATAATAAATACATACACACATTAAATTAATTACACTAAATTAACTACATATATTCACTAAGTATATACATTTAAATTAGCATTTAGTGTATGAATATATATTTAAACAAACATGTGTGTTTGTATATATATATATATATATATATGTGTGTGTGTGTGTGTGTGTGTATGTATATATATATGTGTGTGTGTGTGTGTGTGTGTGTGTGTGTGTGTGTATATATACTAAATACTAACTAAATATTACCAGGATAATTTGAGCATTACAAATAATTGCTAAATGACTCCATTAATGGTTTGATGATGTGTAAGGGTGGATCCTTCAGTAATAAAATCAGGAACTGACGTCTCAAACAAATCACTCTGATTTCAAAGGTTACTAAAACAAAGTTGAACCCTGATCAAACTCAATGAGTTCCCTTCTCCAGCTCAGCTCTCAGCCTCATACATCAATAAAACGATTAAACTCCTGCATTTAAAGGGTCTGTTAAATTTCATTTTCAAAACACGAAGAAAACTATCTGACAGGTAAGAAACAGCCTGTTGTACTCACATAAGGGATGTGCTGTCAGCTGAAGATGCTAATAAATGAGTGGCTTTGATTTCACCTCAAGACCACAATCAAGTCCAGCACATCAGAAAATAAAGGTACATGAAAATATATTAGTATACGGCATTGAGCGCACTGATATGGAGCTCATTCACTCATTAGCACTGGTAGCATTAGCTGCTATCGCACTGTGTTTCTGCTCACAAGACAAAAGCCACATTCAAAAGCAGCTTTAAAATTACGTAATTTAATTCATATTTATGTCTCTATTTGTGTCAACCCAAAAGGCGTTTCTAGAAAAGACTATAACGTTAAATGTGAGACATGTATTTTATTTTATCACCTTTTCAGTCAGTCAGCGGCCCGGAGCGACTCTCCGGCTGTGTGTCAAAACCTAGGGAACTCCCTAACTAGACAGCACTTTCAGATCGTCAAAAGCGCATTCAAACTCTGGAAAGATACTGAAGCATTCAAAAGGGGTCAAACCCTTGTTTTTGATCGCTCGAAGCGCCTCCGGCAGCTGCAGACGTTGTCTAGCTAGGGAACTCGCTAGGTTTTGACACTCACTCTCACCTGGACGTGAAGACTTTGGAGCAGCTGATGGAGCTGCTCAGGTCGCACATAGCGCGGTAGTTGGCGTCGCTTGTTTTTTCCCTCTCCACATGGAATGCGTACAGGGATAACAGGATTCCTAAGAGACACACGAGCAGCCGCACTATCCGCTCCCAGCGAGGGGTGGACACTCGCAAGACGGGCGCCGCCATTTTTTCCCGGCCTTTGCACGAGCGCGCGCAGCCTCCCCTGCCTCTCGACCGTTGGGCGCGCGACGTGGAAAAGCGTCTGGACGTGTCACAACGTCGGGGGCGTAGCTAACTTCCCCCCCCTTTTTTGACGAGGGCGTGTCCATCGAGGGTCTCGCCATTCTTGTGTCAGTGGGGGCCATTGTAATAATATAGATACTATTATCTGTTATTGTACTCTGATTACACACCCACATGTCGTAAAAGCACAGAGAGAGCTTTTGCTTGAGACAGCATGATGAGAAAGTGTTATCACTGTCACTTGGCTGAAGAAGGAATGTAGTGTTGCAAAATTATATATTAGATATAATGGGAAAATATAATATATGTGACCCTGCCTGGACCACAAAACCTGTCATAAGGGTATTTTTTTGGAATTGAGATGTATACATCATCTGAAAGATGGATAAATAAGCTTTTCATTGGTGTAACCTATATGGTTTTGATAGGATAGGACAACATTTGGCCGAGATACAACTATTTGAGGGTGCAAAAAAATCTAAATATTAAGAAAATCGCTTTTAAAGTTGTCCAAATGAAGTTCATAGCAATAGCAATACATTACTCAGAATTGATTGATTCTCCCTTATAGACGTTTTCACATTTCCAGGTGTATCAGCAGCGGAAGTCGTCATAGTTGGGTAAACTTCGAGAGCAGTGAATGGGAGAGTATACCACAAATATATATGTTTTACATTCCCATTTGCTCAAATAGCAAAAGAAGAAAATCCATGATAGTGTTTCATGACTTTCAATGAAAGGAAATAAATTGAGAGAGACTGATTTCAGCTGTCAGAAGAGAGAACAATGTCACTCCTCTAGACGCTGCATTAGAAGCGTCCTCGCATTAGTGTAAACTAGGTTGTTGTTTTTGTAATTTGATGCAAAGGTGATATAATACAAAGTGTAGTGTTATAAATGTACATGCATGTTTTTAGTCTTGTGAAAAGGGTCCGATTCCTTTCTGAAATGCCTACATGACATGCAGGTAAACAAATTATTTCATTTTTTAGTAAGTGTTTTATTTTAATTTGCATTTATTTTAAAATTATTTATTTTAATTTTACATTTTTATGACTTAATGAATTAGCATTTCATTAAATTCACAAACCCCCATGCAGTTCCTTCACGAACCCCAGTTAGGGAAACCTTGGCATAATGTAATGCTTAATTCGCTTTATGTTGTTAAAGGGATAGTTCACCCAAAAATGTAAATTCTGTCATCATTTACTCACCCTCAAGTAGATCCAAACCTGTATGAATGTGTTTGTTCTGCTGAACACAAAGGAAGATATTCTGAAGAATGTGGGAAACAGAGCAGTTCTGGGGCACCATTGACTTCCATTGTATTTTTTTTCCTCCTACTATGGAAGTCAATGGTGCCCCAAAACAGCCTGATTACAAACTTTCTTCAGAATATCTTCCTTTGTGTTCCGCAGAACAAACACATTCATACAGGTTTGGATCTACTTGAGGGTGAGTAAATGATGACAGGATTTTCATTTTTGGGTGAACTATCCCTTTAATAACAACAAAATGGAATATATTTTCTTTGCATTTTAATATCAGCATGGTATAATATTATCCTATTTAAATCAATGTGATAAACGAGTTATGTTAAAAGTAATCTGATTATATTATCTAAAATGTGCAATGTAATGGATTACGTTAGCCTACTAACTACAATTTTTGTCATGTAATTTGGAATTAGTTACGGATTACAATTTGTAAGTAATCTGCTCTGATTATATTTATTATGGTTATTGGTTACAAGATAACATGAATGGCATAAACACATGCTATTATGCATGATTTGATCAGAGACAGTTGTAGCATTGATTATATACATGCATATATAAATACAGTAAAAACATATTTTTACTAATAATCAATATTAATGATAAGAAATGTTTCTTGAGAAGCAAATCAGCATATTATACTGGACTAATGATGCTGGAGTTATGAAAATTCAGCTTTGCATCATGGGAATAAATTACATTTTAACATATATTCACATAGAAAACACTTATTTTAAATTGTAATATTTCACAATATTATATTTTATTGTATTTTTGATCACATAAATGCAGCCTTGGTATATATATATACGTGTGTGTGTGTGTGTGTGTGTGTGTGTGTGTGTGTGTGTGTCTGCATGCATCAATTTTAAAATAAAATATAATGTCTATAATGTTTGTATTGACAATTATTGAATTCAAGTGCATTGTATTTTATGTCGTTCTGAATTGTACTGTATTTTGCATTTTATGTTATGTAACAGACATTAAACAGTTTAGTTTAACTATTTTAGTTCAAATGACATATGTACATATTTATAAAAGATGCTACACTAAACAGTGAAACTACACTGCCACATAGTGGCGTCTTTGTGCTGCAGCACATGCTTGCATTTGATATGATACGTGCTGCTTTAGCTTTCTGAGTTTCCTGTTGTCCATGATGAAAACAGCATGTCTTTAACCAAGAATGAGAAACATGTTGTGACAGATGTATTTTTAAATATATACTTCAGTGAAAAGTCCTTTACGTGCACACAGTTTGGAGATGCAGGATAGAAATGGCTGTTAACATGTTGGGAACCTTCTGTAATCATGTGATCTGCGTCTCATTAAAAAGTGATATAACTTGAGTGTGTTTTGTTTGGGTATAAAATGAAGACAGAATATGCATTATAAACTTTAGAGGTTTTTGCCACTGGATGGAAACGCAGCACAGCACAGTATGAATACATACTGATAAAAAAATGTATAACCATGTATAATGCACTGTAAGTCGCTTTGGATAAAAGCGTCTGCTAAATGCATAAATGTAAATGTAAAATGTACACATTAATTTAAATACAGCAAGAACTATTTTTAAAACTTACATGCAAAAGTGCATGTCCATTGCGTCATCTGTTAACAGCAGGAATTATACTTATATATACTTACACAGATTTATACTTACGTATATAAAAGAAAGTCAGGCAATCATGTCGATGCTTTTTTAACTTTTATGGAACATTATTTAATATGAAATAGTTGCAAAACAAAACTAATTTGGGTTTATTTCATACAGAACTGCAAATCTGAACAGGAAAGCGATGATAATTTTTGCCATTTCTCTTTTTGTATTCAAGTTTTTACATGTTAAATGTACTTGTGTGTACATAAAGAAGGAAAACAGGGAAGTGAGCTCTGTTTTGCATGGATGCACGGCTAAAAACAGCTCAGCCTTCAGCCAATCACAAGTGCTTTAAATTAACGGATCGCACCAAAACGCAGCCAATCACAAGCCAGCAGGAACTCTCCGCCAATCACCGAGCAGTTCTAAACACCACGTGACGTTAGCGTTTCAGAAAACCGTGTGACAGCAGCGTTGTTTACTCACAGAAGAGAATCGCAGGGAAGAGCTCGTCTTGTTCTAATCAACATGGCCACCGACTTCGACAGATTAGTGTCTTTTGAGGAAACCAATTACGATGAGTATGATTATTATAACCTGGAGGAGTATCCCTGCCATGCTGGAGGAAAAGGCAGAAGTAAGAAGGAGATCGAACTGAACACTAACCGCCATTCCCCAGCCGGACACGAGAGAAAAATAGCAGGAAAACTGCAAAACAGTGAAATAAAACGCAGGAGAACCAAGAGCTCCTCCACCTGAGGAAAATGTCTTGAGGTGAGAATGATGTCTGTCGAGTTGCTTGCGACATGTCTAGACAAGTCCTCCGCCCTCTTTGTGCTCCAGCTCCCGTTTTATGCAGCCTCCATCCAATTTTCATGAGACAATTCCTGTCTTTAATGCTATTTTTGCTGTGTGTATATATATATATTACTGTGAATATGCATTTTTAATTAATTGTTCTGCGTTACAGATTCAGGCCGCACATACTGGAAATGGATGAGTGAAACCGGATCGTGGTCCAAATGTCTGTTTACCTTTTTCCTGACCCACTGAATGTTGGTATCACGTGACGCGTGACGTCATTCAGCTGGAGGCGCAGCCGCCGCGGTCACGTGACGCGCTGCAGCAGTTTTGACGCGAATTGCGTGTGTGTGTGTGTGTGTGTGTGTGTGTGTGTGTGTGTGTTTGGGTGCTCCTGTACACGGCGTCATGTCTTAAACGTTCACTGACTTAAGAAATGTGTTCATAAAGGAAATGACGTGTTCTTAAAGATATCAGAAAACTTGTTAACTTCTATAATTGAAGATACATGATGATAATAAATACATTTGCATAATTCTCTTTGTGGATTTGCATTCTTTGTTTTTAATTAACATCTGAATATTCACCTTTTTCATTTGAGCATGGCAATAAGATGAAAGTATGTGATTGTCAAGAAGATAAAATGAGTAAACATGTTTAACATGATCAGGTTATTAAAATCATTTTATATTTACATGTTCAAATCTTTATTGGGGTCACTGTACGTAACTTACAATATGATACTCAATTCAAAAGGACAAGTTTTCATTGACAGATATTTTTACTTGTTTTGAGCATAAACTCGTTTAATTTTGTTCAGTTTCTCAGAAAACGAGACTTAATGTTCATTTTGCATCTTGATAATAAAATACTAAGGAAGATAATCATTTTTTTGCAATGCATGCAACATTTAATGCTGTAACTATGAATTTAAGACTTGCTGCTCTGATTTAGGAGCTTTTTAAGGCCTTGATTTGTGGAAGTAGCTCATATTGTTTTAACTACAACATGATACCAGTGAGAAGATACATTTACCATGATATCCACGACTGCACGTTCAGCTCTGACCTCCACATGGACTGGAATTATGAACAGCCAGAACTAAAAATAGTTACAATAATATAATATCTATGTTCATCCCGTGACAAACCTCTAAATAGTCAGACCAGTGACCTGTACCAGGATTATAGAGAACTAAAACTACAACCAAAAAGAAAATAAACATTAACTGATATAGATAGATACTTTAACTTGTACTAAATAGCTTCAACTTAATAATAAAAAATGAAGAAAAAAATAAAAAAACAACGCCCTGCAAAAATGAACTAAAATGAAAATATAAAAGCATTCAATATATTAATACAAACTGTAATAGCATCTCAGTGATACTAAAATAATATCGGTTTGTTTGTATGTGACCATAACCTTGTTTAAAAATGATGTTCAGTCAAGATCTTGTCAACAAAGAGGCACAAATCACTTTCTCCGTCTTTTTATTCTTACAAGTGAATTCCTATTTTGTTCCAAACCCCATCATTTTAACAGAGCATGAATACAGTTTATTAAAAACACACATGCTAAAGCGTAAACATCTGAATTCAAATAGTTTGTGTAAATCTGTTGCATCACAAAAAGCCTCCTCTGCTCATGCTGTAATGAAAGTTTTGATACTAATACTAAACATGTGCACCATAAAAACCTGAGTGATCACATTTTATCTGTCTTATTTCATGCACTGCATACATATATCGTCATATACATGTAAGAATACACATGGTTTTGTTATGATTTGCAGAGTGAAGCAAATAGACGAGTTCGTTAAACTAATGTGCATTTGATTTGCTTTTGTTCCCCATACTAGAAAGTGGCATGCATTACATTAATATACTGTATATCTAATGATTCCTGAATCGATCAGATCAGAATTAGCACTGGAATTTAGAACAGCAGATCACTCAACATCTATGCAGTGTCTAACAGTGTCTCAACATGCTGCGCTTAATAGAAAAAACTAAACTATTTCAGGTTTTAGGTGAATTCTGCATTCAAATCCAGCTGAACAGAACCGAAGTCAGTCTGTGTTTAAGCACTTGTGGTTGTGAATCAATCTAAACGCATGAAATATTTACACGCTCCAGTATAAAAGTAAGAGTCGTGGCATGCACTGCATGTGGGTAATGACGTGTCTGTACATATGATCAGTGCAGAAACACCTTATTCATGAATCAATTCTCATCATATTTCACATACATCTCATTACTGTAATGTAACAAATAATATTGTTTAAATGTAAAGTTCTTTGCATTAAATAACCAAAATTTTGGAGAAAATTGTGTTGAAAATAATCCCACAATGATCCTAAAAATGTGTTATTATCATTATGAGATACTATTAGTTTTTATTAATTATTTGAATTTGTTTTGTTACATATTTTAACAATTTATTTATTTAATTTTGCTGTGCATTTTTTGTATTTTGTAAATTCTCTTTTTATGTATATTTGTTTTTATTATTGTTTTATTTGCGCTTCAGTTTTAGTTATTTTAGGACTTCAAATTAAACTAAATCAGAAATGAAACTACCTAAAATAAAAAATTATATAATATATATATAGTTTTTTATATTTTATTTTACTTTGTTTTCAAATAACAATTTTTTATGTATTGTTTTTAGTTTGTTAACTTAGTTAAACTATGAGAAAGTATCTTCTAATTTTATTTTATTTCAGTTAATGTTTATTTTATTTCAAGCAACTATTTTTCTATGCTTTAAGTATTAGTTAACTACAATAACCCTGCCTAAAAATTAACAATAGGCTTAATTTGCTTTATGCAAAATATATTTTTTGAGATGAAATATGACCCAGACATCACAATACTGATCTCCAATCGATCTCCAGCTTCATTCTTTTTTTTTTCACACATTCACACATATCTGCATTAATTTGAACTTATTCAGAGGTAAACTATACCCCAAAACACTCCAAATCTTAAACATATTAGTCAAGTTCTATGACAAACGCATTGACCTGAACAAAAAACACATGCAGACATTCGAGAAAGCGAACCTGCTTTCATTCAATCAGATTTCAGCAGTTTGTAAAAGAGCTAGAAACAGGCGTGACATCTTAAGATCTATAGCAAGTAGAAAGGACTCATTCACTTCTAGAAAAGTTAACAAAGCAAAACTCTTCGGCAAAAACTGCCTAACGTGTTGCATATCAAATCCAAAAAAGCAAAGCGCTCCAACTGTTCATCATGCAGTCTTCAGAAACATCAAACCGCAGCATTTGGAAAGCGTTAACTCTTGGTCGCGCGCAGCTTCCGGCGGAAATACTCCGGCGCGGCTTCCTGCAGCCAGTCGGCGTCCACCAAACACAGATCCCTCATGTAACAGCGTGACGTGTGCAGGAGCTCGTTGAACACCACGCAGGCGGGTTTGGCCTGGAACAGGACGGATGAGGGATGGATGGCCACGGGCTGGTGTGTGTCCAGAGCCACGTAAGAGCCGTCCGGCTGCAGCTCCGCAGCGTTCATGAACAAACCGTGAGCCAGACAGCGCCGCACGTTCTCCAGGTCCGACAGAGACGATTCCAGCTTCATGTTCAACTGAGGAACACAAGATCACAGCCACTTAATCATGCACACAAATCCGGGTTCATTTCTCTGATTTAGTGTCTTTTGCATGTCACTGAGATACTATTATATATTTTTTATTAATATTTTGAATTAGCGAATTTTTATTAATTTATTTTGAAAATATGTCTATGTAGTTTTCATTACGTTTTATTTAAAAAAAAAATATATATATTATTTGTATTTTATTTCAGTTAATGTTTACTTTATTTCAAATAATTGTTTTATGGATTTATTATTTTTATGGGGTTATATTTTAATAAAACTATTAAAAAACATTTTTGTTCTTTGAAATAAAATAAATATTAACTAAAATAAAAAATTTAAAAATAAAACTTTTTCATTTAGTTTAACTTGGTGTACGAAAACAACTAAAACTAAATAAAATAAACCTAATATTAATTTTTTTATAAAAACTAGGCATATAAAAAAATAATAAAAATGACAAAAACACACACACAAAAAAAATTAAGAGGAAAAAAAAAAAGATTGATTAATGACAAAATCACAAATTAAAAATTAAGTGAAAACAGAAATTCAAAAATAAAAAACTGATTAAAATTTTTAAAAACTATAATGAAAAAAAAACAATTAAAAAAACTGAAAACAGAAAACCTAAAAATAACTAATTAAATTATTAACAAAGACTATAATGATAAAAACAAAAAATAAAAATAAAGTGAAAACAGGAAATCTAAAAACTAATTAAAATATTAACAAAAACTATATAAATGATACCAAAACTAATAAAAATGATAAAAATCTAAATTGCTCAATTTAACTAAAATTAATATAAAAACAGAATGTATACAAATAAAATCTAAAAGTTATATGTATAGTGTTATGATTATACTTTCAATATTTAATATTTATTCTGGTTTGTCCCATAGATGTTCAGTGCATTACTGTAAACGTGATTTTCCCTTCTTACAAATAAAGGTATGATATAAAATTATTTTCTGTGATAACTGACATCATGTCACAGATGCTGTACATGGAGCCAATTCATGCAGATGTTTTTATCCAAAGCGACTTCCATCGTATTGAAGAAATACACGTTCTTATTTCATGCATTCCCTTCGAACCCATGACTTTGGCGTTGCTTGCGCAATGCATTACTGTTACAGAAACTGTTAGAGAAAGCTATCTAAATGCTATCACACAAACACATTCTCAGACGCAAGCTAATCTCATAGAAGTTGCATTTGCTCTTGGTTTTTCTCTCTGCATGTGTGTGTACCTTGATGCAGATGTCTCTGAGCTGAGCTCGAACCTCCAACACCAGCCCCATATTCCTGCTGTTCACAAAGTTCTCTCGACACCAGTCCTGTGAAAACACACAACACACAGACATTTCCTAAAGCAGAGACAGAACAGAAAATGCACATGCAAACTCAATAAATATGATGCACTGCATTAATATCAGTTCTTCATGTTCAGTTGTCCTCATAAGTGTACACACACCTTGCAGAATCTGGAAAATGTTAATAATTTTAATAGGGATGCACGATATTATCGGACTGATATCGGAATCGGCCGATAATGGCTTTAAATGTAAATATCGGCATCGGCCCGATATGAAAAAATATGCCGATATGTCTTGCCGATAAGAAGAATGGGTTAACTCACATGTGCTCAGGGTGTGCTAGTGATTAGATCACGTCAACAGTGTGGCTCATTCTTGAAGCAAAGTTTTGTCTGAATGATGATTAGATTCACTGTTTTGGATCGCTGCATTTAATCTGTGAAAGCACTACAGAATGACGGTTCCGTGTGTGATAGACTAGTAAACAGTAATAGCACTTGCAGTGGCAGCAGTGACAGCCTCCCCCGGGTCCTAACGCCCGTTCGGTAAGGAGTTTTGATCTGTAGGGGGCACTGTTGGCCTACTTCTAATCAAATTAGCCTACACAAGTAACATTTAGACTGTGTTTCTGATTAAATAAAGCAGTAATTGATGTCATAAAATCATGAGTATGTTTTGATTTAAAGGTCAGAAGCTATAGCTTGCATAAAAACAAATAATCACAAACATGACACTTGTAAATTAAATAATTTTATATATACTGATTTATTCATTAATGTGTAACGTTTTATTTTTTAAGCAAATCATAAGCTCTAAAAGATTTTCAGAATTTTTACAACTCTATTGCTTAGTTTAGACCATCTACAAATGTTAAATCTTATAAATAAAATAAAATGTTAGGGTTAACACTGCATCTTTCTGGGGGAAAAAATGCAGCGATTGATATATAGTTTATTTATAGTTATTTTCAAATCTTCAATGTACTGTCAAAAAACTTCATTGTGGTTTATTTAATTCTAACAAATAAGTTCTTGTTAAAAACGAACTAAAATTAAAAATATTTGCTTATAATTTCTGCACAGGAGAGACTTGGTGTTGTTTCCCAACAAAAAGGAAATATATCGGTATCGGCCAAAAATGATTTGAAAAAATATCGGCATATCGGAAAAAAATCCAATATTGTGCATCCCTACATTTTAACAAAACATATAGAAATGTCATGTTGTTTTTCATTTAGCACTGGCCTGAAGAAGCTATTTCACATAACAGATGTTAAAGTGTATTAAAAACAGACCAGAGAGCAGACGTTTCAGCCCATGCTTTCTTCAGTGCTCATGAGGCAAAAAAGCTTTTGTCACTTTTTCACTTTTGCATATGAAAAAAAAAAAAAAAGCTACCTATTGGACTAAAAACTTTCTTCTTTTTGTTCTATGCACCTGAGAACTTTTTGTTTGTTCTGAGCGCACACAATTCCTGCTTGATACATAACAGATGTTACCATATTTTGCAACGTTCGTGTCAGTACCTTGTTTCCGCTGACTTTCTTATAGGCCCTGTAGATGCTGAGGAGCGTCATGTGGTCGCCCTCGCTGGAGATGAACTTCTTGCGGACGGCGAGGACGTCGTCTCTGCGTGCGGGAGGATTGTAGAGGACCGAGTCGACGGAGAGGAGCGAGATGATGGTCAGAACCTCCTCAGCGCAGGAGAAATCAGGAGAGATCAGCAGAGTCTGTGGAGACGCAGAAGAACACGCTTACAGTCAAACTACAGCCAGAAAACAACAGCTTCAGTACTCCAAATCAAATTAACAACAACTGAATATATATTTCATTTCAGCTAGTTGTCAAGTCAACATTTCTCATTTTCATTTAGTTTTGATGTACTAAAATAACTAAAACTAAAATCGAAGTAAAAAGTAATAACTAATAAATGTCAAAAAACAACAAAACTACTAAAACTTTGACTAAAATCAAAATGGAAAATATAAAAAGTATTTAAAAATTATTAAAATGATCAAAATTCAAAATTAATCAAATATAATACTAACACAGTAATGCTAACACTGCTCTACACAAATACATACATTTACATGCAAATACTGTTAGTCAAAAGTGTTATAGTAAAGCAATTTCTATTTTATACATCAAATAAAATAAAACAATTAATAAAAAAAATATTCAAAGTAATAAAAATGACAATAACAAAACAAAATAACTAAAATGACCAGAAAATATACAAATAAAAACTAATTCAAATATATGCAAACAGTTACAAAGGTGTTATAGTGAAGCAATTTGTGCTTGTATGCATGATCAAATTAAATAAAAATTAATAAAAACTATGACATACTTAATAAAAATAACAAAAACGCTAAATTACAATGAAAATGGAAAATACAAAATGCAATTAGACAAATTTTATTATTGTGAAGCCATTTATATTTTTTATATATTATCAAATCAAATAAAAATTATATAGTCGTCCCTAAGAAATTAAAACTAATAAAAATGACACATACATAAAATTACTAAAACTAACTCAAATTAAAACCAGAGAATCTAAATCAAACTATTAATTAAAAATAGCTTCTCAACTATTGAGATATTCAACTATTAATTATAACAGTATCTCAATGATATTAAAATAACACTGATCCACAAAAGTTTTAAAGTGAAACAATCTGTTTTTCTATAGATTATCAAATGACAAGTCAAGGAGTTTGTCTTACTTTGGAGAAGCGAGGCTCTAGAGGGAAGCAGGCCATCTTCTTCCCCAGCGGCGTTAATGTCACCTGATCATCTTTCCTATCGACGGCGCCGAGGATACACAGCTGCTCCACGGCCGTCCGCAGCGACTCTACACACGATACGCGTTACCACAGAACACAACACTGCACAGCTCAACGTATTATTAAATAAACACGCATATTAAACAGGCATCCAGAATACAGTATAATGATCTGTTCTCAGTCTCACCAGGAGACGGTTTGGACATGAAGTCAAAGTTGAGGATGTCAGGAATGCCCAGAGCGAGCAGCTGCAGAAGGACACTGGCCAGATTACACCTGCAGAGAGAGAGAAATCATCAGTGAACACACACAGACTCTCAGTGTGAAAGCACAGCGAGATACAACTCATTTTAGCTTGAATCTGTCTGGCTAAAGGGCCGTTCACACTGGATGCATTCTTGAGCTCAAACACAGACAGATGAAATCAAACAGAACGGATCAGAATGCACTGAAATGTCTTGATACACATAAACACCACATTAAAAACAATGTTGTAAAACTCTGTATTTTTATTTATTATTCTTTTTTTAGAAAATAAGCATAATTTAAAACAATAGCATCTTTTAAATTAGGCTTTTTTTCTAAGAAAGCTAGTATTGTTTTGTAAAGAAAATAAGCATACTTTTTCTAACAAAATAAGTATTGTTTTAAAAATAACTATTGTTTTTAATATAATAAGTACAAGTATTTTGAACAAAATAAGTATATATTTTGCACTACTAGTACAAACCAAAATGTTTTTAAACCACCTTAAAAACAAAATTGTAAAAACTGTATAATTTTAAGAAAGAAATTACATCATTTTATAATATGGCATCATTAAGAAAATAAGATTTTTTTTAAAAGAAAATAAGCATCTTTTTTTAACAAGTATTGCTTTAAATAATTAAGCTTTTCTTTAAGAAAATAAATAGTTTTCTAGCTCAAGTAAAACCAAAATGTTTTAAAACAACCTTGAAAACAGTATTGTAAAAGTTTGAAGATCAGTATTATTTTCTAAAGAAAATTTGTATATTTAAAAAAAAGCTGTATCTTTTAATAAATCAAAATTTTATGAGAAAACGGCTTTTGAGAAAATAAATGAAAGAAAATAAATAAAGAACATAAATAGTTTTATTATAGATAAAAAAATTATTTCTTATATATAATTTTTAAAGAAAGCATCTTTTTTTAAAAAAAAAATAAAATTTTTAATAAAGTATGTAAAGCAAGTAATTTTTTAATAAAATACTCTTGTTTCTTTTTTTGCACTTTTAAAACAGAAAAAACATGCAGATGAAATGCAAGAACACATCCGGTGTGAACAGCGATATATCAGTCTTATCTGGTCTATTATAACACCGCAGCACAGCTTGATGAATCTGCAGACGCTGTGGGCCGTACCTCTGTATCTCCGGTACGGTCATGTTGGCGAGGTTGTCAAACTCCTCTTCAGTGTAGAGACGGTAACATGAGCCGGCGTCTTCTCTCCCGGCTCGACCGGAGCGCTGCCACGCCTGAGCTTTAGACACACGCTGGACCGCCAACACCTCCAGACCGCTGTCTGAATCAACACAACAACACCATCACCATCATCTGGAACAACGTACTGCTTTCCAGTGTGGTTTTCTAGCTGCACTGCCCAGGAAAAGACAGCGCTTCAGAGGGTTATCAATACAGCACAGGAGATCATTGGCTGTGAGCTCCTCTCATAGAAAAGCTTGCAGCATTCTGAAAGACTCGTCCCATCCAGCACATCATCTGTTTACCCTCAGGAAGGCAGTACAGGACAATAATAAAAGCCAAAAAAACAAAACAAACAGACTGAAAAACAGCAAATATCCCAGGGCTGTTGCAATAATAAATGAACACTGAATGAAATGCATCTTTTGTGCAATATTCCACCTTGTTTCAATCTAAACTCTGCAATTATTCACAGTGGTGTATTCAAAACTGCTTCAACTGTGATGTATATGGAAATATTGCTGCTTAAAGTATATTTATGTGTGTGTGACCCTGGAGCACAAAACCAGTCATAAAGTAACACAGGCATATTTGTAGCAATAGCCAAAAATACATTGTATGGGTCAAAATGATTGATTTTTCTTTTATGGCAGAAATCATTAGGATATTAAGTAAAGATCATGTTCCATGAAGATATTTTGTAAATTTCCTACCGAAAAATATCAAAACTTAATTTTTCATAAGTAATATGCATTGCTAAGGACTTCATTTGGACAAATTTAAAGGCAATTCTCTTAATATTTAGATTTTTTTGCACCCTCAGATTCCAGATTTTCAAACAGTTGTATCTCGACCAAATATTGTCCTATCCTAATAAACCATACATCAATGGAAAGCTTATTTATTCAGCTTTTGGATGAAGCATAAATCTTAATTTCCAAAAATTGACCCCTATGGTTTTGTGGTCCAGGGTCACATATATACATACACACACTGGTCTTTTTTAGTATTTTTATCTGTAAATATGGCATAATTGTTTTTAGAGTGGTAGACTGTTTTTTTGCACTGAATAGGATTGCACACAATTTCGTTGCACGTTTTGTATAATGACCGTAACGATTCTGATTCTATAATATTCTACACACGAGTGAGCTTCAGAGATTTGAGAGGGTTGAGAGTCTGACCTGGATTGTAGCTTTTGGCTTTCACCATCCCCGTGTCGATCACGTATTTGATGCCGGAGATGGTGATGGAGGTTTCGGCGATGTTTGTGGAGAGAACCACCTTCCTGGATCCCTGTAAGGCACAGACAGCAGGGTGAGAGAAAGCACGGGTTCAGCGTGTCGTGTGTTATTGTCTCTGGTGCTGCAGGGACCTTGGGCGCGGGCAGAAACACCCGCATCTGCTGGGCCGGCGGCAGCGAGGCGTAGAGCGGGACGACCGTCATCGGGCCGCAGCTCTCCGGCAGGTGTTTGGAAATGTCCCGACAGGTGCGAGCCAGCGCTTCAATCTCCTCCTGACCCGTCATGAACACCAGGATATCATGTGACGGTGGAGCTTCCTGTAAGAAAAGAAGCATCATGTTTTAAGAGAAAAAAATATAATCTTTAAAAAAAATTGGTAACTGGTAAAGATAAGTATTATTTTGTAAGAAAACAACTATAGTTTTATTTTTTAAATAGGTATAATTTTTAAAGAACATAAGTATTATTTTTTTAAAAGAAAATAAGAAAATAGTACTTTATTTTAAATGTAAAGTATAATTTTTTTAAGAAAGTCATATTTTTTTTAAAGAAAATAAGTATAATTTTTATAAATAGCATTTTAAAGAAACTAAGTATTGTTTTTTTTTTTTTGGAAAATCAATGATTTTTAAAGAAAATAAGAAAATTTATTATTTAAAGATTATTATTTATTTTTTAAACAAAACAAGTAGTGTTTAATTGTTTTTCAAAGAATATAAGTACAATTTTTAGGAAAATAAGTATAGATTTTAAAGAAAATAAGTTTTTTGAAAAAAAAAAAAAACTTAAAAAAAAAAAGTTTTAAGAAAATATGTTTTTTTAATTTAAGAAATAAGTTTTTTTAATTTTAATAGTTATAAAGAAAATAAGTATTGTTAAAGAAAATAAGATTTTGTGTTTTTAGGAAAATAAATTTTGTGTTTTTAAATGAAAAATTATCTGTTTTTAACAGGTTAAGGAAAATATGTTTCTTTTTTTGTTCTTTTTTTATAAAATAAAATTAAGGAAAAAGTTCTTTTTTATAAAATAAAATAAAAATAATCTTGCACTTCAAACAAAACCAAAAATCCAGAATTGGCTTGTACTCAATAACCATTTGAAGCTAAAAAAAACAACTGCTGTGAGCAAAAGGAATAGAGTGAAAATATGATAAGACACACATCAAATAATCCAAGAGACACAGAGCAACTCATTACAACTTATTAGAAGTCAAAGACGTGATCAGATGTCTATGACACTGGAATCTGTCATATATGTGTGTGTGTGTGTGTGTGTGACAGACCTGGTGAATCTGAAATATGGAGACGAGTGCTGCCTGCAGATAGTCGGACTGAGACTGTTTGGTGTAGTAGATCTGAATGGGATGCTGTCGGCCCTCCAGATACAGAACCGGAGATTTGTTGAAGTACTGAGAGAACAGATCCACGTCCATGGTGGCAGACATCACAACAACCTACAGAGCAACAGCATTCATTCACAGAAAATATTACTATATTGACTACAGATGATTAACTATACACATAACCAAATACAGACCAATCAGAGTAAAGCATGCAAGTCATCACTGTTACATTTTTGAATGCTGAGCATTTTATAAAAGATTTTCAAATTTAAATCCTAAATTTCTTTCAATTTCACAAAAACCGGATATTGCATGGAGTCTGTGCAGTATGTTAAGCAGTTCAGGCTCAATGAATTGCAGTAATTTAGTATTAAAAATATTTACTTTTATTAAAACTCCAACTTACTTTATTTCAGCTTATTTTATTCAAGAAAACATTTCACTTTTTATTTAAAAAAAATAGCTAAAACTGAAATAAAAAAAATAAAAGCAACTACACAGACATATTGAAAGAAAAAACAAACAAAGAAATACTAAAAATGTTAACTAAAATTAAAATGAAAACAAAAAAATACAAATTATATATATTTTTCCCAAAAAATTCTCAATATGAGAGAAAACTATAGATTACCAAGGCAACATTTCTATTTTTATTTAATTTAACTTGATGAACTAAAATAAATAAAATTGAAAAAAAATTAAACAAATAAAAATTATTAAAAACTATATAGACGTAATTAAAAAACTAAAATTAAAATGACAAAGGAAAATATTTTTTTTTAAAAATCAATATATTTTTAATTAGTCGGAGTAATCAGAAAAATTTACAACAAACAAAACTGAAATAAAAATGTATAATAACCAAACCATATGGACTTTTTAATCAAAATAAATAAATAAAAACTAATAACAATGGCAAAATGCAAAACAAAATTACTAAAACTTTAAAGCTGCAGTCCGTAACTTTTGGCGCTCTATCCCCCGGTTTCACAGACAAGGCTTAAACCTAGTCCCAGACTAAAGTGTAAGTCTGAGCTGTTTCAACTGAAAGAAACTTGCACTGACTGATCTTAAAATATATCAGTGCCTTTGTTTTGTCTCAAGATGCACACCAGTAATGTTTTTTTCTAAGCATGTTTAGAAAAATTACTTAAATGTCCTAATTGAACTATGATCTAATCCTGGCTTAGTCTAAGCCCCGTCTGTGAAACCGGGCCTATGTTGTACAAACCGACTTCTCTCGTACCTTCAGAGGTATTTTGTTCTGTTGAGTGCGTTTGCGTTGAGCGACCTTCACCACGCCGAACAGGACGTCTGTGTGAACGGTGCGCTCGTGAGCCTCGTCCAGGATCACCACGGTGTAGCGCAGTAATAACGGATCGCCTATCGCCTCCCGCAGCAACATCCCGTCCGTCATGAACTTCAGCTTGGTCTCCGGCGACGTGACGTCTTCAAAGCGCACCGTGTAGCCCACCTGAGCAATAACAGAAACATGCATTACATACTGACATTGATATTCAGGTGATGCAGATGGAGAACGTGGAGTTTAATGTGATCTTCAGTCGTGAAACACACCAGTTTTCCCAGCTGAACCTTCTTCTCTTCGGCCACTCGTGCTGCCAGCGATATGGCGGCGACACGGCGCGGCTGAGTGATGGCGATGATGCCCTGCCGGCCGATGCCGGCCTCATACAGGTACTGCGGTATCTGCGTGGTTTTACCTGAGCCCGTCTCACCTGCAACAGGAAAACATTACCTGTGAGCTCTTCTGCTGCTACTATAGTGTGCTTTCTGAAAAATATCCTCACAATACACTGAAAAACACAGCTTGGTCGGGACAAGACCAAGATTTTGGTTCCTTGCCGCTGTCGCCTCTGGCTTGCTTAGTTGGGGACACGTAATTTCCAGCGATATCGCTGACTTGATTGCACAGATACTATTTAAACTGAACTGAGCTGGATTCAATGATGAACTGCCTTTAACTGAAAATTGAGTGTTTACTATTGTCCTTTTGCATTACTGACACTATTTTCCTATTTGATGCTGCTTTGACACAATCTGTATTGTTAAAAGCGCTGTATAAATAAAGGTGACTTGACTCATAAACTGACTAAATCTTAATTAAAATCTAAATATCCCAAGCTGTAAGGTTTAGGGTGTAGGAAGCATAAATAGCTATACTAGAAGTCATATGGAGGCCCTTATAAACTAAATATGATCATTTTTGTGAACTCCATCCTAACATTGTACAGGCAGCTACTTATTTTCCTATTTACACTGTGATACATTTATATTGCAAATGTGTGTAAATACTATTTTTTAAATATTTATACACATAAATATATTATGTAAACAAAAACTTTTATTTTGTATGCGATTAATCGTTTGACAGCACTAGCTGGCTCCAGGGTCCAAAATGTCCCCATTGGGGACAATAAAGTGTATTGAATTAAATGTCTCCTTTCTCTGACACACCAATGTAAGGTCTTGGGAGTCTCTACTAATGCGCTGATGATCAGGTGTGTTTGATTAAAGAGACAAAGCGTGTAGTGTTGGGGTGCCTCAAGGACCAGTGTTGGGAACCACTGAGTTAGGATATCATAACACGTGTTATGTGTGTTGTCTTACCGATGAACACAGCATTGTGCAGCTGTCGGAGCTGGTTGATGAGCTGGGTTCTGCTCTGATAGATGGGCAGCTGTTTGCGCTGCGCGTCCACGCCGACGGGCGCGTGTCCGGCTCTGGGCAACAGCATGCCCGGCTTCTTCTTATCCAGGCGGGAGAAGGGAGAGCCCGGCTTAAATCTCTTCGCCGGAGGAGGGTCGGGGTCGCGGGGCATGATCTGCGGGAGACGCGCGGCAGTGTGAAGGGCCGATCTCGCTCATAAAGACAGACGGACAGCAGAGGAGTCTCGCGCCGCGCTTGTTTACATCATCCGCTCATGTGGCTCAGGAGCTGCTGGCGCGCGCCGATGACGTCATCGCGCCGCCTCGTGGCGCGTCTCTTCTTTCTTTTTTTTTTTCTTCTTCTTCTTTTTTTTCTTGTTTTACGGCGGATCGCAAAACTTATTAATAATAATGAAAAAATAAGAAACTTAACTTCATTTTACGCATGTATTTACACAATGATTTTGGCGCTCTCCGCTATGTTGAATATACGGTACAAATGAACTGCAGCGTGAGAGACGTGTGTATTGACCAATCAGCGGACAGATACGCCTCCTCCGCTCGATTCTGATTGGATGTTCAACTGGTACTAATATTCTGCCGCTTCCTACAGCGGCCTCTTTCTTTCACGCGTCCCTATCGAGAGGTGAGGCGTAATGTGGCTCTGTGCTGCTTTCCTTCTTTTAAACGATAATTGTGACCATATTTAATCTTAATACGTCCTAAATGTATTAAGAATCACTAGCGGATATTATTATCACTCGACATAGGCATAATAATAGTCGTTTGAGGAAAAAGTTAGCATTAGCCTGTTAGCATAGGCCTGTGCGCCATGTGAGACGAGACGTAAAATGACTTTCTGATTTATTAGTTTCTCATTGTAGATTGATATCCTGTTATTTTGTTTTATATAATGATTTATGTAATATTGTACATGGTATGTTTTTTATTATTGAATTATTACACGTATTCAACTACAGCAGGATATCTACAGGCCAGCTGTGTCAGTACTGGTCAGTCGTTCCCCCTGCTGAAATCAAACTGTTTCCTACTATCCCTGTCTGTCTGAATACCACGGCTTGCAGGGACGCTTGGTCTCAGACATTTATTAGTAAATTAAAGCAATATTGTTTCATGTAAAATGTTAACAACTATGGTTTATTTTGATTTTGGCATAATCTGTCAAATTTTGGGTATTAAGTGTTTGTTTAAAGACATCTTGATCACTACATTTTATAAACAGCAAGACATGTCTCATAGAAATGTCCGTCTAAATGGCTTTCAACCTGTGATCCTCAGATTTGTCAACCTTGTCTTTAAACCGGCTGTTCACCGATCCTTGGAAGCACAGTCAAGATGCCCAGGGAAGACAGGGCCTCGTGGAAGTCCAGCTACTTTCTGAAAATCATCGTAAGTTCTCCACGCTTTTATAACATGAACTACAGCAGGATATCTACAGCCCAGCTGTGTCAGTGCTGGTCAGTCGTTCCCCCTGCTGAAATCAAACTGTTTCCTACTATCCCTGTCTGTCTGTATCCCACGACTTGCAGGGACGCTTGGTCTCAGACATAATATAGTCATGAACCCCATAAGGTTCTTTTTGCCAAGTGGTGGTTGATATATATATATATATATATATATATAACACATTTATAAATGGTTTGATTGAATATTTAGTTTTTAGTTCAATAAATCTGTACCTTTTTTTTTTTTTTGTCCCTGCTGAAACTTTATAATAAGTCATAACTTATTTTGATCCAGTATCTTAATCAAATTTTTTTACTTTAATAAATCTTTGATCTAATTTTGATCAAATTTATTTAAAAATGTAACACAAAAAAAACTTGGATCAAGTATCTTTATTAAAATAACTGTACACTTAATGATTAGTAATATACATATTTAGTTATTTAAAATATGAATAAATATTAGCCTGATTCAAGATTTGCTTGATTCAATAAATGCACGATTTACCCACCCTTGTAATAAACTCTCTCCTACTATCTCTGTCTGTATCCCATGATCTGCGGTGATGCTTGATCTCAGACGTAGTTAAATCACAATTCCCATCCTGTTGTGTAGTCTGACACATTTTTCTCTGTTTACAGCAACTGCTGGATGACTACCCCAAGTGTTTCATCGTGGGCGCTGACAATGTCGGCTCCAAGCAGATGCAGACCATCCGTCTGGTTCTGCGGGGCAAGGCCGTCGTGCTCATGGGCAAAAACACTATGATGAGAAAGGCCATCCGTGGCCACCTGGAAAACAACCCGTCTCTGGAGAGGTGCGTGTCAGCCTGGGCACGATGATGACCCAATGTAGGCAAACAAAGGCTTTTAAAGTCTTTATAGTGTGCAATCTCTATAAAATGATAGATAAAACTGCCCTGCAGCTCAATCATGTCACATTTTTTAACAAAATTATGCATTTTGTAGCATTTTTTCCTTTTGACAACCATTTGAGGTAAAGAAGTATTTTCCTTTAATTGGCAAACACCACAAAGACGCGATTCCTGTCTAAATCTCAGCCACATTACAACTCTTTTCTCAATTCTTACCAAGTTTTCACATGCATGAATGATTCTGTTTTCTGCATCTGTGGGTGTTTTACTACATCTAAACTGCCACAGAAAAATTATGAAAAAAAAATGGAATATTGAACTTTTTAATTTTTTTGCAGAATTTACATTAAATTTAAAACATTTCGAATATTGCCAATAGAGTCAAAGCTGCTTTGGCTGCTTTTTATATTAAAGTGCATTTAAGCAAATGCATGTAGTGAGCTAGTGAAATACAATATAATTTTGAACTCCGCTTCATCAAATGAGAGATTAGACCTTTTTTTGTGCCATTTTTGATCTGTTAGTTGAATTTAAGATGCAGGATTGCGTTATGAATCTCCTTTAGTTTCAATTCCTGAAAATTGACCGGCAACAGGTGATTTCAACAAGTTCCCTGTGAACATATCGACCTTCATTTGCTCAAGTCATTACAAATGCTGATGAATTCAGAGTTGCAGGATCAGTTATGGACCGGCTGTGGCAGTGCCGGTTTGTCGTTCCCCCTGCACAAATAAACCTGTTTCCTACTATCCCTGTGTGTTTTGCATCCCACGACTCACAGGGACGCTTGGTCTCAGACACACTGCATTAGTTGCATGTCTAAACTTTAAAGATCTCCAGGTAAGTGTTTGATTTATTCCCGTGTTTTGCAGGCTGCTTCCCCACATCCGCGGGAACGTGGGCTTCGTCTTCACCAAGGAGGATCTGCCTGAGGTCCGGGATCTGCTGCTGGCAAACAAAGTGAGCGTCACTGAGTGACTGTGTGAATGTCAGAGGTTCTTCAGGGCTTGAATGCATCTCTTCATGTGAACTCTTATTGTCGTCTGTGATGGTAGGTGCCCGCTGCTGCCCGTGCCGGTGCCATCGCCCCGTGTGAGGTGACCGTCCCGGCTCAGAACACCGGGCTCGGTCCTGAGAAGACCTCCTTCTTCCAGGCTTTGGGAATCACCACCAAGATCTCCAGAGGAACCATTGAAATCTTGGTGAGTAGCAGGAGAATTGTCTGCTTTCAGCTTCCAATGATTATAAAGACACGATTTTGTTTATAGTTTTATTTGCTTATTTTTAAAAAAAAAAAAACTTTAATAGTTTAAAATATTTTAAAATAATTCTGTAACTTGAAAGTTTTTTTTTTTTTAAGAAATTAATTGATTTAAGTATTTGTTTTATTGTATCTTTTAATTTTTTAGTCAAGACAAAGCAGTTGTGCATTCACTTTAGCAGTGAACAACCTTAGTTTCTTTTTTAAAATTTTACATTTTATGTTTAAAGAATGAATTAGTTGGCTCGTATTTAATAGATTTAGTCAATTTTTTTTCTTCAATCAATGCATGCTTTTTTCAGTCAATAAATCAAGTTAAATAGTGATTCTTAATATTATCCAAAAATGTATATATATATATATATATATATATATATATATATATATATATATATATATATATATAATATAAATAAATAAATTGCCCTGTTTAAACATCATTTCAACAAGTTTAAGGATTCGAGCATCGGGTCATTACAAATGCTGATGAATCCAGAGTTGCAGGATCAGTTATGGACCGGCTGTGGCAGTGCCGGTTTGTCGTTCCCCCTGCACAAATAAACCTGTTTCCTACTATCCCTGTGTGTGTTGCACCCCACAGCTCACAGGGACGCTTGGTCTCAGACACTTTTAAATTTCTTCTGTTAATATTGCAAGTGAACTAAACGAAGTGTCCTGTGCTGCCCACAGAGTGACGTTCAGCTGATCAAACCTGGAGACAAGGTGGGCGCCAGCGAGGCCACGCTGCTCAACATGCTGAACATCTCGCCCTTCTCTTACGGGCTGATAATCCAGCAGGTGTATGATAACGGCAGCGTCTACAGCCCTGAGGTGCTGGACATCACTGAAGATGCCCTGCACAAGAGGTTCCTGGAGGTCAGTCTGGTTAATGCTACTCGTGCTTGTTGGGATTTGGCCCGAAAGAGAAATATGACTGCTCAAGATGCTAAATCTCAATTTTGGGTCTTGGATTGTATTTGTAAAGATGCAGGATCAGTTATGGACCGGCTGTCACGGTGCCGGTTTGTCGTTCCCCCTGCGCAAATAAACCTGTTTCCTACTATCCCTGTGTGTTTGCATTCCACAGCTCACAGGGACGCTTGGTCTCAGACAATTTTTATTTTATTTTTTTCAATTTATTTGTTATACTTAAATTCTTTTAAATTGCACTTGTATTTTTGATTTAAATTATTATTTTTTTTATTTTAAACTTTATTAAATTGTTTAAATATAAAATTAACTAAAATACTGTAGGAGCTAAAATAAGTAACATAAAATTGTTAATGTACTTATATGTAGAATTTTATTAAATACAATCTAAATGAATTAAAATAAATTAATGCAATTCATTTTTTAGTCGTCATTTTCAACAATTGTTTTGATGTAATTTGTTAGCTTGATTTTTATTTAATTTGCTCTTATTCAAGAATCTAAGTTATATACTTGATTATAGTATTTAATATAAAAATACTTTATAATTTTAAAATACTTTTTATGTTTTTTTTTTTTACTTTTTTCCATTTTAATTTGTTTCCCCATCTAAAGTGAAATGTTTTAAATATTTAAACTTAATTTAATGTAAAAAATAGTTTATTAACTAAATATAAATTTATTAAAAATCAATATTTTAAATAAAATGGAAATGTAAAATGTTTTTCATTTTAATTTAATTTCCCTTTCAGCCCTTAAAGTGTTTATTCCCTGACGTCTGTGTAACTTGTCCATCTCTTCTGCTCAGGGTGTGAGGAACATCGCCAGTGTGTGTCTGCAGATCGGCTACCCGACGCTCGCCTCCATCCCTCACTCCATCATCAACGGATACAAGAGGGTCCTGGCTGTCGCCGTGGAAACGGACTACTCCTTCCCCTTGGCTGAGAAGGTAAAGCTCAGGTCTCTCACTGATGTGCTGCTGCTGCAGGTTAGGTTTCAAAACGGCTGATCCGTGCCGTTCTGTTGATCGGTCCTGCACAAGGTGACCTGCGTCCAGCTGTCCATGTCAGTGCCGTTCATCCCGACAAACAGGGATGCTTGGTCTCAGACGGTCTTAATAGATGTTCTTCTGCCTTTATTGGAGCTAAAAGCATGTCTGACGTGTAACGTGGTTTTCCTCCGCAGGTGAAGGCCTTCCTGGCTGATCCCAGCGCTTTCGCTGTTGCAGCTCCTGCTGCTTCGGCTGTGGAGGTGAAATCTGCAGCTCCTGCGGCCAAAGAGGAGGCGCCCAAGGAGGAGTCCGACGTGTCTGATGAGGACATGGGCTTCGGCCTGTTTGATTAAACTGCTGAGAAATATCCAACAGATTAACATCAATAAAACATCTGGAAACATCAGTTGTGACTCTTGTCATTTCATTTCATTCAATACAATTCAATAGTTTCATCAAAACCAAGGTGATACAACATTATCTTCATACATGTAGTTGTAATCATGCCTGTTATTGTTGATTTGTGTATTAAAAACAGACTGAAACAGCAGAAAGTGTTGAACATTAAACAAATGAAGAAGTGTCCCTAACATCTGACACAACACTTACAGATAAAGTAATGCTGATTTAATAACGCAGAAAGTAATTTCAGTTTAGCAGTACTGTTTAGTCGGTATTTATACTGTTCATTTATTTGTTAGCGTCTGGATCTTTTCTGCTCAATGACTGCACTAATCTCCTCCAGAAGTTTCTCTGTTGTTTGAGATGTTTTTCCCAGCGACCTCCATAAGATCAGTGATCATCTCGGAGCTGTAAGAACTTTTGACAGGTGCATCTCAATAAATTAGAATGTCGTGGAAAAGTTCATTTATTTCAGTAATTCAACTCAAATTGTGAAACTCGTGTATTAAATAAATTCAATGCACACAGACTGAAGTAGTTTAAGTCTTTGGTTCTTTTAATTGTGATTTAGGCTCCCATTTAACAAAAGCCCACCAATTCACTATCTCAACAAATTAGAATACTTCATAAGACCAATAAAAAAAAAAAAACATTTTTAGTGAATTGTTGGCCTTCTGGAAAGTATGTTCATTTACTGTATATGTACTCAATACTTGGTAGGGGCTCCTTTTGCTTTAATACTGCCTCAATTCGGCGTGGCATGGAGGTGATCAGTTTGTGGCACTGCTGAGGTGGTATGGAAGCCCAGGTTTCTTTGACAGTGGCCTTCAGCTCATCTGCATTGTTGGGTCTGGTGTCTCTCATCTTCCTCTTGATAATACCCCATAGATTCTCTATGGGGTTCAGGTCAGGCGAGTTTGCTGGCCAATCAAGCACAGTAACACCATGGTCACTGAACCAGCTTTTGGTACCTTTGGCAATGTGGGCAGGTGCCAAGTCCTGCTGGAAAATGAAATCAGCATCTCCATAAAGCTTGTCAGCAGAAGGAAGCATGAAGTGCTCTAAAATCTCCTGGTAGATGGCTGCGTTGACTGTGGACTTCAGAAAACACAGTGGACCAACACCAGCAGATGACATGGCAGCCCAAATCATCACTGACTGTGGAAACTTCACACTGGACTTCAAGCAACATGGATTCTGTGCCTCTCCAGTCTTCCTCCAGACTCTGGGACCTTGATTTCCAAATAAATGCTAAATTTACTTTCATCTGAAAAGAGGACTTTGGACCACTGAGCAACAGTCCAGTTATTCTCAAGCTTGTGGTCACCTGACTCCAGCTCCAGTTGAAGCTCTCACAAGTGTTTGAATCAGCTTTGCTTGACTGTATTCTCAAGCTTGCAGTCATCCCTGTTGCTTGTGCACCTTTTCCTACCCATCAATTCTTCCTTCCAGTCAACTCTGCATTCAATATGCTTTGATACAGCACTCTGTAAACAGCCACACCTTTCAGTAATGACCCTCTGTGACTTACCCTCTTTGTGGAGGGTGTCAATGTTCGTCTTCTGGATCATTGCCAAGTCAGCAGTCTTCCCCATTATTGTGGTTTCAAAGAACAAGAGATACCCAGAATTTATACTGTAGGGATGGTCATTTATTGAAACTCAAATGTAAATATTCTAATATTTTGAGATACTGATTTTTGACTTTCATGAACTGTAAGCTATAATCATCAAAATTAAAACAAAAAAAACCTTTGAAATGTTTTACTTCACATATAATGAATGTAAAATATATGAAAGTTTCACTTTTTGAAATAAGTTACAAGAAAAAATGAACATTTTCACTACATTCTAATTTATTGAGATGCACCTGTATATGTATATATATATGTGTATATATATATATATATACTGTATATACTGTATATATATATATTTGATTTGTATTTATCTGTATTTTTACGTTCTACTGTTAGTGTTATCTGTATGCACCAAGGGTCTGAGAGTAACGCAATTTCAATTCTCTGTATGTATGTACGGTACGTGTGGCAGAATTGACAATAAAGCAGACTTTTACTTCTTTGACTTTGATATGATAATTCATACTCATAAAGCAGAACTGAAATGGCATTCATTACAAGTTGATTAGTTTCAAAATGCACCTGCAGACTATTTTTCCAGTCATAAGAATTTCATCATTGCAGATTTAAAAAAAAATACTGTGTAAAAATCTCGTCTCATCTTGTCTCGTGAGCTAAGGGTCTCATCACAATCCTAATAAATATTCCAAGCTTTTTGCTGATGTACCATCACAAACTACAGTAGTATGTCATGATATTGATGTAGGTGACAGCCAGCCAATTAAGCAACATCCTTACCGTGTAAATCCCCAAAAAAATGTGATATTGTGAAACTGGTCTTGCCGTGCCTAATCAAAGTCTGTGGAGCTCACCATGTATTTTGGTACCTAAATCTGACTCCACCAATATATTTTGTACTGACAGTGGTAAAATCAGTGCTGTAATCAAGCCAGACTCCTTGCCACTTCCGAGGATGGAAGATTTTGTAGACTGTGTTGGTAGTGCACACTGTCACAAAATTAGACCTGCTAAAAGGGTATTGGCAAGTCCCTCTAGCGCTTCGTGGCTCGTGCATCAGAAATATCAGCATTCGTGATGCCTGATAATATCCTACGATACCCTGTCATGTCTTTCTGCACGCGAAATGCTCCTTCCACATTCCAGCGGCTTGTGAACAGAGTATTTTTAGGAGTAGCCTACCAGATACTGATGTGTATCTGGATGATGTAGTAGTGTACTCAAACTCATGGGTAGATCATTTGGCTCGGCTGGATGCAGTGTTTGGCCGGTTAGATGAAGGTGTGTGTGTGTGAGATCTTGTTTTTTTTCTCCCTACTAATTAGTTGGTTCTGTTTGTTACTTTGGCCTTGCTTGACCTTGCTTTGGCCTTGACCAACCTCTGATGCACTTATACTGCCACGTTTTGCAAAAAATGTTGATTTAACGATTAAGACAGAAAATGAAATTAACCCATTCATTGTGAAATGACTGATATGCAGATCAGTGTATTCAGATTATTAGTCATTGAGTGTGAGGATTTCCCACCTTCGGATAGTGCTCATCATAGGTGGCGCTTACTAACCTAACTTCAAGAAACACACCTGGCTCTCATACTTCCCTGATGGTGGTGGAGCTATAAGCTGAGCAAAGGGCTCATATGCTGACACAGGTCCCCATGCTCTGAACGTGCATATGATATAATCAGAGTTAAAGCATCTGGATCTTTTTTTTTCTTTATTTTCTTCGGGTCTTCATTGGGAATCTTTACTTCAGGGAAAAGGGTGTTTAGTTTCCTGCATGTCTTGGCAGCTTCCCAGCGGAAAAGCATGGCAGAAATTATTATTTTGTTTAAAGAACTAAAGTGCCGTCCTTCCAAAGCTTGATGAGATATTTATGTTTTCTAAAAGACAAAATAGAAACAATTTACACCAATCATCCTGTTCAAAAGTTTTCACCCCCTCAGTGCAGACGAGGCTGGAAAAGGAAAGAAAGTTCAGCATACATTGTTGCGTCCAGCATAAGCTGATCGCTTTGGGGAACACCTTTCTCCTCAAATACTGAAGCCTTATTTGCTTAACGCCATTGCATCGCTGTGAAAATGGGATGGGAAAGCACCCTATATTAGCAGCACCGAGCGGCATTTCATCAGATCCTTTCTTCTTCATTATAATGCTTAGGTCTTCTCCATTGATTCATCACCAAAGTGCATTGTGGAATACGCTTTGCTAATCCCCTTATGTGTTCCGGTGGAGAATGGATGGAAGATATCATTTAGGTTTACTCGATCTGGGACCCATCGGGATTCCCGATGGACTCGAGCTTTGCGTCTTCTGCCTTGCCGCGTCGACATCCTAATTTGGAGCACTAAGTATTAAGTGGCAAGTACTAGCTGGCTCAGAGCTCAAGTGCTTCTCGCCCTGCTCATCGGATAGTGCTCGCCAGTGGAGAAACATAGTAATATTGGGCCCCAGAGCAGGCTATTACAACGGGCCCCCTGGGCTGCACGGTTATGAAGAACATACAAACACACAGCGCTCATGTCAAAAAGGGAACCCATATAAGTGAACTTGTGCAATTTTTTTCTTCTCTTTATTGCTTATGAAGGTCAAACAATGAAGCAACGGACTGAAAAATGCAGAAACATTTTAACATAAACAGAAATAAAGTCCAAACATGACTATAATGCCAAACATCCCGCATCAACAGAGAAAATCTGCCATTCCAGCGGACATTTACAATAAGATCAAGATGCATTTAGAAAACAGACTGAATTTTAATTTCTTGCCGACTTGTAATATAGTCATATTTGTGCCTGGAATCATTTAGCTTCAGCGACTGCACGAATCTGCTCCAGCAGTTTCTCTATGTTGTTTGAGATGTTTTTTCCAGCGACCTCCATAACTTCAGTGATCATCTCAGCGTTGTAAGGACCTTTTAAGATGCCATATTTCTTCCTCCAATCACCAGGCTTATCTGATGGAACAGTAATACACTTAAACTTTAATACACTTAAACTTATGCATTTGTTTTCATTTTGGTGAAATTTTTGACACAATTCCCCAATAAATTATTGATTGCATTTGAAGCAGGAAGTTTTACGTTTTAAATAAGCTATTTAGTGATATCCCCGCAGTTGTGGTCTTTACTGGTCTTGAAATAAAATCCAGAGTCCTTTTAGTCTGAGACCAAGACTGAGTACAAATTAGGTCGAGATAGAGACAAAACCAAGACATTCCAAACAAGTGTAATATGGGTTAAGACATGCTTTTTTGGGGACGTTAAATAATGGTGCAGAAAAAGTAAACTTTACTAAATGTCTTTACTACAGGCTAGGGTCCACTTGCCTCCACAGTTGACCACATTAAACAGAGGGATGTGAATCACAGTTGGAGCGTTTTGGCCTTTGAACACATAAAAGTCCTTTGGTTTCTTCCCTTCTTTACTGGGAATGTCGACTTCAGGGAAAGGGATGTTTAGTTTCTTGCACGTTGTAGCAGCTTCTCTCAATGTCTGCAATGGAAAAGTATAGCAGTAGCACTTTATTAAAAGGCTTAGACAGACGTTTTTATTGAGACTGAAATTATTCACTTAAAGTCGGCATGAAATCAAAATTTAAGTAGTGTTTATTATAAATTATTTATCCGTGCACTTTAATATTTTTTTTAAATTCATGTGCCCTTGTAATCTTTAATCAAAAATGTTGACCTCCCCTCCCCCTCAAAACGGCTCATCTTCTCTTCCGGTCACGAGTAATGGCACAAGGGCGGAGCTAGTGACGTAAGGGGTAAACGCTGGGATAAATGACAGGGGAAAAGCTGCTGATGCTTCACTTTATAGAAATAAATGCATTGACCAGTGCTGACGTAACGTACACTACCCTTAAAAATTGAAAGGATATTAGGATATTACCACAACATTACTCTTAGGACATCGCAAACTATTTTATTTTTATGACTATGACTTAACCTGACCTTAACCTCAAGGTTAGATTATTGTAATGCTTTATTGGGTGGTTGTTCTGCACGCTTAATAAACAAATTACAGATGGTTCAAAATGCAGCAGCTAGAGTTCTTACTAGAACCAGGAAGTATGAGCACATTAGCCCGGTTCTGTCAACACTGCACTGGCTCCCTACTAAACATCGTATAGATTTTAAAATCTTGTTAATTACTTATAAAGCCCTGAATGGTTTAGCTCCTCAGTACTTGAGCGAGCTCTTATCGCATTATAGTCCTTCACGTCCGCTGCATTCTCAAAACTCTGGCCATTTGATAATACCTAGAATATCAAAATCAACTGCGGGCGGCAGATCTTTTTCCTATTTAGCGCCCAAACTCTGGAACAATCTACCAAACACTGTTCGGGAGGCAGACACACTCTGTCAGTTTAAATCTAGATTAAAGACCCATCTCTTTAACCTGGCGTACACATAACACACTAATACACTTCTATTATTCAAATCCGTTAAAGGATTGTTAGGCTGCATTAATTAGATCAACCGGAACCGGGAACACTTCCCATAACACATGATGTACTTGTTACATCGTAAAAAGATTGACATCTACGCTAATATTAGTCTGTTTCTTTCTTATTCCGAGGTCACTGCAGTCACCAGATCAGATGGTGGATCAGCACCTAGAGACGACCTCTACAGCCCTGAACGTCAGCGGAGACCAGGACACCTAGATGAGCCCCAGAGATAGACCCCCAGTGAGGACCCCGTCACCTAGACAGCCATCAGGAAGACCTCGAGAACCAGTTGAGCCTTTACAATATGACTTTGCAGCAGTTGGAACTGAACTGCTGTGTCGTCTGGCCAGAGGAGAAATGGCCCCCCCGACTGAGCCTGGTTTCTCCCAAGGTTTTTTTCTCCGTTCTGTCACCAATGGAGTTTTGGTTCCTTGCCGCTGTCGCCTCTGGCTTGCTTAGTTGGGGACACTTAATTTCCAGCAATATCGTCGACTTGATTGAACAAACTTTTTGAACTGAACTGAGCTGGACGATGCCATCACTGAATTCAATAATGAAATGCCTTTAACTGAAAATTGATTGTTTAATCTTGTCATTTTACATTATTGACACTATTTTCCCATTTTGATATTGTGCAGTTGCTTTGTCACAATTTGTATTGTTAAAAGCGCTATATAAATAAAGGTGACTTGACTTGACTTGATGGAGGACACGCTCAGTCATTCAGGCAGTCTCTCTCTCTCTCTCTCTCTCACTGTTAGGCATGTTTTGTGCCATTGATTGCCGTCATCCTCAATAAATAAAAAAAATTCTTCATGCTAGGGTGTCGGCGGTGAATCCAGTGGAGAGAAATCCCCCACAACTAACTGCAAACTGGCATTCAGATCTGCCTCCATTTTGTTAGCAACGCCCCAACTTCCAATGATCCAATCAATTCTCGAAGGACGAAATCAAGTCCCGCCCTCTTATTTCAGATGCCGGTTCACTCATAGATATATATACGTAGATTCCTCATTAGCGACTGTTTCTATGGGCCGCTATACGTAAACTGTCCGCCATATTGTAGCGGTAAACTTGACGTCATTCACCATAGTAATCACTGAATATTCGAAAGATGCCACAATCATGCACAGAACGGCTCAACGGCTCTGTGCGAACATACAGTATGGTGAATGACGTCAAAAATACCATTCCAAGATGGCGGCCGCATCTATGTGCCTGGAGCCGTCGAATCCATGGGTACCAAAGACGTCACTTCCGCTATGCTCGCCGCCATATTTGTGTCCGATGTGACAACGAGCACAGCACATCCATATGAGATTTAATAGATAATATTAATATATTGAAATAATAAATTATCTTTTACTACCGTTTCCCACACTGATCCCTGGACTTGATTGACAGTAAGTGTAACAGTTAGGCTATGTAAGGTCCTGATTACTTGTAAATTTAAAACTGACATCAGCTCAAAGCACTTTTGAGTCAATGATAGTGTAACAAGATAATATTGGCTAGCTTACTACACAATCTGAATAATGTCAATTTAGCTAATATTAGCATAATTTATAATAAATCAGTCTTTCTGGACAAATTACTGTTTGAATTGTGAATTTAGCAGCTCGATGAAGGCTTTAAGAGCTACAAGAATCCTCTCCCGGCTGGTCGCTCCTGCTTCACAGCGAGCGAGACTCAGCGATTCCCTTCTCCGTCTGCGTTTTGATTTCAGCAAGTTAGTTTTTGGTTAATGCAAACAACGTGATTACTGATCATGAGCCCAACATCCATTAAGCCAAGAAAACATGCAATCTACATGAGGGAAGACGTCTTTCACTTCTAGTGTATTCTTAAACCTGGATTTCATTATTGAAGCACAAATTCAGGCACCAAAAGCAGCCCACACTAAGTTCTCTTTAATTAAAAATATGCATTTTCATTTATTTATAGGCTACATGGCTGCAATAACATTTTAGTTCAAAATTTTGCCATTGTTAAAAAAATGCTTTACTGAGCATATATATAACAGTATACACTTAACAGCCGACACGGATATGACATAGCCTATGTGGTACAATACAATTATTTTAACGTCCTTTATTCTCCTATAAAGAATCACAATTGTCAATTATTATCCTTTTCTGAAGTTGGCAACCGTACGTTAGCTGCCAGTGGTGCCTTATGATTTAAGCCAACAATTTATTCTGCCGATCTAACCTCTTTGGGATCGAATAAAATTGTAGTTCGGGGTTTTTCTGATGACTGTTGTTACAGCACAACATATCCCGGGCATACTGTAACCTTGTGAACCTTCTGGGAGTGTTTTGTTGATCTTCCTCTGGTAGTTGTGGCTGCTGTGACCATAGACTGACAGGACGCGCAGCTGTGACTCAGACACAAAAATGGCGGCGATAAAACACTGTGACGTCACATGGAACCTATGGATAGGGCATCTATGGTTTCACTCAGATAGATGTCACAGTAGAGAAAAAAAGACAATCGCTACTTCTGTTCCATGCCGACTTTAAATCTACCCCTTCGTTCTATAATAGCCTATACTTCATCAGGCACCAGCCAAGAAACCACCACTGAGATGAATGAGAAACCTGATGGATGGAAAGCTCTATCCAGATATTACAGAATATTACAGAAAGATATATATGCCACATATAGATAGTCCAAATGAAAATGTTTTTCTTTCTTGTTTTTATCTGTTCAGATGATACACAGCATTTGTAATTATCTTTCTGTGTTTTTGAAGTTCTGTATATTTTAGGTCATGGTTATAGCAACTCTGAATGTCATCGTTATTAAAAAAAAATCCATCTGTGATCCACAGAAGAAGGAAGAGTTTAGATATGGGATCAGAACAACATGAGGGTAGGTGATATTGAATTAAATAGGCATATACCGTGAAAGGATCTCCATCGCTGAAATCCAGAGCAATGATGAGGTCAATGTTTCGTTCTTTTCTCAGCACTGCGAAGTAGGGTGAGTTGATCAACAGTCCAGCGTCTATAAAATCTCTCGTCTCTTTTTGCAAAAGAGCGGCTGGCACTGATTCATCTACTCAACCAGAGCTTGAAGTGAGTCTATTTATTATTCACAATGTATTTCCACTTACCAAACAGGTCTTTTCTCACCTGTCATGTTGTGGAGGAAGTTATAATTCCTGCCCCAGATCCTCTGAGCGATGCATCTACAAAGATCAATGAAACAAATACACTTCAAAATTAGTTTTCTAAAGTTCTTCAGTTCTTCAGCTCAGTAAATGGTTGTTAGGGTCTTATCAATAATTCTTGGCTGTACAGGGTTCTTAACTACATGGTTCTTTGCAGATTAAAAATGTTTCATTACAATGTTTTCATTACATTTCAGAAAATAAACTATTTTGATGTTTTCTGGAATCTTATGTGTAAAGTCTATAATATAAGGTGACCTGTATCGAAGTATCGAGAGAGCTATAAAGAGCAGAGCAATTGGCTCCTTATGCTTTCGAATCGCTCTCGTGGTATTTTGATGTCATACAACGATTGATCTGTGCAGCACAAACAGCTAATACCTGGTTATTTTAGGCAATTTAGAAATCCTGGGCTGTGCATTGGCATGATTCAAATCGTACATATCTGACCGCCATCAATTCATTTGTGAATGAAGAGGTATCATACCGATCATAAGTACAGTATGGAGTACCTCAAGGCTCAGTACTAGGACCACTGCTTTTCACGCTCTACATGTTACCCTTTGGGAGATATCATCAGGAAACAAGGTGTTCGCTTTCACTGTTATGCTGATTGTCACGAATCTGGTCTATGAACTTCCGTTAACTCACCACCAGAGGTCACTCGCTCACCACATGGACTCTTGCACGACACTAACTGTTGCATGTCACCTCAGACTACAATTCCCATCATCCATTGCACTGACGACACACAGCTGATTGCACTGATCACACAACCTACATAAACCATGGACTTCCTCTTCCTCTCTGCCGAGTATTGTAAGCACATATCGCTACTCTAGCTGATAGCTACCTTGCGAAGCCTTTTGTAGTTTTCATAGTCTTAGTCTTGCCTTGCCTGATTGTGTTTCCCCCCCCGCCTGGATTATTGCTGTTTAACGTTACCTGGATTATCTCTCTTTGCCTTGCCCTGTTGGATACTGTTCGCTGATCGAAGACCCACGCTTGTCCTAGGAATACTCTTTGTCTTGCCATTTATATACCTGTTTGCCAATGTTTGACCCATGTTTGTTTCCAACCACACCTTTGAATAAAAACCTGCAGATGGATCTGAACGCTTCCTCTGTTCTTTTCGTAACACTGATGATACTCAGCCCTATATTTCTTCGGGGCCCGACGAAACATACCCATTTGCAAAACTAACAGAATGCATAGTTGATATAAAAAAATGGATGACTAAACAGAGGTGAAAATACTGAAAAAACAGAGATGTTAATTATCTGGCCAAAAAAAAAAAAAACTTCTGCATGTAATAACCTAGAACACTGTCTAACACTTGATGGCTGCTCTGTCAATTTTTCATCATCAGTTAGGAACCTAGGTGTGCTATTTGATAGCAGTCTTTCATTCGAAAGCCACGTTTCTAACATTTGTAAAACTGCAATTTTTCCATCTAAAAAATACATCTAAATTACAACCTATATTCTCAATTTCAAATGCAGAAATGTTAATTCATGCGTTCATAACCTCAAGGTTAGATTATTGTAATGCTTTATTGGGTGGTTGCTCTTCGCGCTTAATAAACTCCAGCTCCTTTTCCTGTTTAACGCCCAAACTCTGGACATGCTGGTTCTGTTTGGCCAGAGGTGAACTTGACCAATTGAGTTTGGTTTCTCCCAAGTTTTTTTTTTCTCTAGTCTGTCACTGATGGAGTTTTGGTTCCTTTCCACTGTCGCCTTTGACTTGCTTAGTTGGGGACACTTAATTTCTGGCAATATTGTGTGCTTGATTGCACAGACACTATATGAAGAGAACTGAACTGAGCTGCATGATGACGTTACTGAATCAACAATGAACTGACTTTACTGAAAAATTTACTGTTCACTATTGTCCTCCTTTTAGAGTTGCTTTATAGCAGAATTTAATTTAGTTTGCAATATTTACACACCTTTTCTGTTTAACACTGTAAAGCTTGTTCGACTCAATCTGTATTGTATAAAGCGCTATATAAATAAAGTTGACCTGACCTGACTGTTTTTTTTCGCTTATCAGCAGTTTGCTGACCTCCAGAAAAGTCTGTAAAAAGATAGGGACATATATATTAGTCATTTATTCCTATTCTAGTTTGTGCATCTACAAGCATAATTTACAATTAGCCAAAACAACAACAACAAAACAGTGGTTTGAATGATATTAAGGCAAGTTATCCTATCCATTTTTGGGGTTTCATGATTTGATTTTCAGAATTGTTTTACTGTTTAAAATGTGCTAAAAAGCCTTTAAATAGACTATATAACATTTACATATAAATTCACATTATTTAGCAGATACTTTCCAAAGAGACTTACAAATGACAAATGTTAAATACAGATATAATGTGAAATATAGCTTTTTTTCATTGCCGGTGGCTGACAGACATCACAATGTTGAGCTGGCACAGTTTGATTGATCAATAACGTGCTTACAGAGTTTGGTCTTTTAAAAACACCGTCTTAATGCATTAAGCCACGTTAAGCGTTTTTCACATTAAGCATTTTAGAATGTCCCCTCTGTGACAATGTGCCCCACACTACAGACAGCAATTTCATTTGACGTTTGATGTTAATTTGATGTGAAAACAAGTCTGTGAGAGACAGCCAAAATGTACAATGAGTTGTACTATTGCTTACCTTTGTTAACATAAAATAGTAAAAATATTTATTCCCCTGAGAAATATTCATTGCAGTAATTGCAGTAAAGTAACAGTAACTAGCCCCACATATTCTCTATATAAATTCTAGCACACTTTTGGAAATATGTTTACTGGGCAGTGCTGATCTGGTGGCCTCAAGAAGAGTAGAAGGATCAGCATCCACAAGATTCATGAGCTCCTGGTAACATTCATCTATAGGTGGAAACACATTGAACAAACATAAAAACACTGCAAAATGTCTTGATTATATAGCCTATATAATATCAGGCACACAACGCCTGATAGGGTACACTATGTAAGTAATAAGGAACGATTTAGAAGATGGTCCAGGTCTTTCTGACGTGTTTCTGAAATGCAGTGGAGTAAAAATATTATATGCTTTCTAAGTTTCATGAAATGATTCTAAAGGTACAGATACTTGCTCTTAAGTGAAGTAACAGTTTAAAGACACTTTGTTTTTGCCAACCATTAGCTAATGGACATCAAGTGAGTCATTGAAACATTCACTCGGGTGATTCATTCAAACACTAGTTCATTATAAAATACCACTGATGCTGTCATGTGTATGTCTCTTTAGTTCTGGAGTTTGACCTAGGTTCCTAGGTTCTAGTTTTACCGTCATTAGTTTATTTGCTTGGTTACTAATCTGTATACACCGGTTCCTTTACTCACTGATTACGTTGCTTTCATTATATAAGCCCCGTTTTCTCCTCAGCTCCTTTGTCCTGTATTGATGTTTTTTAAGTTTGGTGTTAGTGCTAAGTTTTTGTCCTGTGATTTCCTGTTTCCTTCTTGTGGATTTATAAAAAGACTTTGTGGATTCTCCTTCTTCATCAAGCGTGCTTAGCACTACCTGTGAATGATGCGTGTTGATGGAAAATAGCATTTTTAATCTGTGCTTACAGATATTTTTCAAGTATTTTGACATGCTTCTTTTTCATTGTTCTTCTTCTATTGTATGATGAACTATTATTGTATGATGAATTATTATTATTATTGCATTAATGTATTGTATAAAATAATTCAAGTTGTTCATTCCTTTTGAAAGAGTTTGCCAAGAAAGTTCCTCACTGACCTTCAACGGGCTGCTGATTGGTTCTCGATTGGTTTCCTCCGGTGTTATCTTTTCATTTTTACAGTGAATAGCAGCAGGTGTTTCCCCACGACCAGAAGCAATCATACAAAACAATGTTACATCAGGGCTAGTGATATATTTTAGCAAGTGCTACAGATAGAGATGAAGAGAACTTTTTAATATATATTTATATTTACACTTAATTTTTCAGCTTGTAGCTTGAACATTTGCTTGGCCACAAATGATAGATCAACAAATATTTGAATACATGGAACTAATCAATAAATAAACACAATAAAATTCTATACCTTGCTCCATTTTGTCTAATGCCATTTTTATTTCAGGTACTGAAATAGCTGAAAAACAAAATCAAATGAAAACGAAATGACTTTTAAGCCGAATTAAATCTTCATGTTTCACAATTCAAGTTGTACCTTTTATCCATTTCCAGGTCGCCTCTCCATCAGCTAAAGCACTGCTACACACAGCTGCAGAAAACACAAGATGAAACAAACACAACATTTCAAACACATTTTCCCCCCTCAGCTTCATGAAACAGCTCATGGCAGAGATGTGTTTACTGAGCAGGAGTCTGCAAGTATTAATTTGTGTATGTCATAATGAGTCCGCAAAAGTGAACATATTACTCCTATTTTTGTGGCTGTTGTGTTTATTTGTGCTATATAAATAAATGAAATCAAATAAAATTAAATGTCAATGCAATTGGCATAAAGTTTTATGCTGAAAAAACATTTTTGAACATTTCTGTAGGGAAATGTAGCTCTCAGAAAACTCAGTTCACAAGTTGTAATTATGAGTTTTACGAGGACGTGAACGCTTTTTACAAGTTGGTGTCTCGTAATCATGGTAATTACAATATGGCGTGAACGCACCTATAGTCCTAGTGTTTCACTTGTGCGATGTCAGTCGATGCTTGTGTTTGAAGTTCCTTGTTCCCTCTGTTTTTGTAAATGTTTATCTGTTTCTCTATTAAACTACTCCACACTTAGATCCTCACCTTTGCCTGCTCTGTCCACACATTACAGCAGTCCTACTACAGAGTTTGTTACCTTGCAGGTACAGCATGTCCATTTCAGGCTGGTGTTTTTTCTTTGAACCATTGTCAAACTGGCTGCCGAAGTTGGAGGTGTCCACAAACGCTCCAGTGAGTGAATAACCTGCTTCATGTGGAGTGACCTCAAACCAGGGGTCTGCAGACAGAAAACACCACCATATAACAGCTGTCACAAACACATTAAAACTCGATGTCTCAATCAGACAAAAACACACACCTCCTTCCTCACGCTTTTTGCATTGCTTGTCGATCACTGCGTAGATGGGATACGGGTCTTTATTGTGCTGGTCCCGCTGATCTGTGAGTGTTTGTTCATCAATCTGAAGAGAACATATTTTTTTACAGCATCATGTTGTAGTGGAGACTGCCAGGGCAATCGCTAAAAAGTTTGAGTGATGACATTTTCTCAACATGTCCTGAGTAAATAAAGTTTTAAAATCAAGCTGTAAATGTAAAAATTAAAATGGTGCTTGAGGAAACATTTGGGGTTCTTCAGATCGCTACACTGGCAGAACCTTTTAGAAAGAGGGATTCTCTGAGGATTGTACAAAATGGTGCTCATGACTTCCTGCAAGAACTCTAAAGATGGTCAGCATTTCCTCCACTGATACCATCCTAAAGAAAAGGCTTTTTGACACTCAAAATATGTGTTCAAGTTTCTTGAATTTACAACAGGATGTTTGAGGTTCTGCAGAAGGTTCCACCAGGGACTTTACTTCATTAAGAGGCCATATAACAATGAACGACAAATGCTAGAGGTTAAAGTGCTGGAAGAAGGTGGAAACATTTATTGTATAAGCGGCAAAGGAATAAACTTATTAGAATTGCTTTGATAAACTACCTGAAAGATACAGGAAATTATCTAAGAATATATTGATATCATTTTGTTTGTTTGTACTATCTTAAAGTTTTATTTTTACTGAAGACCTGCACAATGGGTTTGTGTTATTTGAACAGAATACGAAGCAAGTGGTTGTGTGGGAAAACTACGTTTCGGACATCACAGATCACGTGGTTATGACAAAACTAATCTAATCAAGCTCCGGTACATGTCTTTAATGTTTCGCTACATTGATGTCATACCTGCGTATATCGGTCTGTGCAGTACCAATTCATCTCGAACAAACCTAATATTTTATTTGTGTCTGAATCGCGGTTCGTTTGCGTAATCATGCCAGCAGCGGTTTATCCTGTTGCTTAGTAACAACTGGCGCAGGAGAAGCTGGCAAAATGCATAGCATTGCTCTCTTCACTTTTATATTTATGTTTTTGAACAGTTGGTTTCGTTTCCAAATCTTCAGTACATAAGGGCACTTACATCTGTCTTACGAATGCACTGCAAATGCTCTAAAGAATGCTGAAGGCGAACAGAAATCAACTCTCTGCTTGCAGCGTGTCAGTCACACTCATCAGGAAAGTGAAACACAAACACACATTTTTATCAAATAATACATAATTAATAACAGTTCACTTCCACGATTTGGTACGATTGCATTCATATCAGCGGCAAACCTTTCTGGAGTTCACTTGTACCCCAGACCACCCCTTTTAAGCAGGCTCGGGTACGGTTTGTGGATGTGCACCCGAGTTTGGAAGACAGCGTTCACATCATCCAAACGTACTGAACTCTGACGTCAATCAAACCCGGGTAAAAGCACCCAAAGTGTGAGAGTATATGTACAATACACATACATGTATCTAATAATACCTAGTTATCGTTATCCATAAAATCCACTATAGGTCGACCTAAAAACACATGCACTTTAAATCTGAACATGACCACTTCTATCCTCAACAAGTCAAGGTGGGTTGTGTTATGAATAGTTACAGACCTCTTTCACATATGATGTGACAAATAGCACTGCCCAGAGGTCAGTCAAGCTGAAACTGTCTTTCATGTAATATTTCTTCAGTTTGGTCAATTTGTCTGTCCAGTTCACTCCTGGACCGCTGAGTCTCTCGATGATTTTGTCTTTCACGGTCTCTAGTTTGGTGGACCAGTCTGGTTCTTGGTATAAGGAGGCCATGCACCTTCAGAGAAGAACATACTGCTCTCATTTTTGACATTCAACCCAATTCAATCTCTCTGTGTTTGTTGTTTCTCAGGGTTCATACCAGGTGGATCCAGAGACTCCGCTCAGATAAAGGATGCAGTCCAGAAGACCCGCTTTATCAAGCTGAACCAGGGATGCCAGCAAACCCACCATGGCTCTTTGTCCTCCTCCAGAACCCAATAATGCAATGTTTGGCACTTTATCCTGAAACACACACACCACTCAAAGCATAAACCTAAGGAAATATTTCCCTATCAAATGGTCACTCCCATTGTGTCACTTGATGACTATGGGGACACTCCTGTTTACTCTGATACTGAAGCTTGATTTGTTCAAGTTTGTGTAGCTGCACAAACCAATGGTGCTCTAGCCTGCCAGAATGGGAGGAGCCGCTGGCTATATATATATATAAAATGTAGACTACTCCCCAGTCGGTTCAAATGATTTGGTTGGTCTTCGGCAAGGCAGAGGTGGACCTCTTTACCTCTGAAGACAACTATCACTGCCCAATCTATTTTTCAAGACAACGGGATGCTCTGGTCCACAATTGGCCCATTTATATGTCTTCCCTCCGATCACCCTGCTTCCTCAGGTTATCAGGTGGGTCAGGGAAATGAAATGCTCTCTCCTCCTTGTGGTTCCACTCTGGAGAAACCAGGCTTGGTTTCCAGAGATGATTCAGCTGCTGTCTGCAGCCCTATGGGCAATGCCACTGAGGAGAATTTGGCAAAATTTGGCACCCCCAGCCGCAGCTGTGGAGCCTTCATATATGGCCACTTGACGGGAGTCAAACCAGTTCTCCGCTCGAGTCACTAATACCATTTTAGAGGCTAGAGCTCCGTCTACAAGATGTCTCTATGCCCTTAAATAGTCAGTCTTCTGTGACTGGTGTTTAGCACGAAGCCTGGACCCGAATTCTTGTTACGTGTCCCACATGCTAACCTTTCTTCAGGAGTTGTTGGATAAGGGACATACCCCTTCCACACTCAACGTTTATGTGGCAGCCATTGTGGCAAATCAGTCTCTCGTGGCTGGCCGATCAATTGGCAGAAACGACCTGGTCGTTAAGTTTCTAAGGGGTGCTCAGAGACTGAACCTGCCTCACCCTAGGACTGTGCCAACATGGGACTTGCCTATAGTCCTAAGGGCCCTCAAGTGCCCTCCCTTTGAGCCACTTCAAACTGCTGGCTTGCGGGCCATGTCACTCAAAACCACTCTGCTTTTGGCCTTGGCATCTGTCCAATGAGTAGGTGACTTGCAAGCGCTGTCTGCCAGCGTTTTCTGTCTTGAGTTTGGGCCCAACGACTGAAAAGTCATTCTTCAACTGTGCAACGGTTATGTACCTAAGGTGCTCTCAACTCCATTCAAAACCCAGGTTATTTCTCTGTTAGCTCTTCCTATAGTGGACGGTGAGCAGGGTCCCAACTTACTGTGCCCTGTTAGGGCACTCAGATTGTACGCTGAGCACTCTAGATCAGTGGTTTTCAAACTTGTTCCTGGGGACCCATAGCTCTGCACATTTTGCATGTCTCCCTAATTTACACACCTGATTCAGATCATCAGCTCATTAAGAAAGAGCTCCATGAACTCAAATGAGTGTGTCAGATAAGGGAGACATGCAAAATGTGCAGAGCAGTGGGTCCCGAGTACAGACAATCAGAGCAGCACTTTGTGTGCTTTGGAGGCCGCTCTAAAGGGTTGCCGGTTACAAAGCAGAGACTATCTCGCTGGATAGTAGATGCTATAGACCTGGCTTACGCCGCAGTTGGCTCGCAATGCCCTATAAGTGTGAGGGCCCATTCCACCAGAGGAATGGCCTCCTCCTGGGCGTGTTTCAGTGGGATCTCTATTGTAGAGATTTGTACGGCCTCCGGATGGTCGTCGCAGTCTACCTTCATTAGATTTTATAATTTGGACATCCCTGCCCTGAGGCGTGGATCTTATGTGCTTAAATCTACCCATTCCCCCCATTGAGTGGAACGGCTATGTTAAGTAGACCTCAGATTATAACTCGGGTCTCTTCTGTAGCTCAGGTTTACGGGGCCCTCTACTGAGTGCTCCTGAGTTGGGCTTGTAGAGCAGGCTTAATTCTGCATCTGCTCATAGCGCGGCACTGCTGGATGCATTCCCCGTAGTTGCAATGCAAAAGGAGTGACCGTTCGATAGGGAACGCTCCGGTTACTAACGTAACCTTGGTTCCCTGAGATGAGGGAACAAGCGTTGCGTGACTGGCCATGCTATAAACTGCAATCAAATCATTGGCTGTTGCTTCAGTCGAATGATTCTGATGAGATGGTGCTCTGACCTGGATTATATAGCTGGCGGCTCCTCCCATTCTGGTGGCTTGTTCACAAACGTGAACAAATCAGGCTTCAGTATCAGAGTAAACAGGAGTTTCCCCATAGTTGTCAAACGATGCAACATTCATTCCCTTATCTCAGGGAACCGAGGTTGCATTAGTAATCGGAGCATTTTTCACAATCAAGACAATGAAACTGATGTTTGACATCTGATGTTCACTGGTCACAGAATTATTTGTAGGTCATATCGATATAACCAGTTAGATACTGTATATGAAGTACAACATAAGATGTCTTACCTGACTGCAGCATATGTTAAACTTCTGCAGGCATTGTAGAACAGTGTTTCTCCTTCTGGCTACAAACTCTTCCTCGTTCGTATTCAGAGAGTGTCCGATTCTCACCTCACCACTGCAGCAGAGACACAGACAGACAGAGCAATGCTGAATTTAACTTCACCTATTTGAAATAAGTATTCTAGATCTGAACAATTTATTTAAATAGTTTATTCTCTGAAATATCCAGTTTGTTTACAGATGTTAATTGTGTAAGTAATGCAGTACAGTTCTTATCCCATCATTCTAAGAATCTGTGCAGAATTACCTTTCCTGGGGTTCAGATGCACTCATCTATAAAACAATAGAGTTAACATTAAAGTAAATCTTCTAAAAATCATTTGATAAACTCATAAGTCAGTTTTTCTTGTCAGAAGACCTATTATATATATATAACCACAACCAATTTTATAACTGATAATAATCAGAATTTTTTTAATAATCAGCATGATTTATGATTGATCGTGTGAAAGTGACAACTATTAAAGGGGATATCGGATGCCTATTTTCCACAAGTTGGTATGATTCTTTAGGGTCTTCATGAAAAGTCTATAACATTCTTTGGTTAACATTTCTTAAAACAACACCCTTTTTACCTTGTCAAAAACAACTCTGTTCACAGAAACCCGTTTCAGTGCATGTACCTTTAAATGATAATGAGGTACTGCTCACCCTTCTCTGAGACTGTTAAATTTAGCCGCATTCGTCGTGGAACTTGCTATTAGTACATTATTAGGAAAGGAGATTTGCAAAGATTCATTAAAAAAAACGTTGGATCATGAATGATTCGCGCAAAAATATAAACGCATTAATGTAGATTGGAGGGAGCATTCCCTTCAAAAACAAAAGTAATCCACTGCGTCTTCAGCGGCTCAGATGTCGGGAGTAAATGACGACTGCTATGTTCATTATTACATCCAACAACAAAACACCTCAATCGCTTAGAAGATATTCTTGTCTACACCTGCTCTGGCATCGAAACAATGGCAGACTTTTGACAGCTTACTCAGGGCGGGTTTATGCTAAAACGGCAGTGTCCGTCTACAATCGTGGGAGGGGCCTATGTCACTTTACCAAGAATCTAGCCGCGTTCCAGATGAGGTTGATTTGAAACCTCAGTGAGTTCGAGTCAATCACGTCACACTAACATATTTACCTTATGATGTTGCCATGACACAATGTGAGCATTTCCTGTTTTGTGTCAATTAAGGCAAAAACAGAAAAAATTAACATAAAATGCTAACATAAAATGCTGCTGTTCGTTTTGAAAACAGCTGACGAATAGCAAAAATTAAGGTATCATTTTATAATGGGGGGGGTCATCTAAACTCAGATGTTTATGTTTGACCGGACTGTTGAAACCTGAATTATGTCAATGCTCTTTCTGCCAGGGGGAAGAGGAATCTATCTCACATTTATTCTACTTTTGTTCTTATTCTAAACAATTCTGGCTTCAAATATCAGCTTCCCAGCTTCCTGTGTTCCACCAGCTGTGTAATATTTCCATAAGTAACTGTTAAAGTTCTTAACCCGCATCGGCCCGCGGGCGGGCCGGAAGGGCGTGTCTGGGCGTGTCTGCGCTTTTAATTACCTTTGTTTTAGAACAATATTCAATCAACTATCATAAACTATATAGCATTTGAAAGCTAAAATACTCAAGATTGATGTTCTGAGCTTGTTTTTGAAATCAATACACCAGAGAGGAAAGGGTTAACATAAACGCTGAAGGACCGGCCATTTAAACATGTACAAAGTGAACGGCAGTACTTACTTTGATCGCCTATAGCGCTGGTCAGCTCGGACTATTCCAAGAAACACCAGCATACATTTCAAGGGAAGGGTCCACTCTTCAAAATGCATCCCACTTTTTAATCCAAAACAACGAAAAAATAGGGGAAAAAACTAAATATCCTCCTTTGTTTACATGAGCGATTCGAGTTACAGTTATCGATAGCGTCCATTTTCGAAGAAATATCGTATTCCAGCCTTGAAACGCCGTGTATTTCCCAAAGAATGGTCTCTTCCGAGCAAAATCAGCCCTCCCTCGTCTCTCTCCACCAATCACAGGGTTTGTTATAACCCAGAACAGTCAGGGAGTCTCTGACTGGCTTACCGAGGTGTCAATCTGCGCACGTCAGATTTTAGCTCTTTGAAGCCAGCCAATGCCTAGCCAGCAAAGTTTTGATGGATGGAAGTGTTAGCCAATCACAAGGATGTTTACAGTGTTTGATAGTTTGCATAAATTGCGTAAGCATGTTTACAGAATACCCCGGAGCGATGTGTGTGCGCTCTCGGCTTTTACGCACTGCGTACACACAATGGCGTCGCGGCGCTGCACGGAGTGTTTATCAGCGAGCGGATTCTCTCCAAAGCTTAAATCTGAGTCTCTCCATCATGGATCATCGACTTGAGAAGAGTTTTTGTGTCGTTTGATCGTGTTTTGGAGGACGTGGTGAGAATCAGCGGAGAAGAGAGCAACAAAGACCCGTTCAGATGCATGGCAAGCAGGGATAGCATTAGCACGTAAGTTTCAACACCGTTCTCTTGAATGTTTATGTATGTTTATCATGTATTTGCAGCTTTTGTTTCATGTTAGCTGTTTTAGATTCTAAAAACGACAATGGAGAGGGATAATGTGAGGGGGCTACATGAGGTGTGTACGTGTGTGTGTGTGTCTACGACATGTAAACAGTGTTGCAAGCTTGATTTGTTTTGCTTACACACTTTCTCTCACCCTTTCATGTCTTTCAGTGGGTTTGGTGTGTCCAGTTGGTCAGAGAACAAACCTTTTTAGTGACTGCCTTGAGTGTCTTCCTACACTGTAAATACTGTAAATAGTTGCTTTAGTTTTTCATAACAGTAATATATACTATATATAGTGATATTAGTGAAATAGATATTCATAAAATTAGCAAAAAAATTACAAATGTTGTAAAAACATTTTTGTGTTTTCATTAGTTCAAAAAATGATAAAATCTGTTTTGGATCACTGTTTTCATTATTAGAATTGTTCAAAATAAAGACTGTTCAAATTCTGAAATAGTTTTGTGTTTTTTTATGTTTGGTTTCAGCAGTAGAGCAGTTCTGAATTGATACGTATATGTAGTATACAGTGTCATATGGAGTCTCTAAATAGCCTTTTTGAAAGGATTCCTAGACTTTTCTTGAAATAAAAGATCCAAATGACTTTTCCAAAGCTTTTCTTGAAATGAAATACCATAAAGATGTAGTTTCTGTAAGTTTTTACCCCCCAAAAATGTTTTATTTCAGGAAAAATTAGGCGTTTTTTTCAAAAATGCCATTTGGAGACCTGGTAACCAAATGACCAAATGAGTCAGCACTACAAATGCTGTTCAGAAATAGTTTTTTATTGTGTGTTTTGGTGGGCAGAGCAGTTCTTGAATTGATATACATATATGTATTATGTAGTTTTGACTCATTTGCACATTTTGTTACCAGGTGTCCATTTGGAGTCTCCAAATGGCTTTTTTGAAAGGACGCCTAGACTTTTTTTTAAAATGAAAGCTTACAGAAACTACATTTTTGGGAGTATCATCCTCAAATTTGAGTCAAAACATGGTCAGATATTTAGCTTTATCTTTATGGTGTTTTCAGGCCTTTGGCATCAAAGTCTCATCCATTTTTCCCTTAGTGAATTTCATTCAAAGATATCGCGAGTCACTTTCATGTATATTTTACCTTGTTTTACTCTGTTGCTATACTAGTTTTGAGTTATTATGACTCTAGAGTAACAAAGGTTCAAGTGTCTAGTTTCAAACAATACCAGATTTTTAAATATAGACCTTAGGGTTCAAGAGCTACAGACATTTTTATTTGGTTATGTCGTTTTTCACAAAATGCTCAAAAATAGGGGCGCAGGTTAAGAGTTATTTTTTAAAGTTCTGGCCACTCGTTTGACCTTTTGCCAGACCTTTAACAGTTTTTATCCTAAGGCCATCCATACTCTCAATCAACACACATAATGTCTCATTTGCTATAGTTCATTATGAGCACCATCTCATTTATGTATTTATTTATGTGGTTGTGCAGTGTATACCACAGGCATCGGTGCAATTCTATTTGTTGTTGTGTATGTACTTGTGTTGTTATGCGTGGTATGTTGTGTTGGAGAGCATATGCAATTTTGTTGTATTTTAAATGCAATGACAATAAAAAGGCAATTCAATTCAATTCGTAGACAGTAGGTCTACATAATATGCAAACATATGCAGTTCATAAGGGAAATAATATATTAGACCTACAGTTACAGCATGAAATCATATTTAAACCTATAATATTTTACATAGGTCATTTAAACATATAGAATATTAATCTCCCAATTCTGACACAAAACACAAAACCAGTCCTAAATGAAAGAAAACAAGTTGACAAAAAGATTGAATCCAATATTTGGTGATAATATAGCATAATGAGAGATTTATAAGCAATTGATTGGAGTCCAGTCATTTTTGACCGGGAACAATTTTTTGTTTAATATTGTGAAAATTATTCATAAAAAAAGTTTTTTTTTTCACTCAAAAAATGAGGTACCTACTCTCAGATAAATGAGGCTTACGATTAATCAGATGCAAATAGAAACACAAAACCAGTCCTAAATTAAAGAAAACAAGTTGACAAAAAGAATGAATCCAATATTTAGTGATAATATAGCATAATGAGAGATTTATAAGCAGTTGTTTGGAGTCCGGTCGTTTTTGACCGGGAACACCACAAGTGTGACTAGGTGAAATAAAACCCACAAAAAATTATGAAAATTCTAAAAAATTATGAGAAGTACTTAGTGTTCATTTGTGTGAACAAAGTCAGTAAGTTTGAGTAAAGTTTAAAAAAAAAAAATTAAATATTTTGACCAGAACACAACCAGAGGGTTAAAGAGAATGGCTCGCTTTGAACAGAGCAGTTTTTTTGGGGGGGGGGGGGGGGGGGGGATGCAAGGTAAAAATATAGTTGTTTTACATGACAATTTAGTAATTTTAATCAAAGTATGTTACAGACATTTCATGAAGACCCTAAAGAATCATACCAACTTGTGGAAAATGAGCATCTGATATCCCCTTTAAAAGTTAAAAGCTGTAAACATGTCTTGATCTGAAATCTATTGCAATTTATTTTACATTTTATTTTACACTATAATTGAGGTTACTTTCAAATATAACATTAGATAACCATAATACAGTTGATAAGTTCATGTCATCGCACTTTCTTGTGCAGTCATGCACATTGTGCTCTATTATTAATAGATCAAAATAGCCATATGTTTCAAACAATTATTATAGTTAGTTAACAGTTAACATTGTACAGATTTCTATGTAGGGAAAATGGAGGCATTTGTACACTGAAATATGAATCCCTCAAATAAATTTTCACCATGATTGATTATCTATGCAATTTTGGTAGTGTGCAAGTCATAATTACTGGCCAATGTGGCCATATTTTATTGCTTATTACTGACAAATGTTGGATTAATTCATGCTACTGTTGTCACATGCCAAGTATAATGACATTAAAATGTTAATTGCTCTTCTATTGCTGAAAATACCTCATCTGCATAAAGCTTTAAAACATATACTCACAGTTCCCGTAGATGTGTGATGTAAATGCGATGTTTCCTGGTAAACAAATCATGAAAATACCTTGAAGACAACAGATCAGCTTTATGTATGGGTGTGTTGGGGAGGGAGGTGCTGCACCTCACCTTTAAAAAGTTTGAGTGGTGTGCAACAGGTTGATCTGGATGAACTTGTTACTAGAAGGATCTTTTCACTGCAGGGAGAATGGTTTCATGCACATTAGCTTACCAAAGACTAATCATGATAACATCAAAATTTTAAGTGAACACTGTTACAGAGTAAAACACTCAAAATGAATAGAAAATATTCATAAATCATAGAAAATATTGCAAAATCATTACTTTGTCATTACTTATTTTGATATATTGACATCCACATTATTTTAAGCCCTAAACAGTGCCAGAAATTATCTTTTCCATTAAGGGGAGATATTTTATGACTAAATGCTCAAAATAAAATAATGAAATAAATGTTGAGATATTTAAAAATAATTGTAACTAAAACACAAAAATCTTTAATTATTAAATCATCAAACAAAATGAATAAATGCCTGTTGTATTTCATTTTAGCATTCATTTGTCATTTTTATCATGTTTGAATTGATTTTTTATTCAAGCAGCTCGTGTCATTTCATTTTCATTTTTATTGTTACAGTTGTCGGCATGTCACTTTCAAGGTTGAATTATTGGACTTTTTACTAGCGTTTTCTTTCTTTTCTTTTTTCTTTCTATTTACGTGCATGTTTGAAAGGTGATGCCCATGCTGAGATTATGCTTAAATGAAATCAGTTCAAGGTAATGAAGAAAATATATATATATGCCTATATATAAATATATATATATATATAATTTTTATTTGTACCAAAAAAGATTAAAAGTGTCAAAGCCTCTAAGACAGAACCTACCAGTGACATCTAGTGGTCAGCTGTAATTATAGCAGCCACTTTCAAATGATTCACATCTTGTTGATTCCAGTTTCAACAAAAAAGAAATACTCAGCAATAACAGCTGTGTCTTCATTCTGAGAATAATTGTCCACACATGAAAGTGTTACTATTTTACTATGAAGCAGAGAGGGAACACCAAGCATTTCGCGTCTCCTTATAATGAAAGACGCCGTGCAAAAGATTCAAATCAGTCACCTCGCTTTAGGTGTTTCATTGTGACGTATGAAGCCTCAAATGTCATCGGTCACGTGATCACGGAGATTTAATACAAGCCTTGACACAGTCTTTCGAACCAGTCTGCTACTTCAGTAGAGTAAAACAGGCTTCGGAGCCTCAGTGTCAAACGTCCCATCTCTAACTCTCTGTCTTCGCTGGTGATTGAATGTTTAGGTCTTCCATGTTTCCTAGTTTCCATGTTTCCTTGCCTTCGTGTTTTGATCCTTGGACTCTTACCTTGTTTTTTGATTGATTGCTGCCTGCCCTGACCACTGCCTGTCTTGCGGATTACTCTTTTGCCTGTGCCTTGGATTATACTGCCTGTTTTGACCACGTTTCATAATAAAGCTTTGCATTTGGATCCTCTACTCCGTTGTCACGGCTCCGCCTTCATTACACCATGTATACTTTCACGTGGCATAGACCTGGATGAGTGTGAGATTTCCCGGCCTCAAATTGTGTCCCAGTCTACCCCTGCCTGCTTCTAGCTACTTTTTGTAGTGCATCGCTTAAAGGAATCAGCACACAATATGGTTCCACTGTTTGGTTGCTGATCTGACATAAAAGTGCTGGAATATTATATTTATTTTTGCAATAAATTTAGCTAATTATTTGTATATGATAATGCTTTTAATTTTAGAATTTCTTGTAATAATTTAATATTTAGAGTAGATGTAAACCCCCCTCCCCACCAGTTTTTAAGAAAAACGTGGAACACAGGTTTCTGATAAATGGCCAGAAACCGAACCAACTATTGTTGCATATGGAGTTTTGCTGCTTTTTTTATCAGCAAGATTCAGTTTTTACACTGGAAAACAAGCTGACGTTTGCCTCCAGCGAGCTCTGCAAAAGGCTGGCATTTGTACTGATTGCTCTATGATATCAAATGAAAAAAAAAAGAACAGTTTATTAATTAACAGGAACAGAAGCAAAGTAATGCAGTATAATCCAGTCAGTGTTATTGTTGATTTGATTATTAGTGATCAGCTATTTATTGCTTAATGAAGATCAAGAAATGAAGAAACGGACTGAAACATGCAGACATATTTTTAACATATTAAACAGAAATAAAGTGCAAACATGTATATAATGCCACACGTCCCACATCACCAGAGAGAAGCCTGCTGTTTCACCTGTGTATCGAGTTAAGATATTTGTATTAAAAATTAGGAGGACAAAAGATCAACAAAATGCATTTAGAAAAACAGATTGAATTTCAAGCCGACTTTAAATTTGTCGTGCTTGTGCCTGGAAATATTTAGCCTCTGCGATCACTCGAATCTGCTCCAGCAGTTTGGCTCTGTTGATTGCGATGTTTTTCCCAGCGACCTGCATAAGTTCAGTGATCATCTCAGCACTGTAAGGAACCTGAGTGGTGCCATATTTCTTCCTCCAGGCATCGATTTTATCTGATGGAACAGTAACACACTTAAATCAGCAGGGTTGTATGGTAACACTTTAGAATACTGTTCCTTCGTTAATGAATAACTACACAGAAAAAGTGACTAATGCACTATTAACATTGTAGTAACTACCATTACCTAGCAATAAACTCTGATTAATGATTTAGCAAGTAGTAGCGCTCAGTTGAAACTGGTAGTTCACTATTAGCTAATCAATAACTACTATTTTATATATATCCTGGAGAACTACTAATAACTACTGTATACAGGTTCATAATTAAAGTGAATTGTGCATAATGTATAATTAATTCTAAAATGAGGATCATGGAACACATTAGTAATGACTCAAGAATTACCTAATCCTTCTAAAGGAACGTCTCCAGGTTACGTATGTAACCATGGTTCCTTGAGGGAACGAGACGCTGCGTCACCACGCTTTGGGAACGCCTTGTGCGTGACCGGCTCTGAATCTGCTGTGTAATCTGACCAATGGAAGGGCGCGACGTCACAGGTGGGTGACGTCAGAGACCAGGAAGCATAAAAGCACCTGCGGCAAAGCCGGTGACAGCCTCAAGTCATGAAGAACTGCGCTGGCAAGGATGCCGGAAGTATTGGCAACGTGACGTCAGCGTCTCGTTCCCTCAAGCTTTTGAACCATGGTTACATACGTAACCTGGAGACGTTCCTTTTCGGATAGTAATGACTCGAGCTGCGTTCACTACACGCTTTGGGAACGAGATGCCCACTCCGCCAGACTTACTAATTATCCCTGGCCCTGTGTGTATGTCTCAACATGAAATCACGTAACCCACTAGGACGAGAGGATTTGAAGAACCTGGGGTAGTACCAATGTCTAGGCCGTAGAACCGGACAAAGGTGGACGGGGTGAATTTATTTCCAAAACCCGCAGCGTTGCAGATGTCCGAAACAGGGACACCTGCAGAGAAGGCCTTGGAGGCTGCCATACCTCTAGTGGAGTGTGCCTTGACCCCCAAAGGCGAGGGGAGGCCAGAGGACTCGTAATTAGGCCGTGATTGTCCTTTTCGATGAATCCATCGGCTGATAAGTATGCTTGAGTAGCAGGGAGACCTCACCTAGTGGCGGACCAACGCAACCAGCAATTGGTCCGACCTTCTCCACTTGGGTAGCTCTAGATTTTGGATTTATTTATTATGTGTCAAGTGCTCGCACAGGACACGTACAGTTAAGCTTCGCCTGATCTGAAACCCGAATTAGGGAGGAGGATGGAAGGCCTGCAAGTACTAACTGGCCGTGGTAGCAGTAGTGGGGACCTTAGGGGTGTAACCCGCTCGAGGGTACAGAAATGCTTTCGCCAGTCCGGGCGCATTTAAGTCAAGATAGGAAGGGGCACATTAACATTATGATAGGGCCTGAAGGTCAACCCACTCTCTTCAGAGAAGTGATCGCTAACATAGAACGTAGTCTTGAGGGAAAGATGACGATCTGAAATCTCCTCTATGGGCTCAAAAGGTGGTTACACAGAGCCTCTAGCACCACCGCCAGGTCCCACGTGGGGACGCGAGAACGCACTGGCGGCCTCATCCTCAGCGCACCGTGGAGGAAGCGTATCACCAGGGGGTGTTTGCCCACTGTGTTTCCATCGAGCGGTGAGTGGTAAGCCGATAATGCCGCCACATGCACCTTCACTGTGGAGTGGGATACCCCTGCAGAGAGTCTAGCCTGCAAGATACTCAAGAACTGTACCACTCAAGGCAGTTAACAGGGTCTTGCTGGCGAGCTCTGCACCATGAAGTCCATTATTGCAATTAGTCCACTTCAGGGTGTTACACCTTCCTTGTAGAGGGAGCTCTGGATTGGAGAATGGTCTCTACCACCTCAGCTGGGAGACCAGAAGCTATGTTGAGCTGTGCCCCCTAAAGGTGCCACACCCACATTTTCCATAACTCCGGGCGGGGGTGCAGAATAATTATACACCCCCTGCTTGTGAGAGGAGATCCCTCCTGATGGGAACCTCCCAAGGAGAGCCGTCTAGGAGGGAAATTCAGGTCCGAGAACCTGTACTCGGCCCGGCCAGCACGGGGCTAGTTCTAACAGTAGGCGAACACCGTCTCGGCGTACTCTCATCAGAACTCCTGGGAGCAGAGCGATCGGGGGAAAGGTGTAAAGACGCAGCCTCGGCCATGTACTGTACCATAGCGTCCAGTCCTAGGGGAGCTGGAGTGAAGCTAGAGAGAACCAGAGGAGACATTGCGCATTCAGTTGCGAAGAGGTCCACCTCTATTACTTGACTAAAACATTCTCCATTAATCTGCTTCACCACCTCGGGGTGAAGTATCCATTCCCCGGGCCTCGGCCCCTGTCTCGACAGTTACTAGTCTGGTCCCACATTCAGAGTACCCAGGAATAAATAGTGCGTTACTCAGTAAGAGGAACTTGTCCTGGGACCACAAGAGGATCTGTGTGTGCCAGTTATGTACAACGGGCGCGAGCGCAGACCCCCCTGGTGAATGATGTAAGAGACCACCGTATTCTAAAGTTGTTGGTGCGCACCAACACATGGTGACCTCTCAGGTCTGGGAGGAAAACTTGAAAGACCGCTAACATCTCCAGACAATAGATGTGCCATATGAGATGGCGACCACTCCACAGACCGCGGGCTGAGCGGCCACTCATGACTGCTCTTATATATACCGGTGAGAGACGCGTCCGTCGCTAACGATAACTGGCGACACGGAGCTCCCAGCACCGGGCCCAGATTTAAAGAAAAAAAAAAAAAAGGTTTCCTCCACAGTCTAGGGCTCGCACACACCGTCGATTTGAGACCCTGATCATGCGAAGTGGATTTCCCCTCGGGGAAAACCCTTGGCTCTTTCATGCCACCACTGAACAGGGGTCTCATGTACAGCAGGCCAAATGGTATAAAACATTGGACGCAGCTGCCATCAGACCCAGCAATCTCTGAAACTGCTTGACAGTGCAGTGACTGGCCTTCTCTCACTCTCTTGACTGACGTGAACTACTCGATCCGAGCAGGAGACATTCGTTCCTGCATCATGGTCGAATTCCACACCACGCCTAAATAAGTGGTCCTCTGAACCGGAGAAAGCACACTTTCTTTGGCGTTTAGGAATTTCAACCCCAACTGTTTCATATGAGCGAGGATGACAGCCTCGATGTCTCGCCGCCTCCATCTCCGACTGAGCTAGAATCAGCCAGTGTTGGGTGTAACGTCGATACTAATTTAGTAATCGCGTTATGCCCTGCAGCCTCAATGGAGCTAAATTACTTGCATCCACTGACTTTTATAAACGTGCGGGGTGAGAGTGCTAGACCGAAGGGAAGAACCCGATATTGGTACTGTTCATTTGCCCCCAAAAGCGAACCTTAGGTAATTTAACTTCCTGTTGACACGGATGGATGGATACGTGGAAGTACTTGCGTCTTTTAGATCTATCGTGACAAACCAGTCCTTGGACCTGATAACTGTGACACAACAGTTGCCTCAGCGTGAGCATCAATATTGAACTTCAGCTGACTGACTGAGTGGTAAATCAGTTGACGCAGATCTAATGATCGGACGCAATCCGCCATCCTTCTTGGGAACTATGAAATACCGCGCTTGTAAAACCCGGATTCCCTCTCGCGAGGAGGGACCACCTCGATAGCCTCCTTCCTTAATAGGGCTTTCACTTCTTGTTCCATAACCAGAGCCTGCTCGGGGCCCACCAGCGTGGGAGTCACGCCGCTGAAGCGCGGTGGTGGAAAAGCGAACTTGAATTCGATACCCCTTTTCTACAGTCTGCAGGACCTACATATGAGACTAAACATTTGGCAAGTAGTTTCCAAGCTGCTAAAATAATCTAGTAAGGGAACCATTTTACTCGAGTAAATGAGACGGTAGCTCGGACCCCTGTCAACGCATACCGCCAAGCGGGGCACAACTATCCGTTTATAGACCCCCTCAGGGGTGACGTGTGTCTCAGTCCCCTTGCGTCGGACTGAGCGCAGCGTCGAGGGCACTGAGGAGAGATAGACCACTGTAACTCCTTTCACATTCCCCAGAGGGGCCTGCCCTCAGAAGCTCCTGCACCCCCATGTGTCAGGACTTCTTCTTCTGGGACCTCCTAGCCGTAATGAACGGACCTCAAGATCGAAAACGAATATTATCTGACCTTGAAGTCCCAGACGAGTAGCGCTGCTTCTGAAACTCCGCCGCGGGGGAGCGCGAGAGGCAGCGCTCTCCTTTTGAGCCTCCCTGTATCTGAAGGAGCCGGTACTCGTCGAGGGCTGCTGCCCAGCTTTTAAGCCCCCTGAGCCCGAGAGCGGCGAGGGATTCAAATCGAACCGCTGGAACGATGTATCATCGGAGCTCACCTGCTCGCGCTCATCTGAGCTCCTTCATGTAGATCAGCTTGGTACGCCTGTAAATACAGACATTGTGTGCAGACACGCACCTGCTTGACCTGCTGCCGTAGTACCCCCTGTCAACCCACGAGCGTAGATGTTGTACGCAAAGGCTTTGTGGGCAGGGCCGGGAGCCTTCAAGGACGATGCCACGTGAGGAGACAGATAACTAGCAAGCGTCTGTTCTACCATTCGGCATCGCCGCTATAACCGCACTCATCCAAACCCACGACATTCCCATAAATATTTTCGATGCTGGAATGAAGAGGCGGGATGAGTACGGTCTTCCCCACGTATTTTTACACACCTCAGTATGCAGATCGGGAAAAAAGGGCAGGCTCCGATGCGGAGGTGGCGGCCGAGCGCGCAAGAAACGCTCGTCGAGCTTGCTTCCACGCGACTCGGTCTGCTGCTCGGCTGGCCAATCAATATGAAGTTTATCGACAGCGCGAGTGACCACCTCCAGCAGCTCCTCATACTGCAGAGATTGGGGCGGCTCATCGACGCTCACTGTCTCCCCCTCCTCGGAGGAAGAGTGGTCGAGCGTCGAGCCCGCTCCACGGGAGGAAGCTGCCCTTCTCTCACTGTGAGCTCTCCCGTACGCTCCGCTCCCGAAAATCCTTGTTTGTGGACGGGATTTTCACGAGTGAGCCCCGCGGCGGCAAGCGCCCACAATAGGGGCAATCAGCTCCCTCATTGAATGCAGCCGCCGCGTGCTCCGCTCCCAAGCAAGCCACGCACTGCTCGTGTGTCCGGTCTCCAGCAGTGATGAAACGTTTGCAGGGAGACACACACGGCCTGAACAAGCGTGACTTGCCCTCGCCCTTATAGCTCACTCAATGGACATAGTGCAGTGTAAATGCAATCAGTGTAATGTCCTTATCGTATGCAGGTTTATGTATTTCTTGTAAAAGTGCAACAGACAAACAGAGTAGACCAGACACACAGAGAGCGCGGTTCTGAATGACAGAAGGCTGTCGCCGGCTTTGCCGCAGGTGCTTTTATGCTTCCTGGTCTCTGACGTCACCCACCTGTGACGTCGCGCCCTTCCATTGGTCAGATTACACAGCAGATTCAGAGCGCGGATCACGCACAAGGCGTTCCCAAAGCGTGGTGACGCAGCTCGAGTTCCCGAAAAGGAACTACTAATTACTTGGATCAGTATTCTAAAGTGAAAAGCATCATAACTCCCTAATATTGGCTGACGTCATTGTAAGCTTTTGAATACATGTAAGGTTTTGGATAGTAATGACTCATGTGTTACTACATCCTTCTGAATAAATTAATAATTATTTGCGGGGACCAGGGTGGATTCTAAAGTGAAGATCACGGTAACCCACTAGTAATGATTTAAGTGTTACCAAATCTAGCAAAATTAATTTATTTCCAAAACCTTACATTTTCTAAAACCTAGAACCTTAGAATACTGATCCAAATAATTAGTATTTCCTTTTGATGAATTTGATAATATTTGAGTCATTACTAGTGGCTTACCATGACCTTTACTTTAGATTAGATTTTAGATTTATTTATTATTGTCATTGCATATGCTTATACAACAAAATTATGTTGGAGCAATCTAATTAGCAGCATTAAGAATAATAAGAATAAAAATGTTACATTTAACATTAAACACATTAACATTATAATACATTCAACCCATAATATAAATAAATACTCTAAAAATATAAAAGAATATAAAAAACACTAAAACACAAGCTACTACACAGAGATCATTTCTTAATTTGTGCCCATAGTCCATTAGCCAAATAGTTAAGACACTCAAGGGTTCAAAGGGTCATTATTGCACAAAGTCCATTATTGCAATTAGTCCAGGTGTTACAGTTGGGCTTTGTCTGAACATATGTGCCAAACTGTATATGTTGTGTATGTTGTATGCGTGTGTAAATGTAATTTACTTTAGAATTAATTATACATTATGTATTATTCATATTAATTATGCTAACCTGTATACAGTAGTTCTTAGGGAGGTATGAACAAATAATACTGATTAGCTAATAGTGAACTACCACATTCGACTAAGCACTATTACTTACTAATTCATTAATCGGAGTTTCTTGTTAGTTAAAGCTAGTTACTAGAGTGCTAATACTGCGTTACTCATGTGTTCTTGTGTAGTTATTCATTAATGATGAAAGAATACAGAGTTTAATTCTAAAGTGTTAACCGGGTTGTATAGGGATTTTAAGTATGAAAAAATATTAGTGTTAACAGACTAATTGCCCCTGCTCTTATATATACAAATTAAAACTGAAAATTAAAAAAACAAAAAACGATATTACAGTTAGGTCCATATATATTTGAGACACTAACACAAATTTCAAAATTTTGTCTACTTTATGCTACCAGAACAGAGAATTAGTAAAATAAAACAATTAAGATGAAATTGAAGTGCAGACTTTAAGCTTTGATTCAAGGGCTTAAACAAAAATATAACATAAAATGCTTAGGAATTACAACCATTTTTGAAATACAGCCCGATGTGTGCGGTGAACACATGAGAGTAGAAAATTCATATTTACAGATGACTGTACAATATTAAACTACTGAATATAATACTGAAAACAATGTCAAATAATGCTATATGGGGAGAACTTGGAGGATCTGGATGGAGTGATGATCCTGATAGTAAATTATATCCTCAGTAAATTTATAGAATAGCAAACACCGAATACCATATGCTTCCATTATTTAGAAAATTATATTTTCTAACTAAATGTAATAAGTGACAAGATTATTTTAAATCTTATCATATGAAATTTCAATATTTAAAATGCTGTCAGTGGAATTTACTATAGCATGGCAGTTAAACTATTGCACACTGAACTGTCTGGGATTGGTGTTCATTGATTTGAATGAGCTGCAGAACCTAGACACAATCTTTCACAGTTATTTGGTAACATAATTGCATACCTAATGTAACATACATATTAACAGTTTATCAGATGTTAGTTATGGTCTGAAGAACCTGGAATTTGGAAGTGGAAAATGTGTAGAAACCCTGAATCAGAAATATCAGTTAATATTTCAGCTTTATTCAGGATGACTGGAAGATGTTAACTTGCCTCCACAGTTGACCACATTGAACAGAGGGATGTGAATCACGGTTGGAGCGTTTTGGCCTTTGAACACATAGAAGCCCTTCGGTTTCTTCATGTTTTCACTGGCAATGTTAACTTCAGGGAAAGGGATCTTTAGTTTCTTGCACGTCTCAGCAGTTTGCGTCACTGTCTGCAGTGGAAAAACATAGCAGTAGCACTTTACTGAAAGGCTTAGACAGATATTTCAGTTGAAATTGAAGTTATTCACTTAAATCTACACTTATGTAGCCTATACTTCTATTATGCATGAGCTGAGAAATGGCCACTGAGATGAATGGGATTCATGATGGATGGAAATCTCTCCAGATATTACAGAACTCATGAAGATATATGCCACATAGAGATAGTTAAAATGAAATCTGTTTAAATGATTTTCTATCTAGTTTTTATCTGGTCAGATGGTACACAACATTAGTAATTATCTGTCTGTGTTTTTGAAGTTCTGGACATTTTAGGAATTGGCCTATGGTCTATTGATCACTACTAATGCCACGAGGAAAAAAAACAAACATGATTATTTAAAAAAAATAAGAAAGTAAGAATTTATATGTCCAACTTATTCTTCAACATGGAAGTAAGCCTATGTGTGAGACTTCCGGTTCATTAGCCGCTGTAGGAAAATAACGAGAAGAATTACAATGTGCAGTAAACCATAAAACTGTTTGCACTACAAACCAGTGTGTTCATAATTAAGATAATACATTAAAATAATATGGTAAAATACACCAATTTGCAATATCAAGCAGCAAAACGAGCGGTTTTGTACAGCTAAAAATAGCTGGACGCGGATGCACTGGAAGCCAGATCCATAGAATTTACAAATGGCCCATTTTTACAGGAAGAATAAGGTGGATAGGTTCAGAACAACGAGTGAAGTTGAGTAAAAGTGAGTAAATAGCAATGGAATTTACATTTCTAGGGGATGTATTCCTTAAACTTTTATGAGAGAATGTGTGCATTATATAGAATGTGTGCATTATATATTATATAATACCGTGAAAGAATCGTCTTCACTGAAATCCAGGGAAATGATGAGGTCGATGTCTCGTTCTTTTCTCAGCACTGAGAAGTAGGGTGAGTTCAGCAACAGTCCAGCGTCTATATAGTCTCTCGTCTCACTTTCCAGAAGAGCAGCAGGCACTGCATCATCTATGCGATCACAGCGTGAAATGAGTCTGTTTATTAGTCACAATGAATTGCCAGTTAACAAACAGGTCTGTTCTCACCTGTCATGTCGTGGAGGAAGTTATATTTCCTGCCCCAGATCCACTGAGCCATGCATCTACAAATGCTCATCAAAAGATCTGTGAAACAAATACATTCTTTAAAATTAATTTTCTAAAGTTCTTCGGCTCAGTAAATGTTCTTAGGGTCTCGTCAATAACTATTTTTGGCTGCATAGGGTTCTTGACTACATGGCTCTTTGCAGATTAAAAATATTTTATTATAGGATCTACAGATCAGTGTATTTTTTAGCTTAGAGAATAAACAGTACTTTGAGTGCTTATGAACTCTAATGTGTAAAGCTGCGATCTCAGATGCAGCTGCTAAAAATGACTCTAAGATAGGCTCCAGCATACCCGTGAACCTTCATGGGACATACGCTGTGGAGAACGGATGGATGAATTGATGTTAGAGACAGTTCAACCTACCAAATGGCCAGGAATTGAGCTTGAGCTCCAAACTGAAATAGTTGCATACGTCCATGGTGTACTGCATCATGTACTGTTTTGCTGCTTTTTTATCAGCAGTTTTATCATCTTTCAGTTTTTCTAATTGATAAATCAGCTGACTTTTGCCTCCAGAGATATCTGTAAAAAGAAGGGGAACAAAACGGTGGTTTAAATGATATTATGGCATGTTACCCTATCCATTTTTGAGGTTTTATGATTTGATTTTCATAATAGTTTTACTATTTAAATTTTGCTAAAAAGTCATTAAATAGACTATAGTGCATTTTACATTTACATACAGTATAAATTCACATCATTCAGCAGATGCTTTCCAAAGAGACTTACAAATGACAGATGTTAAATACAGATATTATGTGAAATATGGCTTTTTTTAGACAGTATTTCATATTCTAAAAAAAACAAATATATAGTAAATAAAATAAAAATATTATTTTCAAATCAGTGTCAATAAACAGCAGGTTCCCTCTGTGACAATGTGCCCCATTATGGACAGTAGATGATTTAATCTGATGTGAAAATGAGTCTGTGAGAGACAGCCATAATGTACTGTACAAGGAGTTGTACCTTTGTGAATGTTGTTCAACTGAGAAAACATTGAAAATGTCTTTCACTAAACAAAAAAAATTCAGACATCTTTTCCTCACAGCCTTGTTTTCATTGCATCAGTTCAAATATGGCTTCCCCTTCGGGAACTCGAGCTGCGTCGAAAACGCTTTGGGAACGCCTAAGCGTTTTCGACGCAGCGTCTCGTTCCCTCTGGGAACCATGGTTACATACGTAACCTGGGACGATCTAACCTTGCAGTGATGAACAAACTTGAATAACATTTTTTTTGTCTGTCAGACATAAACTTAGATACAAAAATGAACCAAATCTGAGAAATATTCACTGCTGTAAGCGTGACAACTAGCCCCAAATATTCTCTATGCAAATTCTAGCACACTTTAGGAAAAGTTTACCGGTCAGCGTTGTTCTGATGGATTGATCAAGAGCAGAAGGATCAGTTCCTTTCAACACAGCGAGATTCATGTCCACTAGGTTCAAGAGCACCTGGTAACATTCATCTATAGATGAGGAGTTTGGATCTTATGAAGGAAACACATTGAACAAACATGAACACACTTCAAAATGTCTTGACAGTATATGCTCGTGCACAAGATTCATTTCAATGCAATTGAACAAAGCTACCTATAGCCACGTCAACAAATGCCTTTACCTTTAAAGTTTAGTAATGCTGCCAAATAAATATATAGTCTACACCAGTTGTTTCTCAACCAGGGGGCCACAAGATTACTTTTGACATTATTTAAAATGAGTCAAATTTAAATATTTCAATTGACATCGTATTTCCTATTTTATTTAGTCAAAATGCCCAATGTCTGATATAGTGCATGCACTATAAGAAGTTAGAAGTAATTTTCGGGTACATTGCCGGTCTCGGAGAAGGTCTTTCTGAAATGTAGTGAAGTAAAAAAGACATCATGCTTTCAAAATTTTGCAAAGTGATTCTAATAGTACAGATTTTTGGAAAATGGTCTTAAAGTGTAAAAATGACTCGTTTCAATGATTCAGAGTCGATTCTTTCTTTTGAGAGGCAATAACTTTATACACGGTGCACTTTCAGATTTAAAACTTTGCAGGATGTTTTCATTCACTTAGAGCTGTGTTACACACTGCATGAAAGATCATTTTCAAAAATCCGATATTTTGTTTTTGCCAACCATTAACTAGTAGATTTCAAGTGAGTCATTGAAACATTCACTCAGCTGATTCATTCAAACACTAATTCACTCTAAAATACCACTGTTATATGTTGATGGACAGTAGCATTTTTTATCTGTACTTGCAGACATTTTTCAAGTACATTTTGGTACAAAATAAAGTCTAACACCTCCCCTTATTTTCAACCAACTGCTTCATCTTTTTTTAAGCTCTTTGGCCTCATGAGTCTTGGAGACTCATTTGGTAAAAGCACTGTTGCATGATGAACTACTATTGGATGATGAATTATTATTATAAATACTTTACATTGGTAGCATTATACATTGAATTGTAGGGGAAAAAACTTTTTAAATAACAGTATAAAGGCTGATTTGAGCAATCTAGTTTTTAGTTTTGTCAAAATGTTAATTCTAAAAACATGTATTGCATTATATGTGTGCTGAATTGGGTTGCATTATATTTAAAGGATTCAAGTTGTTGCATTCCTTTCTGAAAGAGTTTGCCAAGAAACTTTGTAAGTTCCTCACTGACTTTTATGCTGCTGAAAGATTGACCAGGGGTTTCCTCTGGTGTGATCTTTTCTTTTTTGCAGAGAATAGCTGGTGTTTCCCCACATGGGAAGCTATCATACAAACAATATTACATCAGAGTTGGTGAAATATTTTAGCAAGTGCAAAGAGACCTTTATAATTGATCATTTTAGAGTATGACACTTAACTTGTCAGCTTGTACAATAGCTTGAACATTTGCTTGGCTTCAAATGATAGATCAACAAATATTTGAATACATGGAACTGATCAATAAATAAACAATACAATTATATACCTTGCCTCATTTTCTCTGATGCTGATTTTATTTCAGGTAATAAAAGATCTGAAAAACAAAATCAAATGAAAATTAAATGACATTTAAGCGGTATTAAATCATCAAGTTTTACAGTTCAAGTTGTACCTTTTGTCCATTTCCAGAGCTCTTCTTCATCAGCTAAAACACTGCTGCACATAGCTGCAGAATACACAAAGTGAAACAAACTAATTTCAACTTTTTAATGCAATTGCCATAAAGTTTCATGTTGAAAAATACCAATTCAAATGTTTGTTTAACATTTCTAATCATACTCTGGGTTGCATTTCAGTTTTTACATGAAAATTGGCTTGTACTACAGATGTCACAGAGAATATTTATGTATTTTATTCTAGGTCAGTTCAGCGCACAGTGTACAATATACACTGTAAGTTGGTATTACAAATAATAATAAACTTTAAGGCAGTTCTGCAACAGAGTTTGTTACCTTGCAGGTACAGCATGTCCATTTCATCCTGCTTCTTCATCTTAATTTTAAACTGGCTGCCGAAGCTGGAGGTGTCCACAAACGCTCCAGTGAGTGAATAACCTGCTTCATGTGGAGTGATCTCAAACCAGGGGTCTGCAGACAGAAAACACCACCATTTAACAGCTGACACAAGCACATTAACTTTCTGTCTCTTTCAGACAAAAACACAGACCTCCTTCCTCACGCTGTTTGCATTGCTTGTCGATCACTGCGTAAATGGGATACGGGTCTTTATTGTGCTGGTCCCGCTGATCTGTGAGTGTTTGTTCATCGATCTGAAAAGAACATTTTTAAACAGTGTCATGATGTAGTGGAGACTGCAGGGCAATCATTAAAATTTTCAGTTATGACATTTGCTCAATATGTCCTGAGTAAAAGTTGTCTCACAATCAAGCTGTAAATGTAAAAATTAAAAGACGCTTAAGGAAACACTTGGGGTTCTTCAGATTGCTACAGTGATAGAACCCTTTTAGAAAGAAGCAGTTCTCTGAGGAATGTACAAAATGAAACTCATGACTTTCTGCAAGAACTCCAAAGACAATCAGCGGTTTCGTTTACTGATACCATCCTAAAGAAAAGGTTTGTGACACTCGAAATATAAGTTTCTTGAGTTTGCAACATGATGTTTGAGGTTCTGCGGAAGGTTCCCACTTTACATCATTAAGAGAAGTGGTACTTTTCTGAGAGCAAGATTTCATCATGTTCATTCTCATGAATGACACTTGTAACATTGTCGCTAATGTTATTAAAGCAGCGAGTAAATAAATGAGCGGGTGATTGCTCAGACTTCTCATAAGAAGACTTTTTCAATTTCTCAATTTTTTATAAATTATTATTTTTTCAATATATTTTTGTAATTTACTGTTAGATGAGACCACAAGTGAAAATGCTTTAAAATGTAAAACTTTTAATTGCAGTTAATATTATCAGTTTAAACAGCAGCATGTTTAATATATCAGAAGATGGCAGTAGATTTACATTTAGCCATTTAGCAGACACTTTTATCCAAAGCGACTTTCAATTGAGGATAACAGAAGAAACCAAAACTAACAAGAGCAATAATATGCAAATGACAAGTCTCTGTTAGCCTAACGTCTTTTTTACACACACAAACACACACACACACACACACACACACACACACACAGGTTGGATATATATATACAACCCGAATTCCGGAAATTGAGACGTTTTTAAAATTTGAATAATATGAAAACTAAAAGACTTTCAAATCACTTGAGCCAATATTTTATTCACAACAGAACATAGAGAACATAACAAATGTTTAAATGGGTAAATTCTTACACTTTTGATCCACTAAATGAGCTCATTTCAAATTTGATGCCTGCTACAGGTCTCAAAAAAGTTGGCACGGGGGCAACAAAGGGCTGAAAAAGCAATACATTTTGAAAAGATTCAGCTGGGAGAACATCTAGCAACTAATTAAGTTAATTGACATCAGGTCTGTAACATGATTAGGCTATAAAAGGGATGTCTTAGAGAGGCAGAGTCTCTCAGAAGTAAAGATGGGCAGAGGCTTTCCAATCTGTGAAAGAGTGCGTAAAAAGATAAATACTTTGTGGAATACTTTAAAAACAACGTTCCTCAACGTCAAATTGCAAAGAGTTTGCAAATCTCATCATCTACAGTGCATAACATCAAAAAATTCAGAGAAACTGGAGAAATCTATGCCCGTAAGGAACAAGGCCGAAGACCTTTGTTGGATGCCCGTGGTCTTCGGGCCCTCAGACGACACTGCATCACTCATCGGCATGATTCTGTCATTGACATTACTAAATGGGCCCAGGAATACTTCCAGAAACCACTGTCAGTAAACACAATCCGCCGTGTCATCTGCAGATGCCAACTAAAGCGATATCATGCAAAAAGGAAGCATATGTGAAAATGGTCCAGAAGCGCTGTTGTATCCTGTGGGACAAGGCTCATTTAAAATGGATTGTTTCAAAGTGGAAAAGTGTTCTATGGTCGGACGAGTCCAAATTTGACATTCTTGTTGGAAATTACGGAAGCCATGTCCTCCGGGCTAAAGAGGAGGGAGACCTTCCAGTGTGTCATCAGCGTTCAGTTCAAAAGCCAGCATCTCTGATGGTATGTGGTGCATAAGTGCATACGGTATGGGCAGCTTGCATGTTTTGGAAGGCATTATGAATGCTGAAAAGTAGGGGTGACCCCGAATCGTCGACGATTCGATGCTTCGATTCGAGGAGCCTGATTCGACTCCCAATCTCAGTCGAATATTCGCGGGGTGTTATGATCATGCCATTTTGGCTATATGGGGGTGCTCAAATGTCTGATTTCACAGAGAGCTACCGGTTTTCTCCTAATAAGTTAATACAGCCTATTATGATAATGCTGTAAATAAGAATCTGAAAAGAAAGAAGCTCTAAATAAATATTTTTAACATGCATGAATAAATCCAACCACCCCTATAGATTGAAGTTTCACTTTTCATAATCCGTGACCGGCAGAGGAGCGGCAGGGATTTAAATCTTTAAAATGATTCAAATTGACACAGGCAGAGTGAAAGACAGGATTTTTTTTCGATCAGGTAGGGTACAAGTTATTTCAAAACATTTTGGCCGCTTTATATATCGTGTATATAGGCCTACTATTATTTATCTCTTATGAGATGCATTTGGTTGAGTTGCTCTGCAGTAAAAGCGCTTCATTGTAGTAGTACGGTGATTATCTCTTCAGCACGCATCACGAGCAGGACAAACAACAATAATATTAATGACTATAACTCGGACTGTCATATACATAACATTATAATGAGAACACTATTATAATAAAACGCTGTTAATTTTGAGTTTAACTGCCGTGTTTCTGCACTTTGTTGCATGAAGAATGCGTCCACAAAAGGAGTTCATTCAGAGCCGCACAGACACGTTCACTTGTGCACTCGGGGCATTTTGTGCAGATAGCCTTTAAAGTCGTAACATAAATAACAAAGCGTATTCTGTATGAGAGAAATTAGTTAAATCCCATTCATTAAAAAAAAAGAGCTATAATATGCTTAATTTTACTGGTCATCTTCAGCGCGAGCAGCTCAAAACAGAAATGCAGAACATTCCAAACTAATAGCCTACATAGCGTAATAATAAGAGGCCTATTGAAAAGTTAAATGTACATATAAGGAATTCTTAGAGTTTTGCAACGTTTATTGTTTAGGTCTTTTAATTGGCAAAACATGATTTAATATAAAACATTATTTACCCGTTTGTATCTGCGAGGCGTCCGTTACACATTTTTTAATTACTGTCGAATGTCTAACTGGACTCTTGGTAATGTATTTTGACCATGCCCCCAAAGATATGATTCGACTAGCAGTCGAATATTGGCAAGATTCGAAAATTCCGATTCGACTATGAAAATCCTTAGTCGGGGACACCCCTACTGAAAAGTATAAAAAGATTTTAGAGCAACATATGCTCCCCTCCAGACGACGTGCATTTAAGCAGGACAATGCAAAACCACAACCTGCAGCTATTGACACCCAAGCAACATGACAGTAGCATAAGAGTTCACAGACGGTGCTGACATTGGCCTGCCTCAGCAGTCCAGATCTTTCATCTCTGCATGGAGTAGTCATTCAGAATGATGCACCCTCATGCTAAACTGTTGTACGCTCAACAGACGTCATCCCCGAACTCTTCAGCCTACAGACTGGAAGACAAGGAGCTATCCATCAGGCTTTAAGACATGATCTCACATGGACACAGATGCATCACAACACCAATGAACATCCAGAAACTCAAGAATCCTGAATCACCCACTGCTTCTGCTCGTACGAAACTGAGTTTCCCTGAATAAGGAAGAGGAGGATGCATACACCAAGTAAACGATGCCCCCGTCAGATCATGAGCACTGCGCCGTACTGGCACGGCATACAAATATTGGAAATGACGACATTGCATGCAACAAATCTATTGCACAACTTCGCAGTTTTATATTACATTGTGTGTAAAATGTGTCATCTATGTTAGTTACTACAACAGTCTGTATATGTACTGTCTCATGTCAAGAATTTTCAAAATGTCTTTTCCCCCAAGTTTTCAGTTTTATTGCAAAGAGTTTAGTACGTCCAAAGATTCAAACAATTCCTGGAATCTTCTTTGTATGCTACTGTATATATATATATATATATATATATATATATATATATATATATATATATATCATACACACACACACACACACACACACACACACATATAAACATAAAAGAAAAACAAGTAGATCGACATAGACAAAATAGAAAGCTAGTGTTAGATCTTTTTTTTTTAAGAAAAACTAGCAGTTAGAGAACAGCAATCATAGACGTTTGCAGACTTTTTTTTAAAAAAGTTTTAGTTAAGTAATTTAAAATTGAGTTTGTAATGTAAAACACACTATTATTTCTCTTAAAAAACATGCACATTTTTTTCTTGTAACTTATTTAAAAAAGGGAAACTTTCATATATTTTAGATTACATGTAAAGTAAAACACTTCCAAAGTTTTTTTTGTTTTAATTTTGATGATTAGAGCTTCCAGCTCATGAAAGTCAAAAATCAGTATCTCAAAATATTAGAATATTTACATTTGAGTTTCAATAAATGACCATCCATACAGTATACATTCTGAGTATCTTTGAAACCACAATAATGGGGAAGACTGCTGACTTGGCAATGATCCAGAAGACGAACATTGACACCCTCCACAAAGAGGGTAAGTCACAGAAAGTCATTACTGAAAGGTGTGGCTGTTTACAGAGTGCTGTATCAAAGCATATTAAATGCAAAGTTGACTGGAAGGAAGAATTTGGGTAGGAAAAGGTGCACAATCAACAGGGATGACCGCAAGCTTGAGAATACTGTCAAGCAAAGCTGATTCAAACACTTGGGAGAGCTTCACAAGGAGTGGACTGAAGCTGGAGTCAGTGCATCAAGAGTCAGCACGCTCAGACGTCTTCAGGAAAAGGGCTACCAAGCCACTTCTGAACCAGAGACAACGTCAGAAGCATCTTACATGGGCTGTGGAGAAAAATAACTGGACTGTTGCTCAGTGGTCCAAAGTCCTCTTTTCAGATGAAAGTAAATTTTGCATTTCATTTGGAAATCAAGGTCCCAGAGTCTGGAGGAAGAGTGGAGAGGCACAGAATCCATGTTGCTTGAAGTCCAGTGCGAAGTTTCCACAGTCAGTGATGATTTGGGCTACCATGTCATCTGCTGGTGTTGGTCCACTGTGTTTTCTGAAGTCCACAGTCAACACAGCCATCTACCAGGAAATTTTAGAGCACTTCATGCTTCCTTCTGCTGACAAGCTTTATGGAGATGCTGATTTCATTTTCCAGCAGGTCTTGGCACCTGCCCACACTGCCAAAGGTACCAAAAGCTGGTTCAATGACCATGGTGTTACTGTGCTTGATTGGCCAGCAAACTCGCCTGACCTGAACCCCATAGAGAATCTATGGGGTATTGTCAAGAGGAAGATGAGAGACACCAGACCCAGCAATGCAGATGAGCTGAAGGCCACTGTCAAAGAAACCTGGGCTTCCATACCACCTCAGCAGTGCCACAAACTGATCACTTGCATGCCACGCCGAATTGAGGCAGTAATTAAAGCAAAAGGAGCCCCTACCAAGTATTGAGTACATATACAGTAAATGAACATACTTTCCAGAAGGCCAACAATTCACTAAAAAAAATTTTTTATTGGTCTTATGAAGTATTCTAATTTGTTGAGATAGTGGGTTTTTGTTAAATGTGAGCCCAAATCATCACAATTAAAAGAGCCAAAGACTTAAACTACTTCAGTCTGTGTGCATTGAATTTATTTAATACACGAGTTTCACAATTTGAGTTGAATTACTGAAATAAATGAACTTTTCCACGACATTCTAATTCATTGAGATGCACCTGTAGAAGCAAATAAAGTGTAAAAGGATATGTACAATATAAATATATGCATCTAATAATACCTAGTTATCATTATCCATAAAATCCAATATTGGGCGATCTCTAATAAAAACATGCACTTTAAAACTGAACATGACCACCTCTACCCTCAACAACTCATGGTGAGTTATGTTATAAATAGTAACTGACCTCTTTCACATATGATGTGACAAGCATCACTGCCCAGAGGTCAGTCAAGCTGAAGATTTCTTTCCCATAGTAATATTTCTTCAGTTTGGCCAATGCGTCTGTCCATCTGACTCCTGGTCCGCTGATTCTCCTGATGATTTTGTCTTTCACGGTCTCTAGTTTGGTGGACCAGTCTGGTTCTTGGTATAAGGAGGCCATGCACCTTCAGAAAAGAACATACTGCTCTCATTTTTGACATTCAACCCAATTCAATCTTTTTCAATTCAAGTTTATTTGTATAGCGCCTTTTACGATACAATCGTTGCAAATCTCTGTGTGTTTGTTGTTTCTCAGGGTTCGTACCAGGTGGATCCAGAGACTCCGCTCAGATAAAGGATGCAGTCCAGAAGACCCGCTTTATCAAGCTGAACCAGGGATCCCAGCAAACCCACCATGGCTCTTTGTCCTCCTCCAGAACCCAGTAATGCAATGTTTGGCACCACATCCTGAAATGCACACACCACTTAAAGCATGATCCTAATGGCATAGGTTTTCTCAGTCAAGAGAGTGAAACTGATGTTTGACATCTGATGTTCGTTGTTCACAGAATTATTTGTGGGTCATTGGTATAAGATGTTTTATCTGGCTGCAACGCATTTTAAACTTCTGCAGGCATTGTAGAACAGTGTTTCTCCTTCTGGCTACAAACTCTTCCTCCTCCTTATTCAGAGAGTGTCCGATTCTCACCTCACCACTGCAATCAAGACACAGACAGAGCAGTCCTGAATTTAACTATTTAAATATTCTAGATCTGAATGCAATTTATTCTGCAATTCATTTTGCTAATATATTTTCTGAACTATCCAGTTTGTTATAGATGTTAATTGTGTAAGTATACTGCAGAACAGTTGTTATCCCATCATTCTAGGAATCTGTGCAGAATTATCTTTCCTGGGGTTTGGATGCACTCATCTATAAAACAACAGAGTTGACATTAAAGTAAATCTTCTGAAAAACATTTGATAAACTCGTCAGTTTTCTAGTCAGAAAAACTTGTAAATAAGTAAATAAATAAATAAATGTGTGTGTGTGTGTGTGTGTGTGTGTGTGTGTGTGTGTGTGTGTGTATATATATATATATATATATAGATATATATATATATGTATATACAGTATATATGTATATACTGTATATGTATATATGCAACCATTTTCAACATTGATAATAATCAGAAATGAAAATACAGGTAACCAATTAGTAATTAATAAAGACTTATCAAATAATTCTACAGAACTTATTTCGAACCTGAAACAGCAGGCCTATTCTAAAGTGAAAATACAGTGAAACCTTTAGTAATTAATAAAGAATTATTAGATAATTCCGCAGGAATTACTCAGAACCTGAAACAGTATTTGTCACGAATCCGGTCTGTGGCCTTCCGCCCGATAGCCACCAGAGGTCGCCTCTCCATCATGACTTTCACACCACACAGCTGATTACACTAATCACGCTCACACCTGAGAACTATCACACACGCTTTATAAGTCTTGGACTTTCTCTCTGTGATCGCCGAGTATTGTTTAGCGTTTATCACTCTCCAAGAGATAGCTACTCTACGGAGCCCACGTAGTTGTCATAGTCTTGCCTTGCGTGTTTTTGATTCTTACCCGTGTTTCCTGGATTCTGTCACGAATCCGGTCTGTGGCCTTCCGCCCGATCGCCACCAGAGGTCACTCACTCACCACATGGACTCTTGCACTACACTACTGTTGAATGTCACCTAAGACTACATTTCCCATAATACACTGCACTGACGTCACACAGCTGTTCGCACTGATCACGCTCACACCTGAGAATCATCTCACAATTACACAGTTTACTTAAACCTGGGACTTCCTCTTGCTCTCGGCCGAGTATTCTGTAACGGGGTCAACGAGATGCGAGTCATGCGGATCCATGTGCAAGCTTTTAGTAATAAACAGTCAAAAACACAGGCAGGGTCAATCAACAGCAAACAGGTATGGCACGGGAAAGAAACAGAGTAATCCTAGGGAAAGCGTGGGTCGACGATCGGCAAACCATATCCAACAAGGGCTAGGCAGAGAGATAATCCAGGTATACGAGCAATAATCCAAACGAGATGCAAACAGTCCAAAGGGCAAGGCTATAAGGGTAAATCCAGAAAACACAGGCAGGAATCAAACACGGGAAAACTAACAAGGCAAACTGACAACTAGGAACGCTCTGTAGAGTAGCTATGGCTAAACAATACTCGGCCGAGAGCAAGAGGAAGTCCCAGGTTTAAGTAAGCTGTGTAATTGTGAGATGATTCTCAGGTGTGAGCGTGATCAGTGCGAACAGCTGTGTGTGTGACGTCAGTGCAGTGTATTATGGGAAATGTAGTCTTAGGTGACATTCAACAGTAGTGTAGTGCAAGAGTCCATGTGGTGAGTGAGTGACCTCTGGTGGCGATCGGGCGGAAGGCCACAGACCGGATTCTTGACAGTATTCTAAAGTGAAAATATAGGGAACCCATTAGTAATTAATAAATAATTATCAAATAATTATGCAGGACTTATTTCAAACCTGAAACAGTAGGCCTATTCTAAAGTGAAAATATAGTGAAACCTTTAGTAATTAATAAAGAATGAATGAATTAATAAATAATTAATTACTCGTGCGGTAGCTGGGCTCAGGGAAACTTCCCTGTGTTAACTTAGGCGTCAACACAAAAACTACCCAAGACAAAAAAAACAAAAATACAAATATGACCCAACAGATTCATCCCAGTGTTTCGGTAAATAAATTAATTAATTAATTAATGAACAAACCACCATTTTACAGAGTTTACTATATCTGAAGTAAGTTGGATAGTTATGGCAAGACAGTGGAGTTGGGGTTCCTTTCCAAAGCAGATTTCCTACAGAACATGTGCACAAGGCAATTATTTACCATACAGGCAAAAACATAAGGGGTGAGAACCAAAAAGGCGTAAGTGACATTTCACCAACTTTACAGGAGTGCCAAAACAAAAATGTACCATAGGTTGAGCTGACTTTGTGCACTGATTTCAATCGTATATAATACAAATTTGTACACTCATGGATGACAGTATACTTTTGCCAGTAGAAAGAGCTCACCAAGAGCTTTCATTTGATCAGTAGCGTAGCAAGTCAGCCCTGGGCCCATATGCAAAAAAATTGTACGGGCCCCCCCAAATGGTATGGGCTCCAACTCGCATAACTTGTTGATTTTTCTGACGTAAATACCGTTACGTGACTATTCACAAGCTGTTTTAATTACGGCATAAATGCTTGGAAATAATATTTAAAGTTTTCAAGTCCATTCATTGCAGGCAAGCCACCCAATAATCACAATAAGCTTTGTGTTTTTTTTATTATAACAAAATCTCATCTTTCTGTAAATTTTAACATCAAATACAGACAATAAATGTGTTTTGCGCTCTTTTATTTTAGTGAGGTAACTACATTCGCCTCAGTTCAAGCGGCATGTGAATCAATTATCTTTTCCTCTTTGATATTTGCATCAAGAAATAAACATGAATAAATATTTGAATGCATATTGAAAAAAAAAAATCAGAACAATTTATACAAACGAATGACCCACGAAATTGATCAATTTGAGTCTCAAAAATATCTATAAGCCTACATGTTATTGCTGTTTTTCGTGTTAAGAACAACAGGTTGGATGCCACAGAAATGCATCTTTATTGATTACATAGGCTAATGAAAGAGTTTTTAATTTTTGATTTGAATTATTTCGCTGTAAAGTAGTAATTTATAGCATTCTATAAATATATTTATTCTGTCAGTGAGGCAAGTATTTGCTGAGTTTCGGTTCAGTTTTTGTGAAGTGTTCCTGCTCAAGATCAAGACCCTGTTTGTTTTCTTTATTTTAAAAAGCAAAACATTTTGTTGATATTGTGAGTGCACACAAATAAAACTATTTGCAGCTTCGAATGATGTATACTCTTACCTTTATGAGGAAAAATTACGGTGTGTTTTAATTTTCCACTCTTATTAAGAAAAAAAATGCAAGTAATCTCGCTAGCGCCTCCATGTCCTTCAAAGCGAGCTTCAGCTTCCACTTTTAGCACAAACGATTTTATATTTATCACACATTTATCTTAATTTTTTAATGTATATTGTGAAATGCATGAAGTTGTTTATCTCTCAAATCATGTTTATTTGAGAAGGCTAAACTGATCAAACATATGCTCAACTCACTGTCTGGCGCTGGCTGCTTGATATTTAAAAAAAAAAAAATACAACTTGAATTTAACAAACATAAAATGTTCCAATCATGTTTATAAATTAACTTAATAAAGAAACAAAATTAAATATAACCACTTTGCCATTAAGAACCAAAACTGTCTGTAACAGCAGCTGTTTACACAGAAGAGAGAGAGAGAGAGAAAAAAGACAGGTTCGGGTCGGACTCGGGCGGAGAATTCTGATAAGCTGTCAGACAAGGGTGCAAGGCTCTATATTTGTTCCCTTGTTTCAATTAAAAGTTCCCCCTCAGCTCGGCGGGCCCCCAATCTGCCCGGTCCCATACGCACCTGCATACCCTGCATGCCCAGACGCTACGCCACTGCATTTGATATATATATATATATACAGGGGCGCCTTAAGATAACCAGAGGCCCCTGGGCTACAGCATTACAGTAGGCCCCCCTACCCCAGAAAAACTTATCTTTTTATTTTTTTTAAGCTTCCTGACAATTATTTGTCAAATTTCGCTTTTTTTTTTCTCTTGTTAATATGCCAGTTAACATTCACAACACTGTTCTGCGTAAAATGTGAATATAAGTGAATATGCAAATTCACTCTTTGCCACAAGGTGGCGCTTAAGAACAGCAGAATTGCCGTTACATTACACTATTACAGGCTTTATCCTGAGGTAATATGAAAAGCAAATGCCATCAAAACTTTAATGGCTGAAATGTGAGTTTACAGGTATGATTTAAACACCATAAATCACACAAAATATTCATTATTCATCATCAGTAGTACGAAACAACACGACATGTTGGCATAAATGTGGATTGTTTGGTGATTGCTAACTGCGTTTTTATTTCGAAACATGCAGTGCTCACGTTTAATTAATTAAATCACAGCCGTATAAAGTTTAATGATCATATTTAAGCAATAGGACGATTCCTATTTTTCCATCCCTGGATTTAAAATTGAGACTTTGAAGCAGCACCTTAATCTAAAACCTTCAGCTGACACATAGATTACATCCACGCAAATTACTGAACTCGCACTGTATGATGTTACAGAATGTTGTCCTGTCCAGTTCCTTTCACACAGCAGTGTTGTTTCTCTTGTTAATCTGCACGTTAACATAAAGACACTCTTGTGCTGGGCTACTTTACTAGCGAATGCATTGATTGTGCATTCCGCTTACAGTATATCGGTGGAACACGTGGAACATACCAACTACACAAACTGTGTGGGGGGAACCTAAACTGAACCATTCACTATATATGCTACTACAACCAGGGTGTCGCTGAAAATGAGTGTGTGAGTTTGTTTACAGAATGCTGTTGTCACTGCTGCAAACTCCCATATAAATAATTATTCAAAAAATATAATTTCCCTGCAGCCAGTGGGGCCCCTTTCCAGTGTAGGCCCCTGGGCTTCAGCCCCTTGAAGCCCGTGCATTAATGCGCCCCTGTATATATATATACAGTATATAACAGTGAGTTAAGTGTTAATGAATAATTACCTGTTAGTTCTTCAATAATTCCTTATTAGTTATGCAGTAAGTAAGAAACAGTATTCTAAAGTGTTACCAATGTTTCTATTATCAAGTAAAAGTAGCAGCAGTATGTTTCAAACTATTATTTATATTTAATCCCTCAAATCATTTTTCATCATGATTGTTTATTTATGCAATTTCAGCAGTGTGCAGGTCATTGTTATTGGCCATGTTTTAAAGCTTATTATTGACAAAATGTTGGATTAATTCATGCTACTGTCACATGCCAATTATAATAACATTAAACCTTTTAATTGCTGATCTATTGCTGAATAGACTTCATCTACATAAAGCTTTGAAACATATACTCACTGTTCTTGTGAATCCAGAGTCTTCAGCAACAGCACTGCACCAATAACAACACAGCAGCCGTTGTCTGTCTGACCGGGCTGAAGATGCTCTTTTATACAGCTCTGAAACGAAACTACATGTCTATCATTATGAGGAGTGGAGGTGATGAATGTTAAGCATGTAAGCAATGTTAACTTACACAATCATTCACAGAGACCATAAAAATGTGATGCTTACTGGTAAATTCATCCTGCAAATCCCTTGAAGACAACTTAGCTCGGCTTTAAGTATAGGTGTTGATAAGTTTGTGTGACAGGCAACAGGTTGATCTGAATGAACATTTAGGTTCTTCTCAATAAGAAAATGAGAAAGGCTTCATGCACATTAGCTTACCAAAGACTAATAATATTAATGACAACATTAACATTTTAAGGGAAGTGGACATTGTTACAATAATACACTCAAAACGATCAAAATTGTTGGTGAAAAAAGACATTGCAAAATCCTGGGATTAATTGTGATTACTTATTGTGATGTATTGACATCCACATTATTTTAAGCCCTAAACAGTGTCAGAAACGATCTTTTCCATTACGGGGCAATATTTTATGAAGGACCAAATCATTCAAAATTAAATCATTAAATAAATATTGAAATATATAAATAAATAATTGTTAATAAAACACAAAATTCTTTAAATTAATTTTTAAATCATCAAACAAAATGAATAAATGCCTATTGTATTTTATTTTAGCATTCGTTTGTAGGCTATTCATTTGTCATTTTTATCATGTTTGAATTGATTTTTTATTCAAGCAGCTCGTGTCATTTCACTTTCGTTGTTACAGATGTCAGCATGTCACTCAACAATAACAGGCGTTGTCTTTCAAAGTTGAATTCTTGGGCTTTCTATTTAGTGTTTTTCCTTTCCTTTTCTTTCTTTCTTTCTTTCTTTCTTTCTTTCTTTCTTTCTTTCTTTCTTTCTATTTAGTGTATTTAGGCATGTGTCTGAAAGGTGACGCCAACTAAAGCTGAGTGATAGACTTGTAACTCTTCAAATAAAAACGTAATGAAACATATGAAACATAATCTGTTATCTTTTTATGTCAAATTCTTAAAGGTAAGCAATAAATTAGAATAATATGACACCATAGGGACATTACCAATCAAATGAAATCTGTACCAACAAAATCCATCTTTGCATCGGAAGTGGCGTTTAGCCTTAGTCTATTTAAACAGACTGTAAAATACTCATAAATGCATTTACACAGCATTTCCAATTGCAAAATTAATGCAATGTAATGTAATAATATTAATTATTTAAATATATAATTTGGTCAAAATTAAATGTAATTTAAATATAAATATATGCCAAATGATTTGGAATATGTTTATATTTAAATTATATTTAATTCAGCAGATTCATTCAAAACTGCTGATTCATTCGGGAATGAAGAAAGTGATTCGCTTTATGAATGGTGCATTGAATTATTTTGCTCAACCGATTCATTCAAACCGAGGATTCGCTCAGTAATTAAACTCAGTGTTAAAAAGTCATTACGTTTGCCTGTATATCTTGAATTTTGGGGCATTGTTATTCATTTTGGTGGCATTTTTGCCCCATGTTTCATTTAGTGTCTCACCCCTAATTCTAAATCTTTTTGTGAAAATGCTATGAATATGTGAAAATATAAACGTCAGTGTACTTGTTTACCAAGGAGACATCAGTGTCAGTGAAGAGTGATGATGTGATGTGTGAGAAAGTCAGAAAAATCAAGGTAAAACTTGTGAAAAATATTTTTATTGGGTATTTTCAATCAAGCTGTAATTTTATGAAATGGATTCATTTCACCACAGAATGCTGTCAAATCAATACACGATAAATGTTAACATACGTTTCAACAAATCATAATAATAATTAAAAAAAAAGAAATGAAAATAAGGAATAGGTCCACACAGGGCCAAACTTGCCAATAATAAGAAACACCTCATTCACATATCCACATAACTTAAGGCCTGTCATATAATCATCTTCTGATATTAAATACTTTCTATATAATATTTTACTTGCTGGTACATTCATATTGATATTTTATATGTATATTGATTTACTTTGATTTTGCTTTGCTGGATGACTGTGATGCCGGGAATCATTCATTTCAATGCATCATTATGTTCTGATGGGAAATTTTACAGCATAATTCATCTTTTCACAATCCCTTAGGTTTTATTTGAAATGATCAGAAGAACGTTAATGGCAGGTATGGTAACTAGCTGACATCTGTTAAGAATTCAGCTCCCAAACCAAGCTGATAAAATAAATGACCAAAAAAAAAAAACACTTCAAACCCAAAGAAAGTAAATAAATCCAGCTCCAAGCGTCAGTGGGTTTTGAGTGCTCTGTCCAGCTCTTCTAGCTAAAAACAGCGTGAGCTGGTCATGCTGGTTTTTCCAGAGAGGCGCTGTCATCAATGGCATCCATGTTTATATAATAAAACAAAAACATCTTGCACTTTTATCGTAAGCAAATTACAAATGAGGAATAAGTATGCAAGGGCCAATAATAGTATATACAATACATGGTTTATAAAATGAAATGCAGAAAAGGAAGTTTTTTTAATATTTCAAAGAATTGTATGTTGAATTATTGTTATTATTATCAAATCTCTGGCGATGTTCATAGCTCAGTATATTATGGATGCTATATTTGCCGCTGAATAAAAAAATTAAAAAACGTAATTGTGACTTCATATCTCACAATTATACGTTATTCTCGCAAGTTTATATCCCACAATTTGGACTAATAAAAAAAGTTGCAATTATGTATGCATTAAATAACATTTTATGGAGTTTGGTGACATATATCATATCATATCATATCATATCATATCATATCATACCAATTAATTTAAGAATGCACAGTGATTTTATGGCTATTTGTTGAATATACTAGAGCCGTAGAACATTAACAAGTTTAACATCAATAAAACTTCTAAAAACATTCAGTTCATCAGTGACTTGTCATTCGAATCCATATTTGTCATACAAAATAGATACAAGAATGAGATTTATGTACAAATAAACTGAATAGAGAGAGAGAGAGAGAGTCGCTCTGCTGTAACGCATTACAAATAATGCGAGTCACATAATCAGATTATTTTTTCCAAGTAACTAGTAAAGTAATGCATTCATTTTAAATTTACAAGAAAATATCTGAGTTACTTTTTAAAATAAGTAATGCAAGCTACTTTGTTTTCCTATTTATTCACTGACACCTCTTCTGTCCCCGTTTTAAGAAAAATCGGGAGTAAGTGCAGAGGCACTTTTTTCAGCTTGAGTCTTATTAATTTCACTTTTGGGGTGAAAGGGCCTTTACAGTTGCCAAAAATATAACTTTTGGCCTTTTTATTAAAAATAAATAAGCAAGCCCAGCTCAGGTGTCAAAAAGTAATGCAAAAGTAACATAATGCATTGCTTTCTATAAAAAGTAACACAATTAGTTACTATTTTGTGTTGTAACGCAATATTGTAATGCATTACTTTTAAACGTAACTTTCCCAACACTGACCATAACCCTTTTGAAATTAAAAAGACCATCCATTTCAAATACTCTGTGTCCAAAATGCTAAAGTAAAAATTCTAAAAATGTATAAGGCAGCTGTGTGTTTTAGAACAATTGATCGATCAGCTTTCAGGACCATAATGAGCATTTGTGCCTTTTGCTATCAAATGACCAGCATTAACTCTAACTGTTTTAGAGAACAATTTACAAATTCAATAGAACAGAAGCAAAATAATACTATATTTTTAATTGTCAGTCATAGATGCAATTCAGCCTGTGTTATGGTTGATTTGAGCTCTTTATTGCTTAATGAATGTCAAGCATTAAGAAAACATTTTGAAAATATTAAATAAACTGCAAACATGATTAAGACAAATAAATGATAAAATGATTAAGACAAAAAATTAAACACTGTTTAGTGTGAAATGACTGATATGCAGATCAGTGTATTCTATATTCAGATTCTCATTTGTCATTGAGGTTAATCAAAAAGCGCTTGGATCCTTTTTTTCCAACGGCCACCCGAATCTCCTCCAGCAGTTTCTTTTTGTTGTTTGAGATGTTTTTTCCAGCGACTTCCATAAGATTAGTGATCATCTCAGCGCTGTAAGAACGTTTAAAGGTGCGATAATCTTTCCGCCAGGTCTCAACTTTATCTGAAGAAACAGTTACACATTTACATAAGAATTTATTTCAGTGATATTTCCGATTCAATCAGGAAAACTTTAAAATCGTAACTTGCCTCCGCAGTTGACCACATTAAACAGAGGGATGTGAATCACAGTTGGAGCGTTTTTGCCTCTGAACACATAGAAGTCCTTCGGGTTGTTCACATCTTCACTGGAAATGTTGACTTCAGGGAAAGGGATCTTTAGATTCTTGCATTTATTAGCAGCTTCCTTCACTGTCTGCAGTGAAAAAAAACAAAACAAAAAAACATCTGAGGCTTCATTACCAGCAAGCTTTTGAACAGGATGACCAGTGTAAATTGCTCTTATTTTGTTTATAGATCTAACGTAGAAATTTGCATGCTTCCTAGACAAAATAGAAACAATCCTCCTGTTCAAAACTTTTCACCCCAACCATAATTCTTTCTTCATAAGCATCAGTAAATGTTTCTAATAGTTGTATGAATTCCTCAATTATCCTCATTATGAACAGATGGATCTTAAAACCACAGTCACTTTTGGAAAGGGTTCAAATGTGCAGAACATGCTGTAAAAGCAAATAAATATTATTTTTTTCCCTGAAGAACAGCAGTCATTTTAACTGCTCAGGACAAACAGGAGTCTCATGAACAAATATTATATTCATGGATCAACCAGGAAAGAATGCACGGTCTTAAACATTTGTACATTTTTTAATCTGGTTCATTTGTGCAAATTTCACTTATTCTTTTGTCTATATTTGTCCATATATGAACTATATGTAAACATCTGTTATGTGAAATAGCTCATTGAGGGCAGTACTAAATAAATACAACACGCAAGTCTTACGATCCCTCATAATTTGTTAAAGCAACACTTTTGTCCCTCTAGCGGTTCAGAAATAAACTCAGTTTGCCCAGCCTCACCAGCCTGTCTATCAGAAAGCTGGTAATTCACTGACAGATTGGGGTGGGTATGGAGAGCTGGATCAGTTTGTCTGAGAGAAGGTCAGGCATGATGGTATTGAAGGCCGAACTGAAGTTTACAAACAAGATCCTTGCGCAATCCTGACTCAGTGCATCTCAGTGTGGTACAGTAACGCCACAAATCAGGACTGCAAAGCTCTGCAGAGAGTCGTGCGCTTAGCTGAGCGCATCTCTGGGTCTGCCCTCCCCTCTCTGCAGGACATCTACCTCAAACGCTGCAAAAGCAGAGCTGCAAAAATAATCAAGGACTCAAATCACCCCGGTAACCGTCTTTTCATCACACTGCCATCTGGCAAGCGCTTCAGGAGCATGATGGCAAAAACTGAGAGACTGAGGAGGAGCTTCTACCCTCAGGCCATCAGGCTCCTAAACTCAGTCTCATAACATCTACAGGACTCAATTTAATAAACTGTAAAAAACACCCATCATTCTCCATCATCCGCATTGCTGCTATGTGTACATACCCGTTACAACCTGTTTGCACATTCCTCTTGCACATCCCTGTTTATATTAATATTTATTAAATCCACAGTAGACTGTATTGCACATTTTATTTCATTGCACATTTTACTCTATTTTATTTTATTTTATTTTATTTTTTACTTATTTTTTATCTTATTCTTACCTATATTTATATATACTCTCCTGTGTTATGTTTCATCTTTTATTTTATTTTTTTGCACTGTCCATTGAGCGGACCTGTCCTGACCTACATTTCACTACTGATTATACCCTGTATGATTGTGTATGTGACAAATAATAAAGAACCTTGAACCTTGAAGTAAAAGGTCTATCTAGATATTGCAGAATATAATGCAGTTCCATGTTGACTACATCATCCACAGACTTGTTTGTTCTGGATTCAAACTGAAATGGATCCAGCAAGGGTCCAGTGATGTCTTTCAGATAGGCCAACACCAGTCACTCAAATGACTTCATGACCACAGACATAGTCGATAAGTCGATAAGGCTAGTGATTTTGTTTTTTTTTGTGGACCGGAATGATAGTGGAGTGTTTGAAGCAGCAGGGAACTTCACAAAGCTCCAGTGATCTGTTGAAGATCTGTGTGAAGATGGGGGCCAGTTGGTCAGCACCAGGGGCGGATCTACCGGGGTGGCACGGGGTGGCAACTGCCACCCTAAGAAAAAGCTGTGCCACCCCACCTGCCACCCCAGAATTATCACAGAATAAAATATAAATGTAAACAGTGTTTCATGTGCTACTTTTCAGCCACGGCGATGACAGCGTAACGGAAAATAATGGCAAGAAAACGCGTCTTTCACTAAACTGTGCATGATGGTTGCACGCGTGTAGTCGGCTTCATTAACAAGTGACTCTTATGAACCGGTTCTTTGTGAGTCAAAAACACAAAGCGCAGCCCATTCACTAACGAATTGTTTTTACATTTGTTTGTGAATCAGATACTGCTTCTCGGTTTATTCAGAAGTCCTCTGAGAAATCTAATCCCGTCCGGATATGTCTGAGATTCATCCCGTAATTGTTTGGTGATCCGATTCTCCGACCGCTCGCTCCACTTTCATCATGGATATAGGCCTTTCTGCCATATCGGACGAAACAATAACATGAAATCAGTAAGAAGATGCCGATCACGAAAACTAATAGCAGAGTTAGGTAAGAATTTTGTATTGCAGTTTTCTCGATCTTTAACATAATATAACTGATTTTAGTTGGCCCATTTTCCCAAACCATTAATTCAGTTCTCAAAACAAATTTCTCAAAAAGTTTAGCAATGAGTAAGTTAAACATTAGGTATCAAAACTGATGACACCAATCAGAATCTCTGCATCCTAACAACGGAGAGAGGAGAGAGCTGAACGAATAATAGCCTATACATGGGTTTTATACTTACAGTATAATTACAGTACAGTACCAGTACATTAGATGGTGGAAATTTCACTATTCTATATGTACAGTAAACTGTAGCACATGTTGTACACCTTCAAACGTGTGACTGTCAAATTTTATTTGTAACCATTTTTTATGTGTAGCTACTGCATATTTGCAGAACTGAGAAATTACTGCCTAGATATAGCTAGTCTTGTGTCAGGAGACCAGGATGAAATTTGACCAAATGTGCTGAGGATGCTGAATTTACTTTTATTTTATTTTTTTACTGTACTGTATTGTGGTGCATACCAAGTTCATATACGATTCTTTGGTATTTGAACTTTTCTATTGTTTTTCATCTACTGCAAGATTACTTTCCAGTAGTAAAATGAACATGATCTGTTCCCAAAAGTTAATTGCTGAATTATTATTATTATTATCTGTAATTTGATATATGTTGTATACTGTAATAGACATTGAGCTGCAAAAATAATTCCTGAATCCTAATAAGAGTTTTTTGTTAAGTGTTATTGATCACATAAGTGTTCACTGGGCAGGAAAGTCATCTGTGTATTTGAATTGTGTGTAAGCATTTAAGAATACCTGTAATAACTAGATTGAAAAGTTTGAAAGACAAATTTATGCTGGCTTGTCTTAAAGTCTTGTTTAAGAAACATAAATAGTTTGGTCAGTTAGATGTTATTGATGTTTGCTAAAGTGTTGCTAGGATATTCTGGGTGGTTGCTAGGCTCTTGCTATGCAGTTGCTGGGGTGTTGTTAGACTATTGATAGTGTGTTCTGGGTGATTACAGACATTCCCACCTCTGGTAATAACAGAAAATTAGAAAATCAGACATTGTTTTCAAAACTGATCCAGTTTCAATGCTTCGATATTATTGTATTTCTTTCTGATGTTAGGAATTTCAAAAAAGTGTTACTCTTAAACTTGCACTAAAACGTGATTTATACCATCTAAGTAGCCTATAATATTAATAGAACCGCATGTCTTCTTTAATGATACAAGTTAAGAAACATTTATAACCTGTTAAGTTTTTTATATTGTGTATTGACTTGGTGCCATGATGGATATTGACATTTTGTTATTTATTTTTCATTTTAAACAGTATTACTTAATGGTAATGCAATGTTTATGAACACAACTGTGCATGTCAGACAATAAATTCCCAAAAACTATGCATGGGGGCTTGCTTTGGTGTTGCCACCCCTCATAGACCCCATGCCACCCCTTTGCCACCCTAAAAAATATTTTCTAGATCCGCCCCTGGTCAACACAGATTTTTAAACAATCAGGTGAAGCACCATCGGGGCCTGAAGCTTTCCTAGTCTTCTGTCTTTTGAAGACCCGGTTCACATCCTGAACACAGACCTTAAAGGGTTAGTTCACCCAAAAATGAAAATTCTGTCATTAATTACTCACCCTCATGCCGTTCCAAACCCATAAGACCTTCATTCATCAACTCAACACAAATTAAGATATTTTTGATGAGATCCGAGAGCTCTCTGACCCTCCCATAGACAGCAAGGGTACTACCACGATCAAAGCACAGAAACATAGTAAGGACATTGGTAAAACAGTCCATGTGACATCAGTGGTTCAACCATAATTTAACGAAGCTACGAAAATACTTTTTGTGTGCAAAGAAAACAAAAATAACAACAATTAGTCTCCTCCGCATCACCCTAGATTGCCATTTTGGAGAGTGTCACGACGCATGCGCGTGCTTGATCTTAACGTAAACAACGTAAGTGTGTGGTGCTGCTGACACAGAACACGCATGCGCACACTTTGATCAGAACATAAACAAAGGGGGGGTGAGGGGGTGGTTGGGGGTGGTTGGTGTATGTGTGAAGTGCAGATCAGAGACTGGGCTTTTCAAACTGGCAGTAAAACACATTCAGATCGTCAGCCAGTTGTTGATTCTCCACAGAATGTGGGGGTGGTGTCTTGTACATAGTGATGTTCCCCAGACCAGTCCATATTGAGGCCGAATCATTGGCTAAAAACATTTTTTTCAGCTATTTGGAGTAGCTTTTTTTAGCCACTCTGATCTCCGTTGTTAGTCTGTTTCTGGCCTGGTTACACAAGAATTTATCCCCACTTCTGTAAGCATCCTCTTTGGCATGACGAAGCCGTTTGATTTTCCCAGTAAACCACGTTTTATCATTATTGAATGATAAGAATGTCCTGGTGGGGATGCACATATCCTCACAGGAACTGATATATGAAGTCTGTGTGTTCATCCAGATCGGTGGCTGCAGCTTAAAAAAAATTACACATTTGCGAGAACATAAGTGAAGTGAAGTGTGGTCAAGTATGGTCAGAATTACTCAGAATTTGTGCTCTGCATTTAACCCATCCAAGTGCACACACACAGCAGTGAACACACACACACCGTGAACACACACCCGGAGCAGTGAGCAGCCATATTGCTGCGGCACCCGGGGAGCAGTTGGGGGTTCGGTGCCTTGCTCAAGGGTCTCACCTCAGTCGTGGTATTGAAGTGAGACCCTTGAGCAAGGCACCGAATCCCCCGTAAGAGAGGAAAACTCCTCCGATAAGAGGAAAACTCCCGCGGCGAGTAAAGGTTTATGAAGTTTATGAAGAGTGGTTCTAAATTAGGACAGCATATCTTTTACAGCATTGTTACATCTGAACACCAACTTTTGTTGATGAAGAAACGCAGTCCACCACCTCTCGTTTTCCACGTTAACTCTGCAATGCGATACGCTCTGAACAACTGGAAGCCCGGCAGATTAAGCGGGCTGTCCGGAATGGCTTCACTGAGCCAGGTTTCAGTGAAGCACAGTGCAGCAGAGTTTGAAAAGTCCTTGTTGATGCGGGTGAGGAGAAGTACTTCATCCGTTTTGTTAAGAAGGGAGCGGACATTCGCAAGATGAATGCTTGGGACCGCAGTTCAAAAGTATTGTCTGGGATGTGTTGCTTCATGTTAAGAAGTTCATCTCTGGTAAAACTTATAGAAGAAGAATGACTAAACACAGAACAAACAAACAAAAAGAGAAGAATTGCAGAGCTCAGCACCATGGCTGCCATTCACCATGCCATCTTGATTAATTTATGATTTGATGATTTGATTAGATGAGATTTGTTATTCACCAGCATGTAGTGTTTTGAGCGTTTCGAAATCTCTCGCTATGTTTAAAAATATTTAAAAGTCTGTTTATATAGAACAGTGTACATGTTTTAATAACTGACTAGGATTTGCATTGTTTTTAGAAAATTGTGTTTTACGTTTGTTCATTGAGTGGTGATGTGTATTTCTTTCTAAATTTGTCCTTTGCTGCCTATCTTGACCAGGACTCCCTGGTAGAAGTGATATTGTATCTCAATGGGACCTTCCTGGTTAAATAAGTAAATAAATAAAATAAATAAAACTTTTGCGAAGCAAATTGTTCAATTGATTCAAAGCTTTGGGTTCATTTCTCGCATCATGACACGCATGGGCGAATAGAAAATTACCCACGAAATCCATCCCGACAGGTCTAAAATATAAACAGTTACTACAGGCTTAGTAGTTTTTTGTAGTAATTCAGAGTAAGACAGACACTGTTTGGAAGAGATGGGCCTATTATTCTTTAAATTTTGTTACTGTAGCAATAAAATTAACATTTTGCGAATTTGTAAAGAATTCTATGTATATAAATAGCCAGGCCTACCATGAAAGGATCACCTTCACTGAAATCCAGGGAAATTATGAGGTCAATGTCTCGCTCTTTTCTCAGTACTGAGAAGTATGGTGAGTTCAGCAACAGTCCGGCATCTTCATAGTCTCTCGTCTCATTTTGCAGAAGAGCAGCGGGCACTGCTTCATCTAATCGATCACAGTGTAAAATCAGTCCATTTATTATTCTAATATTCTGAATTGCAAGTTTTTTGCCGGTCTGTTTTTACCTGCCATGTTGTGGAGGAAGTTATATTTCCTGCCCCAGATCCACTGAGCCATGCATTTACAAATGCTAACCCACGCATCTGTAAAACAGTTATACTTACTTATTTTCTAAAGTTCTTTATTTCTTTAAACGATTCTTATTTTCTTATCAAGAACTGTTTTGGCTGTAGACTTCTTGACTTGACAGTTTCGTTACAGGATTTTCAGAGCAGTGTTTTTTTTTTAATGATGATGAATATATAAACCTGGTTACTGTGTATAACACATTCCATTAATCTGACCTGTACCATACAAAAATCTGACCTGTTTCATTTATGGATGACTGACAAATATGCATCACATTACGTTTTTTATTGTAATCCAGATGGATGGAAATTTTCCCTGCAATTCAAATACATAAATCTTAAATTTAGGCCTTTTTTGGATATTACAGACAGTTCAACTTACCAAATGGCCACAAATTGACTCGATCACTCAAATAGTTGCACACATCCATGGTGAAACTATTTATATCCTGTTTTACTGCTCTTTTATCAGAAGTTTCCACTGTTTTCATTGAACAAATAAACTGATCTTTGCCTCCAGAGAGATCTGTAAGAAATTGGGACATGACAAAAGTGGGCAGACATGATTGCATTATTATTATACATTATTTTTAATGTTACTTTATCCATGTTTCTTATTTTCATAATTGCTTTTCATAATTGTACATTTTATATGTACATATTCAGCCAAGGCTTTTATTCAAAGCAATTTACAACTGACAATTTTTAAATGCAAATATTATGTGATTTTTTTAGACAGAATTTCATATGTCAGAAAATAAAAGATATTCTTTGCAAATCTGTGTTATTAAACAGCAGTTTCTCACTGTGATGTATAGGCCTAATGGTTTACCGTTCAATTTGTTTCTGATGGATTCATCAAGTCTAGAATGATCTTTGCCATTCAAACTGGAGATATTCTTGTCCACAAGATCCATGAGCACCTGGTAACATTCATCTGTTGTTGGGGAGATTGGATCACGATCTGAAGCAAACCCACTATGGAAGGAGTACGATTCCATCACTACTTTCATCTCTTCATGTCCCCTCTCAGGTAGTTCTATTTATTGAATAAAGATGAACATAAAAGTGCTTTTTCCACCATCAAATTGATGATGTTCCAATATCAGTTTTCCCACAACCAAAAGCAATTATGCATAGGCCATGGGCGTACAATATGCAGAGAATGTTGGGGATGTGCCCCCCCCCCACTTTTAATAAAATGTAAATTCACTCCCCTGCACTTTCTTCACCAGCTCAATAAACCTATTTTTAAATTCAAACTGAAAAGATAGTCTATCCATGACCTGACATTTTATTCGTATCCAAAATGAGGCAATGTGAATATTATGTAGCGCTAAACACTCTCGTGCAGTGTGTGTTTCATTCATACTCGAAGCCAGAGGGCGCTCTCGGGCAGAAAGTCAAAACCAGACTCATAGAAGTAATAACTTACGATGTGCCAGGAAATCCTAATATGGACAAAGGCCCTGTCCCAAATGGCACACTTCACGGGCACTTGTGGTCTTGTGGACTTACAATGGCTGCCGCATGCGTGTGTCTGTTAAAGGGTTACCCCACACCAAAATGAAATTTTTGTCATTAATCACTTAGCCCCATGTCATTCCAAACCCGTAAAAGCTTCATTCGTCTTCGGAACACAATTTAAGATATTTTGGATGAAAACTGGGAGGCTTGTGACTGTCCCATTGACTGCCAAGTAATTCTCACTGTCAAGGCACAGAAAAGTATCGTCAGGATAGTCCTTCTGCCATCAGTGGTTCAATCTGAATTTTATGATGCGACAAGAATACAATTCGCTATTCTACGTATATTTACACTTTGATTTGAACGAAAACAGCGCATCCTTGTGTTGTGGCTAATACAGAAGAGCATAAGCAGTTTGTGTTTAGTGGATAATCTCCAATATGGCGCTACGGTGATGCGGAGAGACAGAGAGGAGACTTTTTTTGTTGAAAAAAAAAGTTGTTATTTTTATTTTCTTTCCGTACAAAAAGTATTCTCGTCGCATCATAAAATTCAGATTGAACCACTGATGGCAGATGGACTATCCTGACGATGCTTTTCATACTTTTCTGTGCCTTGACAGTGAGAATTACTTGGCAGTCAATGGGACAGTCACAAGCCTCCCGGTTTTCATCTAAACTATCTTAAATTGTGTTCCGAAAACAAAAGAAGCTTTTACGGGTTTGGAACGACATGGGGGTACATGATTAATGACAAAATTTTCATTTTGGGGTGGAGTAACCCTTTAAGTCCACAAGACTTTAGGGTGTCCCATTCGTCATTTTGGCATTCAGAAAGGTGCCCGCGAGCTCCCCCTTTGCAGTCGCTATGTGCCCTTGATGCGCACTTCTGCCGAGCCCGCACTGAGACGAGCTCCACAGCAGACTTCTACCCAGAGGTTGCGTTAGACTTTAACAGACTTCAACATTTAGCATCAAGGAACTCCTCTCAAGGTTTAACTCCACCTGTTTTAATGTTTTAAATACTGTGGCTCCTTCAATGACTCTTCAGGCTAAAACCCGCTCTGAACCCTGGACTTCTATTCGTTCTCTCAGACGATGTTGTAGAAGAGCGGAACGAAAGTGGAAAAAGGACAGGCTTCATGTTTCTTTTGAGATTTTAAAGGACTCTCTTTTTAAATATCAGAAAGCAGTGAAAAAAAGCAAAATGTCGACATTTGTCAGATATTATTAATAAGAACTGCTCTAGACCAAAGACTCTATTCAACATTATTAATGCTACTCTCAACCCGTTGGCCTGTCTTTTTCCTGGGGTTTCTTCTCCATCATGTGAAGAATTGTTTTATTTTTTGATAGTAAAATTAGGGATCTCCGGCTGGGGATAACTACCTCGTCTTTTAATCCGTCTAACCCAGGGGTGTCAAACTCAGTTCCTGGAGGGCCGGAAGTTCCGGAACCCTGCAGAGTTTAGCTGCAACCCTAATTAAACATATCTGATCCAGCTAATCAAGTCCTTCAGGCTTATTTGAAAACTACATGGTTTGTGTGTTGGAGCAGGGTTGGAACAAAACTCTGCAGGGCTGTGTCCCTCCAGGAACTGAGTTTGACACCCCTGGTCTAACCCCTCCATCTCCACTATCTTTTGTAGGCAGTTTAAACTAGTCTCAGTTTCAGATTTGCTGGAAATAGTTGAGCAGCTTAAGCCTTCGGGCTCGCCTTCGGATATTCTTCCTTCTTTTTTATTTAAGCATGTTTTTATTGACATTGTTCCGTATCTTTTGATCATAATTAATCGCAGTTTAGAATCTGAGTAGAAAGCATGCAGTAGTTTACCCACTGCTCAAAAAACAGAATCTGGCCTCATCAGTTTGAACAAACTTTAGGCCTATTTCTAATCTGCCTTTAATCTCCAAGATTCTGGAAAAAAATTGTGTTTTCACAGTTACAAAGTTTTTTAGCTGATAACTCAATGTTCGAAACATTTCAGTCAGGTTTTCGTAAATGCCATTCTATCGAGACTGCGCTTTTGAAGGTTCTTAATGATATTTTAATATCATGTGATTCGGGTGATTTTGCAGTCCTTGTGCTCTTAGATTTTACGGCCACTTTTGATACAGTCGATCATGCTGTTCTCATTGATCTTTTAGAACATTGCGGTTTTTTTAAGAGGTGTAGCTTTAGAATGGTTTAAATCGTATTTTGCAAATAGGAGTTTTTCAGTCAAGATGGGTGAACATTACTTGAGTAATGTTTTTTTTGCCTTGTGGGATTCCCCAGGGTTCTATTTTGGCTCCTTTGCTTTTTTCTCTCAATATGCTGCCTCTTGGCTCGATTTTTAGAAAACATGATTTGTCATTTCACTGTTATGCGGTTGACACCCAGGTTTATTTGCCTGTCAAACACAATTCTGTGTCTTAAGTCTCTTATGACATGTTTGGCGGTTGTGAAGGCTTGGCTTTCATAAAAAAAAATAAAAAAAATTCAATAAAAAGAAAACTGAAATTATAGTTTTTAGTCCGTCTGAGTTTTCAAATTCCCCGAAACTGGATTTGGGTGGGATGTCTCTGTGCTTGAAATCATGGGTAAAAAACCTGGGTTTCATTTCATTAAAGTTTGACCGTCAAATAAATTCAGTTGTCAAAGCTTGCTTTTTTCAGCTGCGTTTGCTTTTTAAAGCAAAGCCTTTTCCTGCTTTTAAAGACTTTGAAAAAGTAATTCACACTTTTATTTCATCTAGGCTGGACTACTGCAACTCACTTTATTTTGGGATTAGCCAAACATCTTTATCCCGTTTGCAGCTTGTTCAAAATACTGGGGTTCGATTCTTGAGTGGGGTTAAAAAGAGGGAGCATATTACTCCTATTTTACACTCACTACACTGGTTGCCTGTTCGTTTTAGAGTGGATTTTAAAATTTTGCTCCTTTTTTACAAATCTTTAAATGGTTTGGCCCCTACTTATCTCTGTGAGCTATTGACTGAGTATCAACCCACTAGATTCCTTTGGTCTTTCAATCAGGATCTATTGTTTACACCTAAGTCGATTCTTAAATGCAGGGGAGATCGTACTGTCTGTATTGCTGCCCCCAGGCTTTGGAACGCCTTGCCACTATCCATTAGAAAAGCTTCTTCTCTTAATATTTTTAAGTCCAGGTTAAAGAAATTGTTATTTTCTAAAGCGTATGGCTGATGGGATATTTGTATGATTTTATAATTTTTCTGTTTGATTGTTGTGTGTTTTTCTGTTTTTGATGACTTGCTGGAAGGCACATTCGTCAATGGAAGTTGTAATTAATTGTGCTATATAAATAAATTGTCATTGTCAACATTGTCCGTCGTTTTGATGGATGGGGTCATAAAAATTCCATCATAATCTATTATTACCCGTAATTTTTTTCATATTTTAATTATAATAACACATTTAATTGCTTTTATTTTGTTCACATTTTCATTTTTAATAATGAATCTACAGGATGAGCATATAGGCTTATGCATTTATTTATTTATGAAGAGAACAGATGAACAGAGACTGTGCGTCACTTTTCATGTTCAACAACACCCCGAAGTGACAGTGGAGGCCACTAATAACAAAATATGTGACCCTGGACCACAAAGCCAGTCTTAAATCGCTGGGGTATATCTGTAGCAATAGCCAAAAATACATTGTATGGGTCAACATTATTGATTTTTCTTTTATGCCAAAAATCATTAGGACATTAAGTAAAGATCATGAAGATATTTTGTAAATTTCCAACTGTAAATATATCAAAACTTAATTTTTGATTAGTAATATGCATTGCTAAGAACTTCATTTAGATAACTTTAAAGGCGATTTTCTCAATATTATTATTTTGTTTGCACCCTCAGATTCCAGATTTTCAAATAGTGGTATCTCGGCTATAAATATTGTCCTATCTTAACAAACCATACATTAATGGAAAGCTTATTTATTCAGCTTTCAGATGTTGTATAAATTTCGAAAAATTGACCCTTATGACTGGTTTTGTGGTCCAGGGTCACATATGCTAGGGCTCGGTTAAAAAAAAGAAAAAAAAAAGGTTTCTCGGTTTTAATAGATTCTCATTTTTATGAACCAATATCCTTCAATCCCTATTGATGTTGTTTTCAGTTGATGAAAGAGCAGTGCATATAGTGTGCCACCCATCCAATAAATCACAATATGCTAATCTTGTGCGTTGTTATTTCAAATTGTGTCCATTGTATTAGGAAATTCAAGCAATAAATACCGTTTTGGCGCTCTTTAATGTGGTGTGATAGATTGCTGTAGACACCTCAGATCAAGTGAAGCGGCAGCGCAAAGTGCAGGTGAACTGATCATCTCTTTCGCTTTACTACTAGTGGGTAATCGCCTGTACTTAAAGTGTCATGAACCCCCCTGTTTCAGCACTGGTCTTTCACACCTTAGATCTGAAGAAGACTCCAGAAATGGGTGTGTAAAACTGTGGAAAAGTGGGAGTGTAGAGGGTGGGAAGGGGAGAAAACAACCAATAAAACACAGACCTACAACACACTCATCATTATACAGACAAACGAATATTAAAATATCTTTAAAACAGAAAAAATAAAAGGCATTGTTACTTTTTGTTTACTCTTCTTTGAAATTTCGGTCTATATCATTGTTTGCTGTGTATCACAATAATCTGTTGTGTCATCGCGTTCATGATAAGAAGTACCGCTGTATCAGCACCTTTATTTGCGCAAATTTAATTTGAAGAAGATATTATATGTGAGCGGACACGGTGCTGGTTCATGTTTGGAGCACGATAGAATATGAAACATGCTCACAAATACTTGAAAGACGCTTGCTTCGGTCTGGATATGAACTATGATCTGTGCAGTGAGTGTTGTTAAACTCATTGCGGCGTTCAGTGCAGAAACCGCTCTCTCATGGGTTTAGGGTGCGAGTTGGGACTGGGACAAAGGTAGCTAAACTGAATAAAAAGTGTGAAGACAATACATGCACGATTGTGACAATATATTGTTTATGCGTGTTTTTCAAATCATCTCCAGGTAATTAAGTCTCTGAATAATGCAGTGCTAACTGTTGGTATAAGTGGCAGTGGGTGGTAATAGACAAGAAATGTAGTGTTTTATACCATCGTGCTGATAACGTTTCTTTAGTCATTCGGCAATCCTACAATTACAGTAGCCTACAGAAACTACTAAATATATTTTCTGCCTTAATCTGTGAGAAAAAATGAAAAAAGTATATTATGTAAACAAATCATAAAATTGCCATAAGAAAATATAGAGAAAAATACAGAATACAAATTATCGGTATTGTCCAGCAGTGTATTTGATTTCTTAGCCAATTAAAAGAGATAGAAAAAAAAATAAACCTGTCAATTAGCCAAAAAAAAAAAAAAGGTATTAGCCCATTACTTTTGATATTTCTGTCCCTCTCACTCCTGAAATGATGGCTAGACCCCTGGTAGGCCTATATTAAGTATACTTAAAAATGCTCAAATACTTTAGTTCTTAATTTAAAATAATTAAATAAAAGCAGTAAGAAATGCTTTACCTTCCCTCGTGGCCTCAAGTATTGTTTCTTTTTCTTTAAAGAAATCTGAAAAACATAAAAAAAAGATGATGATGAAATAACTGTTGACTTTAAGCAAAATTCAGTCCTCAGAAAAAACAATGTTCACCTCTTATCATTTTCCAGAGATCTTCCTTATTCTGCTTTTCATCTGCTATAGCGCTGCCGCAAAGAGCTGCAGAAAAACACAATATCAACACACTTGTCATGACCACCAGCTGGAGTGCCCATAAGCTCCACCAGTGGGCATTTCATCCCTGACTTTTACCATTTATCCAAGACTCAATTTCCCATAATCCTTTGCCCGGACTCATCTGCGCTCATCATCAATTGCAGTCACCTGTCTCTCATTACCTCATTAATCTCACTCTATAAGAATGGCACACACACACACATGCACCGCGGTTGAGTGTTAGCCTGTTACTTTTCCAGGTCTTCCATGTTAACTTGCAATGCCTTGTGTTTTGGTCTTGGACTGTTTCTTGTTTCATGATTGTTTGTTTGCTGTCTGTCCTGACCTTTGCCAGTTCTGTGGATAACCCTTTTGGATTACCTGGGATTATGTTTGCTGATACTGACCCTGCCTGTCTGACTATGTTTTAATAAGTCTGCATTTGGATCCACACATCTGTTGTCACGCCCCTGGCATTACAACACTTGAACTGTGGACATATTGTAATGACTGAAATGGAAAAATTAAGAAGTGACAAGGATGTGTCTCATGGCAATTTGTAACTATTTTATTAATTGGTAGCTAATTCGTATGAATCATATGAAAACATAGGCCTACATTTTCAGAAAAAAATAAGCATGAAGGTCCACCCCTCAATTATTTCATATGAAATCGCCACCAATGGTTACGCTACGTTTTCCTGTTAGATCAGGATGTCTGTACCGAGTCTCCAATTGTTGAACAGGACTTTCATTTCAATTTGATCATTCATGCATCATAATGAGTAAAAATAATACAATCACATAAAATCATAGCATTGGAGCGCTTAAAACATTCAGCAGGAATTATCACTCCTAGGCTATAAAAAGTTTTATGTTAAAAGACTGCAACTCAATGCACTGTAAAAAAAATAAAATAAAATTCACTTAAAATAATTTGTTACCCCGCTGACTTAAAATTTTTAGTTTAGTCAACTAAAATATTCCAGTTGTCCCTTAAATTAACATTGAGTAACTTAAAATTTCAAGTTGACTAAACTTTCAGTCAGCGGGGTAACAAATTATTTTAAGTTGAAACAGTGTGTGCTTTTTAAATTATTATTTTTTTTTAATTTGAAACATTTTATTTCTAATGAAGTCAGTTTTGACTTTATCAAAAATATATAATATACTAACTCATTTGCAGAGATCAGTGAAGTACAGCATGCAATCAATGTGTTAAACCATGTAAGTTACAAATAAAGTGTTACCCAAAGTTTAAACTACTGTGACAATTTTTTTTACCTTGCAGGTACAGCATGTCAAATTCACCCTCCTGATTTATCTGTGAGCCATTGTGAAACTGGCTGCCAAAGTTGCAGGTGTCCACAAATGCTCCATTAAGTGAATAACCTGCTTCATATGGATTGATTTCAAACCAGGGGTCTGCAGACAGAAAACATGTCCATGTAACTTTTGACACGAGCACATTAACACTTTATCTCTTTCTTTCAAACATCTCAAGTAGACCTCTGTCATTGCACTCTTTGCATTGCTTGTCGATCACTGTGTAGATTGGAAACGGGTCTTTATTGTTCTTGTTCCGCTGCTCTGTGAGTGCGTGTTCGTCGATCTATAGAAAACACATTTTTGCGGCATCATGTTATTGTATTGTAAGGAGACAATTGTAAGACATTCAGTTTTTTCAATCACCAACAATTTGTTCTCAGCAAAGTTCTCTTAATAAGGATCTTATCTTGTAATTATTAATTTAATAGGATATTAATAGAATAGAATATTAATTAATAGAATATTTTAATGTTTTTGATGTTATGTAAATTTAGATAATTTGTTTACCTTGGCATTAAATTACAAAATACGCAACTACAAAGCCCAACCTGCGTAGCCTGATTCATGTACAAATGACTGCTATTATGAAAAGAAAAATAAATAGTAGTCAAATTCAGGAACACCGAAGCAGCATCTGACCACTGAACTGCAAGATATCAATAACTTGTTTTTGGTAAAAATGATAAACTAACCTTCTCTATACATCAAACTCAAACAATATGATTCAGCTGCATGTTTTCTCTGAGGAGGTTTGGGAACTCAAGTGAATCGTGTTATTCGAACATGTATGTGTGTTTTAAAAAAATTACGGGGCAAGTTGCCGTTTTTTGGCAGGCTCAGCGATCCTCTAATCCCATTTGGATAAGTTGTCTGTTATTTTCCACAATGCTTCTCCTTGTTTATTTTGACCTTTGTCGAGTACATTAACCAGCATTTTATCGCATCGTGAAATCTTGAAGTCAAGAATACGATGCCCATCACAGAAACTGTGATAGTAGCTTAGGTAAGAATGTAATCTTCTCAAAATATCTCAATATTTAATCAAAATCGAGTGTTTTCACGACGCATCATCAGTCGGCCATATTGGTGGCACTGAACGTAAACAATGCCACTGAACCGAACGAAACTTGCATATTTTGCTGATTATTGCTGCTGAATATGGTCAATTATTGTCATGTTTTGGGTGGTAATAATCAGTCGGACCAGGAAAAACATTTGGAGTACTAAGTATAGACAGCCAAAAGTTATAACAAATCAAGGAGAAAAGTGCAAAAAAACTTTTCAAAATGCGTTTGTGGTTGGCCAAACTGAACCAGGATTTCCAGGGCAAGAATCTTGACAACATTCATGTTTGTTCCTATCATTTCCAGTCAGGTAGGTGAAATATTAGGCTAATATCTTAATTAATACTGCTAGTAAGTATCTTTACCACCTATTAACTTCAGTTTGTCAAAATATTGCGCCCATTCCTGCCTACTAAGTACTTCTCTATATGATTTAGCAGCTTCCACATGGTTTTTTCTGTGGTTTAGACAGCATAAATTAGCAGAACAATGTATTCAGTAGTACATTAACCGTGCAATCCATGCTGTTGTTTACATCCGAGTATCTCCAATATGGCGACGCATCCGGGTAACTGACCAAACAGTGATGTAAGTGCAAACCCTCTATAGTATTTTTGTGTCATATACTGTATTAATACAACAACTTGTCTTCTCTATATTGTGCATGTTTTTAAACAGTAAGATGATTACTTTGTGGTCCTCTCTGTGCAACTGTTTTGCATATTCATGACACAAATGTCTATGTCAGGCCGTAAATCATACCACCCTATAATTTTCTAAATTCTAAATAAAAATTAAATCTGTAAAATCCATCCCTGTTTACAAACCTCTTTCACATATGACGTGATGGTCATCACTGCCCAGACGTCAGTCAAGTTGAAGAATTTTTTCTCAGAGTAATATTTCTTCAGTTTGGCCAATTTGTCTGTCAAGCTGACTCCTGGTCCGCTGATTCTCCTGATGATTTTGTCTTTCACGGTCCCTAGTTTGGTGGACCAGTCTGGTTCTTGGTATAAAGAGGCCATGCACCTTCAGAGAAGAACATACTGCTCTCATTTTTGACATTCAACCCAATTCGATCTCTCTGTGTTTGTTTTTTCTCAGAGTTCGTACCAGGTGGATCCAGAGACTCCGCTCAGATAAAGGATGCAGTCCAGAAGACCCGCTTTATCAAGCTGAACCAGGGATCCCAGCAAACCCACCATGGCTCTTTGTCCCCCTCCAGAACCCAGTAATGCAATGTTTGGCACATCTCTCTGAAACGCACACAAAATTCAAAACATCTGCTTCCACGTGCTATAAGAAGTATCATAAATACAGCATCAGAGGGCACACATTTGCATCTTTTGAGTACAAAATGTATGCAGGTTTAATTTTTTTTTTTTTTAAATACAGCCAACTTAGTGCTTGCCATTTATTAGGAATGTCTTCCAACATAATTTAGCAGATCACTTGAAGGGCAAGTGACACATACAATGGCAAGAATATTCAATCAATGCTTGTGTAGCAGTACTGTCCATCTCTGACGTAATCTATTAATAGGAGAGGGAGTGTTTTTTCATTACGCTAATTTGATAGCATATAAAAGTGGCCGTAGTGTCGCTATGTGTGTGCGTCTTTTCTGCATCAGTGAGAAAGTCACCTTACTTCCGGCGGGGCGTGTGAACTTTTGCGAGCCGAGGTAAGAGCTGTTGGCAGTGATCGTATCGTGGCCTGTTGTTGGGTTTGTCATATGGGGTTTCATGGGTTTATTTTGTTAAAGGGTGGACTGAGGAGCTTTGCGGAATGCTTTTAGCCATGGCGGTTTCCATGGAGATGCATTTGATACGCAACAGTTGTGGTGCCATGAGAGCTGCATTACAGGTATGTTGTTTTGACTACGAGCACTTAACTGTATAATAGTTAGCGGCTTGGCTCATTAAATTTGTCTTGTGTGTTATGTTCTATATTCAAGGTGCGAGCCAATGTTTAAGGGACGTTACAGTGGGCTTTGGGTCTCGTCTAAACTTTTGTTGGAAGCCTGAATGCTGGCTGTTCCGGTTTTCTGCATTTGCTTCACTATATAAATGTAACTGTCGTAGGCCAGTAAGAGCTGTTACGTGTAAACCTCACTCACCTGATCTCAAAAAGAGGCACCGGAGACCACGGTTCGAATCCTGTTTGGAGCGAGGCGAAGTAGAACCGGTTACATTTGGTGCCGTGACCCGGATGGGAGTGAGGTTTAGGGGGGTGAGTGTAACTGTCGTAGGCCAGTAAGAGCTGTTGTGTGTAAACCTCACTCCCCTGATCTCAAAATGGGGTGCTCTAGCGACTGATGCTAGGGGCCGTGGCCTTTAGCCTCTTTGTTAGAGTGCCCGCCTCCCACGCCGGAGACTGCGGTTCAAATCCTGCTTGGACCAAGGCGAAGTAGAACCGGTTACATAAACACATGGTGGGGTGCCTTTCCCACCTATTGTATCGTGACTCGTGAGTAACAAGCTTCAATTAAAGACTTAAGCGGCGTGCAATAGACAATCAGTCACCTAGTGGTCATCAGTCATTTCTGAGGTTTTGTTGTTTTTTTGACTTGGTTTCAGATTAATTGATTTAGTTTTTTATTCTCTTCTTATTGTTGATTTGAGTTTGTGAGATATTTGTAATTATGTCCGTATTTGTGATTGATTTAAGTTGTATTTGTTTGCTGTGTGTCTTTTTTTTTTCTTTTCTCATTGTGATTGACGTGAGGTTATTTTGTATGTGTTCTTTCTTTTTGCGGCAATACTGTTGGCTGCGTTACCTGTTTTAGTCAATCAGCAAATTGGTTGTTGTGGTGGCCGGACGCTGCACCTCAATCAGACGGGCAGAACTGACATGGCAAACTTTTTTTATTTGTTAAAATTGTTGTGTGATGCATGTTGCTCGATTAATGTGTTTTTAAGACAATTTTGCTGAATGTTTGTTTGGGTCATTGTTTTTTTCTTTTTGCACTCCTTCAGAATTGGTGTGGCCAGTTGCAGAGGATCAGCGTCTCTCTGTGTAGTGGTGAGTTTTTTGCCTGAATGCTGTGCTCACAGTGAGGTGTGGCGTGCTGTGGTGTGAGTGTGCACGTATGATTGCTGTCTCCCTCCTGCTTAGGGGTGCCAGCCCCAATTCTGAAGTGGTAAAGTTATTTTGTGTTATTAGTGTAAATCCTATTTTGTGTTTTTTATTTTGGTGTTTAGTATATTAAGTTTGATATATATATTGTTTCAAAAAGTTTTAATTTCTTTTACTCAACCCATGTCTGATACCTTACTCAGCCGTAAACGGACCTGTGAGCCTTGCCCTAATGTGAACGGCATTTCCCCAGAAATAGGCCCCGGGGTGGCGTAGTCGGTAATTTGGTAGCAGTCCCCTTATTTTTGAGGTCTGTTTATCCATGCTAATCTGTGTGTGTGAGTAAGGGCTAAGAAGTTTCAAAACAATTCAGCACCCCTCCAGTTACACTGCCACACTTGCATAAGCAACTTGCATTCACATGTTAGTCAACAGCATAATCACCTGACATGGGCTTTGATGCAATCCTGTTTCCTCATTACAAGCTTTATCAGATGATTCGTTATTCTGAATCTGTATTAAATTTGATGCATTTAACCATTTTCAATTCCATTTAACCCGTTCCTGCTTGAACAGAATCACAAAAAACAAGTCTTATATTTACGAGAGAGTCAGAGATATTTTTATGATCGATTAATTGGTTCTACGTAGTTTGAATAGTTGGGTTTAAAGACATTTTCGTTGAAAATACCTCAAGCTCTGGTATTCTAGGTAAACTTGGAACACTTGCCGCTTGCTTTGTCGTTTAATGGAAAATGAACTGAGATATACAGTAGTTTACAAACGGCTGTTCCCATCCCACAGTTAAATCCTGTGACTAACGTAATTATTACAAAACTCAGGCGTGTCCAGTCCTGCTCCTGAGCTTTTTGAAATAGTAAAGCATTATGTTTAACATTTTGTAAGAACACATCAATGCTTGCTACCTAGGGATGGCATTGTTTTTCACAATGAAGAGAGTAAAACTGATGCTTGACAGCTGATGTTCATCACCCAACACATCATTTGTAGGTCATTTCAATATAAGCATTTGGAAATATGAAGTATAACATAGGATGTTTTACCCGACTGCATTGAACCTGAAGCTTCTTCAGGGTTTGTAGAACAGTGTTTCTCCTGCTGGCTACAAACTCCATCTCGCTCCCATTCAGTAAGGGTTTGATTCTCACCGTACCACTGAGGAGGCCACAGAGACAGACAGACAGATCAGTGCTGACCTGAACATGACTTATTTGATATATTCAGATATTAAATGTTCTAGATTTCAATGCAATTAAATCTGAAGTTCATTTTGCACAGTTTTTCTCAGAATATAGCAGTTTGTTGTAGTGTAACTGTGTTATTTTACTGCTTCCGTGATTCTAGGAATCTGGATTACGTACCTTTTCTGGGGTTTAGGTTCACTCATCTGTAAAACAAGAGAGTGAGTCAAGTAAATTTCTATTATTTAAGATTAATCTTTTTGAAGATATAGCAAATCAGTAACCTCTGATAGGCTGTTTTCAGAGAATTATGGATAAACCAAAGTAAGTAAATGTGAAAAACATAAATATTCTGTATGCAAAGTAAACACAAACCTATTGTCTAACAGGGAAACGTAAATAAAGTAAAAAGTATGGGTGAAATATGTGTCCCAGCTTAAAATTGAAATACTTTTGAACAATTTAATATTTAAATGATGTGAAAATATGATCTGAAATATTTAAGAAAATGTGATTACTTCAGACATCACGTAATCTTGTATCTTTATAGTTTTTAGAGTCAGATTGCTGAATGTTTTATTATCGTATCAAAACATCAGTAGGATTTTTCAAACATACAATTATTTATAGTATATTTCAATAACGTTGTAAAGATTGTGATGCATGTCGCACTGAAATATGAATCCCACAAATCATTTTTCACCATTATTGTATATTTTTATGCACTTTTGTTGAGTGTGCGGGTCACTATAAAGGTTGTCACGTGCTATTTATAATGGCATGCAGAGATGGGTAGATTACTTACAAATTGTAATCCGTTACTGATTCCAGATTACATGACAAAAATTGTAGTCAGTAACGTAATCCGTTACATTACACATTCCAGGTAATATAATCAGATTACTTTTAGATTACTTTTGATTTAACTCGTTTATCACATTGATTTAAATAGCATTATCTTGGACAATAATGATGTAAAAAATGCAAAGAGTTAGAAAACTTGTTCCATTCATTGTAATTTACAACATGAAGTGCATTAAACATAATATTACATCAAGGTTTCCCAAACTAGGGATCGTGAAGGAACTGCAGGGGGGTTGTGTGTTTAATGAAAACTGACAATTAATTAAATCGAAAAATTCAAATAAAAATAAAAATAAATCATTTTAAAACAAACTCCCTTTCGAGAAAAGTCTCTTCACTCATCGGCCATATTTGCAACGCCTCCGGGCAGCTCGTATCTTAATGAATGGGGGAATCCTGAAATCTCAAAAACTGCTTGCTGAACTCACAATTAAATTACATATGTCAAATCAGCAACAAAAAATTGAAATTAGTTGCCCCATGAATGTTGTTTCTTGTGCTCAAATAGCGTTTAAAAAGCTTATTTTTCAGGCTAGACAAGCCAATAAGCATGCGGAGTCATAACGTGCTTATAACTACGCATGTGCATTGGCTGGTCTAGTCAGGTTTCTATGGGAAATTTGGCTCTTTCATTTAGAAGGTGGGACTATTCCTCCATATTGCACGTTACAGCTTCTCCCATTCTTAAATATAGGAGTGAACTGTCTTTATATTTCTATAGTCTTTGTTTTAAATAAAGCACTTACTAAAAAAGATGAAATATTTGTATTTTCCTGCATGCCATGTGATCATTAATCAACATCAAAGAAACCGTGAACATGCAAATGTGATACTTAATTATTGAGATATTTATTTTAAAATCTCAGGGGTAATTAAAGCAAATATTTTTGGTGAATAAGGTTTAGATAACAAAAAGTTTTGGAATGCCTGCATAACGTGAATATGTGCATTTTAATTAGTTATAATTAATAATACATGGTTAAAATAACCTACAGAGTAATAATTTAAATACAAATGAATGTGTTCATCAGTAGTTGATGCTATGTTGAAACCCTTCTTAAACCTGAAATGATTTTTTGTAAATCCAGTGGTCAAATGCTGTCACCACCTGTCTAATGACTAATCTTTGTGTGAATGTCCACAAAACTGGACTATATATATATACATAAATAATATGCATAATCGGTAGGCTATTTTAGAAAGGAAATTTTAAAATATGAAAAAGAGAAATTAGGGAGAATCAATTAATTATGAATATTTTTTTGCTATTGTGTGAATAATATGTAATCATGTAATCCATAAAAAAGTAACTGTAGTCTGATTATGAGTATTTTAAAATGTAACTTACTCTAATTAGGTACTTAATTTTTGGAATCTGATTACGTAATTCAGATTACATGTGATCAGTTACTACCCAGCTCTTGGCATGAAACATTTAAATTTATATAAAGCTTTAAAACATATACTTACTATTTCTGTAAATCCTGAGTCTTCAACACCACACTGAAAACAACACAGCAGTCCTTATCTGACCTTATTCGGCCAGGAGATGCTCTTATAAAGGGCTCTGAAACTACTCTGCAAGTCTAGACATCACCCTAAGGGTGAGGTTGTGAATGATGAATGACTCAGTCATTCACTGAGACCAGGAAAAGTGTGATCTTTCCTTGTATTTTAATTATGTAGCCTCACCTCATGCACCTCACCTAGTGTGTGTGGCTGGAAACTAGGTGAGGTGCAACAGGTTGTTCCGTTGTCCTTTTTAGTGAGAACAGGGGAAAGCCTTCATGTTCATTACCATCAGAACATGAGGTATATTGTTGCATAAGAAAGTAGGCTTGCATTCGTTAAATTACATAAGATTTTATCCATGATTGCATACATTGTCGTTTATGGTGTGCCAGGGTTTGGTTTTGATTTCAACTGACAGATTTCAACTTTATTTTCAGGTAATGCCTTAAGAGATAAAATGTGAACCTTGACTGCAATGTAAGTTGCTTTGGATAAAAGCATTTGCAAAAAAAGAAAAGAAAAAAAAAGTAAGAATTAGTGTACTTGTTTGCCAAAGAGACATCAGTGAGCTACATAAAATGTGATGTGTGAAGAAAACAGAAACATTAAAGGTAAATCTCACGTTAACAACATTTTTATTGTGTAATTTTGTGAAATGGATAAAATAAAACACACACACACACAATAGTTTTAAATTTTGCCACTACAGGCATATTATTCGATAAATGTTTCGAATATTGTCAAATATCATAAATATTTCAAACATCAGACATCCTATTCTGTGTGTTTGACTAAAAATAATCATAAGTTCATAAGAGTCATTTGTTCGTGAATCGGCTACACAGTTTTTGACTCGCTAAAAAAGAAATGCATTCATTTGTTTATGAATAGTCTACATAAGTAGCACTATGGTACTGACTCACTAAAAGAACCAGTTCATTCATTCTTCCTCATCTGACCTCACTGGTCACACTATTGTGATGTGTGCAGCCTTTATTTCACATTACACGGTACTTTTTATGTCATCACAATGAAGCGCATTTATACACAGATGTTTTATGCACAGGGGTGGCAAAGCTTTTTCTTATGGATATAAACAATTAAGCTGAAAAATGTGACATATGTAAAGGATTTTACCCCTTTTACATTGTTTAATTTAGCTCTTTGGTTTAAGCTTTATTTTAGCTTTAGGGAATCTTAAAGTCTGATATTGATATGATCAATTGGTATTAATCAAAACGTCCAACTTATACCTTATTTAACAATCATCCAGCGAGTTGTTAGATTTCAGTATATCTGAGAAATTCTGTTTATTCTCATGGCCACGATATAATAATACAGAATTATTTAAATAACCTTATGACAGTTATGAGCATAGGTAACGTAATCTGGGCAAAGTTTGATTTGAATCTTTCACAACAGAACACAGGGCACTTCTCTATAAATCAAACAAGAGTTTATTTGCTATCTTACTAAAATACATGAACTAAGCTAAATAACAAAACAAAATACATACATACACAAACATAGGCAATGAATTGTTGCAATTGAGAATGATTAAAATATAGCACTGTTCTGCTATTTCCACACGATTTTACCCGTGTCGATCATCAAGAGGAGAATTCTATTATCCTTACTTTAGAGATAGATACGACCAGTTCAGCGGAATAGAGGTTGTTTGATACTTGCTTTTAAGTTGAAATGACGCTGATCTGTCGTTTCGTTTCCTGGCTGGTTGAAGGAATCCCACCTGTCGTCATCGCGTGACGTCACTCTGGGGATGCCCTTTGTTGGTTGTTTCGGGGCTGTGATGACGCTCTTGAGTTCCTTTCGCGTAGCTTCAGACTTTCAAGGGTTTCTTCAGAGATTTGACTGAGTGCTGGTTCAATGTTCAAACTTGGCCAGATGTTAAGGCTGCAAGCTCTTTTGGAGTAGCTCCAAGTTTCAAAGAAGCGTGCGATTTCGAGCAGAGAGCAGAGAGAGTGAGAGTGAGGGGGTCCGTTTTTTAGCTGGACTGACGTCAGGGCGTCCACCAGCGCTCTTCCAATGAAATGGTTCCTGTGGTCGGAGCCCCGCCCACATGGATCAATCTTCCGTGCGTAAATTTATCTGCTTAGTTATTTTGTCACATGAAGAAAATATCCTGGCAGATTTCTATATGTGTTATAATCATACATTAGGATCAGAGAGGTCAACTCTCATTTACACCAACTTGTTGCATTTATCGTGGCCGTTAAAATGAAACCAAATTCAGCATATTTCCTACACGTTAATAGTTTTCCTGCTAAGACACACAAAAGGGTTCAAATTAAAGATTAAAAACAACACATCGTGCATATGATGCTATAAGTGTAGTACTCACTTTACAGGAGAAACTTTACAGGAGAAAATTATACCTCCAAAGATTACACAAAAATACCATTGATTACAATAACACAGCAAGCTTATAAATGACATCAAATACACATTGATATATTTTGTAAAATATATTGTATATATTGCTTTTGAATATATCGCTTTAATAGCCCAGTAGCTAGTATTAATTGTCTCTTGGAACACTTCATAAACGTTTTGAGTCCTTTTAGCAAGGTCCAAGACCAGAAACGAGCTGTGGAATGTGGGAGAAAAAGAGCAAGGTTATGAGGTCATGAGAACATCACTTTAGGGTGCATCTGCAAAACGTCAGCACTCAGACTTCCTCTCGTAAAACAGTCTCGACTTATTGAATTATGCATTAAACGGTCATCCTGAACATATCCAGATCCAAAGAGTTCTTTTGTAGATACAACGTCCTTTGAACTGTTGTTCATTCTAACTTTATTTATGGTACCGGTCGGTACCAACATGGAAGGTTCTGTTCTTTAACGACATCCAGATGTTCTTCTCAAGTTTCTCCTGAGTTGATAAGACGGTTATCTTCTAGACATTGAGGCGTCAGTGGCTTGGTCAATTTCGGACTTGCAGGAAAGGGAATCATCTAAGTTTTCCCTTTGGGTATGCAAGATTCTATAATTGTTTGGGTCTTGGTTCTATCAGGTTCTACACATATTAATGTAGCCTACCAAAACAAAATGAAGCACTGTAATTAAGTAGTTTTTTTCAGGTACTTGTACTTTCCTGAGTATATTCTCATTTTGAAATCTCGTGGGGTGCCATGTCAGGTCTCTTGTGCTAATGCTGCATTCACGCCATATCATACCTCTCAACACTCTCGTTTTTCCTGGGAGTCTCCCATATTTCACACCCATCTCTCAGCCCCCTCCCGTTTAGTTGTTTCTCCTGGGGAACTCCCGTAATTTGTATGGCCCATTTAAATCTAAAACCTGGACTAAAAAATAGAATTTTTAATTCTCGGAAGCCATATCAACAATGCCCACACCTTTTGCAAAAAAATGACGATACTCAGCACATTAAATCACAATGTCACAATCACGCCATATTGACCTTCATAACTAAGGGATTCTCGCTAAGCGGGGAAACTCAGTTCCTGGAGGCCGGAGGCTGGAGCCCTGCAGAGTTTAGTTCCAACCCTGCTCCAACACACATACTATGCAGTTTTCATTTAAGCCTGAAGGACTTGATTAGTTGGATCAGGTGTGTTTAATTAGGGTTGCATCTAAACTCTGCAGGGCTCCGGCCCGCCAGGAACTGAGTTTGACACCCCTGGGGCCCGTTTCAATAAGGAGGTTCAACCAACTCTGTGTTTAAACTTGAACTCAGAGTTGACTTACTCTGAGATGGGAAACTCTGAGTTTTCGGTTACAGAACAGCTGAATTGTGTTAGTTTACTCAACTCTAAGTAGGTTGACTCTGAGTTTAGCGCATGCACCACGACTATGAAAAGTCATGATCAGTGGAGCTCCGAAATTACGATTCACCATGGCAACAGCTCCCGCCAAAAAGACGTCAGCGTGCATACTTCCGTCAATGCATAACTGTAATTCTTAATAACTGTCAATAACTTAATAACCGTTATAATATCAGAGGTGAAAACTGTAAATTATTGAAATAATATTAGTTTTAATGGTATCCCATGGCCACAAAAAAAAGAAAGAAAAAAGGAAAAAGACAAAGAAGAAACAAGAACGTGGCAGCAGCTAAAAGTATAAAAACACAATTCAATCAAGGTAAAGCTTTGAACATGAAAGGTTCATGGGTGTGGGCTAAATGACTTTACAAACATTTGACATATCATTCAGTGTCTATTTCAACACGCTGCAGCTTTTTCCACATAGTCTAACACTCTTTTCACATAATTAAATATTTCTAATAATTATTAAATAAATTCACATAATTATAATTATACATTTCTTAATTAGAGTAATAAAATTAACTACTGACTTCTCGACAGCAAGAAGGCAGAGGGAGAACCTGCAGCAGCACCACTGACAGATGAAGAGGAGATGGTCAAGTATTGGAAGATTTCTCAAATCCAAAAGTAAAAAGAATAACTTTTGCTTTTGTATTAGGAAATAAAGATGACCAAAAAAATGTGAATAATTAGTTTATTTAACAGCTGTGGTGGTGGTTAAAGCTAGTACTACCCCTCCATCTGGCGTCCTTCCATTCCATACAGTAATTAGTTTTCATTTTCAGAAGATGTGATGGTGGGGATATGCTTGTCATCAATGCATCCAACCACACTGGACATCCTGAAGGAAATTCTGATTATTGGGTTACTTCAAGACGTCACCGAACGATGTTATCAAGTGAACGTCATTTATCAGATTAGCCTCATTTAAACTGATTTCGACACCACTGACCTACAGTCCTGTGAAACTCCTCTTTGACGGATTTGTGCCCAGGAAATAATTCTCAGAATGAGTGTGAGGGATGCACACTTTCCTTAAAATCTGCATACAGAATTTATAATGTGATAAATAATAATCTCCGATGTTTTAAAGAAAACTACCATTTAAAATGGGACCGCTCAAATAAATATGCACATGAATATGGTGTAAAAAAATTATAATAAAATAAATAATATATAGTATTTAGTCTTGTTTCCATGAAGGAAAAAAAATAATGAATTTAAGTGAATTTTTATTTTATTTTGCAAATTATCTGGCAATGCGGTAATAAATTAAAAATAGCCCATTCTTGTTTCCGTTTGCATTAAGATTATTTTTCTTACCCTATGGAGAGCACTTTTATATTTTAACAAGACTAAATATCTAGATCATTTTTATCTATAGAAAATGCATCTTAACTTAAGAATTTTTAAATCTTTCTACTTGAAATAAGACAAAAATACTCAGTAAGAAAAGCAATTTTGTAGCGTGAATGAATGAATGAGGTATTAAAACATCGCTTAAGCTTTAAAAAGGGGGAGGAGATGGAAAGAAACTCCAGGTTTACCGAAGAAAACCTGCTCCCGACCAGGTTATATTTTTTTGCCCCTCATGGAAACAAGACTAAATACCTTATATTATTTGTTTTATTATATATTTTTTTACACCGTATTCATGTGCATATTTATTTGAGCGGTACCATTAGTTGTTCTGTTGAGTTCATGCACTAGTTTTCTTTAAAACATCGGAGATGCAGAGCACATTATAAGTCCTGTATGCAGATTTTAAGGAAAGTGTGCATCCCTCTCACGCTCTTTCTGAGAAATTTTTCCTGGCCACAAATCCGTCAAAGAGGAGTTTCACAGGACTGTAGGTCAGTGGTGTAGAAATCGGTTTAAATTAGGCTAATCTGATAAACGTTCACTTGATAATATCTTTCTGTGACCTCTTGAAGTAACCCCAATAATCAGAATTTCCTTCAGGATCTCCAGTGTGGTTGGATGCATTGATGACAAGCATATCTCTGCATCGCACCTTATGAAAAACTGATTACTTTATGGAATGGAAGGATGCCAGAGGGGTAGTACGAGCCGTAACCACCACCACAGCTGTTACATAAACAAATTATTCACAATTCTTTGGTCATCTTTATTTCCTAATACAAAAGCAAAAGTTATTCTTTCTACTTTTGGATTTTAGAAATCTTCCAATAGCCTACTTGACCATCTCCTCTTCATCTGTCAGTGGTGCTGGTGCAGGTTCTCCCTCTGTCTTCTTGCTGTCGTCAAGTCAGTAGTTAATTTTATTACTCTAATTAAAGGGGTGGTTGACTGTTTTTTTTCTAGGCTTGATTGTGTTTATGGGGTGCAGTCTAGCATGTGTTCATGCTTGTTTTTTTTTTAATTTACTTTTATTCCACACCGCACTGTCCCTTCTCTGACAAACGCCTCGATTTATTTCCTGGTTTTATGAAGCAGAAATACGGATGGGCTGAGATTGGTTAGCTGGCTCAGTGTGTTGTGATTCGCTAAACCGCCAGTATGCGTCTGAACGTCCCGCCCCTCTCCTCAGCCATGCGCTCCGGTTGAATTGTAAACAGTGGCGTTGTCTATAATGCTTATCAATTTGAGCCCGATTGAGTCCCAGAGGATATTAGTGAAGAGGATCGTGCAGAACCTGTGCAAGCATGGCTCTTAATGGTATGTTTGGTTGTTGTTGTCTCATACTTTTAAATACGCTGCTATTTGTAAGTGCTACTGCTTCTGTTAGCTTTTAATATACGGTTCTATCCTGATTAAAGCTTTATTACAGCACAGCAACCGCACGCGTGTCCATTTATAATGCTTCTCATTGCTGTGTGAAAATAAGTGTATAATTGGAACAGTTTGTTGGAGCTGATCTGAATGAGAGAGAGAGAGAGAGAGAGAGAGAGAGAGAGAGAGAGAGATGCAGAGCGTGTGCAGAGCAGGGCGACAGAGTAACAGTATTAAGAACCGCTGCTTTAATGATTTTGAAACTTGAGAATCCATTAGAATCGTTAGAAGACAGAATCGCGATTCATATGAATAGATTTTTACGTGCATCCCTAGTTTTCTCTTCCTCTTCTCTAAAGCAGGGGTTTTCAACCTTTTAGGACATGCGCCCCCCCAACTTTGTCTAATTTCACTCTGAGATAACAACATGCCAATCCGTGGTTGGATTTCCGACACGACTAACCGTAAATCATTTTACACCATTCTCACTGTCGCCTAACAGCGGGAGTCAGATTGCCCCCTAGCGGATGGCTTAAGATTTGAAAGCTCGTATTCATAAATCTTCAAGGCAATGTCTCTGAATTAATTGATGCTCGCGCCCCCCTTGACAGGTGCTGGCGCCCCCCTGGGGGGGCGCGCCCCACAGGTTGAAAACCACTGCTCTAAAGCAGCGCAGCATGGCCTCGCCCCCTTTGCTGCGTGTTCCCGGGGGCGGGGTTTATCTGGATTCGTGACGTATCAGACCCGGGAAGTAACTCGTTGTAGTCCCTTACCTGTCGTTTTTGTAGGCATTAAACTGCCAGAATTTTAAAAGATGATATCTCCGTTTGCATTGAACTTTCAGCACCGCAACTCTGCAGATATTGTTTATGCTCAATCAGCAACATTACACACTAACTAACGTCAAAAAAGTGAAATCGCAATCAACCACCCCTTTAAGAAATGTAACAGGTTGGATTAGAGAATATTTAATTATGGGAAAAGAGTGTTAGACTATGTGGAAAAAGCTGCAGCGCATTGAAATAGACATTGAATGATATTTAATGTCAAATGTTTGTAAAGTCATTTAGCCCACACCCATGAACCTTTCATGCTTAAAGCTTTACCTTGATTGAATTGTGTTTTTATACTTCCTTTTTAGCTGCTGCCACGCACTTGTTTATTTGTTCTGTCTTTTTCCTTTTTTTTTTTTTGTGGCCATGGGATACCATTAAAATTAATATTAGTTCAATAATTTACAGTTTTCACCTCTGATATTATAACAGTTATTAAGTTATTGACAGTTATTAAGAATTACAGTTACGCATTGACGGAAGTACGCGTGCTGACATCTTTTTGGCGGGACTGTTGCCATAGTGAATCGTAATTTCGGCGTTCCGCTGATCATGACTTTTCATAGTCGTGGTGCACGCGCTAAACTCAGAGTCAACCTACTCAGTGTTGAGTAAACTAACTCAGTTCAGCTGTTCTGTAACCGAAAACTCAGAGTTTCCCATCTCAGAGTAAGTCAACTCAGAGTTCAAGTTTAAACTCAGAGTTGGTTGAACCTCCTTATTGAAACAGGCCCCAGGAACTGAGTTTGACACCACTGTATTAGAGAAAATAACAATCCTCAAATAGCAACACAAACTCATTCACATATAGAATGTAGAACATTTTAAATGACAAACCAAATAACATTCTCCATGGATAGGTTTTTGGATGTTCTGTTTAAAATAACTTAAGATTGTGGAAATGCAATGGATCCTTACCTGCCTTCTTAACTGATAGCCAGGTACACAAAAGGTGAAGACCAGAGAGCCAGATAAACAATGGTAGTTCTTAAAATAACTGTTTAATTAAATAGTAAGAAAACAAAGAAATGAATGGATATCAGACAATGATATAATAACAAAAAGATGTGGTTAGTGTTGCACATGTACCTTCTATAATTCCAGTCAAACATTAGTTTTATACGATTCAGTAGATTCATGCTAGTATTTAAAGGTAAAAGTAATATTTGAAAGTTAATCGTAGCCCCCTAACATACTAATATCAACGATTATTATAAATATAACACATGGTACACAAACTACGTTTGTAAACAATTATAGATTTTAGCGCCTGTCATAGTTACATCTGATTGGCTGCTGCTACGTTGGTCGATACTGATTGGCTGCTACCGAGTGGCAGGTCCCTCCTACCCTCCGGCTGCCAGTGCTGCCTTCCGGCTGTCGATGACAGCCGCTTCCTGCTGCCAGCTGCCGATTTTTTATCTGAACCCCTGCTGGTGTGTTCCAGACATGGAACGTTTGAGAATGGTATGTTTTTTTCCCTTTTTCCCGTATTCCCATGTATTTAAATGAGTGACATTGTGACTTCACAGTCACCGGAGAGAGCACACTGTAGTCCAAATGAGCCTTTTGTTGTATTTCTTGAAAATAGTTTTCTATTAAAGAGTATATCTCCTGTTAAAGTCAAATTTGATCTTTGTTATCTTAAAGATCTTTATGCTCAAACATCAACATTACACGCCAACTAAAGATGATAAGGCATTATAGGACCCTCTTGAAGGTTATATTTGCTTTGGATCTGTCATTGACATTTCTGTAATACTTTTTAGTGTCACAAATTTCTAAATGGCAATTTAACTACTTATAAAGAAAAAACCTTGGTCCTTGTGAAATGAATAGTCACCTATTTGAAATATGCTATGTTCAAAATACTAAAATTAGTGTTCATACATAATACTGGAACAAACTTTGAATTGACAAATCAGCATCATGAACCACAGTTTTTATTTGCATTATAAGAACAGTTTAATAATACTTTTGAATAGAAGCTAGGTAATTCATATTTTCATCAGCAATCATACATGTAGTTGTAATCATGTCTGTTATTGTTGATTTGTGAGTAAATAACACATTGAAACAGCAGAACCATTTTGAACATATTAAATGAAGTGCAAACATCCTTAGCATTTGATGCACTTCTACTGCTGATTAAGTACTAGAAGTAATGCTGATTTAGTAAGACAGAAAAAGGAGTTAATATCAGTTTAGTAAATCAGTTTAGTCAGTATTTAGACTGTTTTTAGTATTTAGACATGTATTCTTAATGAAATGTATTCATGTTAGTGTCTGGATTTTTTCAGCCCAACAGCCGCACCAATCTGCTCCAGAAGTTTCTCTCTGTTGTTTGAGATGTTTTTTCCAGCGACCTCCATGAGATCAGCGATCATCCCAGGGCTGTAAGGACCTTGAAAGGTGGAATATTTTTTCCACCAGGTCTCAATTTCATCTGAAGAAACAGCAACACACATCAGAACAATTTTTTTCAGTGATATATAAAGAGTTCTGGCTTGAAACTCTAGATGGCGCAGTCCGATAGGTCTAACTCAATCTGACCTAATGACATCATCACATGGCACAGATGATTGGTTCTCTCCTGTTTCGGTAGCCAATGAGCTCGCTGCTCAACATTCAAAGATATGACTAGTGCTTGCTGCAGCAGTTTGCAGCGTGCTTCAGAAACAGCGAAATCAACATCTAAGATAAGTGAATGCTCTTCTAATCCATATCACTGTGTGTATTGCATGGTCTGCCTAATTTAATAAAAAAATGAGCAACCATAATCAAGTTTAAACTAAGGTGCTTTCACACTAGCCCGAGTCCACTTAAAAAGGGTGGTCTGGGGTATGGTTCAAGTGAACTCCCGTTCGGTTCGCTGCTGATGTGAACGCAATCGTACCAAATCATGAAAGTGAACCGCTATTAGTGCCATATTATTTGATAAAAATGTGTGTTTGTGTGTGTTTAACTCACTTTCCTGACGAGCATGACTGACGCGCTTTAAGCAGAAAGCTGTGTGTCTTTTCTGTTTGCTTTCAGCGTTCTTTAGAGCATTTGCAGTACATTCGTAAGACCGACGTAAATGCTTTATGCACTGAAGCTTTGTAAACAAAATAAACGGTTCAAAAACGTAAATATATAAAAGTGCTGAGAGCAATCTTATGCATTTTGCCGCCTTCTCCCATGCCATCGATATTAAGCAACGGAGTAAACATCTGCTGGCTTGATGACGCAAACGAACCGTGGTTCAGACCCAAATAAAAAAATATGAACACAGTCCAGCGGGGGGCATGGGGAGGGGGAGCAATCGAACTCGGGTTCGGACCAGGCAATCAAACCAAGTGTGAAAGCACCCTAAGTGTCATGTTAGCCGTTGGCATTGTATGCAGGAGAGAAATATTAAGCATATTAGCAGCAGCATTTACCATCTGTGTTTATACAGCTGGAGCAAAACGCAGTTTAGAGCATATGTAATCACTCTGAGGACACCCCAATAGTAACGGACATGAAACGGGTAACATGTAAATTTAAAAGATTAAATGAAATAAGCATTCTTGTGTATGCATTTCAACGGGGGTTCGCATATACATCTGCGTTATCTCAATGTTCACGTTCGTTATTTTTAAGGTCAATGTTTTCATTGTGATGAGTGTGTAGTTGATTTAATCTGCACGCAGTGTCAGAAGCACACTGCTTATCGCAGTCATATCAATGACAGTGTTGCGGGAGAAGGGAAATAAGAGTTATCGCTGATGATCACTATCTACGGCTGCTGTAGTCCTGAGTGAAATACATTATGGGTAGTGTAGTTCGGAGAAATGTGTTTGTGTGATGTGTAGTTCAGAAAACGGAGAAAGAACATTTTATATTCTGCTTTTATTTCAGTTCATTCAGGTCAGTCCACCCAGGAATTTTTGTGCACTGTAACTCTGACAACTTTTATCTGCAGGAGAGAGTAAAATGGCATGCATCAGCTAACTTTGTCTGTCTCATCATTGCACGAACATGAATTAACGAGCTGTTATGCTGTGGCTGGGACTGATGAAGTGGAGAAAGTAACAGCAGTTATAAAATGACTAAGTTACGATATTTGCTCAGGTGATGCTGGGGTCTTATCTATCGGATTGCAACATACAGTCGTGGTCAGAATTATTGCCACCCTTGGTAAATATGATCAAAGAAGGCTCTGAAAAATAAACCTGCATTATTAATCCTTTTGATCTTTTATTTAAAAAAAATCACAAAAATCTAACCTTTCATTGAACCAAAACAATTGAAAATGGGGGGAAATCTCATTATGAAATAAATGTTTTTCTCAAATACATGTTGGACACAATTATTTGTACCCCTAGAAATTCTTATGAGTAAAATATCTCTGAAATATATTCCCATTCATATTCACAATTTTGAGCACTCCAGGGTGATTATGAACATGATATTATCCAGCCATGGCTTCCTGTTTCACAGAAATATAAATAGGAGAGAAAACAAAGCCCAAATTCCCTTAATCATCCATCACAATGAGAAAAAACAAAGAATATATTTCTGATGTGCAGCAAAAGATAATTGAGCTTCACAAATTAGTGAAGTGGCTTTAAGAAAAGAGCTTTCCAATCAACAGAAAATGTTACGAAACTGCCTGGAAGAGGATGTGTGTCTATATCGTCCTAATGCACGGTGAGGAGGAGAGTTTGAGTGGCTAAAGACTCTCCAGGGACCACAGCTGGAGAATTGAAGAAAATAGTTGAGTCTTGGGGTCAGAAAACCTTTTTAAAAAATGGTCAAACAGCACCTACATCACCACATGTTGTTTGGGAGGGTTTCAAGAAAAATTCTCCTTGCTCATCCAAAAACAAACTCCAGCATATTATCCAGCATATCCAGTTATCAGACTCGACTGGAACTTCAAATGGGACTGGCTTCTATGGTGAGATGAAGCTAAAAAATGAGCTTTTTAGCAGCAAACACTCAAGATGGGTTTGGTGAACACAGGGATAAAAAGTACCCCATGTGTACAATGAAATATACTGCTGTATTTTTGATGTTGTGGGCCTATATTTCTGCTGGAGGTCTTGGACATCTTGTTTAGACACATGGCATCATGGATTCTATCAAATACCAACAGATAAAAAAATCAACAAGTGACTGACTCTGTTAGAAATCTTATAATGGGCCATGTTTGGCTCTTCCAACCGGACAATAATCCAAACACAAACCTCAAAAACAACACAAAAATGGGTCACTGGGCACAAAACCAAGCTTCTGCTATGGCCATTCCAGTCCTCTGACCTTACCCTGTAGAAAATGAGTTAGGTGAACTAAAGAGAAGAAGCACCATCATGGAGCTGTGAATCTTAAGGATCTGGAGAGATTCTGGATGAAGGAATGGTCTCTGATCTCTTGTCAGCTGTTCTCTAACCTCATCAGGCATTATAGGAGAAAATTTAGAGCTGTTAAACTGGCAAATGGAGGTTTCAAAAAGTATTGAATAAAAGGGTGCCGTTAATTGTGGCCAATGTGTATTAGAGAAAAACATTTATTTCATAATGATAATTTAAAATTCTTATTATCGAACGAAAGGTTAGATTTTGATGATTTTTTTAAATAAAAGATCAAAAGGATTAACTATGCAGATTCATTTTCACAGCCTTCTTTGATCATATTTACCAAGGGTGCCAATAATTCTGACCACGACTGTATATCCATTTTGTTAATTAACATTACACAAAGTGCGCATCTAATTAGAGTTAAGTCAGTCGGTGTGGTAGCCAAGGCTCACATAGCCATAGGCCACTAGTGTTAAGCCGGTCAGTGTGTTAGCCCAGGCACACATAGCCATAGGCCACTAGCATTAAGCCAGTCGGTGTGGTAGCCCAGGCACACATAGATAGTAATACATGCTGTTCCCATGGCTCTACAGAGCATCAGCAGTACATGTGTCTTGATGATAGATCTGCTTGTTGGGGGGTGTTTTGTTCTTGTTTTGGCTTGTATTGTCCCTTCTATGTCTCCTGTTTGGGGGGGGGGTGTTAATTCATCTATGTTATATTTGCAGCAGCAGTATTTCTTACATGCTCACAGCAGCATGTTGTGGCTGTATTGGCAATAGCAAGTCTCGGTACAGCAGCAGCATAGCAGATCTATTCCGCCAAGACCAAATACATTAACATTGTCATGTACATTACCATGCCAATCCCCCCGAGCGTTGTCATTGACAGAATTCAGATTTTTTTTTTCAGGAAAATGGTAAGATCTAAACTTGCCTCCACAGTTGCCCAAATTAAACAGAGGGATGTGAATCACAGTTGGAGCATTTTTGCCTTTGAACACATAGAAGTCCTTTGGTTTCTTCGCATCTTCATTGGGAATGTTGACTTCAGGGAAAGGGATCTTTTGTTTATTGCACGTTTCAGCAGCTTCCCTCACCGTCTGCAGTGGAAAATCATCACAGTATTACTTAATTGAAAAGGTTAGACATTTCAGTTGAAATTACATTTCATGCACGGAAGCAATCTAAACAACGAGTGACGTATACGTGCGACAGATCGCTTCCACGCATGCATCTACAATGCCAGAGCACGTTGATGCGTCACGCGCCGGCTGTTGTGAACAAGCTCAGGACAGTTGGACATTGACGCGTTGGTCCTCCCACTCGGAAGCTATGCTACAGGCGGCTCTTGATGACGTCGACTGGGACATGTTCAGGGCGAGCTCATCTGACGTCAGCGAGTTCACGGATGTAGCAGTGAGCTTTGTAAATACACTTACCGAACAAGCTACAGAAACGATTACTGTAAGGACCTTCCCTAATCAGAAACCGTGGGTGGACAGAACAATCCGTGATGTGGTTAACAAACTCACTGCCGCATACAACGAGGCTCTTTTGTCTGGGAATATGAGCGTGTATAAAGCATCGTGTTATGCTCTCAGACGAGCAGTAAGTGCCGCCAAACATCGTTACAAAGAGAGAATTGAGTCTCATTTTCAGCTCAATGACTCTCGACGCATGTGGCAGGGACTAAGGACCATCTGTGCCTTTGGAAACAAATCCTCCGCGGAGGTGAGTGCAGATCCGTCGCTGGCCGACGAGTTAAACACCTTCTACGGCCGCTTTGAATGCAATGGCGGCAGTGCGGCTCTTCCGAGCAGCGCGTCAGGAAGCAGCAGGCAGAGAAGCGAGAATCATGTGATCACCGGGTCGGAGGACGAGGTTCGGAGGGCACTAAAGGGAGTGAACATCAGGAAAGCGGCTGGACCTGACGGGATCACAGGCCGGGTTCTGAGATCATGCGCTGATCAGCTTGCTGGTTTGTTCACTTCTATCTTCAATGAGTCCCTTGCTACCTCTGTAGTTCCCACCTCCTTTAAAAAAATCCATCATCATCCCTGTGCCTAAGAACAATAAACCCTCTTGCCTGAATGACTATCGTCCAGTGGCCCTCACATCAATAGTCATGAAGGTTTTTGAGAGACTTGTTAAGAGCCACATTAGCTCATCCATCCCTGTTACTTTGGACCCTCTTCAGTTTGCTTATCGCCCCAATAGATCAACTGATGATGCCATCTCTCACATTCTCCACTCCTCCCTCACACACATTGATAGCAGCAATGGGAACTATGCAAGGCTGCTATTCATAGACTATAGCTCAGCTTTCAACACCATAGTCCCCATCAAGCTGACTTCCAAACTCACAGGCCTTGGCCTAAACACCTCACTCTGCGACTGGATTCAAGATTTCCTCACCGGCAGACCTCAAGTGGTGAAGGTAGACCAGTACACCTCAAACTCCATCACCCTGAACGTAGGAGCCCCGCAGGGTTGTGTCCTGAGTCCCCTGCTCTACTCTCTCTACACACATGACTGCATGTCCTCTCACAGATCCACATCTATTATCAAATTTGCTGATGATACTGTGGTTCTGGGCCTCATTTCCAACAATGATGAGACCGCATACTTGGATGAGGTGGAGAGACTTACATCATGGTGCCAGGACAACTGTCTCTCTCTGAATGTGAGCTAAACTAAAGAGCTGATTGTGGACTTCAGAAAGAGACACCTGCTGCCCTACACTCCTCTTATGATCAGTGGGACCCCTGTGGAGAGAGTAAGCAGCTTCAAGTACCTCGGTGTAAACATCTCCGAGGACCTGACTTGGACTACACACATTCAAACACAGGTTAAGAAAGCCAGGCAAAGACTGTACCATCTGCGAAAGCTGAGGAAATTCAGGGTCTCACCAACAATCTTGAAAACTTTCTATTCAGGGACCATAGAAAGTGTATTGACTCAGTGCATCTCAGTGTGGTATGGAAACAGCTCCAGACAAGATTGCAAGGCCTTGCAGAGAGTTGTGCGCTTAGCTGAGCGTATCTCTGGGTCTGCTCTCCCCTCTCTGCAGGACATCTACCTCAAACGCTGCAGAAGCAGAGCTGTCAAAATCTTCAAGGACTCAAATCACCCTGGAAACTGTCTATTCACTATGCTGCCATCTGGTAAGTGCTTCCGCTGCATGATGGCAAAAACTGAGAGACTTAGGAGGAGTTTCTTCCCCAAGGCCATCAGACTCCTTAACTCAACTCAGCCTCTTAACATCATCTGACTTACTTCATAATCACTAATCACACACCCATTATTCTCTACCTCATACTGACAGTGTCATTTGCACACAACACTTTCTGTGTCTTGATATCTTATCTTATTTTTTATATTTATTTTTTTGTGATTGGCTACTTCATGTCAACCATGTTCAACCTGTTTGCACATTCCTCTCTGTACAGTCATGCTTATCTTAATATTTAATTCTACAGCATACTGTCATGCACATTCTTTTATACCTTATATTTTATATTTTGTTCTTTATATCTTTATTTTTTATTCATTTTATTTTATGTATACTTCCCTTGTGTTGTATTCTACAATATTTGCACTGTCCATGGAGCGGACCCGACTCTCATTTCACTGCTGGTTATACAATCTCTGTATAGTCGTGTATGTGACAAATAAAACTTGAAACTTGAAAAACTTGAAACTTGAAACATTGCGATGGATCAGAGGTAAAAAATGATATAAATACTGTTCAGTTTCTTGCACAGACCGATTGTTTCGTGTCTTAAGTCCTCAATGTATCATCACGAGCTGCAGGGTTTAATTTGGCTTTGTCTGTGTATGCTTTTTTTTTTTTACTCTCAAAGCCGTGGGTCCCATTGACTGCCATTATATGACTGACAGACTGCAACGGTTTGAATTAAAAATGTTTGTTTGTGTTCTACTGAAGAAACTGAAGAAAGTCACCTACATCTTGGATGCCCTGGGGGTAAGCAGATAAACATAAAATTTTCATTTTTGGGTGAACTATCCATTTAAGTTGTTATCCACTGAAATCATGTCCTAGTTGTGTCTGTTAGTGATGCGTGGATCGTGGTTATATCCGCGAACTCTGCGGATATTCCGCGGATCGGGTAATAAAAATATACATTCTGATTAATTGCGGGTGGATCAGATAAATCATGCAAATATTAACTACATTCTCTAAAATATGAACGTGTTTTAAATGCATTTTTCATCAGAAGACAGACTTTTCTTGATTTTGTGTTTTTCTTGATTTTTTTGGGTTCTATGGGTTAGTTGGCTAAATGGTTATGTTTTGTCTGGTTTAGTAATTGTGTTTATTGCTATGTCCTACTTTGTTGTGCTATAACCTTCAGATAAAGTTAAAACACATAAAAATCTAGTTATGAATGACAAGGATTAAAAAATAAATAGCTGTTTTTAGTCATTTAAAACACATCCTCAATTATCTAATCATGTACGCAGCATCCATCAAATAAAATAAAATAGCCTATCATTAGCGAAGCAGCGCGGAGAGCTGCTTCTGAAATGTGCTGTGGCATGGTTGGTATAATCACAAGCAGGGGCGCCGTAAGGGGGGGGAAAGTTAGGACGATTCTAAGGGCCCGACGATGGGAGGGGGCCCCCGAGGGAGAAACGTGATTTCTACCGAGGGGAACGCTAGAGCCCTGCATTTCAGCCCGGCCCCGACCGGGCTTCGATCGGGCCAATTTTCACGTCATAGTTCAGACGCGGGCCGGGCCTCAGGAGAAAGATTTCACTGATCACGTGCTAGCGCTTCAGTAGAGCCTGGTTTCACACCGCACGTGTAAAAGCAGAGCAGAGGCAGCGCAGAAGCGGCGCGTATGCAGAGCGAGAGCAGCGGGCCCATTGTGCTTTCACTCAGCGCGTCAGCACAAGCGCGAAGGTGCGCGCAGCCAGGATTTGGTTTTCAAACTAAAGTAAAAGACGCTTCTTAAACCAGAGAAGGTGAACATGTTGGTATTCTTTTTTTGTTATCAACATTTTTTTATTTTTTTTCACACATAACATAACATAACATAACATCCAAAATATAACAAAACAAAACAACAGACATATACTCAATAGCTCAAAGTCAAGTCAAAAGGGAGGGAGAGAGGGAACGACAATAAAAACACAAAACAAGTCACTCCTCCATCCAATCACGTATATCAAAAAGAAAACACTGCCAAGCGTCAATGGTCGAAGGCTTGGCCCCACCGACTCGCGCCGTTGTACATTCACATGACATTTGCAGGAGGCTACGGATCCAATATGTTTTTCTACACACGTGTGGTGTAAACCAGTTCTGGATTATTGTCTTCTTCGCAGCTGTAAAACCAGCAAACAACATTCTCTTTTGCATTGAATTAATACAGAGACCAGAATCATCATTAAGAAGAAACATGTTGATATTCTTGTAGAGAAAACATGGAAGTCCTGTCAGCGACAGACAGTTTAGTTTGACTTTTTGTTTTCGTTTTGAAAAGCTTGTTATCTTTGCTGTTTACCTCACGTTACACTGTATTTTTTTAATATTATTATTATTTGATTCCTCAGTGCTTGCTAAACATTCTGTTATGTATTAGTCGGTATAATACAGCATGTGATGTGTCCTATGCCATACCTCGTCTTATTCGTTTTTGTTAATAAATGTTATGCTAGTTTGTCATTGTAAAGTACTGTTTTATTGTTGTTGTGCTTTTTAATTAAGAATAACAATGAATCCATCTTTTGTTTTAGTCTTAATAAGTGAAAGGTGTATAGATATAAGCAAAACAGACAATTATATTTTCTTGTAAAGCATGACACCAAGATCGTGAAAGTGAAAGCAAAAAGAGGAATTCCTGTCACAAAATTTAAATCACAAATAATACTGATGAAAAAGAACGGGTTGAATGTTGAACACTTTCGTTACCATATAACTATAAACTATGATAAAACTTCACCAGCATGCATTGATTAATCAAATGTTGTATAAAAAAATAATAATAATAATTTGCGACCTGTCTGCCGCTGGCCGCTTGGTCGTTACTTTAAGAAAGAAAAAACTTATTTAAATAACAAAACAAATGCTCCAAACGTTTTTCTAAATTAACTTTATAAAAAAAACAAAACGAAATATTATCACTTTGCCATTACATACAAAACTGAACAATTTTAATAGCTGAAACAGTATAATCTGATTTGGGAGAAGGGGAAAAAAAGACGGGCTCGGGAACGCAATCGCGATTTCTACCGAGGGGGATATCCCCCCCCCCCCCGGAAGGCAGGAGGGCCCGAGTGAATATGCTGTCCAGGGGGCCCAGAATCCGTAGCAGCGCCCCTGATCACAAGCATTGACTAGTGGCTGCGATCTGCTCAAGGAGCCATAATGAGCCACAGACATGTGCAGTGAGGTGCGAATAATGTCACTGAATCTGCTGTAAAAAAAAAAAAAGAACCATAATCAGAAATTATTCTGAAGAAACTGAGAGACTCAGGAGGAGTTTCTTCCCCCAGGCCATCAGGCTCCTAAGCTCAAACTCAGCATCTTAACATCACATGACTCCACTTTATAATCACTTAACAATCAGTAAGATATTCATTATTCTCTACCTCACACTGACAGTGTCATTTGCACACAGCACTTTGTGTTTTGGTATTTTATTTTTATTTTTTTGGTATTGCTGCTACATGACAACCATGTACAACCTGTTTGCACATTCCCCTCTTGTGCATTCCTGCTTATCCTAATATTTAAGTCTACATTATACTGTCATGCACATTTATTATATTTTATATTTTGTTTTTTTATATCTTATTCCTTACTTATTTCATTTTATGTATATTTCCTCTGTGTTTGTATTCTATAATATTTGCACTGTCCATGGAGCGGACCTGACTCACATTTCACTGCTGGTTATATACTCTCTATATAATACTCTCTCCATCCATCATTTTGACAGATTACACTGAGGGTGATCTATTGTAACTTGTAACTGTAATTCCCACCCCTGTCCAGTTGGTGGCGAGTGCGGTAAGTTGTACTATATCTTTCAACAAACCTTCTGATGTTCATTTATGTTTATTTGGTGATAACAGTTCACGCATTGTCACTTCACAGCGATCTGTCACGGCATATTAAACCAGTGTCACCCCTGATTGAAGCTTGGCCACCCCGGTTGCGCAAGCATTTTGACCGCATTAAAACAGCAGACTTTATAAACCGTATTTCGTTACCTTTTGAAACTTGAAAGGGTTCAGTTTGAACATGTGATTTTACTATCACTCATTATCAGAGCGCACTTTCCCAGTACATTCAGTATCTAGCTCATATTCGCAATCTCAACCATATTCTCAAAACTATCATTTTCAGCATCTTCAAAATCAATATTTTGATCACTGGCAGCCTATTCACCATATCCACAATCAAATGACAGTGACACTTATAGTTCATTCAAAGCCATTTCAAGTTTTGATAATGATATTCTTTTGTTTTATGCTTATGGTAATTATGCGTGAAACATCACATCATCATCATCATCATTATACAACCCCAAATCAGAAAAAGTTGGGACAGTATGGAAAACGCAAATAAAAAAAGAAAGTAGTGATTTCTAAATTTACTTTGACTTGTATTTCATTGCAGACAATATGAACACAAAATATTTCATGTTTTGTCTGGTCAACTTCATGTCATTTGTAAATATACATCCTTTCCTGTCATTCAGACCTGCAACACATTCCAAAAAAAGTCGGGACAGGAGCAATTTAGGGCTAGTAATGAGGTAAATTGGTTAAATGATGTGATTTGAAACAGTTGATGTCAACAGGTGATTGTAATTATGATTTGGTACAAAAGCAGCATCCAAGAAAGGTCTAGTCCTTTAGGAGCAAAGATGGGCCGAGGATCGCCAGTTTGCCAACAAATACGTGAGAAAATTATTGAAATGTTTAAAAACAATGTTCCTCAAAGAAAGATAGGAAGAGATTTTGATATTTCACCTTCACCAGTGCATAACATAATTAAAAGATTCAAGGAATCTGGAGGAATTTCAGTGCGTAAAGGACAAGGGCGCAAGCCTAAGCTGAACAACCGTGATCTCCGATCCCTCAGGCGGCACTGCATCAAGAATCGTCATTCATCTATAAACGATATCACCACATGGGCTCAGGACGACTTTGGCAAACCTTTGTCAAGTACCACAATACGTAGTTACATCCACAAATGCCAGTTAAAACTGTACTGTGCCAAAAGGAAGCCCTATGTTAACAGTGTCCAGAAGCGCCGTCGACTTCTCTGGGCTCGGAGGCATCTGGGATGGACCATCACACAGTGGAAACGTGTACTGTGGTCAGATGAATCAGTATTTCAGGTATTTTTTGGGAAGAATGGACGCTGTGTGCTCCGGACCAAAGAAGAAAAGGATCATCCAGACTGTTACCAGCAACAAGTCCAAAAGCCAGGGTCTGTCATGTATGGGGTTGTGTCAGTGCCCTTGGCAAAGGTAACTTGCACTTCTGTGATGGCACCATTAATGCTGAAAAGTACATAGAGATTTTGGAGCACAATATGCTGCCTTCAAGAAGACATCTTTTCCAGGGACGTCCATGCATATTTCAACAAGACAATGCAAAACCACATTCTGCACACATTACAAAGTCCTGGCTGCGGAGAAAGAGGGTACGGGTACTTGACTGGCCTGCCTGCAGTCCCGACCTGTCTCCAATAGAGAATGTGTGGCGCATTTTGAAGTGCAAAATGCGACAACGAAGACCCCGTACTGTTGCCCACCTTAAGACTTGTTTGCAGGAAGAATGGGACAAAATTACACCTGAAACACTTCATCACTTGGTGTCTTCAGTCCCTTAACGTCTTTTAAGTGTTGTGAAAAGGAATGGCAACATTACAAAGTGGTAAATGCTTTACTGTCCCAACTTTTTTTGGAATGTGTTGCAGGTCTGAATGACAGGAAAGGATGTATATTTACAAATGACATGAAGTTGACCAGACAAAACATGAAATATTTTGTGTTCATATTGTCTGCAATGAAATACAAGTCAAAGTAAATTTAGAAATCACTACTTTCTTTTTTTATTTGCGTTTTCCATACTGTCCCAAATTTTTCTGATTTGGGGTTGTATATCAAACAGTGTCACCTTGAGAAATAAATGCGAATTGCACTTATTGAGTCATCAGATATTTAATTATTGTCATGCAGGAAAAATATATTTACACTATGATATACATTGGGTCGCTATACACTTTTTCTTCTTTTTTTTTTACCAAAAAATAATTAGAAAACAAACATTCTTTTATTATTTAATTTGTTTTCTTGTTATATTGTTTATAATAAATAAACTGAGGAATACTGAGAAGGTCAATGTCTATTTTAAAAAAATTTATGAGGGCAAGGGTAGTGAATGATTTCCTGGGTCGCTAAAAACCCGAGTTATGCATTTAAAGACTAAATAGGGTTAAAGAGTGCCAAAACTATATTTATTATTTGAATTTTCTAATAAAATGAACAAATTTCCTAATAAAATGAATTTGAAATCTAAGGCTTTGTTTCATATCAAAAGTAACAAAGCAAGCTTATTGCAACTGTTTATCTGTTCTCAAAAAATATATACATAATCTAGCCTATGCTTGTCCTGTAAATTCATGAATAAAAATGAAAAGGTGAATAAAAGCAAAAGCTATTAAAATCTTATTATCATTAAAATACGTAAACTAAAATGACAGGTAACCATAGCTCCCTTTCAGTTGGTCATTCGACGTTGTATCGAAGTTCCGACACTAGGGGTCGCACTTGGGAGCCCAAACACCTCTGACATAATTGAGAAAAGGTCTATGAAGCTGGTGAGCAAAATTTGCATAGCCAGCCACGCCCCGGATATCAGAGTATAAATAGGCCAGCACGGCATTTGCTCAATTGTTTTGTTTTTTTGGGAGCCAATGCAGCATCTCTTATTGAGAAGCAACGATTCATTCACCTCTCTAAACACCTTGTTGTTGGATCGAAGGCACCGGCAGTGGTCCCTCACCAATACACAGATGTCACATGGTGTCAGTGGATCACCAGCTTCCTGACAGACAGGCAGCAGCTAGTGAGGCTGAGAAAATTCTCATCCAGCACCCGCACCATCAGCACTGGTGCCCCTCAGGGTTGTGTTCTCTCCCCACTACTCTTCTCCCTGTACACCAATGACTGCATCTCTAAAGACCCCTCTGTCAAGCTCCTAAAGTTTGCAGATGACACCACACTCATCGGCCTCATCCAGGACGGTGACGAGTCTGCTAACAGACAGGAGGTTAAAGAGCTGGCTATCTGGTGCAGTCTCAACAACCTGGAGCTGAACACGCTCAAAACAGTGGAGATGACCGTGGACTTCAGGACAAACCCCCCTGCTCTCCCCCCACTCACCATCATGAACAGCACTGTGGCTGCAGTGGAGTCATTCAGATTCCTGGGCACCACAATCATCCTAGGACCTGAAGTGGGACAATCACATTGAGTCCATTGTGAAAAAGGCCCAGCAGAGGCTGTACTTCCTTCACCAGCTGAGGAAGTTCAACCTACCACAGGAGCTGCTGAAACAGTTCTACTCCGCCATCATTGAATCCATCCTCTGCACTTCTATAACTGTCTGGTTCAGCTCAGCTACCAAATCTGACCTCAGAAGACTACAGAGGGTAGTCCGGACTGCTGAGCGAATCATTGGTACAACCCTCCCCACTCTCCAAGAACTGTACTTATCCAGAGTGAGCAAAAGGGCTAAGAAAATCACTCTGGACCCCTCACATCCAGCACACTCCCTCTTTGAACTGTTGCCGTCTGGTCGACGATACAGAGCTCTGAGCACCAGAACGACCAGACACAGGAACAGTTTCTTCCCTCAGGCAATCCATCTCATGAACACTTGACAGTAAACACGGAACACACAACACTATAATACATTATTTATTTAACACCACACATACTTATTTACATTTCAAATTTGCACATATCACTGTACATACATAATTGTCTATATTATATATTGTGTTTTTTGCTATTTTGTACATTGTCTATTTTGTGTATTTGTATATTATTCTTTTTATTATCTGTGTCTTGTCTTGTCACTGTCATTCTGTTGCACTGTGGAGCTTCTGTCACTAAAACAAATTCCTTGTATGTGTAAACATACCTGGCAATAAAGCTCATTCTGATTCTGATTCTGAGATAAGTGGAGTGAGAGTGCCCCTGGGTGCCTCAACAGCAGGGGCGCCGTAAGGGGGGGAAAAGTTAGGACGATTCTAAGGGCCCGACGATGGGAGGGGGCCCCCGAGGGAGAAACGTGATTTCTACCGAGGGGAACGCTAGAGCCCTGCATTTCAGCCCGGCCCCGACCGGGCTTCGATCGGGCCAATTTTCACGTCATAGTTCAGACGCGGGCCGGGCCTCGGGCCTGTTTTAGGCTTCTCCTTATGTTTATATTTTAGACATCCATCAATTAGTGATGAAAAAAATTGCCGTGCTGGTGGAAACAACACAAGACCTTGCTGCAGTGACTGTCAAGAGCGGCTCAACGGTGTTTAGTGTCCCGCAGCAGCAGAGAGCCTTCAGCTCAGCTGAATAGTTCTGCTTCAAATACACGCAATAAAGCTTGCCATAAAGCCCCAGCAAAAGTAATTACCATGAATGTGTCAGGGGGAAATAGTAAGGAGATATTTGAATTATTTACTAATAAACTAGTGTTTTCTGTGTCAGTGTCGCAAAGATGAAGAATCAGATGAAGATCCTGACTCGCCATCTCCTCATTAGATGCGCCTTTAGAGAGAAGTGCATCTTCACGGATTATAATGAAAGAGTTTTTGTTTTCGATTTGATTTATTTCGTTAAGTAGTAATTTAAAGCTTTATATAGATATATTTATCATGTCTGTGAGTCATGTATTTGCTGACTTTCGGTTCATTTTTGTGAAGTGCTCCTGTTCAAGACGAGACGGCGCATCATTGTTTTCTTTATTTTATAAAATTATTTTATATATTCAGGGCTCTAGACTGCGACCAAAATGCGACCATTTTTTGAGAGTGTGCGAGTAAAAATTTGACGTGGTCGCACTTGTGCTAGTGCATGGTCTGCCTGTTCCAAAGCGCGCGCGCTGCCAGCCGCAGCACATTGTAGCAGGAGAAAGATTTCACTGATCAGGCGCCAGCGCTTCAGTAGAGCCTGGTTTCACACCGCACGCGTAGCAGAGCAGAGGCAGCGCAGAAGCGGCGCGTATGCAGAGCGAGAGCAGCGCGCGCCCATTGTGCTTTCACTTGGCATGTCAGCACGAGCGCAAAGGTGCGCGCAGCGGAGGATTTGGTTTTCAAATTAAGGTAAAAGACCGCTTCTTAAACCAGAGAAGGTGAACATGTTGGTATTCTTGTAGAGAAAACATGCAAGTCCTGTCAGCGACAGCCAGTTTAGTTTGACTTTTTGTTTTCGTTTTGAAAAGCTTGTTATCTTTGCTGTTTACCTCATGTTACACTATGGAGGCTTTCCTTATTTTTTTATATTATTATTATTTGATTCCTCAGTGTTTGCTAAACATTCTGTTATGTATTAGTCAGTATAATACAGCATGTGATGTGTCCTATGCCATACCTCGTCTTATTCGTTTTCTTTTCTTGTAAAGCGAAAGTGATCTTTTCACTTTCAAGATCGTGAAAGTGAAAGCAAAAAGAGGAATTCCTGTCACAAAATTAAATCACAAATAATATTGATGAAAAAGAACGGGTTGAATGTTGAACACTTTCGTTACCATATAACTATAAACTATGATAAAAGTTCATCAGCATGCATTGATTAATCAAATGTTGTATCAAAAAAATTTAAAAAAAAATTTGCGACCTGTCTGCCGCTGGCCGCTTGGTCCTTACTTTAAGAAAGAAAAAAATTATTTAACTAACAAAAAAAATGCTCCAAACATTTTTCTAAATTAACTTTATAAAAAAACAAAACGAAATATTATAACTTTGCCATTACATACAAAACTGAACAATTTTAATAGCTGAAACAGTATAATCTGATTTGGGAGAAGGGGAAAGAAAGACTGGCTCGGGAACGCAATCGCGATTTCTACCGAGGGGGATATCCCTCGGTATCCCCAGCCATAACCCCCCGCCCCCCGGAAGGCAGGAGGGCCCGAGTGAATATGCTGTCCTGGGGGCCCAGAATCCGTAGCGGCACCCCTGCTCAACAGTAGTCTTTGAGAGCAAATTTCTTCTTAAAAGAGCAAATTCACTAAAAGAGCTCCACGGTTGGATTGTGTATTGAGTTTGAGAGCTCATCTCGGCGTGAGTTTAATTTGACATTCAGGGCTCAAGAAGAGGATGAGCTGTCAATCGCAGCATCAGAGGGCAGGCTGAAGCCATCAAAAGCAGATGACTCCGCTGAACCTGCATCTCCGGGTGCTACGTTTCAGTCTGAGGCTGACGGTGAGATGGCAGCCATGCTCACCCGGGCAGCTGAGAGCATCAGGCTTGAGTGCATATGGTCCGCAAGCGCATATGGCTGCAGTCATGGCACTTGGGTTGATGTACAACTATATGAGACGATTTCAGCACTGGCTTCATGCCCGAGGTTGTGTTGCCGCACATTCAAACCTTGGAAGAACCTTTGGTTTCTGTGGGCAGGGTGCCCTTAGAACAAGTGTCCATACGCATCAATGTAATAACGGATGCTTCCAAGTTGGGATATATATATATATATACCGTATATACAGTATACAGTGCCCTCCACTAATATTGGCACCCTTGGTAAATATGACCAAAGGCGGCTGTGAAAATAAATCTGCATTGTTTATCCTTTTTATCTTTCATTCAAAAAATTCACAAAATTCCAACCTATCATTGAAGTAAAACAATTGAAAGTGGGGGGAAAATCTCATTGTGAAATAAATGCTTTCACTATTTCATGTTGGCCACAATTATTGGCACCCAATTATTGCAATGTCCTTTTCCCAGGGTAACAGCTCTGAGTTTTCTCCTATAATGACTGAAGAGTTTGGAGAACACCTGATAAGAGATCAGAGACCATTTCTTCATACAGAATCTCTCCAGATCCTTCAGATTCACAGCTCCATGACGGTGCTTCTTCTCTTCAGTTCACCTCACTCATTTTCTGTAGGGTTCAGGTCAGAGGACAGAGACAGCAATGGTAAAAGATTCATTTTGTGCTCAGTGACCCATTTTTGTGTTTATTTTGATGTTTGTTTTGGATTGTTGTCCTGGTGGAAGATCCAAACATGGCCCATTATAAGATTTCTAACAGAGGCAGTCAGATTTTGATTTTTTATCTGTTGGTATTTGATAGAATCCATGATGCCATGCATCTGAACAAGATGTTCAGGACCTCTGGCAGAAAAACAGGCCCACAACATTAAAGATCCAGCAGTATATTTAACCGTGGACATGGGGTACTTTTTTATCCCTGTTTGTACTAAACTCATCTGGTGGGTTTGCTGCCAAAAAGCTCTTTTTTCAGTTTCATCTGACCATAGAAGCCAGTTCCATTTGAAGTTCCAGTCGTGTCTGACAACTGAATTTGCTGGAGTTTGTTTTTGGATGAGTGAGGAGATTTTTTCTTGAAACCCTCCCGAACAACATGTGGTGATGTAGGGGATGTTTGATTTTTTTTTTTTAGGTTTCTGACCCCAAGACTCAACTAATCTCTACAATTCTCCAGCTGTGATCCTTGGAGAGTCTTTGGCTACTCAAACTCTCCTCCTCACCGTGCATTAGGACGATATAGACACACGTCCTCTTCCAGGCAGATTTTTAACATCTTTAGTTGATTGGAACCTCTTAATTATTACCCTGATGGTGGAAATGGGGATTTTCAATGTTTTAACTCTTTTCTTACAACCACTTTCTATTTTGTGAAGCTCAACAATCTTGTTCTTCACATCAGAAATATATTTTTTGGTTTTTCTCATTGTGATGGATGATTAAGGGAATTTGGCCTTTGTGTTCCTCATATTTATAATCCTGTGGAACAGAAAGTCATGGCTGGACAATTTCATGCTCCTAGTCACCCTGGTGTGCTAAAAAATGTAAATATGAATGGGAATATACTTCAGAGATATTTTACTCATAAGAATTTCTAGGGGTGCCAATAATTGTGGCCAACATTCATTGGCGAAAAACATTTATTTCATCATGAGATTTTCTCCCCACTTTCAATTGTTTTACTTCAATGATAGGTTAGAATTTTGTGAATTTATTGAGTGAAAGATCAAAAGGATAAACAATGCAGATTTATTTTCACAGCCGCCTTTGCTCATATTTATCAAGGGTGCCAATATTAGTGGAGGGCACTGTATATATTTATATATATATATATATATACTGTATATATATATTAGTGCTGTCAAACGATTAATCGCGATTAATTGCATCTAAAATAAAAGTTTTAGTTTACATAATATATGTGTGCATACTGTGTATATGCAGGGCTGGACTGGGACAAAAAATCGGCCCTGGCATATTTTGGTCCAGCCGGCCCACCACCACTTCTCTCTCTCTGTATATATATATATATATATATATTTATATATATACCTGTATATATATTATATACACTACCAGTCAAAAGATTTTGAACAATAAGATTTTTAATGTTTTTTAATTCTCTTCTGCTCACCAAGCCTGCATTTATTTTATCCAAAATACAGCAAAAGCAGTAATATTGTGAAATATGTTTACTATTTAAAATAACTGTTTTCTATTTGAATATATTTTAAAATGTAATTTATGTGATTTCAAAGCTAAATTTTCAGCATCATTACTCCAGTCACATGATCCTTCAGAAAAAAAGTAATTTTTTTTTCAGGTTTCTTTGAATAGAAAGTTCAGAAGAACAGCATTTATCTCTCCCTTTTGATTGGACCTTGAGATGTTGAGTACGTGTCTGTTGTTTTGTTTTGTTGTATTTTGGATATTATGTTGTGTTGTGTGTGAAAAAAAATAAAAAAATTGTTGATAACAAAAAAAAAGAAGAACAGCATTTATCTGAAATAGAAATCTTTTGTAACATTATACATGTCTTTATCATCATTTTTGATCAATTTAAAGCATCCTTGCTAAATAAAAGTATTAATTTCTATAATCCCCCCCCCCACCTAAAAAAAAATGCTGACTCCAAGCTTTTGAATGGTATAGTGTATAATGTTACAAAAGCTTTTTTATTTCAGATAAACACTGATCTTTGGATTTTTCTATTCATCAAAGAATCCAGAATAAAATGTACTCAACTGTTTTAAATCTTGATAATAATAATAATAATAATAATAATAAATGTTTCTTGAACAGCAGATCAGCATATTAGAATGATTTCTGAAGGATCCTGCAGTAATGATGCTGAAAATTCAGCTTTGATCACAGGAATAAATTTCATTTTTAAATATTTTCAAATAGAAAGCAGTTATTTTAAATAGTAAAAATATTTCACAATATTAGGTATACCTACTGCTTTTGCTGTATTTCGGATCAAATAAATGCAGGCTTAGTGAGCAGAAGAGAATTCTTTAAAAAACATTAAAAGTCTTACTGTCCAAAAACTTTTTGGATAAGACCAAAACATCAGGTTCGACAATATCGTGTCTTTTTTATTATTTAAATCTAGATGGAAACCTCCATGAACAGACTTGACTTGGCCAAAAAAATCGCGGGGACGAATTTACCTTTTATTAAAAAGTGTTTGCTTATTCCACACTCATGGCGCGCGCGCGCACACATTAGGATAGGTTAGATGTCTGCCTCCGTTCCGAGTCCCTATCAAGCACTTTACCGATTCAACTGCTCTCCTCTCCTCCTCCTGCCTGGCTCTTTGGCCCGCATCGCTCACCGCAGAGCAAGCCTGTTCTTAATAAAGCTGCTGTGAAAACGTGGGAAAAGCCGACGAGAAAGAAGTTGGGGAGAAGCGATCTTTATATAGGCGGAGCAAAATAATTAATCGCTCCGTCTTTCAGCTTTTATTTTCCTTTTACGCCCTGAAGAAGATATCACAGGTTCATCAAGTTTGTCAAAATGATCCATCCTCGATCAATTTTATTCATCTTTGACAAAACTCCTCTCAGCTAGCACGTCTTTTCAAAGTGAAAGTAGCCTTGTCACCTGGGGCCTCATTTATAACCGTTGCGTACGCACAAAACCTGCCGTGAAAGAGGCGTACGCCACTTCCTACGCAAAAGGTGGAATTTATAAAAACAAACTTGACGGTAAAATTTGCGCACCTGCACGCAAACTCTGACCCATGCGTACCAAGTCTTTCTCCTGGCGTGAGAAAATTAATGAAGCAAACAACGATTTTAAACTCTGTTTTCATGTCGATACACATATTTAGTACATTAAATATTACACTCTCATTAATGGAGATAAGCACTGAAATTACATAGTCATTACAAAAAAATTTAACCAAAATCATATGAATTTAGACATATTTGTAATGGATGCCCTTGATCACTTTTCCTCTTTTAATGACAGCAAGGAGTGATATAGGTGCACAATAATTCATCTTTAAACTAAACTGCAGATCTCATGTTGTCATGAATCTGGTCTATGAACTTCCATTAACTCGCCACCAGAGGTCACTCGCTCACCACATGGACTCTTGCACTACACTACTGTTGCACTTCACCATCGGACTACAATTCCCATCATCCATTGCACTGACGACACACACAGCTGTCACCAATCTCCCATTGCACTGATTACACAGCTGATCTCATCAGACACGCTTTATAAGCCTTGGACTTCCTCTCTGTCATGGCCGAGTATTGTAAGCACATATCGCTACTCTAGCTGATAGCTACCTTACGAAGCCTATTGTAGTTTTCATAGTCTTAGTCTTGCCTTGCCTGTTTCGGATTGTGTTTTCCCCCGCCTGGATTATTGCTGTTTAACGTTACCTGGATTATCTCTCTTTGCCTTGCCCTGTTGGATACTGTTCGCCGATCGAAGACCCACGCTTGTCCTAGGAATACTCTTTGTCTTGCCATTTATATACCTGTTTGCCAATGTTTGACCCATGCTTGTTTCTGACCACACCTTTGAATAAAAACCTGCAGATGGATCTGAACGCTTCCTCTGTTCCTTCCGTAACAGAATACTCGGCCACAAAAGGATCCAGCAGCTTTTCAAATGGACACTGGCCAGGTATGGACACAGCAAAATTGCTGTTAGCTCTCAAGCAGGACACTCGATCACTCGAGAGCTATATTCTAGAGTATTTGGAGATCGCTAATTATTCTGATTTGCCTGACTGTGTGCTCATAGATTTCTTTTGTGAGGGCATTAACCAGCCGCTCAAATCACAATTAACCCTTGAAGGTCCCCGTTCATCTCTAAGTGATTTTATGGACTATGCTTTACTGACTGTTGGTTCAGCGTTCACTGTGGGTGTTGCGGAGGAATGCGACATCGCACTCAATTGTGTGATCGCAGCCACGCCAGAGCACACTCACAAAATGGCGGCGATAGCGGAGCCCGTTCACAAAATGGCGGCCACAACAACACCCTGCCTTGTCATTGCTGCCAGTCATGAGTCAATTCAAGTCACAGCTGATCTTAAAGAGCCAAGTCAAGTCGCAGCTGATCTTAAAGAGCTAAGTAAAGTCACAGTTGATGTTTACGAGCCAAGTCAAGTCCCAGTTGATGTTAAAAAGCCAAGTCAGATCATAGTTGATCATCGTGAATCCAGTCAAGTCACCATTGATCATCACGAGTCAAGCCACTTCTTGGCTGATCGTCATGAGGCAAGTTACATCTCCGCCGACCCTCCAGAGTCTCTTCACGTCTCCGCTGACCCTCCAGAGTCTCTTCACGTCTCCGCTGACCCTTCCAGAGTCTCTTCACGTCTCTGCTGATCTGCCAGAGTCTCTTCACGTCTCAGTTCATCCTCCAGAGTCTCTTCAGGTCTCAGCTCATCCTCCAGAGTCTCTTCACGTCACCGTTGACCATTCAGAGTCCTGTCATGTCCTGTCCATCACACCCAGATATTCAAGGTCAGTTCTTCGATTTCCCAGTCTGGTATCCAGTGTGAGGGATGCACCACTGGTGTCTGCACGCGCAGCTGGTATCCCTAGATCCACTCACTTCAACCCCTCTGTTCCTGAACTATTTCCCCTGTCAAATAGTTGAAGCACTTCCCATGATGGGGATCGCTTTATCAAGTCAAGTCTGCTTTATTGTCAATTCTTCCACATGTACAGTACATACATACAGAGAATTGAAATTGCGTTACTCTCAGACCCTTGGTGCATACAGTTAACATTGACAGTAGACGTTCAAATACAGATAAATACAGTTTAAACATATGTACATACAAACTATACAGATATACAAATGAGGACATTGTAGAAAAATAAAAATAAAAAGATAAAATAAAAAATAAAAATAAAAAGAGATAGATAAAGTGGCATAAGGCACATGGCAGATAGAGTGCAAACCAGTTAAATAAAACAAAACTGTGCAGATATGTGTAGTGCAAAAAAAGAACAGTCTTTTATCAGACTGTCAGAAGAGGTAGTTTACAGTCAATGCTGGATGAGGTAGAGATCAGTCCAGTGCTGCACAAATTGACTGGTGCGGGTCACAGTTTGTAAGGAGGGGGGGGGAGCTGGGGGGGGGGGGGGTCGTAGTGTCAGAGTTCAGTGTTGCGTGGGGTGAAAGAGGGGGGGGGGTGCAAGGACGGGAGGGAGTTCAGCTTCCTGACAGCCTGATGTATGAAGCTGTCCTTCAGTCTGCTGGTCCTCGCCTGGAGACTCCGCAGTCTCCTCCCTGATGGCAGCAGACTGAAGAAGCTGTGTGATGGGTGGGTGGGATCACCTGCAATGCTGAGGGCTTTGCGGGTGAGACGGGTGCTGTAGATGTCCTGGAGGGAGGGGAGAGAGACACCAACGATCTTCTCAGCTGCTCTCACTATCCGTTGAAGGGACTTGCGGCAGGACGCGTTGCAGGCGCCATACCACACAGTGATGCAGCTAGTCAGGATCAGAGCATGTGAGCGGAGCTGAGCGGTGAGAATTTCTGCTCCCCGCTCACGTGGGTGTTCGCTCCCCCCGCTCCACCGCTCAAAGTCGCCCCAGACCGCTCCGCTCAATTCCGCTCCCCACTCACCTACAATTTCATCCCACTCCGGTGAAATCGCTCCACGCTCGCTCAGATTTAAAATTCCTCTTCATGCCTAGCACCTGCCGTTTTCAACCGAAGCTTTATGCCTGGGACACACTGTCTGGGTGGCGGACGTGGGGCGGGTTTGTTGCATGACTGCTGCGGAAAAAATCCTCTTCACTTCTATTCTGTTGCGGGGCCGCGGTTGCTGTGTGGTTGGACTGCGCACCTGATACGCGCATATTCCGCAGGCAGTGTGGCTGCTCTAATCTGTTAACATAGGTGCGGAAAGGAAAATCAGCACGCAGCAAACCCGCTCCGCGACGCGTACGCCACGCAGCCTATATCATATAAAGAACTCACAGCAACATCAGTCAAAATAGAACATATATTTATATCTCTTTCTCTATGAAATAAAAAATCACGGACAGGGTTAAGTAGGCTACATTAAAATATTCGTATGACAAAACTTATTTAATTGATTATTAGCCAATATTTCCTATTTCAACCATATTCAAAATGCTCACGTTTTGCTCTGGCCTCCCCATGTTCGCGCAGCACACTGTCATGTTTCCTCATGATGTGTCTTTTTAGATTAAAATACGAATCCTTGCTTACTGAAATCGTATCACCACATTCCTGATCATGTTCAACATCATTATCATCTATTTTTTTGACAGGAATTGTGCACCTGTATGACCTGTCGGTTTGCTTTTGGAAATATTTCACGAACTCCATCTCTCCTTCTCAACGAACGATTTTTGAAATGTAGGCTGACAGTTTTGTTAATTGTTGAAGGCACAGGTGAATTCTGGGTGGATTTGTGCATGCCCTAGGCTCGTGGTGTGAGCGGTATTGGAGCGGAACAGGAGCGAGACAGAGCGATCGCTCTGGCCTTTGAATAAAAACCCGCTCCGCGCTCCGACTATATTTCGCACGCTCCGCTCCCCGCTCGCTCCCCGCTCCGCTCCGCTCACATGCTCTGGTCAGGATGCTCTCGATGGTGCCTCTGTAGAAGGTGCGCATGATGGGGGTCGGGGCTCTGGCTCTTCTGAGTTTGCGGAGGAAGTAGAGACGCTGCTGTGCTTTCTTGGCCAGTGCCGCAGTGTTGTTAGTCCAGGAGAGATCCTCTGTGATGTGCACACCCAGGAATTTGGTGCTGCTCGCTCTCTCCACAGTCGCACCGTTGATGGTCAGAGGAACATGCTGAGTGTGCACTCTCCTGAAGTCAACAACAATCTCCTTCGTCTTCTCCACATTCAGAGAGAAATTGTTGTCCCTGCACCACCCGGCCAGGCGGCTCACCTCGCTCCTGTAGTTTGTCTCATCTCTGTTGCTAATGAGACCCACCACAGTCGTGTCATCCGCAAACTTAATGAAAAGGTTAGAGTTGTGTGAAGGTGTGCAGTCGTGGGTCAGCAGAGTGAAGAGGAGGGGGCTCAGCACACATCCTTGGGGGACCCTGTGTTCAGTGTGATGGTGCTGGATGTGTTAATGCCGACCCGTACTGCCTGAGGTCTCCCGGTCAGGAAGTCCAACAGCCAGTTGCACAGAGAGGTGTTGAGCCCCAGCTGGACCAATTTATGTTGCGTTTGGGCTGCGTATACCACTTCAGAACTGCCCCAAGCAATGGCACCCACTGCAGCTTCTCCAGAGGCGGCGGTGCATGCTGCAGAACTTTCCGAAGCGGCGGTACTCGCTTCAGCTCCTTGCATGGTGGTGGCGCCCCGCAATTCATGTCCAGCCCATCATATCACAGTCGAAGGAACCGTAGATGAGCACTGTATCTGTCCTGTTAATGAACTTTACCTGTTTCCTGATATTACCACTGTAGAACCTCCAGAGGTGGTGGCGTCTGCTGCAGAACCTTCAGAGGTGTCAGTGGTGAAGAATGATCAATGATGCACACTGGCGGACACTGCTGGATTCGGTGGTCGAATGGTCCATTGTTCGGTTTGAAAAGATCTAATGGTGATATCTTACTGTACAACTGCAGCTGCACGGAGCTGTTAATGTTGTGTGAAGGCATCTCCACAACATTATGAAAAACAGCACCATTTAAAGGATACAACTTGAAGAAAACGGTAAGATTTACACGTTTCATTTTTAAAATAGCTACTTTGTCAGTGACGCGCCGTCAGCGCCGAGACAGACAATTGACCTATCGGTAAGCCCCGCCCCCCTTAGTTACTGTTGCTCCCTCGGACAAATAAACGGAGTTGCTCACTGTCTTACAATGACAGCTGCCGTGTGAAAACCTTGTCCCATGATGTTTTTGCACAATTTTGGACACAGAAGGCCACCAAATGGGAATTAAATATTCCATGGAGGATTTATAAAATATTTAAAGATAAATACGGTGGGTAACTCGAAGCGAGGGTTTAAAGATCTCAATGCAAGTGGGAGAAGTCCCCTATTACGGTCGGTCATCACGATCTCAGATGACAACATGCAGGATCAACACTGTTCATGTATCGCAGGGTACGATTAAATTAATGTACATTTAACCAGTTTAATATGGAGATGCACTGAAATGTAGACCTTTGTTTGTGTTTTTGACTTACACTGTACAAGACGCGAGAACAGTCCGCTATTTAGGTTTGTACGTTAGCACGGACTCACTAACTTTAACGTTAGCTAGTTTTAGCCAGAGATACCTTGCTAAAGCACAAGATAACAGTAACGATCTGCTTGAGCAGATGAAAATTGTAACTTAATGTGTATGACAACCAGAAAATTAACGTTTCTGTCTTCATTTGTATTGGGGTTGAATACTTAGGGACATTTTGCTCTTTTGTTTGGATTCAGGAAATGTAATAAAATAAACTATATTTTCCATCCTCTCAGGATCCCTGGAATCAGTGTTACAAGTACCCCAGGCACATCGTTTTTCCATTTTTGAAGCATTAACCCCATAAAACCGATGCGAGCTTCGGATCTTCCAATGTTTCTCTATGGTGCTGAAACCTTAAGATGTCCGAGTTCCACTCCCCGTGCAACTGATACTCGACTGCCATTGGCTAGTCTGCATTCGAGGGGAGGGGCTTACCGATAGGTCAACTGACCGTTCGCAAAACCCGCCCACCCTTAGTTACTGTTGCCATGACCGACAAAACAATGCCGCTCTCACACTACACATCATGTTCTCACGCAGTGAAAAATACATTGCAGAGCAAAGAGGAAACTGACAACACACCGACAGAGAAGACAGAGCAGGTTACTTCTAATATGAAACAAGGTCTCAGGACCCTCAGCTTTTAAATTGAGTCATTTTAAAAGAAATTCAAACAATAAATAATGTTACCGTTTTGTGGCTCTTCAATGTGTCGTGACAGATCACTGTATTGCCTCAGTTCAAACACGTGAACCGATCATCTTTTCATATTTACTTAAAGCACGAAATGAACATGAAAAAACATCAGAAAGTGTTTTATTTCAACCGCGGAACACACCATTTCTCAAATTTAAGTTCACCGAAGTTAATCTACTCTCCTGTCTGATTTGTGGTTAAGACTAGAAGCTACTGGGCATGCACATTTACATATTTTCCGAGCCAACAATATAACGTGAAACCTATAAAAATGGTTTTAAAATGTTTTTTTTGTCACATTAGAGTGTCGCAGTGACCGTCTTTTTGCAGTAAAGGTCCTGTTATAGTTTTGAGTGGGAAGATGATATGAAGCGTTGCGGTTAACCTGCATTGAAAACAGCTGAGCGCACATGCATATAAAGCTCCCATTCGGGGCGAAGTCCACGGGATTTTGTCCACAGAATGATAAGAGCATAAGTTTTAACATATTATTTTATTATTTAACACTCAGCATTTAACTTTAGTGCTGCAAGCAATGCATACAGCGCCGGACATGACAGGTTTTCTGGTACGCAAAACATGTACTTTAAACAAAAAGTATAGAAGACCAAGAGGCGAAACTCTAGAAAGTTCCATTGCAACAGCGGCACCCAGCAGCAGCCCTGCGCTTCCGCCATTTTGGGGTGAAATCGACTCGGCACTCCACTAGATTCTAGCTGTCGCTATTGCATATATCGCTGGTTTGTTTAAAAAAACGTGCGTTAAAGCTGAAATACAGCCTGAACGACGACAACAATAACCTACAATCACTAGACTAGTGATCATCAAATCCTTTTAACCCTCTAAGCGCCAAAGTCGCAAAATTGCGACAAGACGTCATACTTCATAAAATAGACTGTAGTTCCTAATCTGGTGTAATATCTCATTTGTATTCCCTACCACTAGATGGCAGACATGTAGTACTTCGACTCTAGACCAAAAGTGTTTGAGGAAATAGCAGAGCAAGTGAGCTATCGTGTCATTGATGCGGAAGCAGTTCAGTTCATGGCGTTTGAGTAAATTGTGAGAGAAAATCGGCAAATGGCTAATAAAAAGTTGTACCGTGAGGATGTGTTGCAAGTGTTATTCGCCGATTCTGACTCTGAAGGGGAATATTTGCCTTTTGGAAATGACGATCGGTCGTCTAATGATTGCGCTTCTCCCGGTACATCTTTGCATGCGCAATGGTGCCGCGCGCGCAAGGTGAGAGTGTTCACAAAGCACAAACAAGTGATCATTTGGACCCTTTGCCCGACAGGGATGGGGGTGGCAGGGGTGGACGTGGTCGTAGTGTTCATACGAGAGCTGTTGCTCTCTGATGATCGGCCAGATTACGTCGTTTGTTCTGATCGCGCACGCTCAAATGGCCGCTGGCAGACACTACAGGTGCAGTCAGTGTGGGGTAGGTCTGTGCGCTGTGCCATGCAATGAGAGGTACCATACTCTCAAGAACTATAAACTGTCACCTAGATACCTGATTGGGCAGATAGCTGGTCAACTTCTTACTATCAGTAATATAGACTGTTTTACTGTGGCTTATCTATGGCACCGAAAGTGGTTATTTACTACCACGGGTTTCACCGAAGTTAGGTCTCCAAAAAGTCTGCACAGGTTAATCCGTGCTAAGACTAGAAGTGGGCATGCACATTTACATATTTTCCGAGCCAACAATATAACGTGAAACCTATAAAAATGGTTTTAAAATGTTTTTTTTGTCACATTAGAGTGTCGCAGTGACCGTCTTTTTGCAGTAAAGGTCCTGTTATAGTTTTGAGTGGGAAGATGATATGAAGCGTTGCGGTTAACCTGCATTGAAAACAGCTGAGCGCACATGCATATAAAGCTCCCATTCGGGGCGAAGTCCACGGGATTTTGTCCACAGAATGATAAGAGCATAAGTTTTAACATATTATTTTATTATTTAACACTCAGCATTTAACTTTAGTGCTGCAAGCAATGCATACAGCGCCGGACATGACAGGTTTTCTGGTACGCAAAACATGTACTTTAAACAAAAAGTATAGAAGACCAAGAGGCGAAACTCTAGAAAGTTCCATTGCAACAGCGGCACCCAGCAGCAGCCCTGCGCTTCCGCCATTTTGGGGTGAAATCGACTCGGCACTCCACTAGATTCTAGCTGTCGCTATTGCATATATCGCTGGTTTGTTTAAAAAAACGTGCGTTAAAGCTGAAATACAGCCTGAACGACGACAACAATAACCTACAATCACTAGACTAGTGATCATCAAATCCTTTTAACCCTCTAAGCGCCAAAGTCGCAAAATTGCGACAAGACGTCATACTTCATAAAATAGACTGTAGTTCCTAATCTGGTGTAATATCTCATTTGTATTCCCTACCACTAGATGGCAGACATGTAGTACTTCGACTCTAGACCAAAAGTGTTTGAGGAAATAGCAGAGCAAGTGAGCTATCGTGTCATTGATGCGGAAGCAGTTCAGTTCATGGCGTTTGAGTAAATTGTGAGAGAAAATCGGCAAATGGCTAATAAAAAGTTGTACCGTGAGGATGTGTTGCAAGTGTTATTCGCCGATTCTGACTCTGAAGGGGAATATTTGCCTTTTGGAAATGACGATCGGTCGTCTAATGATTGCGCTTCTCCCGGTACATCTTTGCATGCGCAATGGTGCCGCGCGCGCAAGGTGAGAGTGTTCACAAAGCACAAACAAGTGATCATTTGGACCCTTTGCCCGACAGGGATGGGGGTGGCAGGGGTGGACGTGGTCGTAGTGTTCATACGAGAGCTGTTGCTCTCTGATGATCGGCCAGATTACGTCGTTTGTTCTGATCGCGCACGCTCAAATGGCCGCTGGCAGACACTACAGGTGCAGTCAGTGTGGGGTAGGTCTGTGCGCTGTGCCATGCAATGAGAGGTACCATACTCTCAAGAACTATAAACTGTCACCTAGATACCTGATTGGGCAGATAGCTGGTCAACTGATCAAAAAATAGGCACATGTATTTTACTATGGCACAGTAATATAGTAATAATTTACTACTTTCTCCTGTTTTACTGTGGATTTCCTCTTTTCCTTATCATTTGGAATGAGGATAAAAAGACAAAAAAACATGCAAATAAGTTCAAACATCCATTCAATATCTATTATTTCCTGAATATTACTGATGAATTGATCAAAAAGTAGGCTACTGTTCACATGCGTTTTACTACTATATAGTAATATAGTAATAATTTAGTACTTTCTCCTGTTTTATTGTTGGTTTCCTCTTTTCTGATAATTTGGAATGAGGATAAAAAGACAAAAAAACAACAAAAAACATGCAAATAACTTCAAACATCAATTCAATATCTACTATTTCCTGAATATTATCAAATTCAAGAGGGCCGCCCCCTGATGACATCATAATATGCAAATTAGATGAGTATATTTACACCCCACATACACTTTCGTTCATGCCCAACATTTTTCTAATTTACAGTAGATCTCTATCTTTAAGCCCTTTCAAGCCACAAGCTTTTGAAATCTTGATGTCAAAATCCAGCATTTTTTCCAAAAAACCCTGGCGCCTAAAGGGTTAACAGTTTAGTTACAGACTTTATTTTAAAGTCTTCCCTTTTTTCACAAAACCTTTTACTCTCTAGAAACCATGTCAGTTTCGGTTGAAAATATTTTAAGTTCAAGTTTTAGCATTATAAATACTGAATTAATACCAACATATGAAATTAAATTAATGACAGAAAAATTAGTAATGTTGGACAAACTTTCTCCAAAAGTTGGACAGCCACTTTCTCCAAAATTGTTTAATTATTTAATTATGACAGACACAGCAATGCATCATGTTCTAATTTAGATCATGTTTGTAGTGTGTTCCAGGGGATTAGAACGTACAATATATATTTCAGACCTAGTGGAGTAATAGTAAACAATAATATAGTAAGTAATTGTAAATGTGTAAAGTTGCATAAGCTCATTCTAACTTAGTGTCATCATTATTATGTTTTCTATGGACCTGCAGTTCCTAAAAGGATTTAAGTTTACGACTAAACAAAGTTAGCAGGCTCATAAGATAGTGCTAGGTCCCACTTCAAAACACACAATATTTTTACACTTTTGACCTGTCAGGGTCTTTGAGAAAACGATGAAAGGCAAGATTTTTACTGTCACACTGATAGTTTTTGCAGTGGATTGCCCAACATTGCGTTCTTTTATTCCACTTTGACTTCTCTTTCGTTGTTATTCTGTCTATTTCTGTATATCTGTACTGTTGTCCAGTTGGAATTTTCACCCCAAAATGGCGGCCGAGCTACCGAAGCGCCACCTAGTGGCTGTTACCCAAAATGCATCAGAGTTTCGCCTCTTGGTCTTCTATACTCTTTGCTTTAAAGGAATACCTTAGCTTATTGCCATTACCGTGGCAGCCAACAACAGCACAGCTTAACCCTCCGCACATTTTTATATTTAGTTATATAATTGAAAAAGTTTCAATTCAGTCGATCTTTTTTACCCACGTTTTAACATGTATTTCTATGGAGACAGGCCGTAGCTGTCGGGCAAGATGGCGGACAGCAGCGGCGGCAAATAATATCTGCGTTCTGATTGGTCAGATCGCCTGTCAATCAAGCTCTTTGCGAACGGTCTATTGATAGTTTTCACGTGACGTCACACTCTTATAGGAAAGCCCACCTGGCGGGCAAAACGAAGCTTTGCTCCACTGACCGCCAGTTATTTTTACGCAGATTGCATCAAGTAATAATGTAGTAAAACGCAGATATTAAAAGGCGAGATTCAGTGGACACCATATTGATGATGTATATTTTGTACAGGCAAGAAGATGAAGCCAAAATATAAACGCAATGTGCAAAGTTTCACGTTAAATGGCTTCCCATAGAAAATCATTAGAAGGAAAACACTGAACCGTTAAGCGGACTGTGTTCATATTCCGGCCCATATTCATCTGCTTGCCTGTGTAAACTATGCATCATTATTATGGTGAATACTGAATTTGATCTTTTAATATTACCTTTTTAAATATATTACCTGCACTTTAAGTGTTTTTACAACGTTTTGTCGCACTGTTTATGATTGAAATATTGCCGCGGGTGCTTAATATGGATTGGAAATGGCCAAAACTTGCATTTTGTTCAGAAATACCTTTGTTTTATTCTTTTGAGAGGTGATCTAAATATTTGCGGCTGTGAAACAGATGAAAAATCGACAAGCTTGTGCAGCAGTCCAATGGATGTTTTGCCCTCCAAGTCTTCGAGCCGGTCACGTGACTGAAAACTATCAATTGACCATATGCACGATTACTTCCTGGTTTTAGATAAGCCAGCTCAGTCATTTCCGGTCAACTGTACTGTGCTGTAAGGGGAGTGCCCTTTGCTCGGTTTCTCTACATAATCTATTCACAATTTGAAGAAAAGTTTTGTTTGTCTAAGAGGACCAAATGTCCATGTATACCATTTGAGGAATGACAAACACGAATGTTAAATTTACGTGAGGGCATCCGGTAAATCATGCCGCAAGTCATTGCTATGATTGACAGTGGCAACGGAATGAATCATCTGATGAGCCAGTGTCAAAATAGAGCTGTGCGTTAAGTGATTCAGACTAACAAAACTACAGCAGCAGCATGTCTGTGTTGGATAAAACTTAAACGATGTAGTTATTAAAATTAAATCTAAACATTTCAAAATGTTGAATGCATTATTTAGTTGTTATACCAACTTATTTAATTTGTATTTGACTATAGGTATAATTCAGCATTAGGCTATAGGCTGTTGTCTGGCCTTATTTATACATTTCTTTAAATGGCAAGTGACTTCGTGACTTCCTGCACTTGCTTATATACTAAATTTGTTATAATTTTTATTTTATAATAAATCAAAAGACGTGAAAATACTAGGGAGTTGAAATGGCAGTCAAAGTGATGGCAGCTGCAGCCAATGAGTGATGGTCTACTGCCATCTCCTGGTTATAACGGTAATTTCATTTTCATCTTAAAAAGTCTTTATTTTTCGCCGAGACACGTTTTTGCTACATTTCTTCATGTCGTCTTCATGAATGAAAAGTGAACCTTTAATAATGTGGATTTTACTGCACAGAGTTGAGAGTCGGGGTGGAGATGCACGTACGCACAATCTTCCTCTGACTGGGATTTATAAAGTGATTTTTGCGCAGGTTCTGGCGTACGCATGGTTTTATAAATCTGAAAATTTTTGTGCATACGCAGAATCTAGCTTTTGTGCGTACGTACACTTTTAGGATGAAATCTATGGAGAGTTTTAAAAATGAGGCCCCTGACCTGAATACAGCGCAAGTGCTGCTCACTGCAGAGCCAAATGGCCTCCAGCTCCCCCTCTATGGATGTCCAGCTCCACCTCTGTGTGAACTAATGGGTGGAGTTATGTTTAGCGATAGGGTAAGGGGTAGGGTTAGGGTGTGGTTAGGTCTCTATCTCCACCCATTACCTCCAGCGAGGGGGAGCTAGAGCTCCAGCTCCTCCCATTTGGCTCTGCAGCGAGTACCCAGCACGCTGATTCGCTAAAATGGAATTATCGGCTTCTGTTCAAAAACAACAAGGGCCCTTGTCAGCTTCTGCAGTAAAACATGAACTCGCGATGCCTTGAAAGTGGACAATAGAGAATGAGAACGTGACGTCAGCAACGCACGGCATTCTGGGACTTAGTAGTCTCGGCCTCAGAGACTGGGTAATTGTGGAGGTAAGATGTTAACATTTATATTAAACAGTTAAAAACACATTAGAACGGATCTAAAATGAAGCGCAATTTTCTGCTTTTCAGCTTAAAACATCACAACGGTGAAAGCAGCTCAATGAAAATAAACAAATGGTGGGATCACGTGACCCCTCGACGGTGATGCAGGCTTAGTTTTTCGCTCCGCTCACTTTGCCAAATATTTTACGATCCTTATTTGAAGGATCCAGAAAATTTGAACCACTCTGCATTGGACCCATCATGACAAAGGAGATCGGAAAAGAGAGATTGAGCAATCGCCAATGAAAAAAAAATTCAGAGATTCAGCCATCTCCAGTGAAGACCTGGACAATGCTATTGCTAACCACATTGAACTAGCATTTAAAGAACACCAAAGCACTTTGAATTCGGTTGTGAATTCGGCAGTGAGAGATGCGATGGACTCTGTGCTGATTCCAGCATTGCGCGAACTGCGTGAGGACATACAAGCGACCAATAAGTCTGTTAAAGAGCTAAGAGAGGAGTTTGAGGCCATAGCTACCGAGACGAAGCAGACACGTGACCGCGTTGATTCTGTTCAGGCAGCGGCGCGTGCAGATAAGAGAACAGTCACAGACTTAAAGGATCAGCTGGAGCGACTCACCGAGAAGATGACAGATATGGAGGACAGATCTAGGAGGAACAACGTTAGACTGGTGGGGCTCCCAGAAGGGATGGAGGGTCCAGATGCAGCTGTGTTCCTCAGAGCTAATCTTTCCAAGTGGATTCCTTCCTTGAGGGGCCGTGACATTGAGATTGATCAGGCGCATCACGTGTATGACGGAGGGAGGGGCTCCGATCGGCCGCGCACTCTCATCTTCCGTGTACTGAGATGGCATGACAGATCAGATATCCTGAAAGGTGCTCGGCAGGCTTATCCCGTGAAGTGCACACAGAACAATGTCACACTGCTATTTTTTCCTGACTTTAGTCCGGCTACAGTGATCAGGAGAAAGGCATTTGGTCCGGTTTTGAAGAAGATGACAGCACTTGGTCTCCAGCCCTTCCTCATCTATCCGGCACTAATTAAGCTACGGCACAAAGGGGAACAGAGAAACTTCGATTCCCCTCAGAAAGCGGAGGATTTTATCAGCTCCATGTCTCAGCAGAAGTCGTATGCCGCGGCTATGCGTGGGGGGGACGGGGGAGCAGCGACCGCTGTTTCTCCAGTTCGACGGGAGGGGCGTGACGGCCGGGATGGACTTGGCCCTAGCTGCCCAGTAGGGGATGATAGCAGAATGAACATGGACCCTTGCTAAACCTATTGTTTGCGTTTTCTTCTCTCCTACTGGGATATTGTCCTTATTTATCCGGTACAACGATCTCTTTGCTGGTAAGACTGACACTCCATTTTTCTTCTTTGGAGGGGACTAATGGAGAGTAGGTTTAATTAATAAAAAGAAAAAAAAAAAAAATTTTTTTTTTTTTTTTTTTTGGCTGTGTGAGCCTTTCGGGAGACATGTCTTGCTTTGGAGTGGATCGGTCACGACCTATCACTATTTTTTGTTGCTCAGTCAGACCTATGTTCTCGGTAATGTGCGGTCTGAGTTGTTCTTTGTTTATGGTTGTCGGTTGTTCACATTTTTATGTTGTTTTTGTTTTTTACAGCAGACATTTATACTTTTATCTATTTTACCTTATTTCTAAAGGGATTTTTCATATAGGAGGTTTGGTATCTAAAATGCACATCAGTGTTTACGTGTTATTTACAGAATGGAAGTGCTTCTGTTTTTTGCTTTTTTTTGCATTTATTGAGTACAATCTTGGGATTATGAATATTCAATGCATACTCTAAATATTTTATCACTGAATGTGAATGGTTTAAATTCTGCTGTTAAAAGAACCTGTGTGTTAGAATATTTACACCGTAAATCTATTTCCTGTGCCTTAATACAAGAGACACATTTAAAACAATCTGACGTGGCACGTTTCCAGAATAAGTATTACAAAGTAATAGCTTTTTCCTGCGCTCAAAATAAAACTAAGGTGGTGCTTATCCTTGTTAACAGGAAGTTAAATTTAACGATTGAACACCTTGGTAGTGATGAGAAGGGTAGATTTGTTTTTATCCGATGCAAAATATATAATAATAGGTTAGCATTGGTCTCTATTTATGGTCCGAATGAGACAGACAGTGCATTCCTTACACAGATTTCCAAAACTTTACTTGAGGAGATTGATTGCCCTCTAGTGGTGGGTGGTGATTTTAATGCTGTCATAAATCCTGCTTTAGATAAATCTCAATCTGATACAACAGCCAATCCATCCTCTAAATTATTGAATAAATTTATCACTGAGCTCAACTTAATCGATTTATGGAGAATTCAGAATACTAAAGCTAAGGACTTCACTTTTTTCTCTAATAGACACAAGACTTTCTCTAGGATAGACTACATATTTCTCAGCCCATCTTTAATTTCATCTAATTCCTCTATATCTATATTACCAATTTTATTATCTGATCATTCTGCTATGTTGTGCAGTGTTCCTCTTTCCGATGTTAAAGCCAAGTCCCCTAGATGGCGCTTTAACATATCATTATTAAGTAATCAGACTTTCATTACCTCTCTAAAAGAATATATTAAGGAATTTCTTGAAATTAATATGCCCTCTGATGTGGATCCTCAAATACTGTGGGAAACGACTAAGTGTGCTATACGAGGTTTCTGTATATCTTTCTCTTCTACTCTTGCCAAAGCGAAAACTCACCAGTTTACACAATTAGAAAATAAAATCCAATCATTACAAAACCTACAAAAACAACATTTTACTGAGCAACAGGCTACACAGCTGTCCTCTTTAAAAGAAGAATATGATTTACTTTCACACTCAAAGGCAGAATTTATTTTACATAGGACTAGACAAAAATATTATTTTGAATCAGAGAGACCTAGTCATTTATTGGCCCTTAGGTTGAAAGAATGTGAGTCTAAGGCATATATTAGCGCAATAAAATCATCAGATGATCAGGTCACCACGAACCCTGTGACAATTAATGACATATTTAAAGGTTTTTACACAAATCTGTATAAAGCCGAAACAGATTTTGATGAACCAATTTGTAAGCAGTATTTAGATAAATTGGAACTGCCTCGGATCTCACAGATGGATAAAGAATCTTTGGAGGCCCCATTAAGTTTGGAGGAACTTCACGTCTCTCTAAAAAGCCTTCAAAAGGGCAAATCGCCGGGTCTAGATGGTCTCCCCCCTGAATTATATTTAGAAATTTGGGATTTGGTAGGGATACTTATGCTTAACTCATTTAATTTTGCAATTGAACATGGGGTATTTCATAGAGATCAAAAAACATCACTGATTTCATTACTTCTTAAAAAAGGGAAAGATCCATTAGATTGTTCCAGCTACAGACCGATTTCGCTTATCCCATGTGATGTAAAAATCTATGCTAAAGTTTTTGCTTCTCGTATGGAGAAGGTAATTCACAGTCTGATCAAGGAGGACCAAACTGGTTTCATCAAGGGGCGCAATGCATCTGACAATATGCGTCGACTCCTTCATATTCTTGACTTTGCGGACTCCCACCCAACCCCTTGTGCGGTCTTTTCACTTGATGCAGAAAAAGCCTTTGACAGGCTAGAGTGGAATTATATGTGGGCAGTTCTGCAATGTTTCGGCTTCGGTGAACACTTCGTTTCTATGATTAAGACATTATACCACTCACCTGCAGCATCAGTCATAACTGGTAATATTATTTCCCCCTCATTCCCTTTACAGCGGGGAACGAGGCAGGGGTGTCCACTTTCCCCCTTATTGTTTTGTCTATCTCTTGAACCCTTAGCACAAGCCATCAGGAAATCTGAAGTATCGATTAAGATTCATGACCATAATCCTTGTATTTCATTATACGCTGATGATATTATTCTATATTTAGACCACTTTGATGTTTCAGTCTCTAGTGTAATTAAGGAATTTGATAATTTTAGTAGCCTATCAGGATATAAAATAAATTGGAGCAAATCTGCTTTAATGCCAATTAACAATGTTAAGATTAATTTTTCTATTCCTTCATTTATCCCTATTAAGGAATCTTTCATCTATTTGGGCATTACCATATATAAAAACATTCATAAGATTGCCAGATACAATTTTAATAACATTTTAGTTAAGGTCAAAAATGACATTCAAAGATGGAAGAATCTTAAAGTCTCTCTCCAAGGGAGAATATCCACTGTTAAGATGAATTTGTTACCTCGATTTAATTTTTTTTCTCTATGCTACCACTTTCTCCCCCTCCAGGTTACTTTAAGGAGATCAACTCCATAATTTCTAAGTTTATCTGGAATGATAAATGTCCCAGAATTAAACTTACCACATTACAACATCCTAATAGCGCAGGAGGACTGGCTGTACCAAATTTTGAATTATATTATTGGTCGTTCCAGCTTAAATCTCTTCATAATTGGGTTGATCCTCAATCTACAGTTTCATGGAGGGTGATTGAAGCTGACAAGGTTAAACCAAATAGACTTCAAGATATTTTATTTACTGGCACAGGAAAAAAAGGGGATAATTATAAATTTGGTCCGGTTGTGGCTAACTCTATTAAAATCTGGAAAACGGTTGAACGTCGGATAGGTGGACCCTTCAAATTCTGTAACAGTACACCTTTATGGCACAATTTTAACTTTGTATGTGGAAATCGTCCATTTGTCCAACCCTCTTGGTCCTCTTTAGGTGTAAACACGTGCGGTGATATACTGTATATGATAACCAGGGCCTCTGTTCATTTCAGGCATTGAGAGCCAAATTTTGTCTACCAGCATCTGCATATTTTGTTTTTCTTCAATTACGTTCTGCTCTCAAAGCGTATGGCGTTCCTTGGTCTTCTTCCATTTCCTCTCATCCTATGCGGGACTGGATTGCACCATCTGCTGGTCGGCCATCTGTTTCCTTAATATATAATAAAATTATTGATTGTATTACAAAACCTCTTTCTATTAAAACTATTTGGAATAGGGAATTATCTGACCTTAATTTATCTGTCGACTGGGAGAGAGTATGGTCTAATCTCAGCTTAACATCTAAAAATCTGGCTCATCGTCTTATTCACTTCAAAGTCATTCATAGAGCATACATAACTCCTTACAAAAGATTTAAAATGAAACTGCAGTCAAATTTGAACTGCCATATATGTAACACTACATCATCGGGCACTTTTCTGCATATGTTTTGGGAATGTCCTGTCGTCATCAGTCTATGGACACATGTAAACCTGGTTTTGTCATCATTACTGCGAATTGATTGGCCTGTTAACCCAAGTTTGTGTCTTCTTAATGATGATTCTGGTCTCTGTATTAGTTCAATGCAAAAGAGAATGTTGTTTGCTGGTTTTACAGCTGTGAAGAAGACAATAATCCAGAACTGGTTTACACCACACATGTGTAGAAAAACGTATTGGATCCGTAGCCTCCTGCAAATCGTCTCATGTGAATGTACAACGGCGCGAGTCGGTGGGGCCAGGCCTTCGACCATTAAGGCTTGGCAGTGTTTTTTGTTGAATATACGTGATTATATAAAGGAGTGACTTTTGTGTTCTTGTTGTCCTTCCCTCTCTCCCTCCCTTTTGATTGAACCTTGAGATGTTGAGTATGTGTCTGCTGTTTTGTTTTGTTTTATTTTGGATATTATGTTGTGTTGTGTGTGAAAAAAAATAAAATAAAAAATTGTTGATAACAAAAAATGAAAATAAACAACTTGAACAAAATTTGGCTTTGCCATTTGTATTTATTATTTATTACAGATTCATAATTTCCGGTCCACTTGAATTTGTAAGTGCTCACGCTATGAATAATGTACAAAAACACGTTTGGAAATGTTATGTGTGATATAGCTTGTTACGAACACTCTCCGTGTTCATAAAGCAACCGCTGATTCATTGTTCAGCAACTCTTTGTGAGAAATTGTGTTTGTTCCATTTAAGTCCAGTAAAACTTATTTGGTGTAGTGCTTTCATGATATAATTAATTTCAGAGCTGCATTACAGAGGGTCGTATTAGGGCGATATGACGATATGTGTTGATACAGTTCTCAATTCCAGTCCTCGCGTAACATTACCCCCGCTCTGCATATTTTGCATGTCCCTCTTAGTTAACACACATGATTCAGATAACAGCTCATTAGAATAGAGCTCCATGCATGAACTGTGTACCGACTGACATGTTCCCTACACAGTGTTCTTCGCTCTCTACTCGCTGAGTACTCCCTACTTCTACTTCGGAACATTCATTCACGGATTTGCGCTACGCCACAGCCTGCAGCATCTTCAGACACAGATGAAACTTACTAGAGAACTGTGAAGTGTGACATAATATACCTCTGTAAATAAATACAATTTAAATTCACATCTCACACACTTTAATGTCTTTTGAATGAAACATATACGCTCGTTTTGAACTGGAATCATGGCAGAATATTCTGTGATGTTCACTAATCGTCTGAAATAAGAGAAACGTAAGAAATATGCAGAGGACTGTTATTGAGAACCACCGAAGTACATGATCAACTGGCTGAGATCAAGCTATAGTGTGTTTAATTTGTCTGGCAGATATATCAATGCCACCTAGTTATTAAAAACTGCAAAAGAGAAAGCAATTTGGTCCTGTGTGTGGTACGATGGAAGGATAGGACGATATGATTTCAAAGAGTGTGTATCATGTTGTTTATCTGTCATGTCCTGGCCACACAATTGATCTCTCGAATGAACGCAATGGATTCAAATATCAGTCCATTTATTCTAAGCAAATGCAAGCAGCTCTTAAAATTATTAAAGCAAATACAGCTGTTTTTTCCTCTGATGATTTGTATTTGTTGTCATTGTACGCTATTTAGCGTGTCCCCAAACATGGCGGCGACTACACAGAATGCTGTGCGCAGTGAGGTAGATTCCCATTCTCTATACAGGCTTTTTTGACAAAATATGTTTAGGGTTCAGATCACGCTATATGTGGAGAATAATGCGCGGCAATCAGATATTTTTTTTTTAAGTGGCGTTTATTGGTTTTTGCAAATGAACTCTTCATATATATATATATATATATATTTACATTTATGCATTTAGCAGATGTTTTTATCCAAAGCGACTTACATTGCATTTAAGTTACAGTTTTACATTTTATCAGCTCTTGTTTTCCCTGGGAATCGAACCCATGATCTTGGCGTTGCTAGCGCCATGCTCTACCATTTGAGCTACAGGAAAGTTATATATATATACACACACACTGCTTGTGGTTCCATCAAACCCATCGTTTTATCACAATTTCACTGTCCAGTTAGGCACATCAACCATAACTCCTTAAAAAAACTGCCAGAATCCTTGGAGTTATGATTGATAATCAACTGACTTTCTCTGACCACATTGCTAAAACTGCCCTGTCCTGCAGATTTGCTTTATTCAACATCAAGAAGATCAGGCCCTTTCTTTCGGAACATGCTTCATAACTCCTATTATGCTCTTTTACAAAGTCTTGATTTTGTTTTGGGGGTGTACTAGAACAGGCTCTCATGCTTGGTGGTTCGAAAATCGCCTTATTTTTCACATAATTTACATTATTACAATACCTTTTTCCCCAGCCTGGCACAAACGGCTCGATTAGTTCCGGGTTGATGAATGCCTAGTCTCAGCCTCAGACGTCACGCCCACGGACCATTGGCTAAACGTCTGATGCATATGGCACACTTATCAGGAAACACTTCAGGAGTTCCGAAGTCGTCATCGGATTGGTTAGATTATACAGGATTTCCGGGAGACGTGTGTGTCGCGTTCTTTAAAGTTCCGCCTGGAAACAAAGATGCCGTGATGCCAAACCCCCTCACGAAATAAGAAAGTCGTCATGTTTACAACTGACGACTAGCGCTTATCAGGTTCAACTAAACGCTGGATTTTCAAAAGTATGTGAAATATTTAAAGTTCGTGGCATAGACTCTTTAAAATACGTCAGAGAGTTTTACACACTGGTCTGTTATTGTGGTGACATTTCCATGCCCCGAAAAGTGACGCTGAACGAAAAGAACTGTGATTGGTTGTTTGACATGACGGTCAAACGGCCTCATGGGCGGGCCTTGGCCAATGAAAGCTGCCATCTATTCCAGACCTTCAGCCATCAGTCTGAAGGTCTGGCTACGCGAGACTAATGAATGTCTGCCTTCCAAAAAACTAAATGTGTTGTGATTTGTTACCTGTCTCAGTGCGTTGTGATTGGCGAACAGCTTAGTGTTTCAGTACTGCCAAAACAGCAAGTTCGTCAATATTGCTATATCAATTCAGACCTCGAGAATATTGAACAAGAGGATCGCACAGAATCCTTGCACGCACGGATATTGCAAGACATATTAAAGTGGTAACTTTATTGTTATTGTTGTTTTGTTTTTTTGGCTAAATCACGTTTTAGATAGGATGTCAACAACAGCTTAAAAATAACTGCATTTACTATGTACAGATAAGTGCAACAGTAATATGTATTATCTTTATTGTTCTTTAATTCTAACATTATAACATGAATTGCAGTGAAACTGTTATAGTTGAATTTATTCATACAATAGTCCCACAGACTACACTATTTGTGGCAGCATATATATGCAAATTAATTCTCTGCCAGCCGGAGGTGCTGTTGGAATGGGAGAGATCGAGGTTTCCCCGGTAACACTGCACACAAAACAGAGCTCCTCTCACAAACGCTGCTTTATCAGACATTACATGCAAGATGAAATGAACATGACATCCCAAATTTTCTGAAAACAGTCGGTTTCCTTCAGAAATACAATGATATAAAAACACCGGTTTTGAATTTTGAAATGTGCAGTGCTCAACCAAGTGTTCTCCCCACCCGCCAACCATTCGAATTTCCGTAGGCGGGATTTATTTTTGTGATATCAGAAATACAGGAAAAAAACTTTGTAGTCCAAACGAGCCGTTCGTTGTTGTCAGAGAGTCACAATCACTGTCACCGCCATCATCAGCAATCACCAGATCACAATCACCAGAGTTCTAATCACCCGCACCTGCAACCCCTCATTAGCACTCCCATAAGTACCACAGGCTCTCTGACACTCATCGTCCGGTCTACGGTTCACTACCCTGAACAGTACCTGACTCCATTCACACTTACCTGTGAATAACTTACCTTGCTGTTTCTCAGAACCTCTCCTGTGATTCTCCAGCATTGTTTCCTGTTCTCCTGGGCTCCCGATCTCCACGTATCCTGTGAAAGAGACTCTGATCAGTTCCCAGCCGTGTCACTTTGGATTGGATATCACTACAAGTCACTCACCTGTTCCTCTCACCTCACCATTTGCATTCCGTCAATAAATCCACTGTTTTGCTACTTACCTGTTTCTCCTGGCTTTGTTTGTGACAGAAGACCGGACCAACACATCACTCCCATGGATCTCCAACCTTCGTCACCTTCCGACATTCTGGAGGAGCTGGTCGACACTCTTCGGGCATCGCTTATGCCAGCTCCACCTCCTCCATCTGCCTCTGCCAGTCCCATGGCAATACCGGCTGCCTATGCAGGTGATTTGTCTGAGTGTGGCGCTTTCTCATACAACTGGCATTGTACATCGAGATGCAGCCACAGAAGTTTTACACCGAGCGTTCCAAGGTAGTCTTTTTAATCTCCCTTCTCTCTGGTCGAGCATTATTATGGGCAAGAGCCATATGGAATGCTAACACTGGCATAATTGACTCCTATGAAGCATTTACTTACCATTTCAAGGAGGTATTTGGTTCAGCTACCGGAGCGCTCACGGTGTCAGACCAGTTACTGCGCCTGCGTCAAGGCACTTCCTCAAACTACGAGTACACGTTGGAGTTTCGTACTCTGGCGGCAGCTAGTGGTTGGAACGAAGCGGCTCTCCTCAGCACTTATCGGCAGGGGTTGGAAACTGGTATCCACGCTCAGATGGCAATATATGACGATTCCGTAGGTTTGGAAAGCTTTATGCAAAAAGCTAACCGTATCGCCCAACGCTTGTCTGCCTGCCATACCACCGATGCTGCTCACCAGCCTGTCTCACCCGCCCACAGTTCCCCAGTACCAGAAACCATGCAAGTAGACACAGCTCGTCTCTCCAGCCACGAACGAGCCCGCCGAGTGGCAGCAGGGCTGTGCCTCTACTGTGCTTTTGCAGACCATTTCATCAAGTCCTGTCCCATCAAACCCCCACGGTGAGTACGCTCCAGATAGACCCTGTAATTTCCAAGCACATCAGCCCAAATCGTTACAGCCTCCTCCGGCAACTTCAGCTCCCAAGACCTCCTAAGTCGTTTACTCCTGCCCCGCCAACGGCATGCCCGGGAGCTCCGAGTCGAGACCATCAATGGAAAGCCACTCGGACGTGGGTATATCAAGTTTGAGTCTCCCCCAATGAAGCTCCAGATCAGTAACCTGCATGAAGAGGAGATCAAATTTCTGGTACTGGAGGAAACCACCGTGAATATCATCCTGGGACGCCCCTGGCTCATTCTCCATTCTCCAGAAATTAGATGGGAGACAAGTGAGGTAATTCGCTGGAGCGAATTTTGTCTTCAACATTGTCTCAAGGAAATTCCACGCCCACCTCTCAAGACACCCGCCGCTCAGGTTGCCTCCACGCGGGTTGAGAGTCCCGAGTCCGGCGTGACTCCCACTATCCCATCTGATTATAGGGCATTCCAGGATGTCTTCTGCAAGCAGGCAGCCACCCACCCAGTTACCACCCCATCGGCCATGGAACTGTGCTATAGATCTGCTGCCTGGATATAAACTCCCCAAGGGTAGAGTGTATCCGCTGTCCATTCCGGAGCACAAGGCTATGGAGGAGTATATCCAGAAGGCTCTCAACCAGGGTTACATCCGGCCATCCAGTTCTCCAGCGGCATCCAGCTTCTTCTTCGTGGGTAAGAAGGACGGGGGCTTGAGGCCGTATATCGATTATCGAGCTGTGAACTCCCAGACTGTCAAGCTCCCATATCCACTTCCCCTGGTCCCGGCCGCTCTCCAGAAACTCCGTGGGGCCGCATCTTCTCTAAGCTGGACCTGCGAAGCGCGTACAACCTCGTTCGGATCCGGGAAGGCAATGAGTGGAAGATGGAATTCATTACTCCTTTCGGCCACTATGAATATCTCGTGATGCCGTATGGCCTTTCCAATGCCCACTCAGTCTTCCAGGAATTCATGAACGAGGTGTTCTGGGAGTTCCTCCACCGCTTTGTGATAGTCTATATTGACGACATCCTTATTTACTCCCGGAACCTGGCCGACCATCGCCACCACGTTAAGCAGGTCCTCCAAAAACTCTGTCAGTTCCATCTGTAGCTGAAGCTAGAGAAATGCGAGTTCCATCACCCCACGGTACATTTCCTCGGTTACATCATCAGAGAGGAAGGAATCCAGATGGACCAGGGGAAGGTAACTGCAGTTACAGAGAGGCCGACTCCCAAGTCTATTAAGGAACTGCAGAGATTCCTTGGATTTGCCAATTTATATCGCCGTTTCATCAAGGATTTCAGTCTACTCACAGCCCCGCTCACCACCTTACTCCGCGGTAAGCCCAAGTCCCTGTCCTGGAATTCCAATGCCCGCGAAGCCTTTGTAAGCCTCAAGACCGCATTCAGCATGGCCCCCATCCTTCGTCATCCTGATCCCTATGTGCCATTCGTGGTAGAAGCAGACGCCTCCACCACGGGAGTCGGGGCCGTGCTGTCCCAGCAGTATGGCGAGCCTCCACGCCTCCAGCCTTGCGCATACTATTCAAAGAAACTGACCCCAGCGGAGCAGAATTATGACATCGGTAACAGAGAACTGTTAGCCATCAAGCTGGCCCTAGAGGCGTGGCGGCATTGGCTGGAGGGAGCTAATCATCCATTCACAGTCATCACCGATCACAAAAATCTCCAGTACCTCTGGGAAGCAAAGAGGCTCAACCCCCGACAAGCCCGGTGGGCCTTATTCTTTACTAGGTTTGACTTCACCATCACCTACCGTCCAGGAAACCATAATTACAAGGCCGACTAAAATTCTTCTACAGACCCCGAACCGATTCTCCCTCCAGCCCTCATTGTTAATCCCATTGTCTGGAACATCGACCAGGACATCAGAACCGCCACCCTCACCGAACCTGCTCTGTTGGGAGGCCCAGAAGGGAAAACTTTCGTTCCATCATCCCAACGGCAATCCCTTCTGGGCTCAGTTCACAATGTACTGGGCTCTGGACATCCAGGCAGCCAATGGACCCTCTCGCTCCTCCAAGCTCGGTACTGGTTGCCCAGTATGTCCCGTGACGTCATCCGGTATGTCCGCAGTTGCTCAGTCTGCGCCATGTCTTCGACTCCTCGTCATCTGCCGGTGGGCAAGCTCGTGCCTCTCCCCATTCCTCGTCGACCCTGGTCTCACATGGGTATTGACTTTGTGACCAACCTCCCTGAATCGGAGGGGAATACCTGTGTTCTAGTAGCAGTGGACCGCTTCTCAAAGGCATGCAAATTTATTCCCCTCCGAAGACTTCCAACGGCCTTAGAAACTGCGGAACACCTATTCCATCATGTGTTCAGGAACTTCGGAGTGCCAGAGGATATCGTGTCTGATCGCGGGCCACAGTTCATATCCCATGTGTGGAAAGCCTTCTTCCGCCTGCTAGGAGTCACGGTGAGCTTGTCCTCCGGTTATCACCCACAGACTAATGGCCAGGCTGAGCGGAAGATCCAAGAACTCGGACGGTACCTCTGGGCATACTGCCAGGAAGATCAGTTCAGCTGGAGCCGTTTCCTCCCGTGGGCCGAGTATGCACAGAATTAACTCCGTCAGAACACCACGGGCCTTACCCCGTTTCAGTGCATACTCGGCTACCAACCCCCACTCTTCCCGTGGACGGGAGAGCCATCAGAGGTTCCAGCTGTAGACCACTGGTTCCGAGAAAGTGTGGAAATCCAGCTCACATCCACCTCCAGCGGGCAGTGCGGAGACAAAATGACTTTGCGGATGCCTGGCGCGCTCCAACTCCCATCTACCACCCTGGAGACCGGGTGTGGTTATCCACCTGAGATCTGCAACTCCGCCTGCCCTGCAAGAAGCTGAGTCCCAGCTATATTGGTCCATTCAAGATCCAGAGGCAGATCAACGAGGTCACATACCAGCTCCAACTACCCCCCAGGAACCGAATTCACTCCACGTTCCACGTTTCCCTGCTCAAACCATGCTCTTCTCTCACTCCAGATCAGCACGAGCCGGACGACCCTCCTCCTCCAGAGATTCTGGACCAGCCATCAGTTTTCCAGGTCCCCAACATCATGGACTCGCGGCGACGGGGCAACCGGTTGGAATATTTCGTTGACTGGGAGGGCTACGGACCTGAAGAGCAATCCTGGGTGGCCCGGGACGATATCCTTGATCCCATGTTGTTGCAGGAATTCCATCGCACCCATCCTGATCATCCCGCACCCAGAGGCCGTGGTCGCCCCCTTCGCCACATGAGGGCGTCTGGAGCCACCCCTGGAGGAGGGGGTAATGCCAGAGAGTCACAATCACTGTCACCGCCATCATCAGCAATCACCAGATCACAATCACCGGAGTTCTAATCACCCACACCTGCAACCCCTCATTAGCACTCCCATAAGTACCACACGCTCTCTAAAACTCATCGTCCGGTCTACGGTTCACTACCCTGAACAGTACCTGACTACATTCGCACTTACCTGTGAATAACTTACCTTGTTGTTTCTCAGAACCTCTCCTGCGATTCTCCAGCATTGTTTCCTTGGCTCCCGATCTCCACGTATCACTTTGGATTGGATATCACTAGAAGTCACTCACCTGTTCCTCTCACCTCTCCATTTGCATTCCGTCAATACATTCACTGTTTTGCTACTTACCTGTTTCTCCTGGCTCTGTTTGTGACAGTTGTAATTCTTTAAAATGGATAAAAAAAAAAAACGAAATATCTCCCTTTGGAGTGGACTTTTAGATTTGTAACTTTGTAGATCTTTTTATGCCCAAACATACACACTACACGCTGACTAAAATTCAAAAAGTGAAAAAGCATAATAGGACCCCTTTAAGCTCTCATTCTGTCCAAGCTGGACTTTTGCAATGCTCTCTTGGCAGGTCTCCCAGCCAGTTCTATCAAACCTTTACAATTAATCCAGAACGCAGCAAAATACATTTTTAATGAGCCGAAAAGAATTCACATCACACCTCTGTTTATCAATTTGCACTGGCTACCAATAGCTGCTCGTAAAAAATTCAAGGCATTAATGTTTGCCTACAAAACCACTAGTGGCTCTGCACTCCTTTACCTAAATTCATTATTTCAGACTTATCCCAGCAGGCATCAGACATCTATGTAACGTCAGGTTGACGTTGGACATGATGTCGGACAGACATTGCATTTTGGTTGAAAATGAAAATCGGGTTGACGTCAATATTTGACGTTGACTTAACATTGGATTTTGGTTACACAACCTAAAAACAACTAAATCTCAACGTCAGCTGACGTCAGTATTGGACATCAATTTAACATTGACATTAGACGTTGAATTTACATTGAATTTTGGTCACCCGATGTCGCAACCGAAATTTAACCAAATATCAACGTCTTATGACGTTGTGTGCCTGCTGGGATGTGCCTCTAGAAGCTTGCATTCTGCAAGTGAATGGCGCATTATTGTGCATCCCAAAAAGGCACAAAATCACTTTCACAGACTTTTACATTAAATGTTCCCTCCTGGTGAAATGACCTTCCCAACTCAATCTGAACAGCATCTTCAAGAATCGGCTAAAAACACATATCTTCCATCTGGCTGAATGGTGTGGCACTAACAATCTGTCCCTCAATGTGGGGAAAGACAAAGGAGGTTGTGATGGACTTCAGGAGAAACTCCGTTGACCACCCCCCACTGACCATCGACAGCTCGACTGTGGAGAGAGTCAGCAGCACTAAATTCCTGGGGGTGCACATCACAGAGGATCTCATCTGGACCACCAACACCATGTCACTCTCCAAAAAGGCACAACAGTGCCTACACTTTCTCCGCTGGCTGAAAAGAGCAAGTCTCCCTCCACCCATCCTCACCACATTCTACAGGGGCACCATTGACAGTGTGCTGACCAGCTGCATCACTGTCTGGTACGGGAACTGCAGTGCTGCTGACCGCAAGACCCTCCAGCGGACAGTGAACACAGCTGCAAAGATCATCGGTGCCCCTCTCCCCTCCATCCTGGACATTTTCCTTACACGATGCTCCAGCAAAACCAACAGCATCGTGAAGGACCCCACCCATCCCTCCCACAGTCTCATCCAGCTCCTACAATCAGGAAGACGGTACTGGAGCATCAGAGCCCGCTCTGCCAGACTGCTCAACAGCTTTTTCCCCCAGGCTGTGAGAGCCCTGAACTTAAATCACCCCGCACCCCTCTGAAACCCCATGCAAACCCCTACCTCCTGAAACATGGACCATCTCTCCCCATGTTTCCCCATGTATTTATGTAGCACCGTGGTCCGGTGAGGCACGACATTTCATTCCACTGTATGTCCCCACATGTGGCGGAATGACAATAAAGCTCAACTTGAACTTGAACTTTATTTGACCCTCTAACTCTAGCTGTCATGATCTCTACCTGGAGTGCCTGTGAGTTTTGCTAGAGGGCACTCCACTCCAGACTATTGCTACTTTACCCATAATCCTTTGCACGGACCCATCAATTGCATCACCTGTCTCTCATCAGATCTCATCATCAGTTCACAGCTGTCTCTCATTAGAAGGACTTTGGCTTTGTCCAAATACCCACACTTGCGTTCTTTGCACTTGACCACTTGACAACTTATATGACGTATTTCCTGTGTTTGGCCCACGTGTTCAAGTGAGGATGAAGACCACAAGTGTGTGTCGAACTTTTCATTACCTGATGGGACACACTTATAGTGTTTTAAATATGCAAGTGTTTACACAGCTTTATTTTAATTTTAAATACATTGCATTTTAAAATCAACTTCTAAATGTCTGTTCAGTAGTCCCTATAACATGACATAATTTTAATTTGTGGTGCATCTAATTAAGTGATAAAAAGCAGTTGAAAATGTTGTACAAAATAAATAAAACCACTACTCATCTTTGCACCAATAAAACGTAAAAACACTGTTTTTCTACCAAATTAGATGTGAATGTATGTCGTGTTGTACAGTACATTGTGATGGAGGTGCCAGAAATGCAACTGATAGCTATAGCACAATTCTATGATATTTCTACAAAAGCAGATCGTGGAGACATTTTAATCATCTACAATCAAAAATCATGATATCGCACACCCTTACTCCAGCCCTAATTAAAGATACATGAACCAGATAATCAATGTCTTCAGGACCAGAGTTTGACGTGCTTTAAATCACTGGTTCTCAATTCCAGTCACTACTCTGCACATTTTGTATGTCTCTCTTGTTGGCTGTGCTTCTGGCTCTGAGGAGGTTTCGACACTCAGTTCAGTTCATGGATCGCTCTCCTAAATAGCTGATGATCTGAATCAGGTGTAATAAATAAGGGAGACATGCAAAATTTGCAGAGCAGGGGGTCCCCAGAACTGTAATTGAGAACCAGTGCTTTAAATGAACTTTTCTTAAGAGTATGCATGCTTTATTATATAGATAAAATTATATAATACCATGAAAGGATCGCCTTCACTGAAATCCAGGGAAATGATGAGGTCAATGTCTCTTTCTTTTCTCAGAACTGAGAAGTAGGGTGAGTTCAGCAATAGTCCAGCGTCTATATAGTCTCTTGTTTCACTTTCCAGAAGAGCATCAGGCACTGCTTTATCTGACAGTATTGGAGTGAGAGATTACAATATGAAATAAGTCTGGTTAACAAATGTGTCTGTTCTTACCTGTCATGTTGTGCAGAAAGTCATATTTTCTGCCCCAGATCCACAGAACCATGCATTTACAAATGCTGAAGCAAACATCTGTAATACAATTGCATTTTATTATTATTATAATTTTTTTTTTAATCTTCAGTAGTTTTTAGGATTCTTGACTTAAAGGTTCAATGCTCTTGGTCAATGCTCTTGATGTTTGCATTTACATTTATGTAGTCAGTTCCAACCCTGCTCCATCATACCTGTCTGTAATTATCAAGTAAGGTGTGGGCAGCGGCTATTTGGACTAAGTGTAAATAGCGATAGATGCTATTTACACTAAGTGCAAATAGCATATTTATTTAGCGATAGATGCTATTTACACCAAGTGAAAATAGCAGTATTTTTTAACGATATGCTATTTACACTAAGTGCAAATAGCCATAGATTCTATTTACACTATGTTAAAATAGCAAGATTTTCTGCTATTTATACTACTTATTACAAACAAATAGCAATTATCTGCACCTCATTATTGTAGGACAATATAAAACAGTACGCAATAATAACGTATTGAGTGTAAATTATAGTTTTAATTAAAATTATTAAATGAATGCCACCTTATTGGGACAATAAAGCCCTCCCTACACCTACCCTAACCGATACTTTATTTTCAACTTTTTGATTATTTCCTTTCATTTTTATTGAAAATAAATGCCTTTCTGATGCGATATGAGATTTGAAAAGGGAGAAAAAAAAGTTCGGCAAAAGGTGGCCTCAAACTCAGGGCCGACCGTGTCAAAATGCAAGTACCTTACCATATACGCCACTGAAACTGATATTGAGCTATTGTCTAGTCTAGTGTAAATAGCCTTTGACAACAATATGGGCTATTTGCACTTAGTGTAAATAGACACTACGGTAAGTGTGTGGTGCAAGACTGTGAAACAATTTTTGATTCTGAGTGGAAGCTTTAAGGCTAGAAAACCAAAAGTGAAATACTTACAGTGTTAGAGACAATTAGTTCAACCTACCGAATGGCCAGAAACTGAACCAACTATTCAAATAGTTGCATACATCCATGGTGTACCGTTCCATATACAGTTTTGCAGCTTCTTTATCAGCAAGATTCAGTTTTAGCACTGGAAAAACAAGCTGACGTTTTCCTCCAGCGAGCTCTGCAAAAGAGGGGAGCATGTACATTGAGTTTTTCTTATCTGACACATGGGTTAGTTTGTTTTTCAAAACTGCTAAAATTGTATAGAAAAGCCATTACATATACGGAAATGAAAAATGGCCTTTTTTTAGTTTACATAGTATCTTACATTTCAAAATACAAAAGAAAATGTGTAAATACACAGCAGGTTCCCATTGTGACGACTAAACTCCATCATGGGACACTATAGACAGTAGATGGCATATTTAATGGCATACTAGACTCCTCCATATGAATTCTAGCACACTTTAGGAAAGGTTTACCTTTCAGCTTTGTTCTGATAGATTTATCAATTTCAGAAGTGTCTTTGCCATTCAAAACAGAGAAATTCATGTCTGCAAGTTCCATGAGAACCTGGTAACATTTGTCCACAGGTGGGGAGTGTGGGTCTTGTGAAGAAAACACACATTAAACAAACAATACTGTAAAATGTGTTCAATGCAATCATGTTCATATACCACAACCAGAATTTGATGACATTTTCATGATATACAGTCACTGGCCACTTTATACATTTTGGCACATTTTGGGCCTCTTGAGCGTCATTTAAACACCACAGCCTACCTGAGTATTATGCCCCGATGAATTAAGGCAGTTAATAGCAAGGTGTACCCAATAAAGTGGCCTGTGAGTGTATTTACAGTGCCCTCCTAATATTGGCACCCTTGAAAAATATGAGCAAAGGCGGCTTTGAAAATAAATCTGCATTGTTTATCCTTTTGATCTTTCACTCAAAACATTCACAAAATTCTGACCTATCATTGAAGTAAAACAATTGAAAGTGGGGAGAAAATCTCAAGATGAAATGTTTTTCTCCAGTGAATGTTGGCCACAATTATTGGCACTCCTAGAAATTACTACGAGTAAAATATCTCTGAAGTATATTCCCATTCATATTTACATTTTTTAGCACACCAGGGTGACTAGGAGCATGAAATTGTCCAGCCATGACTTCCTGTTCCACAGGATTATAAATATGAGGAACACAAAGGTCAAATTCCCTTAATCATCCATCACAAGGAGTAAAACCTAAGAATATAGTTCTGATGTGCAGAACAAGATTGTTGAGCATCACAAAATAGAAAGTGGCTGTAAGAAAAGAGTTAAAGCATTGAAAATCCCCATTTCCACCATCAGGGTAACAATTAAGAGGTTCCAATCAACTAAAGATGTTACAAATCTGCCTGAAAGAGGACGTGTCTATATCGTCCTAATGCACGGTGAGAAGGAGAGTTTGAGTGGCCAAAGACTCTCCAAGCATCACCTCTGGAGAAATGTAGAGATTAGTTGAGTCTTGGGGTCAGAAAACTAAAAAATATATATATCAAACATCCCCTACGTCACCACATGTTGTTTGGGAGGGTTTCAAGGAAAATTCTCCTCACTCATCCAAAACAATCTCCAGCAAATTCAGTTGTCAGACACGACTGGAACTTCAAATGTGACTGGCTTCTATGGTCAGATGAAACTGAAAAATGAGCTTTTTAGCAGCAAACCTACCAGATGAGTTTAGTACAAACAGGGATAAAAAAGTACCCCATGTCCACGGTTAAATATACAGCTGGATCTTTAATGTTGTGGGCCTGTTTTTGTGCCAGAGGTCTTGAACATCTTGTTCAGAAGCATGGCATCATGGATTCTATCAAATACCAACAGATAAAAAATCAAAAACTGTCTGCCTCTGTTAGAAATCGTATAATGGGCCGTGTTTGGATCTTCCACCAGGACAACAATCCAAAACAAACATCAAAATAAACACAAAAATGGGTCACTGAGCACAAAATTAATCTTTTACCATGGCTGTCCCTGTCTTCTGACCTGAACCCTACAGAAAATGAGTGAGGTGAACTGAAGAGAAGAAGCACCGTCATGGAGCTGTGAATCTGAAGGATCTGGAGTGATTCTGTATGAAGAAAATTGTCTCTGATCTCTTATCAGGTGTTCTCAAAACTCTTCAGGCATTATAGGAGAAAACTCAGAGCTGTTACCCTGGGAAAAGGACGTTGCAATAATTGGGTGCCAATAATTGTGGCCAACATGAACTAGAGAAAGCATTTATTTCACAATGAGATTTCCCCCCCCCCCCGCATTCAATTATTTTACTTCAATGATAGGTTGGAATTTTGTGACTTTTTTGAATGAAAGACAAAAAGGATAAACAATGCCGATTTATTTTTACAGCCGCCTTTGCTCGTATTTACCAAGGGTGCCAATATTAGTGGAGGGCACTGTATATCAAGCAAGTGTTAATTATGAGTCATTAACAGTCTTTAAAACCAGATCAAAGATAATCTTTATCGAATTCAACACACCAATACAAAGATAGATTAACTTCAGTCAATCAATAAAAAATAAAGAAATGCTTTACCTTTCCCAATTTCCATAAACATCCCTGATTCTATTCTAAGTATTGAATGAGTAAAGAAATCTGAGGGGGGAAATCAAATGGAATCAGAGTGCACATGATAATGAAATGAATGTCAACTTCAGTCAGAACTGAATCTTTAAAAGCAGCTGCACCTTTTATTCGTTTCCAGAGGAAATTACGGATCTCCTCTCCATCAGCTAAAGCGCTGCCACACAGAGCTGCAGAAGACATGATTTTAACAAATAGGAGATTTAAAAGAAATGAAACAAAATAAATAAACAAATAAAATGAAATGTGCAACAGAACAATTCATTGTGATGTCATATATAGTTGTCATTTATACCATATTTGGAAACAGCTGATTTTGTCCCCACCGTTTTATGAAACAGCTCAAGACAGGGATGCGTCTGTACAAGTGAGAGCTTCTCATATTTTTGAACTAGGGCTATTGCAATATAGGCTCACCGGTATTGACAATAACTGTGATATTTTAAAAAATGAAATATTGTTATTGTATTAATTAGGAGTGTTGGAATATACTGGTATTGGTGATATTTAAAAAATGAAAGGTACACATACGATAATAAGACACCAGTATATCCAGCACCAGTACCATTATGGAGTGCAGAACTTTCACATGTAATTTATGTTTTATTCATACTTGAAGCTGGAGGGTGCCCTCGCACAGAAAGTCCACAGGCAAGACTCATAGGACTTATAAAACTCAAGACTTTTGTAGACAAATGCATCCAGCTATTGTGATGATTGATGAAATGTGAATATACACACAGTATGTGTATCGCAACAGTATGTGTTTTAATTGTGTTTTTTTTTCGGGTATTTTCATAAGGATAATGCATATTTATAATGCAATGCTAACTGACATAGCCTGTATCATTTTATAAAACAGTTGGTTCCTGTCCTTGATTCCGATTGGTCAGTAGCTGTGATAAACAAATCAATAACCATAAACAAATAATAACCAAATATTAAAATTGTTACCTTGCAAGTACAGCATGTCAATTTCATCCTGCTGTTTTTCCTTTGAGCCGTTGTCAAACTGGCTGCCAAAACTGGAAGTGTCCACAAACACTCCAGTGAGGGAATAACCTGCTTCATGTGGACTGATCTCAAACCAGGGGTCTGCAGACAGACAGAAAACAACCATAAAATAGCTGATATGAGCACATTAACTCTTTCTTTCTCACACACACAAATACAGACCTCCATCTCTTTGCTGTTTGCATTGTTTATCGATCATTGTGTAGATGGGAAACGGGTCTTTATTGTGCTGATCCTGCTGCTCTGAGATTTTGTGTTCGTCGATCTGAAGAGAAAATATATTTTTGCAGCACTGTTATTATAGAGGAGCATGGGGACAATTTCTTCATCACAAACAAGTGTTTACAACCTGTTCTCGGTAAAACTCTCTTTAGTCTGTAGCACTCTAAAATTAAAAGATTTTCCACTGGTGGAACTATCTGAAGGGGAACACCTCTGAGGAACTTACAAAGTGGAAATTACATGTTGAATAAAATTTCATAATTTGATTCTCAAGGTTTCAGTTTGCAACGCATCTAAAATGATGAAGTGCTGTTATGCGATTGATTATACAAACATGTTCTACAAGAAAACGGAGCTATCTTTTTACAGGTTGCCGGAAGAAAAGAAAATAGAAGCAAAGAGATCACTGTAATGCCTTAGTGCTTTAACAAGTTTTAGGGATGGGTGATATGGTGATGTATAATGATGATACAAGTGATCCACTTAGATATATACTGTATTTGTAGTGTTGTCTGCAGATAAAGCATTCAGGTTTCCCTTTGTGTATTTCCTCTACGTGGATTACATAATCAGATTTAAAAAATAAATGCTTATAATTAGATTATATTACATTTTAAAGTGTTCATAATCAGATTACTTTTTTATAGATTACATGATTAAATATTATTTACACTATGGCAGTAAATTATTCATAATGTATTGATTCACCCTAATACTTCTTTTTTATAAACGGGTGCCTTGACCTAACTGCATATGGCACTATACAGATGTATTTAAAATCACTAAACCACTGACCCTCACATACTCTAAAAACGCTGTCCTTCAGCCAGCAGCCATTATATTACACTTGCAGGACATGAATTTTGACGATTACGGCAGTCGCACTGAACTTTCAAATTGGTCATGAAGTAGCCCTCCACCATGGTAAAAGTAATACTTTGAATAAATATAATGAATGTATGAATATCCACACAAAAATGACGTCAATCAACGTGAATAATTATAAAATATATGTTTATTCCATAATTACTCATAACAGCCATTTTACAGAAATAGTGTTTACATACAAAAGTCAAAGTGATATATATTGTGAAAAATATCAACCTTGCGCTCATAGTTTTGATTATAATACATCACAACCGGTCGGGCTCTCGAATATGGTCAAGCCGCAGAAGTTCAAATATTTCATCGAGTCTGAAATTTACGCATACCATTTCGGTCTGGTCTAGGTGCCCTTGGACTGCGATTGTGCCCTCGTAATACCATTTCTCCCCTGCTCCTTCCGGAGGTCTGTGCACACCACTGCTACTCTACAGTGGAAATGATGACTTCCGGTCTGCCACTTGTCATTTGTCAGAAATAGTGGAAAAGCGGCTAAGACTGAAAACTTTCCAGGAGTTTACTGGTTTACAAAGATCAGGGGTGCTTTTCCCAATAATGTTGTCTCTTAGCGTGCTACAGAGACTCTAAAGGTATACCTTAACCAGTGTTGGGCAGTAACTAATTACTAGTAATTTAGTTACTGTAATAATATTACTTTTTGCAGTAACTAGTAGTGTAACTAATTACTAATAAGATTTCAGTAATAATATTACAGTTACTATCCATAAAACAGCTTAGTTAGTTACTTTTGATGCCTCGACCCCGCTGATTTAAAATCTAACAATCAAATAATTCCCAGATTAATTTGCATGTGATGTCCCCAGTGCTGCAGGCAAGCTTGGAATATAGAAGAGCTTACATTCAGCAGATAGAAATATTGCATTATATTGATTTTGTCAGGAAAAAAGATTATCTGAACACTGTTGTGTAAATTGTGGCTTTACTTTACTCTGGCATTACATCCCACCCACATCCCTCTGATCAACATGTACATTATATTACTATAATTAAAAATCTTTTTGGAAAATTAAACAGTTTCTTACAAATTTATGTGATTTGATAAAATACATAACGAAATATAATCGTATATATGGGTAACGGAAAAATTACTTCAAGCTACACATGACAATTAATGTGATTAATACAACACTTCTTCTTGAATGTCACTATCAATCACTATTGAGTGTTTGTAATAACTTCTGACTGCGATCCAATGTGGATTTTGGTCAAATGATGAGGCAGAAATATGTTATTAGTAACATTCTAGATGAATTATATGTGGAAAATACACAGTTACAACTTCTGTGGGGCGTGAAGAAAAAGTAATGTAACTAGTAGTGTAACTAATTACTGTTGCCAGAAAGTAATAAGTAAAGTAACAATATTACTTTTGAAAGGAGTAACTAGTAATGAGTAATATATTACATTATTTGAGTAACTAGCCCAACACTGACCTTAACTAAAGGTGTACCCAGTACCACCGCTCCCTATATGCAGAGTACGCAGTTTGCTTAGGGCACCAACTCGCAGGGAGGCACCATCCCAGTTGCTCCCTGACGCGCCATTAACCGCTCGCGCCTCATGTTTGTGGCTGAATGCAGATGATCATAATTGATGGACAACTATGCCCATGAAAAGACATCAGCAGTTGAAAACGAAGCCCGCACGTCCCTTTCAGGTAGGCTACATTCATAATCACACAGTGTCCTCCACTAATATTGGCACCCTTGGTAAATATGAGCAAAGGCGGCTGTGGCATTGTCCAACCTATCATTGAAGTAAAACAATTGAAAGTGGGGAGAAAATCTCATTGTGAAATAAATGCTTTCCTAGTTCATGTTGGCCACAATTATTGGCACCCAATTATTGCAACGTCATTTTCCCAGCACAACAGCTCTGAGTTTTCTCCTATAATGCTGAAGAGTTTGGAGAACACCTGATAAGAGATCAGAGACCATTTCTTCATACAGAATCTCTCCAGATCCTTCAGATTCACAGCTCCATGTTAGTACTTCTTCTCTTCAGTTCACCTCACTCATTTTCTACAGGGTTCAGGTCAGGGAACTGAAATGGCCATAGCAGAAAGTGACCCATTTTTGTGTTGTTTTTGAGGTTTGTATTTGGATTATTGTACGGTTGAAAGATCCAAACATGGCCCATTATAAGATTTCTAACAGAGTCAGTCACCTGTTGGTATTTGATAGAATCCAACCATGTGTCTAAACCGCGCCAGAAATATCAACATAAAAAATACAGCAGTATATTTCATTGTACACATGGGGCTGTGTGCACCAAACCCATCTTGAGTGTTTGCTGCTAAAAAGCTCGTTTCATCTGACCATAGAAGCCAGTCCCATTTGTTCCAGTCGTGTCTGATATCTGAAATGCTGGAGATTATTTTTGGATGAGTGAGGAGAATGAAACCCTCATGTGGTGATGTATTGACAATGAGACAATTCTCCAGCTGTGTTCCTTGGAGAGTCTTTAGCTACTCAAACTCTCCTTCTCACCGTGCTTTAGGACAATATAGACACACGTCCTCTTCCAGACAGTTTCGTAACATTTTCTGTTGATTGGAAATTCTTAATTATTGCCCTGATGGTGGAAATGGGAATTTTCACTGCTCTAGCTCTTTTCTTAAAACCACTTCACTAATTTGTGAAGCTCAATTATCTTTTGCTGCACATCAGAAATAAATTGTGATGGATGATTAAGGGAAACCTTTGTGTTCCTCATATTTATAATCCTGTGGAACAGAAAGTCATGGCTGGACAATTTCATGCTCCTAGTCACCCTGGTGTGCTAAAAAATGTAAATATGAATGGGAATATACTTCAGAGATATTTTACTCATAAGAATTTCTAGGGGTGCCAATAATTGTGGCCAACATGAATTGGAGAAAAACATTTATTTCATCATGAGCCATTTTCAATTGTTTTACTTCAATGATAGGTTAGAATTTTGTGAATTTTTCGAATGAAAGATCAAAAGGATAAACAATGCAGATTTATTTTCACATCATATTTACCAAGGGTGCCAATATTAGTGGAGGACACTGTATATATATATATATATATATATTTGTGGTTATAAAAACAGACCTAAGCCAACAACAGCCTTTAAAATGACTAAAGTTCATTAGCCTATATAAAAACAATGAGGCAACCCTGCTGAAAAAACAATAGAACCATCACAGAAAATTCTAACACCATCACAAATGAATCACAAATAGATCACAAATGCCATTACAAACCATCAACTTTTAACAATTAAAAAAAATGTTTTCCTGTAGTATGTTTTGGGACATATTCCATTAGGATTTATTGGTTTTAACAAGCCACCAATAGAAGGTGACCAATTACCAGTATAGAGACCAACAGGGTCCATTACAGTTTCCATTAAAACCAATAGTCCCATTAGAGTCCCATTAGAACCAGTAAAACCATTACAAATTTTGTGATGGTGTCTATTGTTTTTTTTCAACATGTTACACTTACAGGACGATCATATCCTTGTTTAATAGGCTATTGACCAAACATTTAATTCAAATATCCTCTTAATCTTTATTTGTTGGCCAACTTTTTGCTATAGATGACACAGTCTCTATAATTTCTTCAACAAAAAAAAACATGTGGACATCACAACCCTTACAAAAATTAACCATGGTTTTCATGGTAAAACTACTTAATTTTCTTTTGCGTGATTTCTGAATGCTTGAGACTATAAAATCAATCAGACAACTGTATTACTGCCATAGGTAACTGTCTAGAGCTACAGTTGTAATTTGTAAATAATACAATTTATTTATTTATTTACTTTTATATTTTATTAAAGTTCTATTTGACCCCTATGGTAGGTGGTTTTTTAAACTTCCATAATATTTGAGGGAGGGGGCACAACAATAAAATCCTGCTTGGGGCACCCATTTGGCCAGCAGCGGCCCTGGGTGTACCTTTTCTAGGTGTGTTCCCCAAACTATAGTCTACCTTAGAAGCAGTAGCGGCTTCTGACCGTAAATTTAGGTGGGGCAGTCTCTGGGTCGTAGCGCTAGTCAGGGGCGCTGTAATGGGGGGAAAGGTTAGGACGATTCTAAGGGCCCGACGATGGGAGGGGGCCCCCGAGGGAGAAACGTGATTTCTACCGAGGGGAACGCTAGAGCCCTGCATTTCAGACCGGGCTTCGATCGGGCCAATTTCCACGTCATAGTTCAGACGCGGCCCGGGCCTCGGGTCTGTTTTAGGCTTCTCCTTATGTTTATATTTTAGACATCCATCAATTAGTGATGAAAAAAATTGCCGCGCTGGTGGAAACAACAGGAGACCGTGCTGCTGCGACTGTGAAGATCGGCTCGACGGTGTTTAGTGTCCCGCAGCAGCAGAGAGCCGTCAGCGCAGCTGAAGAGTTCTGCTTCAAATACACGCAATAAAGCTTGCCATAAAGCCCCAGCAAAAGTAATTACCATGAATGTGTCAGGGGGAAATAGTAAGGAGATATTTGAATTATTTATTAATAAACTAGTGTTTTCTGTGTCAGTGTCACAAAGATGAAGAATCAGATGATGATCCTGACTTGCCATCCCCTCATTAGATGCGCCTTTAGAGAGAAGTGCATCTCCACGGATTATAATGAAAGAGTTTTTGTTTTCGATTTGATTTATTTCGTTAAGTAGTAATTTAAAGCTTTCTATAGATATATTTATCATGTCTGTGAGTCATGTATTCCCTGACTTTCGGTTCATTTTTGTGAAGTGCTCCTGTTCAAGACGAGACGGCACATCATCAGTGTGTGAGTAAAAATTTGACATGGTCGCACTTGTGCTAGTGCATGGTCTGCCTGCTCAAAAGCGCGCGCGCTGCCAGCCGCAGCACATTGTAGCAGGAGAAAGATTTCACTGATCAGGTGCGAGCGCTTCAGTAGAGCCTGGTTTCACACTGCACGCAGAGGAGAGCAGAGGCAGCGCAGAAGCGGCGCGTATGCAGAGCAGGAGCAGCGCGCCCATTGTGCTTTCACTCGGCGCGTCAGCACAAGTGCGAAGGTGCGTGCAGCGGACAGAGCGCAATGGAGGATTTGGTTTTCAAACTAAAGTAAAAGACCGCTTCTTAAACCAGAGAAGGTGAACATGTTGGCATTCTTGTAGAGAAAACATGCAAGTCCTGTCAGCAACAGACAGTTTAGTTTTACGTTTTGTTTTCGTTTTGAAAAGCTTGTTATCTTTTCTGTTTACCTCACAGTTACGGTATGGAGGCTTTCCTTATTTTTTTTAATATTATTATTATTTGATTCCTCAGTGTTTGCTAAACATTCTGTTATGTATTAGTCGGTATAATACAGCATGTGATGTGTCCTATGCCATACCTCCTCTTATTCGTTTTTGTTAATAAATGTTATGCTAGTTTGTCATTGTAAAGTACTGTTTTATTGTTGTTGTGCTTTTTAATTAAGAATATCAATGAATCCATCTTTTGTTTTAGTCTTAAAAAGTGAAAGGTGTATAGATATAAGCAAAACAGACAATTATATTTTCTTGTAAAGCTTGACACCAAGATCGTGAACGTGAAAGCAAAAAGAGGAATTGTTCACAAAATTTAAATCACAAATAATACTGATGAAAAAGAACGGGTTGAATGTTGAACACTTTCGTTACCATATAACTATAAACTATGATAAAAGTTAATCAGCATGCATTGATTAATCAAATGTTGTATCAAAAAAAAAAAAATTGCGACCTGTCTGCCGCTAGCCGCTTGGTCGTTACTTTAAGAAAGAAAAAACTTATTTAACTAACAAACAAAAAAAATGCTCCAAACGTTTTTCTAAATGAACTTTATAAAAAAAAAAAAACGAAATATTATCACTTTGCCATTACATACAAAACTGAACAATTTTAATAGCTGAAACAGTATAATCTGACTTGGGAGAAGGGGCAATTGTAACTGCTATCAGGTTTAAAAATATATATATTTTCAATTGTAAATGCTATGGGGATTAAGAATGTATTTAACACAATTATCCCCTTCAATTTAATTTTATCATTATTTTGTGAAATCTATGACACTTATTGTCTTCTCACTACATCTAAAACAGTGTGTCCACAGAGAAGGGTTCAATCATTCATATGCTATAAAATTGATAAAAATGTTTTTTAATGATGAAAAAGAGCTTGTCTTATGAAAAGCAACACTTAATAATGTCTCATATCAAAGCAAGATTGTTTTTCGGTGACACATGCGTGTTTCATAAGGTTTCAAAGTTGTGTCCCCACTTTTTGTCAACACCATCAGACATTTATTAAAATGTAATAAAATCAGGGAATATCAGGGGCAGCTGTCGCTCTAAAGGACCCCCTTGCCACATTCCTCCTCTGCAGAGTTCATCACTGTCAGACAGGCTCTGCTAAGTTTTATAGTTTTATAATATGTTAAATCCTAATGTTAATATTTCCTGGTCACAACCATGATATGTCAACACCATCTTCCAATTTCTGAGGAAATTATTTGAAATATTTAGATCATTTTATTCTCCTGAAGCAGGTTCTATTAGCATCTAGCATCAACATAAAAAAACAAAATGGCTACTACATGAACTCTATTTGTTTTGTGAAAGAAATACCAAATTTGTCAACACCGTCAGATGTCTCCACTGTCAGATTTTGTGTTCCAATAATATATCAAAATACTTAAATGTGACACTTGAATAAAAGCTTTATAAACAATAACATACTCACTGTTTGTTGTGTTTGTTTTAGTACAGTAATTGATTGATTCAATGTATTTGAAAGTTAAAAAGACTACAAATTCAGGTTTTCGTCACCACCATCAGATGTGTCAACTCCGTCAGATCTGTCACCTCCGTCAGAGGATTTATTTATATTTGTTGTGGAATTGTTGGTCACATGTGAAAGTGTAATCTGTCTGCTAACATGAGAATGTGTTTTGAGATGTTAAAAACATCTTGAATGCTGTTAAAGATAAAGTTGAAATTATATTACACAGTCCAAGGTAAAAAGCCCATTTTGTTAAAAAAAAGAGAAAAGTTGGGAGGTTGCATCAAAGCATAGCTTTTTCAATTTTGCACCCTGTTTTGTCCCACTTCTCAAGAATGACTGTGAACACATTTAGAGTTTATCATTTATTCAGTTTATATAGAGGTTTATGTTTTGGGTGAATATTTACAGACGAGCCGCGCTTGCTTCAGAGGTTGGTTTAGGTGTACCTTCTTACGTGCAACGCAGAGCCATATAGAGAGAGTTGCGACAACTCCGTTGACTCCAATGGACCAGTTTTTACAGCAATGGCGGATCGTGGAGCCGCTCAATAGTTCCTGGAAGTTCATGCTAATACTATCAGCGCCATAGAGATGCAGCAGGAGAGACCGCTGTGACGAACTTTTAAAAGGTAAGACATTTATAGAAACAAATTGTATATTATCAGCACAGCTAATCAAATTGCCTTGTGCATTAAAACAGATCATTATTAGATTATTCCTCACTTAATTAGTAGATTTACAGGATGTTATTCATTCTCTACATGCAGTTTCATACATCCTTGTGTAATTAAGGCTTTTAAACGTGATTTTTGCTGGTGGGGAGTTATTTAATAGACTTGGATTTATTGCAAAGGATGCTGATGGACCTAAGTGAAAATGAAAAGTTTAAAATAGGTAAGCAGTTTTCATATCAGAATTATGCTAGACTAAATTTCAAAAATGTATTATATACCACTACTATTTTATAGAAGTAATCACAGTAAACCTGTACATTATTACTGTATTTTATACTTAAACGTCTTAGCAACTATAGAAGTACTGTGTTGAAAGAGCAGTGATGCCACAGGACTGAAATGTGATGGAGCATCACTTAACCATTTCTCCTGTGTTTTTCTCCTTCTCTATCTTGCTCAGAACAAGAACCACCTGAATACTCCCTGTAATGAGACATCACCCTCACAATGAGTCTCTTCACTTGGTTTGGCAAGTCTCTCCCTGTTCTTTGTGAAAAAGTGCCAGTTCCCAAGTATGATTCCATCACATTTTGTTGGTGTAATCTATAGATTGCTCCTGCTGACTATATCCAGCCTCTCATGAAGACTTCAGATAACACTTGTGAAGAGATGACGCCAGCCCTTGAGAGGACTTCAGATGAAGCTGACTCTGAATAAACATACAAAACTGCTAAATCTTCCTTGCATTGTAATGATCACATGTAACCAGGGGCGCCGTAAGGGGGGGGGGAGTTAGGACGATTCTAAGGGCCCGACGATGGGAGGGGGCCCCGAGGGAGAAACGTGATTTCTACCGAGGGGAACGCTAGAGCCCTGCATTTCAGCCCGGCCCCGACCGGGCTTCGATCGGGCCAATTTTCACGTCATAATTCAGACGCGGGCCGGGCCTGGGGCTTGTTTTAGGCTTCTCCTTATGTTTATATTTTAGACATCCATCAATTCGTGATGAAAAAAATTGCCGCGCTGGTGGAAACAACACCAGACCGTGTGGCGACTGTCAAGAGCGGCTCGACGGTGTTTAGTGTCCCGCAGCAGCAGAGAGCCGTCAGCACAGCTGAAGAGTTCTGCGTTCAAATACACACAATAAAGCTTGCCATAAAGCCCCAGCAAAAGTAATTACCATGAATGTGTCAGGGGGAAATAGTAAGGAGATATTTGAATTATTTACTAATAAACTAGTGTTTTTTGTGTCAGTGTCGCAAAGATGAAGAATCAGATGAAGATCCTGACTCGCCATCCCCTCATTAGATGCGCCTTTAGAGAGAAGTGCATCTTCACGGATTATAATGAAAGAGTTTTTGTTTTCGATTTGATTTATTTCATTAAGTAGTAATTTAAAGCTTTCTATAGATATATTTATCATGTCTGTGAGGCATGTATTCGCTGACTCTCAGTTCATTTTTGTGAAGTGCTCCTGTTCAAGACGAGACGGCGCATCATTGTTTTCTTTATTTTATAAAATTATTTTATATATTCAGGGCTCTAGACTGCGACCAAAATGCGACCATTTTTTGAGAGTGTGTGAGTAAAAATTTGACGTGGTCGCACTTGTGCTAGTGAATGGTCTGCGCTGCTCCAAAGCGCGCACGCTGCCAGCCGCAGCACATTGTAGCAGAAGAAAGATTTCACTGATCAGGTGCGAGCGCTTCAGTAGAGCTTGGTTTCACACCGCACGTGTAAGCAGAGCAGAGGCAGCGCAGAAGCGGCGCGTATGCAGAGCGGGAGCAGCACGCGCCCATTGTGCTTTCACTCGCCGCCTCAGCACAAGCGTGAAGGTGCGCGCAGTGGACGGAGCGCAACGGAGGATTTGGTTTTCAAACTAAAGTAAAAGACTGCTTCTTAAAACAGAGAAGGTGAACATGTTGGTATTCTTGTAGAGAAAACATGTGTGACTGGTCTTCATTTAGCTCTGCGTTGTGTGTTGATGAATGGAATCAGGCAATAGGAATTACTCAGGACACATTTTATTCTGCATGAATAAAAGAACACAAATCATAACAAGCTTGAATCTGTGGCCTTCTTTCACATTTGTATCGTCAACCTCTCCTCAATCGCGCTTGCCGCGAACTGATGGCATTTTACAGTTTTAATTTTTCTCATATAATCAAGTCAAATAATGTTCAACATTCCATAAAAAGAAAATAAAACATTACATAAATTCAAAACAATATTTGAAGCATGAATGAGAACATACCTGCATGAATAAAAGAACACAAATCATAACAAGCTTGAATCTGTGGCCTTCTTTCACATTTGTATCGTCAACCTAACAGTGAAAGGGATTATTTTAACCACGAAGCTTGCATACTCATGCTTATGAACTCATGAATTCTCTCCAAAAATACATGCTTCATATTATTCACACAAACTTCATAAATGTTTAAATAAGAGTAAAGTGCATTTTAGAACAAAATTACATGTATTATTACGATGAACAAAACTCATATGATACTTTTTAGACGGAGCTTCAGTGCAACTCACGCTTGCCGCGAACTGAGGGAGAGCAGGCGGAACCAGAAAACAACACTTAAAGGAACCATGTACCATATTCACAATACACAAACCACTGAAAACAAACGTAACTATGAAAACATGAAATCTCAAATAAAAGAAATTAAAATTAAAAGAATAATTTCGAGAATATAAAATTAAATAAATATAAACTAATTGATAATTACAAGGAGAGAAATTTTGAGTGAAATTAATAATATAGCACCCGTTACATTCACCTACCCTAATTTCACCAAAATTCTGCATGTGCATAAAGAGGATTTAACAGAATCACAATGCAAGAATATATCATAGTTACAGCAATGAAAGCTATCTGTCCTAACAGATACAGAGGAATTTGAGGGTGATCAAGCCTCAAAACCTCTTAGTAAAGTATGTTGCCAAGTACACCATACCACGCTTAGTTCTTTGTATGAAATCCTCACTCACATAAAATGTCTTATGTGCAACTTAACGGTGAAGAATATCTCCCAAATTAAAAAAGGATAAAGAAAATGGAATGTAAACTCATCTCAAAAGGTTAGCATTAAAACAAACTTAAAACTGACTGAGACTTTTTAAGGAATCGGTTTGGCAAGTTTGGCATTTTAAATGGCTTTTGGGCCATGGTCTCAATTAGACGGCTGACTCTCTTCACGACTCTACCAGCCCGTGTGTAATTTTGCCTTGTTCGTGACCTGGTATCGACACATCGTCACTGACTGAGTCATCAGTACCTGGATTGGTATTATCAGGTTTTGCAGATAGACTGCCACCATCAGAAATACCAGAGCCCATAGCCTCATCAGAGAAAATCTGGCTTTGACTGTCTGAGATGGAATCACCACAGTAAGTGTCACCACTGTCATCCTCTTCTTGTTGTATCTGTTCATCAATAGACATTATATTCTCTGAATTATCCTCATTTGATGCCCATGAACATGTTTTGTTTCCAGGGTTCTCATCCTCCAAGCAATCAGTGGAATTTGATGATAGGCTCTCACACTCTGAATCATCTGAGCACTCATCAGCCGTCGATCCACATGATTTCTCCTCAGGAAGTGTCACTGGTAAGAAACTATTGTCCAAGAGCATATTTCGATGAACCACTTTAGTGAGTCCTTTGTCATCCTCCAATTTGTATATGTGTGTTTTAGGGTCACTATCCATGATGGTATACACAGAAGGTTCCCATTTATCTGCCAACTTCAGTTTACCTCTCTCTCCTTTGTTGGCAATCAGCACTCTGTCTCCACAGTTTAGATGTACCCCTCTTATCTTGCGGTTATACATCTTGGTCTGTTTGTTTTGTTCTTGTACAGCATGTTTTTGAGCAATTTCAGCTGCTTCATGAAGATGAGACATCAATGTTGCAGCATAGCTACTATAGTCAACTGTCGCAGGATCTCTCAAAACTTGTTTAAACATTACGTCCACGGGTAATCGTGGTACGCGCCCAAACATGAGTTGAAAAGGGGCATAGCCGGTTGTCTCATGTACTGTTGAATTGTAAGCAAAGGTCAGAGTCTGAATCTGTTGTGGCCACTTGTCCTTAGATCTCAAGGGCAATGAACGGAGCATATTTCCTAATGTTCGGTTGAACCGCTCCGTGATGCCATTGCCCATAGGATGATAGGCAGTCGTGCCAGATTTGGAGACCCCAGAAAGTGCCAGCAGTTCAGCAATAAGCTCACTCTCGAAATTTGTGCCTTGATCCGTATGGATCCGCTCAGGGAATCCATACACACAGAACACTTGATCCCATAACCTCCGAGCAACTTGCTTAGCAGTTTGGTTAATGCAAGGAAAGGCATGTGCGAGCTTAGTGAAATGATCTGTCAAGACCAACACATCCACTGAGCGCTGCTTGTTATCCTCTGAACTCCAAAAGTCAAGACAAACCAACTCCATCGGTGCAGAAGTTTGGATACTTTCCAGCGGAGCTCGAGCAGCTGGCTCAGGTGTTTTTGCCAGAATACACCTTCTGCAGCACTTGACGTATTCTCTGATTTCACGTTCCATCTTGGGCCAGAAGAAGCGCTGTCTCGCCAAGTGAATCGTTCTAGCCTGTCCTTGGTGACCAGCAAGATCATGAAGACCGGCTAAGGCCTTTTCCATCATACTTTGAGGGAGAACATACTGGTGGCATTTCTGTCTGCTAACTGGGTCCTTGGTCACTCTATACAAAACCCCATCCTGGACTTTCAGATGATCCCACTGCTTTATAAGTGCCAAAGCCCTGCAGTCAAACTTGTCTCTCTCTCGTCTAGAAGGGCGTCTTTTACGAATTACAAAAGGGAGAACTTTCGAAATGGTAGTGTCAAGCTCTTGACTTCTTTGCAGCTCATCATGAGAAAACCCAAGCAGAGAGACTTGGTTAGCAGCTGCAACCTGTTGAACCGACTGCACCAACTGGACTGCACGTGTAAATGTTGCTGTTTCCCAGTCATCTTGGACATGGCAAAGTGTCTTGACGGCTACTGAGTCACATGGCTGCACATAGCTAGACTGACACCCCACGCAATCATTGAGCTTGTGGCACTCAACCTTCAAGCGAAACACATCCTGTATACCTTCTTCCCTAACGGCATCAGCTTCAGTGAGTAGACAGTTGTAACTCTCATTCATGAGTCTGTGACTAACTGTTCTCGCAAATGGATCTCTGCTTAAAGTGTCAGCCACAACATTCTTTGTTCCTGCGATATGTTTAATGTCAAAAGAGTAAGGGGCTAGTTTTGAGACCCACCTTTGTTCACAGGCATCAAGTTTTGGCTTAGACATGATGTAAGTAAGTGGATTGTTGTCAGTCCAAACTGTAAAGGTGTGCCCTTTGAGCCAGTGGCTGAACTTTTCGCACACACTCCACTTCAAAGCCAAAAACTCAAGCCTGTGCGCAGGATACTTTTTCTGTGATGTACTCAAGGTCTTGCTGGCAAAGGCAATGGGCTGGCAATTTCTTCCCCTGCTGGAACTTGGGAAAGCACGGCGCCAAGCCCATCTAAAGATGCATCAATGGAGAGAATCAGTGGCTTTGAGAAATCAGGATGTGCAAGAACAACACAGTTCAACAACTTCTCCTTAAGCATGTTGAAAGCGACATCGCACTCCTCCACCCAGTCACTAGGATTCAGCTTCCGAAATGTGCCAACATGCTTCCCAGTTCTCACTTTACCACGTCTCTTTTGACCCGCAGTTAGAGCAAAGAGGGGTTTGGCAATCGCAGAACAATTAGGAATGAAGTGTTGATAGTAAAAAATTATTCCTAAAAATGACTTGATTCTTCGTGCTGATGGAGTGCAACCATCTTCCTCCATAAGCTGTAACTTGGACATTTTGGATATAACATCTACCTTTGTGGAATCTACAGAAATGCCATTTCCAGAAATAATATGGCCCAAGAATTTTACTGAATCACACAAGAATTGGCACTTCTTAGGGCTCAGCTTTAGGCGATGCATCCTAAGCCTGTGGAAAACAATTTCCAGCCTGTTCAAAGCCTCTTCCTCTGTAGGCGCAAACACAAGTAAATCATCCAAATAGCAGAGCAAACTGCTAAAGTTCATGTCCCCAAAAATGCTAAGCATCATCCGCATGAATGAAGCTGGACTGTTGCACAGACCCTGAGGCATTCGGTTGTACTCATGTAGCCCCATAGGAGTAACGAAAGCGGTATATTTTTTGTCTTGTTCCCGCATGGGCAAATTATAAAATCCAGAGGTTAAGTCCATAGTGCTGAAGTAATTATTACCTCCTAAAGCAGCCAAGCAATCGGACTGATGAGGGAGCGGGTGAGCATCTCTGAGTGTTCTTGCATTAAGCCACCTGAAGTCTGTACAGATGCGGAGACTTCCATCTTTTTTCCATACAAGCACCAGCGGCGATGCATATTCGCTGACAGATTTTCTAATTATCCCTTGTTCCTCCATTTCAGTTAACACTTGGCGTAGCTTCTGGTAATGAGCAGGAGGGATCCTACGATATGGAAGTCGGAAAGGCCTCTCGTCTGTAAGTCGGATACAGTGTTCAAATTCCTTAGCTTCCCCACAGTCTAGAGAATGTTTAGAAAACACATCATTGTAATTCACCAATAACTGTACAAGTTTCTCTTTTGGATGCATCCGTGACTTTGCAGAGATCAATGTCAATTTCGCCTAACCCAACGTCTTGCAGTTTCAAAATTGAAGAACAGTCTGGATTAGTTTGTATCTCTGAACTAACCTCCTGTATCTTTCCAGTGCCCTGCAAGACCGGAAAATCCTCAACAGCCAGGCAAGGTGAAACATCTGCCAATTTCCGATTTTTTCTTAGTGTGACAGGTTGGTCTGACAAATTGGTTATCTTCATAGGAACCCACCTGTCACCCCACATAGATGTTATCACCCGAGCTACCATGATGTTTCTTAGCATAGTCTTGGAGGTTGTTGGTTCAATCAAAATGGTGCTCCCTAGGGACAATGGAGTGTTGCTAGGCAGTCTTCCCCACACTAAATGTTCTTGTCTAGCAGCAAGAGTAACAGCATTCTGGAGCTTCACTGTTCCAATCTTGCAAGGGATCTCATCATGTCGCCAGCGTGTGAGATTCGACATCACATCCAAAAAGTGTTCACTCTCTGGTGATAACTGTGTGGCACTTTGTGATATGAAGTCCCAATACTCATCAGTGTTCTTCATTTGGCTCACAATGTGCTTTATCAGGGTAGTTCCAAGAATCAAATCATCATGTTGACCTGGGACAACGAGAATTGGAACTCGAAAGCTGATGCCATAAACTTTCATACTAACTTCATGCACACATTTTGGTTGTGCAGTCCTGCCCCCAACACCCACAAGAATGATGTTCTCAGGAAGTGCTTTTTTGTCTAAGACAGCATTTTCAGCCAACAACTTTTCTTCAGCTGCCTCACTTAGTGTACAAGACATAGAGCCAGTGTCAAGCATTCCTCTCAAGTGGAAGTGGTCATTTACAATCACAGAAGTATAGAATAAATCATCAAAAGCCTTTATTTTCTGCATATTTTGTGCGTATATCACACAAGTACCATCAGATGCTGTATGGCATGCATTCTCATACTGCTGTTCCAGATCACTTACGAGGGTTTCATCGTCACCCACACATCCCCTCACCAAATGTGGGTCTAATGGTTTAACGGACCAGCTCCTTGTGATGAGTAGTTTACCTCCGGACTGTGCTGACTACTCCAGTTCGGGCACTCTCTTTTCCTATGTCCATGTTCAAAACAAAACAAGCACAAACCTTCTCTTCTGCAATGTGCTACTGTAGAATGATTCGTGGCTCTGCACACTTTGCAAAACTTCCTTCCCGCATTCTCATGCCTATAAGAATCTACAGGTACAGAGGGGGCTTGCATGTTTTGTTTCAGCACACGATCGAGCAAATTGATAAGGGACTGAGTGCAACTGTCACTTGTCTGAACTGATGGTGTAATTGGCAACCCACTTTGACCTGCTGACACTTTCGGCTCATTCCCAGACATTCCATCATCTAAAATTGATGCTTGGGCATTAGCGGCTAGAGTCGTCGCAAAGGCAGAACGGTTAGACTGTGCCTTCATTTGTGCTCTTTTTTCAGCTTGATATTCATCAAGGCGTTCTTGTATTTCAGCCGCTGTCCATTTGTCCGCAGTCTTAAACTTTAAGATGGCAGAAAGAGAGTGATCAGGGCAATATTTAACAAACATCATTGTCACTTCACGGTTGGGATCTTCAATATTACGTCCCTGTCTCCTCAAACACTCATCTGCTATATCGACAGCTTTATTGAGCCGAATCCAATATTCCATAGCAGTCTCTCCCGGAGCAGGTAAGGTACCATAAAAATCAGCTAGTGGCATAGAAGAATATGTCAAGTCGCTGAAATGCTGTTTGAGTATGTCTGTGACTACTTTTGGGTCTCTTTTTGGCTGCAGTGATGGATTGCTACGAAGAGTAATCCGTATTATATCTTTGGCTCTGCCCATTAAGTTTGCCATGATCTCATCAGCTTGTTCAGCTAAGGGAACACCTTTCTTCTTAAGATAAACATCCATGAGTTCCTCCCACTTATGCACTGTCAATTTGTCAGATCCATCCCCTCTGAAACAAGGAGGTGCCTTAACGTCAGGCTTCATCACCAGCTTCATACCAGTTAAATTGAGAGAAGGTGACTCAATGAGAACCTGGCTCTTTCCCATGCTCTGTGGTTGATTATTGGGATACTCATTCTTTTCACTTCCTTGTTTTAGCTGGTCAGATATCGACTGACCTATTTGTTGAGCAAGCTGTGTGATCAAACTACTCAGGTCAGTGTTACTGTGCTCTCTATTGTGTGAATCAGCACCCTCATACTTTTCAGTATTGTGCTCTCTATCGGGATTACGGGTAGAGCAAAAATCAGGGGAACCAATATTAACTGTCCTTCTGAGTGGAGTATGTTCAAGTTCACCAAAGATACGCCCCCTAGCAAAACCCAATTCAAACCCATCATTAGCTGAGTTATCAGTCTTCTCAATATTTTGTGACATCTTAAGTAGTACCAATCAACAAAAGTAAACAGACCAGACAACAAAACAAATTGTTCACATGAATACACTTCCTTTAAAAAGTAATACACCAGATAATCAAAGAAAAATGTTATCACAAATTCAACCTTTTCAGTCTTTTTTTTCTTTTTTCTTCTCTCTTCTGTAAAATTAACTTTCAACCTTTTTTCTTAGTTATGTACAGTCTAATGTCCAACCTTTTTCCTTTTGGCACAGGTACAGGCAGAATTTGGACGTTCCACAATGCAGCAAACCCCGGCGACCAAACTGGCGTTGATCAAGGAGGATCCATGATGACTCATCAATTGGAAGTCACGGCACCAATGTGACTGGTCTTCATTTAGCTCTGCGTTGTGTGTTGATGAATGGAATCAGGCAATAGGAATTACTCAGGACACATTTTATTCTGCATGAATAAAAGAACACAAATCATAACAAGCTTGAATCTGTGGCCTTCTTTCACATTTGTATCGTCAACCTCTCCTCAATCGCGCTTGCCGCGAACTGATGGCATTTTACAGTTTTCATTTTTCTCATATAATCAAGTCAAATAATGTTCAACATTCCATAAAAAGAAAATAAAACATTACATAAATTCAAAACAATATTTGAAGCATGAATGAGAACATACCTGCATGAATAAAAGAACACAAATCATAACCAGCTTGAATCTGTGGCCTTCTTTCACATTTGTATCGTCAACCTATCAGTGAAAGGGATTATTTTAACCACGGCATACTCATGCTTATGAACTCATGAATTCTCTCCAAAAATACATGCTTCATCTTATTCACACAAACTTCATACATGTTTAAATAAGAGTAAAGTGCATTTTAGAACAAAATTACATGTATTATTACGATGAACAAAACTCATATGATACTTTTTAGACGGAGCTTCAGTGCAACTCACCTCTCCTCAATCGCGCTTGCCGCGAACTGAGGGAGAGCAGGCGGAACCGGAAAACAACACTTAAAGGAACCACGTACCATATTCACAATACACAAACCACTGAAAACAAACGTAACTATGAAAACATGAAATCTCAAATAAAAGAAATTAAAATTAAAAGAATAATTTAGAGAATATAAAATTAAATAAATATAAACTAATTGATAATTACAAGGAGAGAAATTTTGAGTGAAATTAATAATATAGCACCCCTTACATTCACCTCCCCTAATTTCACCAAAATTCTGCATGTGCATAAAGAGGATTTAACAGAATCACAATGCAAGAATATATCATAGTTACAGCAATGAAAGCTATCTGTCCTAACAGATACAGAGGAATTTGAGGGTGATCAAGCCTCAAAACCTCTTAGTAAAGTATGTTGCCAAGTACACCATGCCATGCTTAGTTCTTTGTATGAAATCCTCACTCACATAAAATGTCTTATGTGCAACTTAATGGTGAAGAATATCTCCCAAATTAAAAAAGGATAAAGAAAATGGAATGTAAACTCATCTCAAAAGGTTAGCATTAAAACAAACTTAAAACTGACTGAGACTTTTTAAGGAATTGGTTTGGCAAGTTTGGCATTTTAAATGGCTTTTGGGCCATGGTTTCAATTAGACGGCTGACTCTCTTCACGACTCTACCAGCCCGTGTTGTAATTTTGCCTTGTTCGTGACCTGGTATCGACACATCGTCACTGACTGAGTCATCAGTACCTGGATTGGTATTATCAGGTTTTGCAGATAGACTGCCACCATCAGAAATACCAGAGCCCATAGCCTCATCAGAGAAAATCTGGCTTTGACTGTCTGAGATGGAATCACCACAGTAAGTGTCACCACTGTCATCCTCTTCTTGTTGTATCTGTTCATCAATAGACATTATATTCTCTGAATTATCCTCATTTGATGCCAATGAACATGTTTTGTTTCCAGGGTTCTCATCCTCCAAGCAATCAGTGGAATTTGATGATAGGCTCTCACACTCTGAATCATCTGAGCACTCATCAGCCGTCGATCCACATGATTTCTCCTCAGGAAGTGTCACTGGTAAGAAACTATTGTCCAAGAGCATATTTCGATGAACCACTTTAGTGAGTCCTTTGTCATCCTCCACTTTGTATATGTGTGTTTTAGGGTCACTATCCACGATGGTATACACAGAAGGTTCCCATCTATCTGCCAACTTCCGTTTACCTCTCTCTCCTTTGTTGGCAATCAGCACTCTGTCTCCACAGTTTAGATGTACCCCTCTTATCTTGCGGTTATACATCTTGGTCTGTTTGTTTTGTTCTTGTACAGCATGTTTTTGAGCAATTTCAGCTGCTTCATGAAGATGAGACATCAATGTTGCAGCATAGCTACTATAGTCAACTGTCGCAGGATCTCTCAAAACTTGTTTAAACATTACGTCCACGGGTAATCGTGGCACGCGCCCAAACATGAGTTGAAAAGGGGCATAGCCGGTTGTCTCATGTACTGTTGAATTGTAAGCAAAGGTCAGAGTCTGAATCTGTTGTGGCCACTTGTTCTTAGATCTCAAGGGCAATGAACGGAGCATATTTCCTAATGTTCGGTTGAACCGCTCCAAGATGCCATTGCCCATAGGATGATAGGCAGTCGTGCGAGATTTGGAGACCCCAGAAAGTGCCAGCAGTTCAGCAATAAGCTCACTCTCGAAATTTGTGCCTTGATCCGTATGGATCTGCTCAGGGAACCCATACACACAGAACACTTGATCCCATAACTTCCGAGCAACTTGCTTAGCAGTTTGGTTAATGCAAGGAAAGGCATGTGCGAGCTTAGTGAAATGATCTGTCAAGACCAACACATCCACTGAGCGCTGCTTGTTATCCTCTGCACTCCAAAAGTCAAGACAAACCAACTCCATCGGTGCAGAAGTTTGGATACTTTCCAGCGGAGCTCGAGCAGCTGGCTCAGGTGTTTTTGCCAGAATACACCTTCTGCAGCACTTGACGTATTCTCTGATTTCACGTTCCATCATGGGCCAGAAGAAGCGCTGTCTCGCCAAGTGAATCGTTCTAGCCTGTCCTTGGTGACCAGCAAGATCATGAAGACCGGCTAAGGCCTTTTCCATCATACTTTGAGGGAGAACATACTGGTGGCGTTTCTGTCTGCTAACTTGGTCCTTGGTCACTCTATACAAAACCCCATCCTGGACTTTCAGATGATCCCACTGCTTTATAAGTGCCAAAGCCCTGCAGTCAAACTTGTCTCTCTCTCGTCTAGAAGGGCGTCTTTTACGAATTACAAAAGGGAGAACTTTCGAAATGGTAGTGTCAAGCTCTTGACTTCTTTGCAGCTCATCATGAGAAAACCCAAGCAGAGAGACTTGGTTAGCAGCTGCAACCTGTTGAACCGACTGCACCAACTGGACTGCACGTGTAAATGTTGCCGTTTCCCAGTCATCTTGGACATGGCAAAGTGTCTTGACGGCTACTGAGTCACATGGCTGCACATAGCTAGACTGACACCCCACGCAATCATTGAGCTTGTGGCACTCAACCTTCAAGCGAAACACATCCTGTATACCTTCTTCCCTAACGGCATCAGCTTCAGTGAGTAGACAGTTGTAACTCTCATTCATGAGTCTGTGACTAACTGTTCTCGCAAATGGATCTCTGCTTAAAGTGTCAGCCACAACATTCTTTGTTCCTGCGATATGTTTAATGTCAAAAGAGTAAGGGGCTAGTTTTGAGACCCACCTTTGTTCACAGGCATCAAGTTTTGGCTTAGACATGATGTAAGTAAGTGGATTGTTGTCAGTCCAAACTGTAAAGGTTTGCCCTTTGAGCCAGTGGCTGAACTTTTCGCACACACTCCACTTCAAAGCCAAAAACTCAAGCCTGTGCGCAGGATACTTTTTCTGTGATGTACTCAAGGTCTTGCTGGCAAAGGCAATGGGTCTCGCTATTTCTTCCCCTGCTGGAACTTGGGAAAGCACGGCGCCAAGCCCATCTAAAGATGCATCAATGGAGAGAATCAGTGGCTTTGAGAAATCAGGATGTGCAAGAACAACACAGTTCAACAACTTCTCCTTAAGCATGTTGAAAGCGACATCGCACTCCTCCACCCAGTCACTAGGATTCAGCTTCCGAAATGTGCCAACATGCTTCCCAGTTCTCACTTTACGACGTCTCTTTTGACCCGCATTTAGAGCAAAGAGGGGTTTGGCAATCGCAGAACAATTAGGAATGAAGTGTTGATAGTAAAAAATCATTCCTAAAAATGACTTGATTCTTCGTGCTGATGGAGTGCAACCATCTTCCTCCATAAGCTGTAACTTGGACATTTTGGATATAACATCTACCTTTGTGGAATCTACAGAAATGCCATTTCCAGAAATAATATGGCCCAAGAATTTTACTGAATCACGCAAGAATTGGCACTTCTTAGGGCTCAGCTTTAGGTGATGCATCCTAAGCCTGTGGAAAACAATTTCCAGCCTGTTCAAAGCCTCTTCCTCTGTAGGCGCAAACACAAGTAAATCATCCAAATAGCAGAGCAAACTGCTAAAATTCATGTCCCCAAAAATGCTAAGCATCATCCGCATGAATGAAGCTGGACTGTTGCACAGACCCTGAGGCATTCGGTTGTACTCATGTAGCCCCATAGGAGTAACGAAAGTGGTATATTTTTTGTCTTGTTCCCGCATGGGCAAATTATAAAATCCAGAGGTTAAGTCCATTGTGCTGAAGTAATTATTACCTCCTAAAGCAGCCAAGCAATCGGACTGATGAGGGAGCGGGTGAGCATCTCTGAGTGTTCTTGCATTAAGCCACCTGAAGTCTGTACAGATGCGGAGACTTCCATCTTTTTTCCATACAAGCACCAGCGGCGATGCATATTCGCTGACAGATTTTCTAATTATCCCTTGTTCCTCCATTTCAGTTAACACTTGGCATAGCTTCTGGTAATGAGCAGGAAGGATCCTACGATATGGAAGTCGGAAAGGCCTCTCGTCTGTAAGTCGGATACAGTGTTCAAATTCCTTAGCTTCCCCACAGTCTAGAGAATGTTTAGAAAACACATCATTGTAATTCACCAGTAACTGTACAAGTTTCTCTTTGGATGCATCCGTGACTTTGCAGAGATCAATGTCAATTTCGCCTAACCCAACGTCTTGCAGTTTCAAAATTGAAGAACAGTCTGGATTAGCTTGTATCTCTGAACTAACCTCCTGTATCTTTCCAGTGCCCTGCAAGACCGGAAAATCCTCAACAGCCAGGCAAGGTGAAACATCTGCCAATTTCCGATTTTTTCTTAGTGTGACAGGTTGGTCTGACAAATTGGTTATCTTCATAGGAACCCACCTGTCACCCCACATAGATGTTATCACCCGAGCTACCGTGATGTTTCTTGGCATAGTCTTGGAGGTTGTTGGTTCAATCAAAATGGTGCTCCCTAGGGACAATGGAGTGTTGCTAGGCAGTCTTCCCCACACTAAATGTTCTTGTCTAGCAGCAAGAGTAACAGCATTCTGGAGCTTCACTGTTCCGATCTTGCAAGGGATCTCATCATGTCGCCAGCGTGTGAGATTCGACATCACATCCAAAAAGTGTTCACTCTCTGGTGATAACTGTGTGGCACTTTGTGATATGAAGTCCCAATACTCATCAGTGTTCTTCATTTGGCTCACAATGTGCTTTATCAGGTTAGTTCCAAGAATCAAATCATCATGTTGACCTGGGACAACGAGAATTGGAACGCGAAAGCTGATGCCATAAACTTTCATACTAACTTCATACACACATTTTGGTTGTGCAGTCCTGCCCCCAACACCCACAAGAATGATGTTCTCAGGAAGTGCTTTTTTGTCCAAGACAGCATTTTCAGCCAACAACTTTTCTTCAGCTGCCTCACTTAGTGTACAAGACATAGAGCCAGTGTCAAGCATTCCTCTCAAGTGGAAGTGGTCATTTACAATCACAGAAGTATAGAATAAATCATCAAAAGCCTTTATTTTCTGCATATTTTGTGCGTATATCACACAAGTACCATCAGATGCTGTATGGCATGCATTCTCATACTGCTGTTCCAGATCACTTACGAGGGTTTCATCGTCACCCACACATCCCCTCACCAAATGTGGGTCTAATGGTTTACCGGACCAGCTCCTTGTGATGAGTAGTTTACCTCCGGACTGTGCTGACTACTCCAGTTCGGGCACTCTCTTTTCCTATGTCCATGTTCAAAACAAAACAAGCACAAACCTTCTCTTCTGCAATGTGCTACTGTAGAATGATTCGTGGCTCTGCACACTTTGCAAAACTTCCTTCCCGCATTCTCATGCCTATAAGAATCTACAGGTACAGAGGGGGCTTGCATGTTTTGTTTCAGCACACGATCGAGCAAATTGATAAGGGACTGAGTGCAACTGTCACTTGTCTGAACTGATGGTGTAATTGGCAACCCACTTTGACCTGCTGACACTTTCGGCTCATTCCCAGACATTCCATCATCTCAAATTGATGCTTGGGCATTAGCGGCTAGAGTCGTCGCAAAGGCAGAACGGTTAGACTGTGCCTTCATTTGTGCTCTTTTTTCAGCTTGATATTCATTAAGGCGTTCTTGTATTTCAGCCGCTGTCCATTTGTCCGCAGTCTTAAACTTTAAGATGGCAGAAAGAGAGTGATCAGGGCAATATTTAACAAACATCATTGTCACTTCACGGTTGGGATCTTCAATATTACGTCCCTGTCTCCTCAAACACTCATCTGCTATATCGACAGCTTTATTGAGCCGAATCCAATATTCCATAGCAGTCTCTCCCGGAGCAGGTAAGGTACCATAAAAATCAGCTAGTGGCATAGAAGAATATGTCAAGTCGCTGAAATGCTGTTTGAGTATGTCTGTGAGAACTTTTGGGTCTCTTTTTGGCTGCAGTGATGGATTGCTACGAAGAGTAATCCGTATTATATCTTTGGCTCTGCCCATTAAGTTTGCCATGATCTCATCAGCTTGTTCAGCTAATGGAACACCTTTCTTCTTAAGATAAACATCCATGAGTTCCTCCCACTCATGCACTGTCAATTTGTCAGATCCATCCCCTCTGAAACAAGGAGGTGCCTTAACGTCAGGCTTCATCACCAGCTTTATACCAGTTAAATTGAGAGAAGGTGACTCAATGAGAACCTGGCTCTTTCCCATGCTCTGTGGTTGATTATTGGGATACTCATTCTTTTCACTTCCTTTTTTTAGCTGGTCAGATATCGACTGACCTATTTGTTGAGCAAGCTGTGTGATCAAACTACTCAGGTCAGTGTTACTGTGCTCTCTATTGTGTGAATCAGCACCCTCATACTTTTCAGTATTGTGCTCTCTATCGGGATTACGGGTAGAGCAAAAATCAGGGGAACCAATATTAACTGTCCTTCTGAGTGGAGTATGTTCAAGTTCACCAAAGATACGCCCCCTAGCAAAACCCAATTCAAACCCATCATTAGCTGAGTTATCAGTCTTCTCAATATTTTGTGACATCTTAAGTAGTACCAATCAACAAAAGTAAACAGACCAGACAACAAAACAAATTGTTCACATGAATACACTTCCTTTAAAAAGTAATACACCAGATAATCAAAGAAAAATGTTATCACAAATTCAACCTTTTCAGTCTTTTTTTTCTTTTTTCTTCTCTCTTCTGTAAAATTAACTTTCAACCTTTTTTCTTAGTTACAGTATGTACAGTCTAATGTCCAACCTTTTTCCTTTTGGCACAGGTACAGGCAGAATTTGGACGTTCCACAATGCAGCAAACCCCGGCGACCAAACTGGCGTTGATCAAGGAGGATCCATGATGACTCATCAATTAGAAGTCACGGCACCAATGTGACTGGTCTTCATTTAGCTCTGCGTTGTGTGTTGATGAATGGAATCAGGCAATAGGAATTACTCAGGACACATTTTATTCTGCATGAATAAAAGAACACAAATCATAACAAGCTTGAATCTGTGGCCTTCTTTCACATTTGTATCGTCAACCTCTCCTCAATCGCGCTTGCCGCGAACTGATGGCATTTTACAGTTTTAATTTTTCTCATATAATCAAGTCAAATAATGTTCAACATTCCATAAAAAGTAAATAAAACATTACATAAATTCAAAACAATATTTGAAGCATGAATGAGAACATACCTGCATGAATAAAAGAACACAAATCATAACAAGCTTGAATCTGTGGCCTTCTTTCACATTTGTATCGTCAACCTATCAGTGAAAGGGATTATTTTAACCACGAAGCTTGCATACTCATGCTTATGAACTCATGAATTCTCTCCAAAAATACATGCTTCATATTATTCACACAAACTTCATACATGTTTAAATAAGAGTAAAGTGCATTTTAGAACAAAATTACATGTATTATTACGATGAACAAAACTAATATGATACTTTTTAGACGGAGCTTCAGTGCAACTCACCTCTCCTCAATCGCGCTTGCCGCGAACTGAGGGAGAGCAGGCGGAACCGGAAAACAACACTTAAAGGAACCACGTACCATATTCACAATACACCAACCACTGAAAACAAACGTAACTATGAAAACATGAAATCTCAAATAAAATAAATTAAAATTAAAAGAATAATTTCGAGAATATAAAATTAAATAAATATAAACTAATTGATAATTTCAAGGAGATAAATTTTGAGTGAAATTAATAATATAGCACCCGTTACACATGCAAGTCCTGTCAGCAGGGCTGGACTGGGACAAAAAAATCGGCCCTGGCATATTTTGGTCCAGCCGGCCCACCACCACTTCTCTCTCTCTGTATATATATATATATATATATATATTAGTGCTGTCAAAGTTAACGCGTTAATAACGCGTTAACGCAAACTCATTTTAACGGCACTAATTTTTTTAACGCGCGATTAACGCAGCGCGTATTTTCTGTTTGACCCATGGCCCAACCCCTTGTTGGAGAAATGGAGATGGACAGTGTTGCCAACTTAGGAACATTGCAGACCCCTTTAGCGACCTTTTTCCCTTCAAAAAAGCGCCCAAACCTAGTTTCTGAGAATCACCGATACTGCCGCGCCAGCGCGAGGTCTTGCTCTCCCAGCGCGCGCACACACCTCTCTCTCTCTCTCTCTCTCTCTCTGCGTCTGCTCAGCGCGCGGCAGAGATAGGAGCAGCGCTTTAATTCAGTTGAACACAGATATTATGTTGCTTCTCTAATTTTACATGCAAGTATAGCCGAAATCACAGCACAGCTATTGTCTTTATCTTATGTGTATTTGATTTCATCAGACGACGGTGCGATTATCATGATTTTTTTGTGCAGATGTAACCGAATATTTCTGTGGTCTGCGTTGTGTTGAGTATCAGTAAATAACAACAGGAGAGCGCTGGATTGGGTCTGCATAGAGAATATATTTTTATATAGACAGATCGTCACAACAGCTTCAGCTCACACATCAGTAACACTCTTCCGTTCAGGAGAGAAGGAAAAGCAAAGCAACAACACTGTACACTTCAACTTATAAAGAAGTGCGTATTAAACACGACAATATTGATGTTAAACCAACATAAAAACACAAAAATATGTTTGTCAATGCATACCTGCATAGAGAATATATTTTTATATAGACAGATCGTCACAACAGCTTCAGCTCACACATCAGTAACACTGTCAACAAAAATAACATCCCATAGTCAACTAATTCACGTCAGTGAAACATGTTATATGATCTTACATCTGTAAGTAACGACAAAAACTAATAAAAACAACTTAAACATTGTGTATTTTTGTGTGTGACTTATTTTCAACCAATGCTAACTATTAATCTGAAGCATGGAGTACAGCATACCTCTTCCGTTCAGGAGAGAAGGAAAAGACCGTTAAAAGAACAATACAACAGGTATGGCTGCCTGGACTGAACCATTTTGTTGTTAACGGAGAGGGGGGGGAAAGGTGAAACCATCACCTCCTTACAGACCCTTTTTAATGTATTTTACAAAAACTGATTTAAACAATTATAGATCAGCATTGAATGCATAACCAGGAAAATCTAGTGAAATAAAACAATCTTAACCTCGTTACACTCACCCCCACTGATTGCACTAGATTTTGCATAACATCAGAACATACTGAAGATTAATTTATAATAAAAAAAATAAAAAATAAATAAAATAAAATAAAATACACGAAATACTCAACTCTACAGTTAAATTACTTAGCAACCAGGTGTAAACCCCAACCATACAGACTGAAGAAAGTCTACCAACATTATTGCTGTCCACTGAAGGACTAGGAAAGGCAAAGGTTAGCTACTCCTTTACCCAACCACAGGAAGACATGCCATATACACATCTTATCGATAGATCACATCCAAGATTGCTTATCAATGTCTATCTTAATAGACTACACACAAATGTGTGTTCTTCCTTTCTAAGGAAATTTAGAGCAAGAAATAAATGAAGAAATAAACAAAACAAAAAAAACAAAAAAACAAAAGTGATAAACAAAAACTCTCTCGTCTCAAATCATAGTTACATGTTCTCCAACGAGATTCACAACAAATAGATTAGACATAGTCTGAATGAGCCTATGTAACGGCTTCCCCAGTCTTAACAGACTATACACAATTACATAATATTCCTTTTTAAGGAAATATAAAACAGAATATACATGAGTAGATACAGAAACAGCTGTAAAATAAAACAAAATAAAATAAAAATACGAAAATAATAACCATTTACCAATAATTTATGGTATAACTTAGTTTTCCCCAAAAAGATTCTTAACAAATTGATTAGACATAGTCTGAATGAGCCTATTTAACGGCTTTACAAGTCTGCCATGTCTGGTACGAAATCCCTCACTCTGATCAGGTCTTTTCACTGACAAATCAGTCTTCTCCAAGGCAGATGGTTGTACTGTAGAGGAAGGCTCATTAACAGGGCTTCCTTCATGAACTGCCTTAACCTCTGTGTCATACTCTGTACTCAAAATGACACCCGATGCTGAATCTTCCTGATTCCCATTCCTGTATTCAGAAGGGCCACAACCACGTTTATCACAGTTCACATTGGAATCAACACCAGCAAAAGTAACATCACACTCAGTGGTAGAAGATGCTACCAAGTCCCCTTCAACTTCTACGACATCAGTTGCCTGAACAGTTTCTTCACACACCACCTTCTGCTCATCCAATTCATCTCTGTTTGCCACAGGACTGTCAATGCTGCCCGAGAGGTCAGCAACCCATCGAGTAGTCCTTTCTTCTGCAAGATGCTCAAAACTCGAGCCCTCAAGGTCATCATCACTCAAACTGGATAACTGTTCCTCGACAGCGTCTGTGTCAGGCAATGGCAGAAAGTCAACTGGCATAATCAGATTCCTATGAACAGTTTTAACAACACCAGAAGGGCTTTTGAGTTTGTACGTGTTGAACAAGGAATTTTTGTCAATCACTACGTAAACTGTACTCTCCCAACGATCTGCCAGTTTCTTTTTTCCTCTTTCACCTTTGTTGGCCAATAAAACTCTTTGACCAATATCAACTGGTTGTCCCTTACTCCTTTTGTTATACATTTCTGCCTGTCTACGTTGTTGTTTTTCTGAATGTGACTGTGCAAGTTTCATAGCCTCACAGAGGTCACGCCTGAGTGACTGCACATACTTGTCAATGTCAACTGTTTCTCCATTCAAAAGTACACTTTCAAACATAAGATCAACAGGCAGTCTTGGAGTACGGCCGTACATGAGAAAGAAAGGTGAAAAACCTGTTGTCTCATGAACTGTACAATTATATACAAAAGTCAGGGTGTTCAACATTTGCGGCCATCTGACTTTAGATCTGGTGGGCAGTGCACGAATCATGTTACCAAGGGTGCGATTCATTCTTTCCACCTGGCCATTGCCCATTGGGTGGTATGGTGTGGTGTGAGTTTTGTCAATACCAGCCAACTGACACAGCTCTGCAATCAACACGCTCTCAAAATTAGCACCCTGGTCAGAGTGAATGCTAACAGGAAAACCATACACGCAAAAGAAATTATTCCAAAGAACCCGTGCCACAGTCTTAGCGGATTGGTTAGAGCAAGGATATGCACACGCCAACTTCGTGAAGTGGTCAGTGACTACTAGGACATCAATAGACTTATTGTTGTGATCTTCAGCTGACCAAAAGTCTATACAGATTAATTCGAGTGGAGACGAAGTGGTAATGGAAACTAATGGGGCCCTAGCCTCTGGCTCAGGAGCCTTGCTCACAATGCATCTCTTACAGTTGTGGACGTAGTCCTTGACATCTTTCTCCATCGTATCCCAATAAAACCTCTGTCTGGCCAACCCCAATGAGCGCTGCTGACCCTGATGGCCAGCATCATCGTGAATGCCTTTCAGCACTGCCATGCGAAGTGATGCAGGTACAACATATTGGTAAGTTTTCTGTTTAGTCACTGGATGCTTGGACACTCGATACACTATCCCCAAGCGTGTGGTCAATTTACCCCACTGTCTCAATATCCTCAATGTTCCACGTGATTCATGAACTTTTTCACGTCTTGAAGGACGATGACCACGGTCAATAAAAAACTTGACCCGGCCGACAACAGCATCATCGACTTGTTCAGTAAAGAGTTTGTCATGATTAAAAACGGGCACAGGGTTCTGCCCCACTGCAACAAGAGACTCTAAGTACTGCACATGTGAAATAGCTCTTATAGTCCCTGCATTTTCCCAAAGCTTATGTGTTTGCATGATGGCAGAAATCTCATCACTGCGCACCTGTACACTTCCTGCAGTACACACAGCTTCAAAGGTAGCATCTTCAGGCTCAATCTGAGCATTCACATCCCTCATCTCATGTACCTCCGCTGAAAGCCGAAACATATTCTGAACATCATCCTTTTTGAAATTGGCTGCTTGCTCAAGAAGGGTGGAATAAGGAGCCCTAGTCAATCTGTGCAAAATTTTAGACTGCACAAAAGGCTCTCTACTGAGGGCGTCAGCCACCACATTTTTAGTGCCCGGAATATACTGGATGTCAAAGGTGAATGGTGCAAGCTGCGCCACCCAGCGCTGCTCGCAGGCATCCAACCTGGGCTTGGTCAGTATGTACTTCAAGGGATTGTTGTCGGTCCACACAGTGAACCTGTGACCGCGTAACCAATGGCTAAATTTATTACAAATCGCCCATTTCATTGCAAAGAATTCAAGGCGATGTGCAGGGTATTTTGCCTGAGCATGATTTAGAGATTTGCTGGCAAAAGCTATTGGTTGCGCTTTGTTACTGTTGTTGTGAATTTGCGACAACACTGCGCCAAGTCCAGCTGTAGATGCATCAACAGATAAAATGAACGGCTTACTAAAATCTGGGTGAGCCAAAAGCACTTCTTCAACGAGTGCTGCCTTAAGATTCCGAAACGACTGTTTACACTCCTGGGTCCAATCATCTGGGCCAATTTTGCGGGACAGGAAAGACCTTTTACTGCTTTTTGATTTCCGAGGCCTTTTCTGACCACCAGTCAGAGCAAACAAGGGTTTGGCCAGTACAGAACAGTTTTCAATAAAATGCTGATAGTAGACTACCATCCCTAAAAAGGAACGTATTTTGGAAGGCGATGGAGTGACACCATCTAACTCCATCAAATCAGCCTCAGTCACTTTGATTATGGCTTCCACTTTATCTGGATCCCTTGAAATTCCAGACTGGGAAATCACATGACCCAGAAATTTAACTGAACGCCTCAAAAACTGACATTTTGAAGGTGAAAGTTTCAAGTTATGTTCCTTCAGGCGTTGAAACACCATTTCCAATCGGGCCAAGCTCTCGTCTTCTGACTTGGCAAACACCAACACATCATCGAGATAACACAGAAGACTTAAAAAGTTCTGGTCACCAAATATGGTAAGCATCATACGCATAAACGTGGCTGGGCTATTACACAGCCCTTGTGGGAGACGATTGTATTCGTGCAATCCCAGCGGTGAGGAAAATGCAGTATACTTCCTGTCGTGTTCATGGAGGGGTATGTTGTAATAGCCAGCCGTCATGTCCATGGTACTAAAAAACATGTTTCCCCCCAACGCAGCCAGAACATCACTCTGATGTGGAAGCGGATGGGCGTCTTTAACAGTTCTGGCATTAAGCCACCTGAAGTCCGTGCAGATTCGCAGATCGCCATTCTTTTTCCACACAAGGACCAAGGGAGAGGCAAATTCACTACAGGATTTGCGAATTATATCTTTTGCCTCCATCTCATCCAGAGTCTCTTTCAATTTATGATAATGAGCAGGCGAGATTCTGCGATATGGCAACCTGAATGGTCGGTCGTCTGTCAATCTAATCCGATGGCAGAATTCCTGTGCCTCACCACAATCCAGATGATGCCTCGAGAAGACAGACTCATATGTCCCAATCAAATCAACAAGTTTCTCTTTACACTGTAACGAAGCATCGCAATCACCAATCGGAATGGAGCTAAGCCCTAGCTTTTCCAGCTTATCATTCACATCACAGATGTTACTGCACATGCTTCTGGCAGTAAGGCTACAACAAGAACTATTACTTTGCACTTTCCCCACGTTTTGTTGAACAGTCAAGTTGTCAGGCAACGGATCAAAGTCCTCTAAAGCAATGCAGGGGAAAACATCTGCAATTTTTGAGTTTCTGCGTAGCGTTATTTCTGCCGATGTGGGGTTGATAATCTTCATGGGTAGCCACCCATCTCCCCACAATGGAGAAACTATTCGTCCAACCAAAATCTGTTTGTTCACACATGGAGATGTACATGGCTCAACAAGTACTGTGCTGCCGGCTGATAACACGGTACCCGTGGGCAAACGACCCCACACTAAATGTTCAGTCATTGGCTGAAGAGTTACAGCACTTTTCAACTTTAGAGTTCCAACCCTGTCAGGAATGGACTCCCCTCGCCATCTCTCCAGGTTAGACAGAAGACGAAGAAACTGGCTACTGTCACTCTGGCACGGTGCATCAGGTTTACTCACAACACGCCAGAATCCATCATTCGACTTGAAATGTCTTATAAGTGGCTTAAGCACATTTGTACCCAACACAATAGGATCAATCTGTCCTTCGACAAACAAGACTGGGACTATAAACTTGTACCCATAAACCTCAAGTTTCAAATCACATAGTCCTAAAGGGCTGGTTTGTTTGCCCCCACAACCCACTAAAACAATATCCGCAGGGGCCAGCATGCCTTCTGTCATCACGCCTGCTTGTTTTAACATGGGTATTATATCTGTACTGATGGTAGTTGCCATCGACCCAGTATCCATCATTCCTTTCAACTCAACCTTATCCTGCACTAATACATTAGTGTAGAACAAACTTTCACTTTGAGCTGTTCTCATTGTGTTTTGAAAGATTACTTTGCTAGACTTTGGGACATTTTCACATAAGAAAGTATATACAGACTCAATGTCGTCACTATCAAAGGAGGTTGAACTCATATGCCTACCATCGCCCTCCTCCAGATGGAGGCTCAAAAGTTTCCCTGAGAAGGCCTATGACTGTGGCCGTCGACAGCAGCAGTCGAACTGTTAGCCTGTGCTGTGGACATCTCACACATGTCATGTGTATGTCCAGGAAGGTAACATGTGAAACACAATCTGTGCAATCTACAATGAGCAACTGTGCTGTGGTCATTACTCTGACAGACTTTGCACACTTGTGGTCTCTTAACATTAGGTTTGCGATGCACAGCTGCTCTGGTGGACTGTGTATTACATGTCAATGCTTTCTCCAGCATATTTAGTATCCTATCCATTGTGTTACTTTCACATGTCGCATGATCAGGCTCAACTGCACTTCCTGGAGCCCTAACAACTTGAGGTTTACACAGTGGTGTACCACACACATCAGAACTGTTAGCACTTGCTGTTTGTTGTGAGAACTGACACTCAGAGACTTTGCGGTCTCTCACAAATTCATCCAAACGATCCTGTACCTCTGCAGCGGTCCACTCACGCTGTGGTTTGCTTAGAAACATCATTGAGAGATCTTTATTGGGACAATTACGTATGAACATAACAGCAATCTCCATGTCCCGATTTTGCAAAGATCTGCCCTCACTTTTAAGATGCTGTTCAGCTAGGTCAGCAGCTTTGTTTAATCTAATCCAATAATCAAAAGGACCTTCATTATGATATGGCTTGGTAGCGTAAAAGTCAGCGAGGGGAAGACCTGTGGATATAACACCCCCAAAGTGTTGTTTGAGGATACGGAACACCAGATCTACATCACCAGTCTTAGAGACTGAGGCACTATTGCGCAACCATATCTGAATAACATCCCTCGCACGGCCCATCAATTTGTTTATGATTTCCTCAATGCGTTCTTGTTCTGAATAATTCCCTTTTTCAAGGTATGCTCTCATCAAATCTTCCCATTCAAAGACTGAACACTTATCTGAGCTGTCACCACGAAAGTATGGTGGCTCTTTACCACTTTTCAGAACAAGATTCATCTTTGAAGCATCAATGATGGTGGTACCGCACTGATTCACATGTGAGCACCTTTGACAGTCATAACTCGAGTTAGAGATAGGTAGCTGGTTGTTAGGAAACAAGCTGGCTTTAATCGACTGACTGATATCAGAGCTCAGTTGTTTTACCTGTTCATCAGACAGTGCTACAGTAGGTTCTGATAAACTCATCTCAAGTGGTGGTATATCATAAGACACTGGAGTAGAAAACTGTACTCTATTAGCATCAAAATCAATGTCATTCGTCTTCCCAGGAGTACGTGAACCACTAAATGGCAAAACACCTCTGCCTCTCCCCAAATGATAACTACCAAAATAACTGGTATCCTTGTTAGAATACATCATTAATTACCATTCTACGGAAAAAAAAATTGCATCCACAACTAAAATGATTTAGCACTTTGATTTTTACAGCTATAATAAATCGATCAATTACTTATTTTTTTTGTTTTTGAAGCACTATAAAATCAAATCAATGTCCGTTCAGTACGTCTTAATCTTGATGGTATAGGAGTACCGTAACCTCAGTCCATGCATCCTTTCAGCAAAGCGGTGAAATCTGACGTCCTCAAATCTCCGTAACTTTAGTCTATGCGTCCCACGATGAAGCGGAAAAGCGGTGAAGTCCAACGTCCTCCTCAATGTGCAGCAACCTCGGGAGTTCGGCAGGCGCTGAACAATCGCACGGGTCACGTCACCAGTGTAACCGAATATTTCTGTGGTCTGCGTTGTGTTGAGTATCAGTAAATAACAACAGGAGAGCGCTGGATTGGGTCTGCATAGAGAATATATTTTTATATAGACAGATCGTCACAACAGCTTCAGCTCACACATCAGTAACACTCTTCCGTTCAGGAGAGAAGGAAAAGCAAAGCAACAACACTGTACACTTCAACTTATAAAGAAGTGCGTATTAAACACGACAATATTGATGTTAAACCAACATAAAAACACAAAAATATGTTTGTCAATGCATACCTGCATAGAGAATATATTTTTATATAGACAGATCGTCACAACAGCTTCAGCTCACACATCAGTAACACTGTCAACAAAAATAACATCCCATAGTCAACTAATTCACGTCAGTGAAACATGTTATATGATCTTACATCTGTAAGTAACGACAAAAACTAATAAAAACAACTTAAACATTGTGTATTTTTGTGTGTGACTTATTTTCAACCAATGCTAACTATTAATCTGAAGCATGGAGTACAGCATACCTCTTCCGTTCAGGAGAGAAGGAAAAGACCGTTAAAAGAACAATACAACAGGTATGGCTGCCTGGACTGAACCATTTTGTTGTTAACGGAGAGGGGGGGGGGAGGTGAAACCATCACCTCCTTACAGACCCTTTTTAATGTATTTTACAAAAACTGATTTAAACAATTATAGATCAGCATTGAATGCATAACCAGGAAAATCTAGTGAAATAAAACAATCTTAACCTCGTTACACAGATTAACATCTTGGAAGGGAGAGCTGGTTATGTCTTAATGGGTCGCGTTTCAGTCATTATTTCATATTCATTCCGTTGTCTGACAACAGAAACAGTAAAATATACCAATGAAAACAGTTTTATTGAGAATATACCTTCATCAAAATACAGTATGTGGGCAAAGATAGGGAAACAAATGTAATAATAAATAATAAATGTACATTTTGCATTTTCAGAAGAAGAGCTGCCCTGTGTGCAAAAAATGTAAACAGGTTTGTGTCAGTAAATTGCTCAGTGCAAAGAAAGAAGTAATGGGAACCTGGAATTTCTTTTTTCATGTCTAATGGACATGAACAAGTTCTTTGAAAAACATCTATGACCTTTGAAACATGTCTAGTCTTCATGCTATATGTTGACTATGGTTTCAATAATAATAAACATACACTATATTGCCAAAAGTATTGAGTCCCCTTCTAATGAACAGGTTTAACTACTTTAGTAATTTCTATGAGAACAAATCTTAATGTTAAAGCATATAATGATATTCTAGGGAATTGTGTGCTTCTAATATTATAGCAACAGTTTGGACAGGACCCTTTTCTATTCTAACATGACAATGCCTCTGTGTATAAGACAAGGTTCAAAAAGAAAATGATTGATTCAGTCAGTGTGGAAGAACTTGACTGGTCTGCATAAAACCAAGTCCTAATCCCAGTTGAACACCTCTGGTGTGACTGTAAATGCAGACCTTGAGCCAAAAACTCATCACCAAACACCAATGACTTGTATATACACTATATAGACAAAAGTATTGGGACACCCCCTTCTTTAGAACAGAAAAATGCACTTCCAAATCTGTGGCAACAACGATGGGAACATAATTCATGTATTTAAAAATTGTATTTCCATCTCTGTTGCAACAGTTTTGTAAGTGTTTAAAATGACTGTACCCATATGTACAAGTCATTGGTGCTTGGTGATGAGGTTTTGGCTCAAGGTCTGCATTTACAGTCACACCAGAGGTGTTAAACTGGGATTAGGACTTGGTTTTATGCAGACCAGTCAAGTTCTTCCACACTGACTGAATCAATCATTTTCTTTTTGAACCTTGTCTTATACACAGAGGCATTGTCATGTTAGAATAGAAAAGAGTCCAAACTGTTGCTATAATATTAGAAGCACACAATTTCCTAGAATATCATTATATGCTTTAACATTAAGATTTGTACTCATAGAAATTACTAAAGTAGTCAAACCTGTTCATTAGAAGGGGGCGACCCAATACTTTTGGCAATATAGTGTACATTTGCATAAAGCATCCATATTTGTCCATGCCCATGTTGATTAGAGTATTAAAAATTTGAAAAGTATTGATTTAAGGTACATTTAGAACAAATAAAAATGTGCGATTAATTGTGATTAATCGTGAGTTAACTCATGACAATCATGCGATTAATCACGATTAAATTTGTTAATCGATTGACAGCCCTAATATATATATACCTGTATATATATGATATACACTACCAGTGAAAAGATTTTGAACAATAAGATTTTTAATGTTTTTTAATTCTCTTCTGCTCACCAAGCCTGCATTTATTTTATCCAAAATACAGCAAAAGCAGTAATATTGTGAAATATGTTTACTATTTAAAATAACTGTTTTCTATTTGAATATATTTTAAAATGTAATTTATGTGATTTCAAAGCTAAATTTGCACCATCATTACTCCAGTCACATGATCCTTCAGAAAAAAAGTAGATTTTTTTTTCAGGTTTCTTTGAATAGAAAGTTCAGAAGAACAGCATTTATCTCTCCCTTTTGATTGGACCTTGAGATGTTGAGTATGTGTCTGTTGTTTTGTTTTGTTGTATTTTGGATATTATGTTGTGCTGTGTGTGAAAAAAATAATAATTTGTTGATAAAAAAAAGAAGAACAGCATTTATCTGAAATAGAAATCTTTTGTAACATTATACATGTCTTTATCATCATTTTTGATCAATTTAAAGCATCCTTGCTAAATAAAAGTATTAATTTCTATAATCCCCCCCCCCACCTAAAAAAAAATGCTGACTCCAAGCTTTTGAATGGTATAGTGTATAATGTTACAAAAGCTTTTTTATTTCAGATAAACACTGCTCTTTGGATTTTTCTATTCATCAAATAATCCAGAATAAAATGTACTCAACTGTTTTAAATCTTGATAATAATAATAATACTAATAATAATAAATGTTTCTTGAACAGCAGATCAGCATATTATAATGATTTCTGAAGGATCCTGCAGTAATGATGCTGAAAATTCAGCTTTGATCACAGGAATAAATTTCAGTTTTAAATATTTTCAAATAGAAAGCAGTTATTTTAAATAGTAAAAATATTTCACAATATTAGGTATACCTACTGCTTTTGCTGTATTTCGGATCAAATAAATGCAGGCTTAGTGAGCAGAAGAGAATTCTTTAAAAAACATTACAAATCTTACTGTCCAAAAACTTTTTGGATAAGACCAAAACATCAGGTTCGACAATATCGTGTCTTTTTTTTTATTTAAATCTAGATGGAAACCTCCATGAACAGACTTGACTTGGCCAAAAAAAATCGCGGGGACGAATTTACCTTTTATTAAAAAGTGTTCGCTTATTCCACACTCATGGCGCGCGCGCGCACACATTAGGATAGGTTAGATGTCTGCCTCCATTCCGAGTCCCTATCAAGCACTTTACCGATTCAACTGCTCTCCTCCTCCTGCCTGGCTCTTTGGCCCGCATCGCTCACCGCAGAGCAAGCCTGTTCTTGATAAAGCTGCTGTGAAAACGTGGGAAAAGCCGACGAGAAAGAAGTTGGGGAGAAGCGATCTTTATATAGGCGGAGCAAAATACTTCATCGCTTCGTCTATAGCGCATTGTGATTGGGTGGTTTACGCTGTCAATACAGGAGACAAACCAATGGGCCACTGGCTGCTCGCTGTCCCTGCATGGACCTTGGCAAATATTAATAATAATAAAAAAAAACATTCTGTCGGCCCCTAAAGTGCGTCGGCCCACCGGGAAAATGAGCGGTATGCCCGATTACCAATCCAGCCCTGCCTGTCAGCGACAGACAGTTTAGCTTTACTTTTTCTTTTCGTTTTGAAAAGCTTGTTATCTTTACCTCACGGTATGGTATGGAGGCTTTCCTTATTTTTTTAATATTATTATTATTTGATTCCTCAGTGTTTGCTAAACATTCTGTTATGTATTAGTCGGTATATAATACAGCATGTGATGTGTCCTATGCCTCGTCTTATTCGTTTTTGTTAATAAATGTTATGCTAGTTTGTCATTGTAAAGTACTGTTTTATTGTTGTTGTGCTTTTTAATTAAGAATAACAATGAATCCATCTTTTGTTTTAGTCTTAAAAAGTGAAATGTGTATAGATATAAGCAAAACAGACAATTATCTTTTCTTGTAAAGCGTGACACCAAGATCGTGAACGTGAAAGCAAAAAAATGAATCCCTGTCACAAAATTTTAATCACAAATAATACTGATGAAAAAGAAAGGGTTGAATGTTGAACACGTTCGTTACCATATAACTATAAACTATGATAAAAGTTCATCAGCATGCATTGATTAATCAAATGTTGTATAAAAAAAAAATAAAAAATTGCACCTGTCTGCCGCTGGCTGCTTGGTCGTTACTTTAAGAAAGAAAAAAAATATTTAACTAACAAAAAAAATGCTCCAAACGTTTTTCTAAATTAACTTTATAAAAAACCAAAACAAAATATTATCACTTTGCCATTACATACAAGACTGAACAATTTTAATAGCTGAAACAGTATAATCTGATTTGGGAGAAGGGGAAAAAAAGATGGGCTCGGGAACGCAATCGCTATTTCTATCGAGGGGGATATCCCTCGGTATCCCCAGCCATACCCCCCCCTCCGGAAGGCAGGAGGGCCCGAGTAAATATGCTGTCCAGGGGGCCCAGAATCCGTAGTGGCGCCCCTGCATGTAACCATTGCTTTAATTTGTTCATTGTTTCTGTATGTTTCATTGTTTCTGAATACATGACGTTACTTAACTGCATGATTTCTATAGCCTAATTTTAGAACATTTCTGCCATATAGGAACATTACATTACTGACACCGTTACACCTGTTAACAGAACTCTCATTTATAATATAGAAACATTCATTTTCTGTAAAGCTGCTTTGAAACTGTGTATAATAAAAAGTGCTATACAAATAAATGTGAATTATTTATTTATTTAATTATATGTATAGTTTGTTATAAATGTATACATAGATTGCTGTAAATAAGAGCATAACAAAAGTCAACATACATAAATATATGATTAAATGTGTAAAAATGTTTTAAGTTGTTTTAAATTTGAATATACTACAAATATATTTTTATATATTAATAACTGAGGGGTGCACAAGAATCAAAAACATTAAACAAGATTCATTTTCACTTAATATTAAAATATCTTCACTTATTTGGAATGCATTTTCTAAGAACAAACTTAATATTTACCATGAGATTAGTAATACGACAATGAACATTTAGATGTGATTGCACTTGACTACAACATACAAGTTGTAAGAACACACACACACACACACACACACACACACACACATTCATACATATATATATATATACACACACACACACACACACACACACACACATATATATATATATATATATATATATATATATATATAAACGTTCAGCTAGCGGTCCGTGGGAGTGACGTCTGAGGCTGAGACTAATGGATTACTATCTGTTACAACAGTAAATGTGCTGCCATAGCGATTAATTGTGAAATTTCTCAGTTACAGCCCATTTAAGGGCAAGAAACTTGTGTTTATGGGCCAGATAACGGGACTCACTATGCGATAAGCCTCTGCTTGCAAATGCAATCACACGTTGTTGCCCGTCCTGTTCTTGATATAATGCAGCTCCCAATCCTGTGGTGCTGGCATCTGTATAAATGACATAAGGAAGATTGTGGTTCGCAAAACCCAAGACGGGAGCAGTAGAAAGCTTTTCAACAAGAGTTTCGAATACTTTTTGGCAATCAGTCATTCAACGACCACCAAAAGGCTCTTTCTGATTGTGATATTGATGTTCTTTCTCAGCCTTCTCAGGGCTCTTCTTCAGTGGTGGATAACCAGAAGTCAGGTCATTCAAGGGCAGAGGCAGACAGACAGTAACTAAGTACATTTACTTGAGTATTGTTTTTTTCTGGAAACTTATGACTTTAACTTCACTACATTTGAAAGACAAATATTGTACTTTTCACTCCACTACATTTCTAACAAGGTCCTCGAAGTAGAAAGTCGTTACTATTTAGCAGCTTTGAAAGTCAGTGGGTGATTTTTTTTCTTCTCTAAAATGTGACTCTTTTTTTCAGACAGTTTTATCAGTAATCACTCTTGTAGGGCTACATGAAGTGATTTCCCAGCATTTTTTGAACACTGACCAGTTGCAAATGTGATATTTATTTACAAGAATTCAATAATAAGTTAATGGCCATTCTTCCTCCTTGGGTGAAGTTGGTTATATTTGTGCTTCTCAGCCACTAGCTTGGGGCACAATGTGCTCATGTTCTTAGGTGCCCTTATCTTAGTGCTCTGAGACTGGACTCATAGAGCAGGCTGTTCTGTATCTGCTCATAGCGTGGCGTGATTTTAATGCGTTCCCCATATGTGTTTTTACGCAACAGGAGAGACCATTCGAAAGGGAACGCTCCGGTTACTAATGTAACCTCAATTCCCTGAGATAAGGGAACGAGTGTTGCATCACTTGCCGCGCTATAAGAGACATGCAAATCGATGACTGTCGCTTCAGTTGAATGATCTGATGAATGGGCCTGCGAGCCGACTTATATAGTGGTCGGCTCCGCCCTTTCTGGCAGGCTAAAATGCCACTGGTTTGTGCAGCTACACAAACGTGAACAAATCAGGCTTCAGTACAGAGTAAAACAGGAGTTCGGTGTTCGGTGCTCTCATTGGCTGTGTTTTCTTGCCGGTGTGATAGTTCAGCATATTGAATCCCCACTGTTTATATTGCTGTGTGTGCAGTGATGGGCAGTAGCGTCGCTACAAGTAGTGACACTACTAGCTTAACTACATTTCTCAGTAGTGTGGTGGTAGCGTCGCTGTTTTCTTAATCAAATAGCTTTTCAGTAGTGAAGCTCTTTATTTGATCAAGTAGTGCAGTAGTGTCAACAAATGCTACATTATCCAAAGTGAGCTTCCTCTAGTGGTACGCAGAGGAATCTCTGAAGTAAATATAAATTAGGTCGCGTGTCCACCAAAGCGTTTTTTTCAAAGCTAGCAATTTTTTTAAATTGTTTTAAATGGGAGCGTCTTTTTCAAGCTGAGCACTCATGTGGTTTTTTCTCTGCGCCGAGAGTTGATGAATAGTCATCTTTGGGTAAAACCTAGCGCTCATCACTGTCACTTTTTAGTCAGCTAACCAATCACAGTGGAGGAGGGGGCGGGACTAATACCGTCACACCCTGCTTGTACTACGACTGAACAACAATGGAGAAGTTAATATTGCTTGTCTCTGAGTATTTATGTCTTTACCAGATGGAATTGCAGGAGTACCATAATATTGTTATGAAAAATAATGGTTGGAGAAACATTTAATTTGCGATGCGTCTGCCATATTACTTCAGTGGATATTCCATATCATACCAACCACAGCATCTCAAAATACAAAAAACAAAAATACGCTGCCCTCTCAAGCGCTCACAGCTTGGCGTTTTCAGCTGGCTTTGGTGGACACGTGGCCTGATTGTTGTTACTTGCAGTTACACATACAGCCTGTGTTATATATATTTTTTTTAATCAAGTACTTTTTTATGTAAAAGTTAAATAAAAACTGTAAGTTACTCTACTTCAATGTTAAGTACAATACATTTTCATTTAATCTTTAAGTACAGTTTTTTAACATTTAAGTACAGTACCGTTTTTATTTCACTTTTAGGTACAATATATTTTAATTTAATAATTAAGTTTTTTATTTACCTGGAAGTAAGCACAGTGCAGTGTTAATGTTCAAACTGTGTATTTACAATGCTTTAAGAGGCTGACAATAATAAACATTCTTATTAGGAATAAAACTGACTCGTTTTTTTTTTTTTAACTGTGCATAGTGCTACTGCATTTTAATGTTGGTCATAATGGTGGTACATGGAAAGCCAAATATTTTCTGAGGTGGTACTTGGTGTAAAAAGTTTGAGAACCACTGATCCAAAGCATTCTGAAGCTCAAGCTCAAATCGGAAATATAACTGCTAAGGATCACTGATCCTGGACCAGTAAAAGTGACACCACCGCCACTAAACCTCGTAACTACATTGGCTTCTCAAACTGTCAGTCAAATCTCATCCTCCCGCCGCTCTCGTGAATGAAGTGCGGCACGCAGTTTGGAGCATCTCAGCTTGTTGAGTCTGAAGGTAAATAAAAGAACTGTTGATTAAATAAGTACAGCGTTTTCTTTACTCAAGAAACACTATATTTATAAAGGTTAATGTTTTTTTTGTATTTGAGAAGCGGAGAAGAGTGTCTTAGCATTTGTTGTCAAGTCACAGTCAAATAGCTTGTGCGAAGATAACAAAACTACTACGAATTATACCACTAATAACAATATAAAACGCACTAAGGATAAAGGAGCAGCTGGGTTCATGAATATTAATCACGTTGTATGGGTTTGCTCGAATTGATTTGCTGAAATCAAAACAGGGATGATAATAGGTGAGCGCCTATGCATTAACTAATGTTAACTAATTAAACTTATTGTGAAGTGTTACCATTTATATAAATGTATCTGTATACAATAAAGCCAAAATACCAACTACCAGTAGGAGGGCTCCGGCTGTTATTCAAAACACTCCCAAACGCATTAACTATATCATGAAATATCTCGATTGTCACCTAGATTATGATGGTCAAAGTAGCCTAATAATGTAGTCTGTTAACTATGCATAAAACCTGTCTGTTTACTTAAGTAACAGATATGGGTGTCATGCCATAACATATTTTTAATACGACTAACTTTATATTTATTGTGAATATTAAAAACTTTGTAAGTTAGGCTACTTATCATAACACTTTCATTGTACAGAAAGAGAGCAAAGAACAGTCTGAAAGTCAAGAGTTCAAGCACTCTCAAAAACTCCCATTAAAATCACTGAAGCTGTTTACACTGTGAAATGAATATCTTACTTACAGATTCATACACACATCTGCATTTTGTTGTTTCTGACAAGAGAATTCGCCAGAAAGAGTTATTCAGTCAGCGAGCGAGTGAAGAAAACACCGGCATTTTAGCGATGACTCATCTGAACACCTCTGATTGGTCATTGCATTCATGAGCATCGTGTGTGATTGGTTCTAATGCGCAGTGCTGTAAAAACGCATCTGTATCTGGCTCAGCGCCAGCCAGCGAACACAGATTTGAATTTAGCAGCTGATGATATGACGCGCTGAACGATTTAATCACGCTTGTGTGATCAAATATAGAAAATATTATTCGGCTGTTTTTTTCTTTTGGAAGAGCATTCAAAATCCACTTGGCTCAAAAATCACTTGGCTCACTTTCAATGGGCATGACGCCTCTGGTCATAGCTATGTGAAAATAAGTGTATATGGGCGTTTCTTCAACTAGGGGCACTTTTAGCCTTGTGAAGTTGAATAAAAAAAACTTGTTCAAAAGTCATGTAACAGTCTCATAAGTTTAAATAATTTGTCTAGTTTTAAGGTCTGTAAGAGGACAAACTTAGATTACAAGAGAAATTGTTAATATTTTAAATGTTTTCCGACCTGCAATGAACAAATGTCATTTCCACCACATCTCAATATACAGCTGTTATTTAAAATAGAATAACTTATGCCACTCAAGAATTGTCTAAGATCATTGTTGTAACTAGTTTTACCAGTTTTTCCACAATGTACAATAATTATACATTTGTCAATGAGATCAATTAACTGCCCTAAGGACCAAATGCTGAACTGTACACCCGTCACACTCTGAAATGTAATATCGGTTTGGGTAAGAGCTTGCTAGAAAATAAATATAACTTAAATAACTTGATTTTTTATATTAAGTAGAGCATGGTCTCATAAATTGTGGATACATTTTTAATGTGTGATGAGAACTTTTTAAATATTTAAAAAAATGTGTGTGGTGATGGAAATGACAATGAATTAATGTGAATGTAGAGAAACAGTAGAGATATTTATTAGAAAAAGTCTTAAACTCATCACACTCATTAAACTCAATTCACAAAGCCATTAAACATATCAATTGTACTTTGTAACCATAAATGTAATTTCCACCACAGAGGCAGTGACTGTGGTGGAAATGACATTTCTGTAGTTTTTTGTGAAAAAATGGAAGATAGCTTCACTGATTAGCTTTGAATTAATACTTAGCATTCCATGTATGCAAAATACTCTTATTTACTGTAACTTAAAATTTTTAGCTTTTTAAAAACACCCTTGGAAATGACATAGAATAAATATATTTACCGATCAAGCAATATTTACCTTGATTTTTCTTCATTTGTTGTTACATTTCCATAGAAACCACCTAAACAATCTTTCACACAAACTTTTTAAAGGGACATTACAGTGTTGTGGTGGAAATGCCACCAGTACTGTGCGACAGCTATATTTTGTATAAAAAGCAGTGCTTGAAGTGGGCCGGTACGCACCAGTACGCAGTACTGGCACTTCTATATTTTAGCCTTTAGAGTACCTGCACTTTTTTGTGCGTACCAGCACTTCTGACATGTTGCCGGTACTCAGAGTAAAATCGTCAGGGTCTGGGTGATTAGGCTATATGATCCCATATATGATTAGAAATTACATAGAAACTATGTAAATCACACTACCCAGGCGGGATCACCTCTCATCTCGACCAATCACGTGAATGAACGCAAGCAGAGTCGGTCTACTTCATTGTGTGGTGTGCGAGAGCATGTCAGGGGAGGCGCGCGGAGTAGTAGAATAACAATTAATTATTGATTACTAATTTGAATCAGTACTTTATAACGAAAATCATATCTTAAAATGAAAAGAAGCAGGCTTTTGCAATCACATCATTTTAAACTGTAAACACCTGGAAAGTCCAAGGATCCAGTGAACGAATTCAAACAGTTAGCTCAAAACAGCACTAATGCAGAGAAAACATGGCCGATTTCATCAGCGATTATGGAAAGAATGGTGACTTACGTCCAGATGTCAGTAAAATTATTCTTTTCAGCGTGTATTTGGCTTAAAAGCAGGAGTGTTTTATAATGAACGCTGATTATGCGGTGGTCAGAGATTTAGCGATTCTGAATGGATCCGTATATTAAAGGCAGGCGATTTAGTGGTCTTTGGCGTCTCCCTGTGGTCCTGTTTGGTATCGCAGCTTGACTTGTGATAATTTGTATTGAAAACATTTATTTAATTATTGATTGATTGATTGCGGCACTATACATACATTGTGAATTATTAAGAAGTACTTATTTATTTAATATAAATAAATAAATAGGGGGGGGGGGGGGGGGGGGGGGGGGGGGGGTACTGGCACTTCTTTTTTTCCACTTCAAGCACTGATAAAAAGTAATATTGATAGTGGTCTCACATTAAATACTATAATGTATTTTAATTATTTTACTAGTGCTTAATTCAGGTACATTAATAGTTACCAGATAAGTCATATTTTTTTAAACTGTATTTTCATTGTTGAAGTTTAAAAGTCGGTGGGTGTGCGACAAGGAGAAAACTGTGATTTTGACACCTATAAGGAGGTTGAAAAGTATGAAAAAATCATAATAGAAAGGTAGTAAAAAGTTTTTAAGGTGGTTTTATAGTTAGTTTGACAAAGAAAGAGGAATTTGTCCAAAATTATATGTATTTCTAAAAATATGACCAAAGAACATAAAAGTGCCCATAGTCTAATAATCACCCATAAATGGAACAGTTCATTGTTGGAGCTGAGCTGATCTGAATGAGAATGAGAGAGAGAGAGAGAGAGATGCAGAGCAGAGCAACGCGAGGAACAGGATTGAGAACTGCTGCTTTAGAACATTTTGAAACTTGTGAATCCATTAGAATAGTTAGAAGACAGAATCGCGATTCATACACTATATGAATGATTTTTACATGCACCCCTAGTTTTCTTCCTCTTCTCTAAAGCAGCGCAGCATGGCCTTGCCCCCTTCGTTGCATGTTCCTGGGGGCGGGGTTTATGATGTCACTAACCTGGAATTATTTTGTTGTAATCCCTTACCAGCCGTTCGCTGTAGGCAATGCTATGCTAATTCTGTAAAAGACCATTTCTCCCTTTGCATTGAACTTTGAGCTTCGTAACTTTGCAGATGTTGTTTATTCTCACACTGCTACATTACACACTAACAAAAGTTAAAAAGGTGAAATCGTATTATATATGCCCCTTTTAATAAAGACAAATTGTGTATTTTCATATCCATGTCTCACTGTCCCTTTGTGTTGAGGAAGAAACTTGAACCTTTGTGTCTTATATTTGTATCTCCCCGGGTGGTAATACGGGGTGGTGTAGTCACTACTTTCTGCAATTACAGTAAAATGATCTTTTTTGTGTGTGCGTGTGATTGTTAAAGTCCCTCCCTTGCCACATAAAGATCAAAAACCATGAAGGACTGTGTCATGAATATTTACAGACCTCTTTCACAAATGCTGTGATGACCATCACTGCCCAGACGTCAGTCAAGCTGAAGATGTCTTTGTCATAGTAATATTTCTTCAGTTTGGCCAATGCGTCTCCCCAGCTGACTCCTGGACCACTGATTCTCTCAATGATTTTGTCTTTCACGGTCTCTAGTTTGGTGGACCAGTCTGGTTCTTGGTATAAGGAGGCCATGCACCTTCAGAGAAGAACATACTGCTCTCATTTTTGACATTCAACTCAATTCAATCTCTGTGTGTTTGTTGTTTCTCAGAGTTCGTACCAGGTGGATCCAGAGACTCCGCTCAGATAAAGGATGCAGTCCAGAAGACCCGCTTTATCAAGCTGAACCAGGGATCCCAGCAAACCCACCATGGCTCTTTGTCCTCCTCCAGAACCCAGTAGTGCGATGTGTGGCACTTTATCCTGAAATGCAGTTTGATTTTGCAAACATTTGATGTTCATCAGCAATAACATCATTTGTAGGAAGATGAAATAGATAGACAGGCAGATATATGAAGTACAATATGTTTTACCCGACTGCAGCTTATTTTAAGATTCTTCAGGCTTTGTAGAACAGCTTTTTTTCTTTTGACTACAAACTCCTCCTCATTCTTATTCAGAGAGTGTTTGATTCTCACCTCACCACTAGAGGCACAGACAGACAGAGCAGTGCTGAATTTAACATCATGTGCTAATTGATTTTAGATATAAATACAATATAGTCTATAATTCATTTTAATCATTTCTCAGAATAATCCAGTTTGTTGTAAACTTTAATAGTGTAAATAATGCAGTACAGTTCTTATTTTACTTCCTCCATCATTCTAGGAATCTGAGCATATTACATACCTTTCCAAAGATTTGGATGCTCCCATCTATAAAACAAAGGAGTTAACATTAAAGCGGAGGGGAACATATTAGGAGAACATTTTTTTAAAATCATTTAATAATCTCATGAAAGTTTTGTAAAAGCTTTAAAATGTTTACTCACGGTTCTTGTGTAGTCTTGTAAAATACTGTGACTCACCAATAACAACTCAGCAGTCGTTTTCTTTAGGATAGGGAAGAATGTGCTCTTTTATAAGGTTCTGAAACTAAAGTTTTGATGTCATCATGAGGGGTGGAGATGGAGGGAAATGTTCTTCAGTGGAAATTTCTCATAATCAAAGTAAGATTAGGGTTGGAACAGAAACAGCTGTGAATTGTGTGTGTTTGCAGTGGGGATGGGGGGAAAAATTCAAACATTATAGCATTTTTTTTTGCTTGCTCACAATGTATCGCTATTTTAGTATATAAATAATTACATACTTTATTTTATTAATAGATACAGTTCTGTATTAATAGTCAAGCGAATGGAACCACCTTAAAGGGATAATTCACCCAAAAAATTAAAATTCTGTCATTTACCCTCTCGTCATTCCAAACCTTAATTGTTAATGGTATGAGATAATTTTAAGAATGTTGGTAACCGAACAGTTGCTGGTAGCCATTGACTTCCGTGGCACTTTTTCTGTACTGTGGGGGTCAATGGCTACCATTTGGTTACCCACATTCTTCAAAATATCTTATTTTGTGTTCAGCAGAAGAAAGAAGCTCATACAGGTTTTGGAACAACTTGAATAATGCCAGAATTCTCATTTTTGGGTGAACTACCCCTTTAAATAATGTCATGTAATGAAGGGTTGAGCGCCAGAGATACAGTGGGGGGAAAAATTTGATCCTCTGCTGATTTTGTATATTTGCCCACTGACAAAGAAATTATCAGTCTATAATTTTAACAGTAGGTTTATTTGAACAGGGGGAGACAGAATAAAAAATAAAAAAAAACGCATTTCAAAAAAGTTATGAATTGATTTGCATTTTAATGAGTCAAATACGTATTTGACCCCTTCGCAAAACATGACTTAGTACTTGGTGGCAAAACCCTTGTTGGCAATCACAGAGGTCAGACATTTGTTGTAGCTGGCCACCAGGTTTGCACACATCTCAGGAGGGATTTTGTCCCACTCCTCTTTGCAGTTAAGGTTTCGAGGCTGACGTTTGGCAACTCAAACCTTCAGCTCCCTCCACAGATTTTCTATGGGATTAAGGTCTGGAAACGGCAGGACCTTAATGTGCTTCTTGAGCGACTCCTTTGTTGCCTTGGCCATGTGTTTTGGGTCATTGTCATGCTGGAATACCCATCCACGTCCGTCAGGGCCGGTTCTAGACATTAGGAGGCCCTAGGGAAAACTCATGGTGGAGGCCCCCCACCCCCAATAAAAAGCACTTGAAACAAATATGATTCCTAACCTTTTTATTTATACAACATTTAACTTTAAATGTTGTATACTTATACAGTACAAAAATTACTATTTTAAATGTTTTTGAAAGAAATCTCTTATGCTCATCAAGCCTGGATTTAGCCTATTTGATAAAAAATACAGAACAAATAATAATATTGTGAAATATTATTACAATTTAAAATAATGGTTTTCTATTTTACTATACTTTAAAATGTATTTCTGTGATGCAAAACTGATTTTTCATCAGCCATTACTCCAGTCTTCAGTGTCACATGAACCTACATAAATCACTCTAATATGCTGATTTATTATCAATGTTAGAAACAGTGCTTCATGTTTATTTTATAACCTGTGATACTTTTTTTCAGGATTTTTTGATTATTAAAAAAATAAAAATATAAATCTTTTATAACAATATAAGCCTTTACTATCACTGTTTGTCTATTTAACACATCCTTGCTGAATATTACTGTTTTTCTTCTGTATTTTTGATGTTAGTTCACAGCACCTGAAAGATGTGTTCGTTACGCAAACATTCAGAAGACGGGACCTGCTTTGAAACTGCAACATTAATTGGTTTAATTGCAGATGAGTGACAATTCAACTATATCCAGTGAACAATGATGCTTGAATTTGCTGCTCGTCTTGACTGGTAGATAGGGGATGTTACGGTTATGGAGGCCCCTCCTCAAAGCCCGAGGCCCTAGACAATAGCCTGCTCTGCCTATAGCTAGCGCCGTCCCTGCCGTCCATCATCCCTTTGATGCGGTGCAGTTATCCTGTCCCCTTAGCAGAAAAACACCCCCAAAGCATAATGCAGGTCGGCCCGCGGGCCCAATCCGGCCCGCCAATCATCTTCATCCGGCCCGAGGAAGAGTACGCAGGTTGCAAATTCACCTTGATTTGTTCTTGCACTAATTAGTTTGTCCACAAGGTGGCAACACTGGCCCGGACCAGCCAAAAAGAAAAGGAGAGATGCAATAACAACAATCATCTACCGGAGACCGCAACGTTAATAGATGGCAGCGTTGACAAGCGCTTATGTGAGGGAGTTACGAGACTACAATTATACAATATACAATTCTAACGTTAGTTTAAACAAGTTTAAAGACAGTGTTATTGGTCATTACTTCTGGCGAGAAATAGCGCGACACTGGATGAAGATTTTTATCAAAGCAGGAAGTATAGTGCGTTTGGCTGTACTCATAAACTGAGGCGCTTCAGACAAGCACGCCAACGCTTCAATGGACAAAACCACACAATGATGTAAAAATACGTGGTTTTGGCGAGTTACCTCATAAACACAGTCTTAAATCAGTTATAAAATCCTAAATGAGCGTAAAGAGTTGGGAGAAAATTGGATATGTTTCACATCCGCGTCATGTGCATCAGGTTTTATTAAAGAAACAGTGCTGTTTTTAATGTGAAACCTGCTGCAGTCTGTGATTGATGTAAATCAAAGAACTAAAGAAAAAGAGAAATCACTTGACTGTTCTGCTTACTGATTAACTTTTGTAGCTTGAATAAAGAATAATCAATATAGCTTATGCATACAATTTATAGTTTATGTGAAGATTGTTATAAGTTCTCTTATAAAAAGTTATATGTTTCAAAGCCTATTAAATGTTAAAAATAGTATCATAACATTTCAACTATACTGTAATATTAAATAGCTATAATTAATGGTTAAAATTAAACGGAACAAATGGCTCTAATAGAGACAACTGTAACATTATTTGTACCAATGATACTTCTTCATTAATAATAGGCTATTAAAAAGATGCCATTAAACACTTATTTTAAATATACCATCTTTATGTTGTTTCTATATTAATTTGGAAGTTCAGTGTGAAAATGAGACAACAGAAATATATTAATATTGTCAGGGTTCTGTTGTGTGTGTCATGTGTTCCCGCCACTTGTGTCCATATTTGGTTTGTTTCCTGTCCTCGTCTGATGTCATTATGAATTTATTCTTGTCCAGCCGTGTTTGTCTCGTTATCTGTAATTAACCTGTGTATATTAGTTCATGCCTGTTCAGTTAGATTTCGTCTGGTCTACTCGTTACTTCCCAGTGTATCCTGTCTCTGAGTCCTGCCAACCCTCTGGGGTCTGAGGTGATTTTGGGGCCCTTGAGATGTTCTGACATGCCCTGATATTTGTGCTTATTTCAGCTACTTATAACATACTAATGACCAACATGTATTTGTTTTTGTATTCAGCGCAAACTTTTCTACAATATTATGTGACCAAGATGGATGTACATGTTTGTATTTTTTTAGAAAAAAAAATATTATGCGTGGTTAGTAAGTTTTGGGGGAAAAAATGTAGCTGAAATAAGGCCATAAAACCCAGACTAAATAGTCCTGAATAAGACTTTAGTGTAATCAGTCTTGTCGGCTAGAATATTTACTTCACAATTAAGTGAGAATCATTCTGCTTACTCATTCACAGAAAACAATATATTGATTAATTTTTTAAGACATGTTTTGTGATTGAAAGCCTGTATGCGAGGGAGTGACAATGTCCTTGAATATTAAGTGATTCTCTCCTGAGACACAAAGGGCCCTCCCCTAAAGGCTGCTAATGGCCCATCAGTGTGACTGACTTTGAGGCAGGTAAGAGAGAACGTGAGGAGATTGAACAAATTATTTTTTTAATTATTTGTATTTTATTTACAACACCATATAATCAAAACATACATAATGAAGGTCAAAGACACATTATTGTGCACACTGATCTAACCACAGAGATGTGAACAGACTTTGAGTCATTCCTGCAACAGATTCTGTTCAACAAGTGACACAAGTAAATCATGCCTGATATTTACGTGTGTTATTTGAGTGTTTCTGCTACTTTCCATGGATTCAAGAAGAAAAAATACATAATCAGTGGTCAAGGATCTTGTTTTACCATATAATATCAGTGTAGTTGGACATCTGATGTTGTACAGCACTCTCAGAGGAAAACAGTTTGAAGAGACATCAGGATTCATCATCTGTGGTGCAGGTATCCGATTCAATAAAATACAAACCACCAAAAAAAAAACATTTGTGAGCATGTTAATATCAGGAGCATCTTTTTATATATATGTTTTATAGACTCACGCATGCTTTGTACTATCGTAAACAAAAAAATACATTTTATATCTGAGAAACTAATTATTGTTTAGAAAAAACGAACTACAACCCCAAATCAGAAAAAGTTGGGACAGTATGGAAAACGCAAATAAAAAAAGAAAGTGATTTCTAAATTTACTTTGACTTGTATTTCATTGCAGACAATATGAACACAAAATATTTCATGTTTTGTCTTGTCAACTTCATGTCATTTGTAAATATACATCCTTTCCTGTCATTCAGACCTGCAACACATTCCAAAAAAAGTTGGGACAGTAAAGCATTTACCACTTTGTAATGTTGCCATTCCTTTTCACAACACTTAAAAGACGTTTAGGGACTGAAGACACCAAGTGATGAAGTGTTTCAGGTGTAATTTTGTCCCATTCTTCCTGCAAACAAGTCTTAAGGTGGGCAACAGTACGGGGTCTTCGTTGTCGCATTTTGCGCTTCAAAATGCGCCACACATTCTCTATTGGAGACAGGTCGGGACTGCAGGCAGGCCAGTCAAGTACCCGTACCCTCTTCCTCCGCAGCCAGGACTTTGTAATGTGTGCAGGATGTGGTTTTGCATTGTCTTGTTGAAATATGCATGGACGTCCCTGGAAAATATGTCTTCTTGAAGGCAGCATATTGTGCTCCAAAATCTCTATGTACTTTTCAGCATTAATGGTGCCATCACAGAAGTGCAAGTTACCTTTGCCAAGGGCACTGACACAACCCCATACCATGACAGACCCTGGCTTTTGGACTTGTTGCTGGTAACAGTCTGGATGATCCTTTTCTTCTTTGGTCCAGAGCACACGGCGTCCATTCCTCCCAATAAATACCTGAAATACTGATTCATCTGACCACAGTACACATTTCCACTGTGTGATGGTCCATCCCAGATGCCTCCGAGCCCAGAGAAGTCGACGGTGCTTCTGGACACTGTTAACATAGGGCTTCATTTTGGCACAGTACAGTTTTAAATGGCATTTGTGGATGTAACTACGTATTGTGGTACTTGACAAAGGTTTGCCAAAGTAGTCCTGAGCCCATGTGGTGATATCGCTTATAGATGAATGACGATTCTTGATGCAGTGCCACCTGAGGGATCGGAGATCACGGTTGTTCAGCTTAGGCTTGCGCCCTTGTCCTTTACACACTGAAATTCCTCCAGATTCCTTGAATCTTTTAATTATGTTATGCACTGTTGAAGGTGAAATATCCAAATCTCTTCCTATCTTTCTTTGAGGAACATTGTTTTTAAACATTTCAATAATTTTCTCACGTATTTGTTGGAAAACTGGCGATCCTTGGCTCATCTTTGCTCCTAAAGGACTAGACCTTTCTTGGATGCTGCTTTTGTACCAAATCATAATTACAATCACCTGTTGACATCAACTGTTTCAAATCACATCATTATTTAACCAATTTACCTCATTACTAGCCCTAAATTGCTCCTGTCCCAACTTTTTTTGGAATGTGTTGCAGGTCTGAATGACAGGAAAGGATGTATATTTACAAATGAAATGAAGTTGACCAGACAAAACATGAAATATTTTGTGTTCATATTGTCAGCAAAGAAATACAAGTCAAAGTAAATTTAGAAATCACTACTTTCTTTTTTTATTTGCGTTTTCCATACTGTCCCAACTTTTTCTGATTTGGGGTTGTATGATTTTGTAGTCATATAGCCTAGTATGTATGGCTTTGTACTACAAAAGATGTACTTTGTACTATAAAAAAAGGATATTTTATATCTGAGAAACTAATTATTATAGTTTAGCACGCTATTAAATCCATTTGTGAACATTAAACATTTTTCTAAACATTGTAGCATTCATCATGTTGTCGTTTGGGAAAAAAATAAACGCGTTCAAGTTTGAGTCACAATAACACGTTAACTAATGCAAAAAAAGAAACATTACTTACTCATCAGATCGCTCTTCTCTTCTGGATGAACTCTTGCTCTTATTTTGAGGCAAATCCAGCTTTTATTCAGCGTGTCTTCTTCCAGAAACGAACAGTAATGTTAGCCGAGAGGGACGATCTGGCTTTGTTTTTGGGCGTCTCCTTGAGCACGCGGCTCACGTGGTTATTTACATATGAACACGAGGGGGCGGGAACGCATTAGAAATAATGAGTTAGACGGGACAGACTGAACATCGTGTTGGTTTCATACGGATTACTTCATCACAGAATGTTTGTTTTCGATAAGACTTACTTCATTTCAAAGTAGACACTTCCAGCTTTCTATAGATATAACCCCCATGTCCGTGTGTTGAGTTTTCGCTGAGTTACAGTTCATTTTAGTGACGTTTTTCGAAGAGCAGCTCGCGGAGATGGAGAAGACAAAGAGCGCATCCTGTTTGTTTTCTTTTTTTTTTCCAATACCACAAAGTTTTGTTGTATTTGTGAGTGTACACAAAAAAATAGACACTTCAAAGTTTCAATTGATGTATAACACTTATCTGTACGACCAAAATCGACGGAGTATTTTTAATGTCTTTTGCACTGGTCTTAAAAAAAACGAGTTGGTATCGCCGGCGATACAGCCGTCCCCTTATGGTTAATGTCTTCATTAAATACAATTATTTGAGTTTATGTCCTCGTCTGCGTGTTCCTGTTCCTCCCTCGTGTGTGCACCGTGACAAATATGCGTTTAGAAACTTTTTTTTATTAATTACAGAAAAAATATATAAAATGTAAAAAAAATAATAATAATTGAATGGCAGACAGCACTAATGTTAACCTTTTATAGATGTTACTGTTGGTATTATTAGTTCATTTTACTGCTGAATATGCATTTAAATTTAATTTCCAATTTTATAGGCCCCCCCAGAAAAAGATCGGCACCCAATTCTCCTCTGAATCATTGGCAAACTTCAGACGGGCCGGTACACGTGCTTTCTTGAGCAGGGGGACCTTGCGGGCGCTGCAGAATTTCAGTCCTTCACGGCGTAGTGTGTCACCAATTGTTTTCTTGGTGACTATGGTCCCAGCTGCCTTGAGATTATTGACAAGATCCTCCCGTGTAGTTCTGGGCTGATTCCTCACCGTTCTCATGATCAGTGAAACTCCACTAGGTGAGATCTTGCATGGAGCCCCAGTCCGAGGGAGATTGACAGTTATTTTGTGTTTCTTCCATTTGCGAATAATCACACCAAACTGCTTGGCGATGGTCTTGTAGCCCATTCCAGCCTTGTGTAGGTCTACAATCTTATCCCTGACATCCTTGGACAGCTCTTTGGTCTTAGCCATGGTGGAGAGTTTGGAATCTGATTGATTGATTGCTTCTTTGGACAGGTTGTCTTTTATACAGGTAACAAACTGAGACTCCCTTTAAGAGAGTGCTCCTAATCTCAGCTCCTTACCTGTATAAACACCTGGGAGCCAGAAATCTTGCTGATTGATAGGGGATCAAATACTTATTTGACTCATTAAAATGCAAATCAATTTATAACTTGGGCTTGAGTCAGTGGCGATCCGGCGGGCTTGAGTCAGCGGCGATCCGGCGGGCATTGAGTCAGAGCGGGCCGGCGGCAACGATATGAGGGAGCCGCGGTCGGCGGGTTGGCTTTCCCCGTGGACGGCGGCGTGATCTCCTGCGAACGGCGGGCCTGGGTGAGCCGCGAACAACGGCGTGATCTCCCGCAGATGGCGGCGTGAACTCCCGCGAACGGCGGGCTGGATGTGAGCGGCGGGGTTGGGAGCCGCGGACGGCGGCGTGATCTCCCGCGATCGGCGGGCTGGAGGGCTCGTGGCACTCGCGGCGATCCCGCCAAACTCCCACGCCCACTTGACGCGGGCTAAGGTAGGATGACGAGCGGCGACTTCCTTGCCGCGGGACAGACAAAACACAGGAACAAATAAAAACTTTTCAAAAAACGAACAACACAAAACGAGGTGAAGGGACGCCGCTTACTGTTTAGGTCTGGTCTTCTGTCACGGTGCACACAGCAGGGAGGATACAGGAACACGCAGACGAGGACATAAACCAAATAATAGACTTTAATGATGACATCAAGGCAAGACAAGTCAAGGCAGACTCACAGAAACACCAGGGAGTAACGAGTAGACCAGACAAAATCAAACTCAAAAGACAGGAACTAAATACACAGGGTAATTAACACATAATCACATAAACACAGCTGGACAAGAGTTAACTCATAATGACATCAGACCAGGACAGGAAACAAACCAAATATGGACACATGAGGCGGGAACACATGACACACACAACAGAACCCTGACAAGTGGGTTACCATGATTTTCATTTTAGAATTAATTACACATTATGCATAATTCACATTAATTATGAACGTGTATATAGTAGTTCTTAGTAGTTCTCCAGGATATATATATATAAAAAAATAGTAGTTATTGATTAGCTAATAGTGAATACCATTTTAAACTGTGTGCTATTACTTACTAAATCAATAATCAGAGTTTCTTGTTATAAGTAATAGTTGTTATAGGTAATAGTAGCTACTACAATGTTAATAGTGCATTAGTCACTTGTTCCTGTATAGTTATTCATTAACAAAGGATCAGTATTCTAAAGTGTTTCCTAGACGGTTTGCCTAGATTGCTCAGTGTCCGTGGTGTGAAAATAATGGAGAGTGAGCGATTCATGTGAATGGGGCTGTAGAGCGAGTTGTAAGTGAGTGTGCAGGCGGAGCGACATGTTTCCAGATCGAGTTATTATAAATGACTTTGGACATTTTTTTTTTACACTTAATGTGACACTTTGGGAAGTTGCAGTTTAGAATTAGTGATATTTGAACTTATTTCAATTTATTTTATTTTTGGCAGACGTGTTTTTGTTTCTTACCATAGAAATACCTGGCTACACTGCATCACCAGAACTTAAACTGGCATGGGCATGTTATTGCTGACAGGGGTTGTGAAATTATTAGGCGAGACTAGACTGACACGTATTAGTCATTGTAAATTAGCTCCCACATTTTAATTGAGACCAGTGATATTGCTGTACGATGGATTCATGGGAAAGAACTTTGTCTTGTATTGACTTGAAGGCAACTTAATGATGAAGCCAAAGGGTCTCTATGGTCTTTGTTTATCCTTTCAGATACTGACTGAGAGGTTTGTGCCTTATCTTACAGGAGACACTGTGGTAACAAACACCGGCAGAATAACAGGAGCTTCAAACAGAGAAACAGGATCTTTAACCTTCAATCTTGAGATGGTTATTTGGAGAGAACAAACTATTATAGTTAGGTCACAATTCAACAAGATTCATGCAAATATGCAAATACAACCTTGCAAATAAAAACCTTGCAATGCAGAAAAATACATCTTTGCACTGACTTTTGATGCTGTTAAGAAACTTTTACAATAAAAAACTATTAAGTCTGATACATACAACACATCATGATCAAGTGTTCTAACCATTAATATACATTCCCTACAGAAAAACCACGTTTCGTGGTTTTTTTCTAACATTGCAATGCTGATGACACACAGCTGTACCGCTCATTTCAACCAGATAATCCAATGGTACCTGCTTGGATCTCAGACTGCCTGACAGACATCTCAGCGTGGATGAAAGAACATCACCTGCAGCTAAACCTGGTAAAGAGAGTTTCTCATCTGCCTAGCCACCCCCTCATGCAGCATCAGTTTACCATCCAACCGGGCACATCAACGATAATCCTATCGGGTTCAGCCAGGAATCTTGGGGTGATCCTTGATGATCAACTGACCCTTAAAGATCATATTGCAAAAAGAGCATGATCATGCAGGTTCACACTACACAACATCAGGAAGATCAGACCCTTCCTAACAAAGCATGCAACACAGCTTCTCGTCCAGGGCCTTGTCATTTCTAGGTCAGACTATTGCAATGCTCTTCTGATTGGACTCCCAACATCAAGACCTCAGAATGCAGCAGCACATCTTGTTTTCAGTGATCCCAAGAGAGCCCATGTCACACTGCTTCTCATCTCTCTGCACTGGCTTCCAATCACGGGTCACATCAAGCTCAAAACATTGGTGCTTGCCTACAGAACAGCCACGGGCTTCCCTCCCTCCTACCGCTGCTCTCTCCTATATACTGTATGCATCTAAATCCCCCCCAGAAGCCTGCAATTGGTAGACGAGCGACAGCTCATGGTCCCATCGCAGAGGCACAAAACCACTCTCAAGGATGTTTTCTTTCACTGTACCCTGTTGGTGAAATTACCTACCTAACTCCATCCGGACAGCCAAATCCCTCACAATCTTCAAGAAACAACTGAAAACCCTAGAATCTTTTCTGTGAGCATCTAACTGCCTCATATATATATATATATATATATATATATATATATATATATATATATATATATTAAAAAACATCTATGCCTTCACTTTTTCTATTCTCTTTTTCCTTTATCCCTTCCTGTCCTAGCTTTTACTATTTTGAACGATGACTGAAACCTTGTATAATGGGCACTTCTCATGTTTATTGCCATCTTATGATAAATCGCTTGTTGTATTCCTCAACTGTAAGTCGCTTTGGATAAAAGCGTCTGCCAAATGAATAAATGTAAATGTAGGATGGAGTCATGGGAAATAACCTTGTCTTTTAGTGACTTGAAGGCCATCTTCATGATGAAAAAATGGCAAATGGGGGCTACAGCTGATTAGCTTACACCAAACTACAGTTAACTCACAGCCAAAGGGTCTTTAGAGGTCTTTGCTTATCCTTCCAGGAACTGAGAGGTTCTTATCATACAGAGGACACTCTGTCTTTACAAACACCAGCAGAATAACAGGAACTTCAGACCGAGAGACAGGAACTTTAACTTTCGATCTTGAGAAGGTTCTTTGGAAAGAACAAACTATCAAGACACTTCATGAACAGAGATATTATATAAACTACAAAGTTCATGCACATCCTGATTTTGCTGAGTTAGATGTGTTCCTAGATCAACATATTTTGTTGGAACAACATTTTAATCCAAAAATCTAGCCTTGACCATACCTCTATACCTAAACCTAACCTTAACCATGAGTAATCCCTAAAATCAGAGGAAATGATTGATGAATGACACTGATGTACAAGCACCAAACACTGATTGTAAGACTAAACTTAACAAAAACTATAAACTGGTTCTTCAGATCTGATTGGTTAATCACAATGTTGTTCCAGGGTCAACAAATATGTTGATCCAGGAGCATGTCGCATTTGGTAAAATCAGGTTCTGCCAAAGGTCACAATGACACAAGATCCTGAAAAGAAATGACAGGATAGAAACTAAGACAGATGCTAACTGTATTCAATAATTATTTTGGTTTTCAACATACATACACAGGTCTTTTTAAGTCACATAATTGTCATACACAAATTAATACAGGCCAACCAATGAATGATTTTCATTCATGAAGCTGTGATCAAAATTAACATGATGTGGATTCAGTGATTTATCCATGTTGATCACAGTTATGTCATCTGATATCATCAAAGAATTGGCCTCGCAACTGTTTGATTTGTGTGATTTAGTCAACAGTCTAGCTCAGGGGTGTCCAAAGGCCGTGGATGAATTTAAAACGGCCCACGGCTTGTCTGTTAAAATACAGGTGCATCTCAAAAATGTGAGTTTTTTGAGTGAAAAAGTTTTTTTTTTTTTTTTTTTACTTATTTCAAAAAGTGAAACTGTCATATATTCTAGATTCATTACATGTAAAGTAAAACATTTCAAAAGTTTTTTGTTTTAATTTTGAGAGCTTACAGCTCATGAAAGTCAAAAAATCCAGCATCTCAAAATATTAGAATATTTACATTTGAGTTTCATTAAATGACCATCCATACAGTATAAATTCCGGGTATCTCTTGTTCTTTGAAACCACAATAATGGGGAAGACTGCTGACTTGGCAATGTTCCAGAAGACAATCATTGACACCCTCCACAAAGAGGGTTAATCACAGAAGGTCATTACTGAAAGGAGTGGCTGTTCACAGAGTGCTGTATCAAAGCATATTAAATGCAAAGTTGACTGGAAGGAAGAAATTGAGTAGGTAAAGGTGCACAAGCAGCAAGCTTGAGAATACTGTCAACCAAAGCCAATTCAAACACTTGGGAGAGCTTCACAGGGAGTGGACTGAAGCTGGAGTCAGTGCATCAAGAGTCACCACGCTCAGACGTCTTCAGGTAAAGGGCTACCAAGCCACTTCTGAAACAGAAACAACGTCAGAAGCATCTTACCTGGGCTAAGGAGAAAAAGAACAGGACTGTTGATCAGTGGTCCAAAGTCCTCTTTTCAGATAAAAGTACATTTTGCATTCCATTTGGAAATCAAGGTCTGGAGTCTGGAGGAAGAGTGGAGAGACACAGCATCCATGTTGCTTGAAGACAAGTGTGAGGTTTCCGAAGTCAGTGATGATTTGGGGTGCCGTGACATCTGCTGGTGTTGGCAGGGGCGCCGTAAGGGGGGGAGAAGTTAGGATGATTCTAAGGGCCCGACGATGGGAGGGGGCCCCCGAGGGAGAAACGTGATTTCTACCGAGGGGAACGCTAGAGCCCTGCATTTCAGCCCGGCCCCGACCGTGCTTCGATCGGGCCAATTTTCACGTCATAATTCAGATGCGGGCCGGGCCTCAGGCTTGTTTTAGGCTTCTCCTTATGTTTATATTTTAGACATCCATCAATTCGTGATGAAAAAAATTGCTGCGCTGGTGGAAACAACACCAGACCATGTGGCGACTGTCAAGAGCGGCTCGACAGTATTTAGTGTCCCGCAGCAGCAGAGAGCCGTCAGGCAGCTGAAGAGTTCTGCGTTCAACTACACCCAATAAAGCTTGCCATAAAGCCCCAGCAAAAGTAATTACCATGAATGTGTCAGGGGGAAATATTTTGATATTTGAATTATTTACTAATAAACTAGTGTTTTCTGTGTCAGTGTCGCAAAGATGAAGAATCAGATGAAGATCCTGACTCGCCATCTCCTCATTAGACGTGCCTTTAGAGAGAAGTGCATCTTCACGGATTATAATGAAAGAGTTTTTGTTTTCGATTTGATTTATTTTGTTAAGTAGTAATTTAAAGCTTTCTATAGATATATTTATCATGTCTGTGAGGCATGTATCACAGGTTCATTTTTGTGAAGTGCTCCTGTTCAAGACGAGACGGCGCATCATTGTTTTCTTTATTTTATAAAATTATTTTATATATTCAGGGCTCTAGACTGCGATCAAAATGCGACCATTTTTTGAGAGTGTGCGAGTAAAAATTTGACGTGGTCGCACTTGTGCTAGTGCATGGTCTGCGCTGCTCCAAAGCGCGCGAGTGTGAAGGTGCTTCACGAGTGTGAAGGTGCGCACAGTGGATATAGCGCAACGGAGGATTTGGTTTTCAAACTAAAGTAAAAGACTGCTTCTTAAAACAGAGAAGGTGAACATGTTGGTATTCTTGTAGAGAAAACATGCAAGTCCTGTCAGCAGGGCTGGACTGGGACAAAAAATCGGCCCTGGCATATTTTGGTCCAGCCGGCCCACCACCACTTCTCTCTCTCTGTATATATATGATATACACTACCAGTCAAAAGATTTTGAACAATAAGTTTTTTAATGTTTTTTAATTCTCTTCTGCTCACCAAGCCTGCATTTATTTTAGCTAAAATGCAGCAAAAGCAGTAATATTGTGAAATATGTTTACTATTTAAAATAACTGTTTTCTATTTGAATATATTTTAAAATGTAATTTATGTGATTTCAAAGCTAAATTTTCAGCATCATTACTCCAGTCACATGATCCTTCAGAAAAAAAGTAGATTTTTTTTTCAGGTTTCTTTGAATAGAAAGTTCAGAAGAACAGCATTTATCTCTCCCTTTTGATTGAACCTTGAGATGTTGAGTATGTGTCTGTTGTTTTGTTTTGTTGTATTTTGGATATTATGTTGTGTTGTGTGTGAAAAAAATAAAATAAATTGTTGATAATAAAAAAAAGAAGAACAGCATTTATCTGAAATAGAAATCTTTTGTAACATTATAAATGTCTTTATCATCATTTTTGATCAATTTAAAGCATCCTTGCTAAATAAAAGTATTAATTTCTATAATCCCCCCCCCACCTAAAAAAAAATGCTGACTCCAAGCTTTTGAATGGTATAGTGTATAATGTTACAAAAGCTTTTTTATTTCAGATAAACACTGATCTTTGGATTTTTCTATTCATCAAAGAATCCAGAATAAAATGTACTCAACTGTTTTAAATCTTGATAATAATAATAATAATAATAATAATAATAAATGTTTCTTGAAAAGCAGATCAGCATATTATAATGATTTCTGAAGGATCCTGCAGTAATGATGCTGAAAATTCAGCTTTGATCACAGGAATAAATTTCATTTTTAAATATTTTCAAATAGAAAGCAGTTATTTTAAATAGTAAAAATATTTCACAATATTAGGTATACCTACTGCTTTTGCTGTATTTCGGATCAAATAAATGCAGGCTTAGTGAGCAGAAGAGAATTCTTTAAAAAACATTAAAAATCTTACTGTCCAAAAGCTTTTTGGATAAGACTAAAACATCAGGTTCGACAATATCGTGTCTTTTTTATTATTTAAATCTAGATGGAAACCTCCATGAACAGACTTGACTTGGCCAAAAAAATCGCGGGGACGAATTTACCTTTTATTAAAAAGTGTTCGCTTATTCCACACTCATGGCGCGCGCGCGCACACATTAGGATAGGTTAGATGTCTGCCTCCATTCCGAGTCCCTATCAAGCACTTTACCGATTCAACTGCTCTCCTCCTCCTGCCTGGCTCTTTGGCCCGCATCGCTCACCGCAGAGCAAGCCTGTTCTTGATAAAGCTGCTGTTTTCGTTTTGAAAAGCTTGTTATCTTTACCTCACGGTATGATATGGAGGCTTTCCTTAATTTTTTTATATTATTATTATTATTTGATTCCTCAGTGTTTGCTAAACATTCTGTTATGTATTAGTTGGTATAATACAGCATGTGATGTGTCCTATGCCATACCGCCTCTCATTCGTTTTTGTTAATAAATGTTATGCTAGTTTGTCATTGTAAAGTACTGTTTTATTGTTGTTGTGCTTTTTAATTAAGAATACCAATGAATCCATCTATTGTTTTAGTCTTAAAAGGTGAAAGGTGTATAGATATAAGCAAAACAGACCATTATCTTTTCTTGTAAAGCTGACACCAAGATCATGAAAGTGAAAGCAAAAAGAGGAATTGTTCACAAAATTTAAATCACAAATAATACTGATGAAAAAGAACGGGTTGAATGTTGAACACTTTCGTTACCATATAACTATAAACTATGATAAAACTTCACCAGCATGCATTGATTAATCAAATGTTGTATCAAAAAAAAATATTACGACCTGTCTGCCGCTGGCCGCTTGATCATTACTTTAAGAAAGAAAAAACTTATTTAACTAACAAAAAAAAATGCTCCAAACCTTTTTCTAAATTAACTTTATAAAAAAACAAAACAAAATATTATCACTTTGCCATTACATACAAAACTGAACAATTTTAATAGCTGAAACAGTATAATCTGATTTGGGAGAAGGGGAAAAAAAGATGGGCTCGGGAACGCAATCGCGATTTCTACCTAAGATTATATCTTTGCCTTCTGTTGAAAGATAAAGAAAGATATAATGTAAATTGTCTAAGGGACAAATTTGAAGCAAAGTGATCCAGCCTTCTGAGGTAGGACTCAGAATGAATTGAAAAAGTCTTATCACTCAAGATTTGTCAGAAAATTAGCCCGAATGTGAATGTTTTGTGATCAAACTAATGATTTGTATGTGTGACTGAAATGGTCAGTCTAACAGATTGCTGTGAATTTAAATTAGAATAAGTACATTTGTATGGCTCTAACACCTTTTGTTCTGTTTTCACATCTCTGAGGGCACTTTTCCTGTACTTGCTATGGCTGAGTCTGCATGAAACAATGGTAATGGCTCTGCACTGAGACCAACAACAGAAATACATGGGACAGAACCTCCAAATGTGACCATTGATCAGATGTTGGACAATCTGAATGTAATAAGCTTGATTAAGCTAATAAGAGTCCCCTGAAATGTAGACATAAAATACCAAACTTTGTTTAGAAATATTTGGGAGGAGTAAGTTTTAATAACACTATTCAGCAAGGATGCATTACACTGATCCAATGTATCCATGTTAGATTAAATCTAGGTAGAATAGGAGACCGGTCTCATAAAAAATGCGTATAAATAGTACGACAAATAAAAAAATGGACTTTGGAGTTTATATGATATGCACATGTTTGGCGTGCTTATAATATGCAGTGTTCATGTACATATGATACGCATCTACCCTACAACCCTAATCCTACCCATCGCATAGCATATACACGCCAAAGTCCATTTTTGTGTATCAATACCACGAGTTTTTGTTTTAATTTGGCGTACTATTTATACGCACTTTCACAAGATCGGGTTGAGAATAGATAGTCTTCCTAAAATTTAATCACAATCCACCAAAATATTAAGCTGATAACTGTTAATATTTTTGTTACTATTTAATATTAGAATGCTTTCTGAAGGATCATGTGATTACAAATTTTTGATTAAATTGAAACATTGTGTTTAACACTTATTATCCACTTCCTGACTCAATGTATATTCAAAGAGCCCCCTGGCCCAACGTGGATTCGTTAGGTTGATTGAATAATATCTTTCGGAGGCCCCTGGCCCAGACCATGTGCTTGCTTTGTTTATTTGGCTCCACCTCCAAGAATCCCTCCTCCAAAAATGCCTTATAACCTTGTAAATCACTTAAGATTTAGCTTGGATGACTGCAGCGACGCACAGCGGTTCTCAATAAAGAGTAACTCCTGCTTGAAAGATATCCCAACGTCTCCTGGTTTTCTCTTCTGAGTTTTCTACACCTTAGAAGAACCAAGTTCACAACAGATGGTGCCGTGACGGATAGAGTTCCAGCTTCCTCACCTGAAAACTTCCAGCTGAACAAAGATTCCAGACTGAATTTTTCTTCAACCAAGGGTTGTGGTGAGTGCTGTCTCTAATCCAAAAGAACCTAAGACCATACAAATTTAGTTATCCTTGTAACTGTAAGTAAACACTTTTGCAAAAGTGTTTTTGAAAGATGTTATGAATCTCTGTTGTCAGATTTTAATGATAATGCAAAGTTTTATAACAAGCGTTCACATTTTATTTTTAATCTTGAACATAAAAAGTGGTCTTGCGACTCCTTTGTGGTCAGAGTGAATTCAACGCTGTTAGGGGAACAAATGACCTAATAGTCTGAAAAAGTTGACAAGCTGTTAACCAGAAACATGAGATCCATCCAATAAACTTGGCTGTAGATGAGTGTAAAAAGGTACTGACTGATCGCAAGAACAATGTGAAAGGCATTATCAGCTGCCCAGAGAATTTGGTTTTGTCTCACTCAGATAGAGAAACAGAACAAAGAACTCCGTGCTAGAGTAATCCACTTTGACTAAGAAATTGAACCTCAAGAAAGATGCAGCAAAAACTGATGTGAAAGTTAGTCAGATAACACCCTGATTTGCAAGCGTTTTTTGAAACAATGTAGCTCTCCAATCAGTAACTAATGTCCTAATGTGTGTGCTGCTAGGAGGAGATCTCAGGGAATTGGGGGAATTGAAATGTTCCTCCCAACTCTTCTGTTGTAATACAAACTGTTGCCAAAGCTTTATGTCCTAAAGATTAGAGAGACTATCTAGAGCTTACCCTCAGCACGCAAATTTCTGAATTTAGAAGAACATTGATCAGTAAAATCAACGTCGTTGGCAGAAGTCACGGTGATGAATCCAACTGGATTATGTTTCAACATTTTGAATGCTGGATCAACGTTGATTGTACGTTTTGTCTCACCGATTGAAATCATAGTTGCTGTCACCGTTGAAATCTGTAAGTGAGTTGTTTCACCATCTTACCTTTTTGAATTAAGGTGCCATTCTTAGACGTTGGATTGCAAAACGTTGAATTATGTGTTGATGTTGCAGAGTAAAATTGAATCACACAGAGAACACGACAGAAACCTAAATGTCCTAAGAAGGAGGGCAGTCATTACTGTTTTAAACCTGGACACATAGGAAAAGCAAAAAGAATTGAATTACACAGCTTTACTCAGTCTCTACTCAGTCTATATATATAAGCAGCCCCTCCCCACTCACCGAACCATCAGGTGTTAGCTGTTAGGGCTGTGAGTGCTTAATTCCCCAGTTGTACAACAAAGCTAACGATTCTTTTAAATAAAACTAATGGTGTTAAGACAGACTTAAAATAAGATGCCCTCTTGCAGTGCTCACATGAATTAAGCAAAAGTCACTTCTGTCACCTCCTCTCATTGGGGAAATTGGTTAGCAACTTAGCCCCGAATATTGTTATAAGCGTGCACCAGCAGAACCCATCCTCATGTAATGTCTGCAGACTAATTTGTGTTAGAGGATGAAGGCGAAATGAATGATGTTTTACTATGCAGCGACAAGTGAAATAGCAGAAACTCCCATAGAGAACGCAGAATTGGAATTGTTTTTGCAGCTCAAGTTATTGAAGGTAACAGACGAGCAGGATATGCAGTAAAATGTAGTTGCTTCAGGTCGTCTTCCAGATCATTTCAGCTCAAGCTGCAGTATTTTCAGGGAAGAAAACTTGGATCATGTGTCACACTGTAAAGTTGTTCCAGGGATAGTAGGACACACACATGAGGAGCCCAGGGAAGAAGAAAGCAAAGGCTTCGGGGGCCGACCCTGCGGTGAAGATTTCCTCATAGGCCTTTTCCAATTCCATTTACCTCACTGTTCTTTTGTCGCAGGAATAGAAAGAAAGAAGGAACAACAATAGCAGATTTATTTGAACAGAGATACAACCCTAATGTTTGCAGACTCTACAACAAATATGCTCTGTCTGTTGTTTTGTTTTGTTTCTTTCTTCCTTGTGGATATTATGGTGTTGTGTGTGAAAAAAATAAAATAAATTGTTGATAATAAAAAAAAGAAGAACAGCATTTATCTGAAATAGAAATCTTTTGTAACATTATAAATGATCATCATTTTGATCAATTTAAAGCATCCTTGCTAAATAAAAGTATTAAATAATGACGCCCCCCCACGAGGAAATGACAAAAAAAAAATGCTGACTCCAAGCTTTTGAGCATGGTATAGTGTATAATGTTACAAAAGCTTTTTTATTTCAGATAAACACTGATCTTTGGATTTTTCTATTCATCAAAGAATCCAGAATAAAATGTACTCAACTGTTTTGAAAATCTTGATAATAATCCAAGAATAAAAATAATAATAATAAATGTTTCTTTCACATATTATAAATGATTTCTGAAGGATCCTGCAGTAATGATCATCAGCTTTGATCACAGCAATAAATTGCATTTTAACATAAATATTTTTAGAAAGTTTTTCATTTATTTTTGATTAAATTAAATCAGGCTTGGTGAGCATAAGACACTTTCAAAAACATATTTTCAAAATCTTAATTATTCCACTAAATTTTCAAGATTAAAATAATATTAGTTGTCAAAAACTGTAAAATAAGTAAAACTGTTTTTGAAAGATGTTATGAATCTTGTTGTCAGATTTCCCAATCAGTGTGATAATGCAAAGCTTTTATTTCACATTTTATTTTTATTTTCATCTTGAACATACTAAATTGAAAGAGAATTCAACTCCCAGCCGAAAAAGAATGTAGAGAAAATATGCTACAGAAAATAAGAACAGTTTATGTAAAAAAAAGTAAGAAAATTAGGTATTATATAGAAAATAAAGAAACTATTTAAGTATAATATATAAAATAAAATCAGAAAATAAAAAAGTAAGAAAATAGTTGTATTTATGTTTTTTTTTGTTATCAACAATTTTATTTTATTTTTTTCACACACAACACAACATAATATCCAAAATACAACAAAACAAAACAACAGACACATACTCAACATCTCAAGGTCCAATCAAAATCTTTTCTCTCTGCGCACTCAACGGAGGCGGACGCATTTTTCTCTCCCTCTCCTCGCCCTTACCTTCCCTGCTTGCTCTCTCGTCTCGTCTCATCTATTCTAATACTTGAGAGACTCTCTCTGCACTGCTCTCCAAACTGAAAAATCATGGATTTGATCAACTGGTCTCTCAACGCAATTGACACCATCTTCTCGACGAGAAGCTTGGGTTCGGGGGAACCTGACTGCCCTGCCGTAACTTTCCGTGGAGGACATTGAAGATATCTACCTATTCGGAACCATGATAACAGGTCTTCTGCTGATTGGATTAGGCTTTGCCCTGGGTTATCGAAGAATTCAGACAACGGGAACAGCTGTCCAAAGCCTCACAAGGCTGCCCGTCAGGATTGAAGCAGTGGGCAGAGCGGTCAGCATTGAGACTGAGACTATTAACCGCAATATGGATTCCATCACGGAGAAGCTCATGGCTTTGCAAAGGAAAATTGATAGCCGTGGAATTGGAATGCGGCTACTCGCCCCAAGACTAAACAAATCGCAATCTTATCTTCTTCGGCTCCCCTCAACCAGCACTGGCCTCGGGCAAGGCCGCTGTTGGAAAATCAACCCCGGGAAAAGCACTGCAGTGAGACGCTCTTGCGTTCCTCCCCCCTTCCACAGACACCTGCTGATTACAAACTCTTAC